>BCGF01000006.1:36218-636218 GCA_001599175.1 Pestalotiopsis sp. JCM 9685 | reverse complement strand
TCATTCATCACATTGATGCTCTGTTTTTTTTTTTCTTTCTTTCTTTCTCGCCCAGTGGCCAAGCCGGCGCATGCGACGCTCGCATTTTAACTGGGCGGGTCCTTGTATTCGGGGAGCGGGAAGGGAGAGGATGATGGAAGAGGGCCTGGGTTCATGCTGGAACTGGCGCTGTGTTGCTTGTGCTGCTGCCACTGGCAACAAACCGCTTGGCTGCTAACAAAAGAGAGAAAAATGCATTTGAGTTGGCTGCTGACTCGATTGCACCTTGTTCACTCCGTGGTATCGCCGTCGCCGCAACTTTGCGGTGGTCTCTGCTCTGCTGGTTGCTGGTGCTGGTTCCTGCCTCGGCAATTGCCTAGGTCGTTGCACCGGATATGGAGTAGATTGGGGGAAAATAAAGCGAAATGCTGGAAAGTGACAAGAAGAAAAAACCCCAACTTACATCGATAATCTTCGCGGTGCGCCATCTTGCCGAATTACTGAACAATTAGTTCAGTACGGCCTTGATTGTCGTTGATGGATGATTTCGAGTGGTCAGAGGTTGTTGATAGCTTCCGTCTTTGCTAAACCTTGTGATGATGACTGGTCGAATGGAATGCCGCGAACAATGGGCATCAAATATGGAGGTGGGAGCGGATTGAGGGCGCCAATTGGAATAACCTAGCGCTGGAGATTATTACCGGAGATAGCTGCTGTCTGGTGCGATTGCGAGCTTCGAAGCTATTGAATTTGCTTCGCCTTGTCGTGAGGTTGGATCTCTCGTCCCAGTTCGGTCTGTTATGCTGTTGCTCTTGCTGCTCCCTCTCTCGTTGCGCGTAACATGTACCGAAACAGCAAGTGCTTAGACGGTCTGCAGTCGTCACCCGCAAAGGCTGATAGAACTCTGAATAGTGGGTTGACTGCGACCTTGCAAAAGAGTCGTTGGCGTTGCTTCTGGTGCCGAATCGTCTTTTTACTCTTCTCCTTGCTTTATGGCTGTGTTTGATAAGTAGGGAAGATCGTGGCGAAAGCTCTCTTTTCCTTTTCGTTTCCGGAGCAGGAATGGGAAAAAAGGTTGAATTGACACGCAAGTCGGCCAACGTGTTCGAGCACGGACTGGAAACTGGAATCCACCGTTTGTTTGTTGGTTTCCCTTTCTCCAAAAGAAAGATGAAGGAGTTTCCAAAAAGGAGCGGAAAGGGCTGACTGTTGGCGATGGTCAAGTGGTCAACAATCGCAAAAAAACAGGAAAAAAAGAGAAAGGACCGGGGGAAAGAGCCTGGCACGAGATATCGATCAAGTGTCACTTTCTTGTAGAATAATAAGATTGGCAGCTACATCAATCAGCAGCGAGCCCAGCGAAAAGCGGCATTGATTTACAGAGACAGAGAGAGCCCAGCAAGCGAATAAAGGAGTTTCATGTGGTCTATCGCTTCTGGCACCAAAGCGGACGAGAGACCAATGAATCCGGGGCAGAAGACGCCCTCTAACTCCTCTGGGACCTCTAACTCCTGTTAACTCCTAGTGGGCTCGGTCTTGTAATTTCAAAATCCCATCTACAGACCCCGCTATCGAACGCAAGCCGAAATATGTTTCCTCCGGGCGTCTTGGCAATCCATTCAGAGGCCCTTGTCCGCTGGAATGATGTTTGCACTCCTGCATTCCAGACTGCTCGAGACTTGGCCCCCTAGGAATGAAGACGAAACCATGACAGAAGACGCCTTGGAGTCAAAACAAGTGTCCCTCCATCATGACACTTACTCAGTCAAAAAACAACAACAACGAAAGCGTTCGTATATAAGCACCGGCAGCTTGGTTCGTGGCTTTGCCCTGACTAAGGGAGGAGAAGAATGCTAAACGCGCAGGACCCACGGGGGTATGGAGTTGTCAATTTCGAAATTTGAATGGTACTGGAGGCCTCCATACTCCATGCAGGCTACGTGCGGTAGATACAATTAGGAGCGACAAGTCAGCACCAGTAGCCTGTAGCTCGCCAGGTCACATCAAGTGCAGAGCGAGTCGTCATCGACGTGGCATTGGCGTGGCAAAGACACCAAGAAAGTGAACGGCTGCAAGAGCGGGCTTATTCCTCCTGCCCTATGGGCGGGAAGATGGTTGCTGCAATGCGAAAGCCTAACGATTAATGCTGGCACGGCATATCATGATATGTATCTCAAGACTCGGGCAGATCAGGCTGTGCGTGAGTCGTCTCGTCTTGTCCGGGGCAACAGATGTGCAATATAGCGGCTCGGCTCATATAGATTATGTGTTGAGTCGCTTGTCTTGCACCTTGTGTGTGTTTCTTCGCATTGGACTCGGAGATGATAGCATTACAGCTACGGTAGTGCAACGGTGCACTGAACTTTCTCTCGGGTACTTTTCCTCGCTCACCGCATTCGCTCCAAGGGTTCTTCAAAAGCATAAGCGGGACCTTGGACCTTGATTCTGCTTCCTTTGGCTCCGAATGTCTGTTAGTCAATGCTCTCGGGTGGGCATGTTTCTGCTTCGCTGTCATACGGAGACCTGTCATATGGGTACGGACAACAGCAGCAGAGCGCGAGCAAGCGAATGGAAATGGGGGGAAAAACAAGTATCGCGAAAGAAACAAAACTCCCAAGAAGGATTAATCATGACGCGTGAGGCTACATCATGGCCGCTGATGTGCAGCCTGGAGTGCGTTAGTGCCGAAACCAAGATTTCCTTCCAAGATTCTTGGTATTCCCAAGCTTTTTTGTTCCTTTCTTGGTTCTCTTGGTCGTTCAAGCACCAAGACACCAAGAACGGGCTAACAGAAGCTTCACGCTGTCGCCAAGCTGACTCAAGCATTCCCCAGATCTCTTGGAGAAAGCTTCTCGACGGAGAGGAATTGGCGACTCCCCGCGACTATCATATATTTTGTCAGGAAATGGTGAGCATGTCAGAACACACGAAATACCATGTGTTGGTGTGCGGGAGATCGCATTCTAGGTATTCTGTGTCGGAGCGAGCGGAGGTAACGAACAACCGCTACGAGCGATCAAAACGGTCTAAAAAATGGCCCCTCCATTTCCCCATGGCCCCCCCTGACTTGAGTACCCTGCCCCCTCCCTTTTTACTTTGTACCGCGCGGGAAGCCAAATGAACGACATGCCAAAATCAGGCTGCGCGCATCCCAAGCCAACCAAGCACGAAATAATCTGTAGTTTCCACTTCCCGTAACAATCCCCAGTCCAACCAATTACTATTTCGTGTCAAGGGATATATACTACTATACATGCTCCAGAAATACCACGTACGAGTTGCGCGAATAATACGAATTGATTATCTGTGCTTTGTCTGCTCTGCTGGGCTGAGCCTCTGTCGTATGGTCGGTCCTCGGTGTCTCGGTCCTAGAGGTCTGCCCGCAATGCAGGGCGCTGTTGCAGTATGTAACATCCTTGCATAACATAACCGCACAAACGAAATCAAACTATACACATTCATCGTACTCCTTACTACTTCGGACACGTCCCCCCTCCCAAAATGCCCGTCTTGTTTTGGCATCTGTAAATACCTATCAGCTATTTTACATACGCCCGCAGCACTATTGGATTGATTCCTGTAATGTAGTAAGCCCCAAGCGCCCCTTCCGGTCGATCAATCAGCCCACCGGACCATACACCTTGAAACATCGGCTCAGTGTCGCATCTCCGTCCTTGTGCGCGAAAACAAATCAAAAAGAACAGAGCAGCAAGAGAGCAAATAACCGTGAGACAAGTTGTGTTCTTATCCCGAAACCAAAGAACTCGGTTGGGTCTCTGACGCGCCGGGCTCTCTGATGCAGCGCCCGGCTCTCGTATGGACAAAAAGGAAAGTCGAAATGAGAAAAATGATGCTTGCAAAAAATGTCTCTGCTTTATGATTGGCAGCCAAGCTACAGTAGATTGGTACTACGTGGCCCATGTCGCGGAGCGAATCTCAATATCCAGGGGTGCTTTTTGTTTTGTCTTTGGTACGCACATGCAATCCCTCATCAGCGGCCGAATCTAATAAATTCTTTCGCTTGGGGTATATGGGAACACGAACCAATCAAAAAGCGATCGCATACTGGGGGGTCATCATCGAAATCCTGTCATTGGGCTGCTTGTGCATCGTCTATCTGACGTGCCAGGTGCTGAGTGATTCCCAATTGAATCGGCTATGACAGCGTGGCTGAGCCATCTGGCGCTTCACCTTCTAGCGTAGCGGGAGATGTGTGTGTGGTGTCTCAAACCCGGAACCCGATGAGGTATCTCGGGCCTGCGTGTCGCATGGCCAAAAGACTACATCTGGTAAATAGAGACTCCGAACACTGCGACAACTGCCGTTGGGCGTCAATCCTTTCCCAAGTGGGACGTTATACCATCGTCATGTACTCGTGTCGCCTTCTTCAACTCGCCTCTCGATAAACTGCGCCTGTTCACAAATGCTGTGTTTGTACACTGCCTCGTCTGATCTTAAGTGAGCTGGCTAGCGTTGGGGCGCTGGTGATGCGTGGACTGCTCGTAGGCAGATGATCACTTGTCAAGATACCGGGAGGAAGTCCCAGTGCTGGGATTCCGGCGTCGGACACGGATTCATGGTCGCCCACTATACTGCCCGAAGGTGTCGGCGCTGTACCTCCTCTTTCAAATGTCTCTCTGTAAAAGGCCTCCAAGGCTTCCTGATCGGTGCAAAAGGCTTCGAGAGCTTTCACCAGCGACTCGGCTTCGCCCGTTGCGAGACCTGGGTTTTGCGGCGGGCCTGGCTTTGTAGCACCCAGCCGGGGAGACATGTGCGACGCGTGGATTTGCTCTCGAGCGGCAGCTGCTTGTGCGGAAAAGAGGACCGGCCTGAACAAGGGACTGGAGATTGGCGTTGGTTCGGCCAGGCCATAGCTTGTATAGGAACCCGTTGATATCAGTCGCGCGACACGGTCATTGGTCGGGACTTCAGGGCGAGGGGGAACATTCTGCTGCACAGCAACCGTCCTATTGCTATAGAGCCTGTTGGCCAGAGCGAGAAAGTGTCCATCGTCCGTGATCTCAACCAAGAGCATCCCAGAGCGATGAATGTACTGCGTGTATTTGAAGTCAGGTTTACCCCATGAGAAACTGACGTCTACGTTGCTTGGGAAGTTGGATGCCGCCTCGACATCGAGCACAAAATCGAATTTGCGCAAAATGGCCTTCTGGTAGTAGTGCTTTCCCGTCTGCGTCTGCGCATGGAAGGAATTGTGATCATAGTAGCTGACTGGTCTCTGGTTTGGCGGCGGCAAGGCGAGTTTGACTGCATAAGGTCTCCTGAATGGACTCTGATCGGTGATGGAACATGCCTCGGCTATTGGTACTTCGACCAGGCGGAGACCATGAGATGCTGCAGTCGCTGCCCATTGCTTCACGGCGTCCTCGATAAGCTTGGCAGTAACACTCATCCAGTCGATGCGAATGTGGTAGCAGTTGTCCGGATTGTGGAGGCGGTCATAATGCAAATTGATCCGTTCAGGCCGGTAAGACCTCTTGCGATGATCAACGTCATACCTCATGCATTTACTGAGCATCACTCTTGGTCTCTTACCTCCAACCACCGAGGCAGTCGGGGTTGTGGCACCAGAGATTGGAGATGCTTCCTCGTTGAGAGAAATCGGGCGGGATGCGGTCGGCTTGAATCCTAGTCGAGGTGACTCTTTTGGCCCCTGCTCGACGAGCGGTGTCGAGGGGACCGAATAGTCTCGCCGCCTCATATTGAGCCAACCAGATGGCTGGTTTCTTGCAAAGTCGCCCGCGATCTGGTAGAAGTACTGTCCATCACGGAACCTGTGTCGCCGCTCAACATGGACAAATAGTCCCCGGCCCCTTTCCCTTTTTGCTTCTTTTCCAATATCTCTATCTCTTGATCTCTCATCATCGAAGCTCATCAATGACTCGCCCAGCGCCACTGCTTCCTCTCGACTCTCAAGATCTTCAAAGTTGTCAAGAAGCCAAGTTGTCATATCGGAGCCAATGAAACAGTTGTAGTGGAGCCGGAAATGCCATCTTCGATTCTGCATGCGAACACCACCACTCTCTACGGGCTGTTGCATTGCTTCAGCCAAGGCGATCATGTTGAAGTTGAGTTTCGAAAATCGCTCCTTGTCAGATACCAATCCTCTGCGAGATGAGTGTTCGGGATTTTCATAGAACGGAAGACTCTCCATTTCGGCAGCGACGACGACCGAAGGGTCCTCTGTCTTGTACACGATGTCCAGCGGATTGGGATCTTTGACCTTGCGGCCAGCAACCTGGAAGTGGTGTTCCGAGGGAGGAAGGTAGCGATGTCGTTGCCAGGCTTGTGCTAAGCGCTTGATCCCCTCAAGCCGTACCTCTTCTTCATTGTCTGGACCAATGTGCGATGCAGACATGGAGGCTCTGGTGCCCATGGGGATCAAGACGAATCTCGTGCGCCAGAACCGGAGGTTCTCGGTCATCTCCTCAAAGTGACCGGCCAAGTACGAATCAATATAATTCCAGTTCTTCTCGGGCTTTGGCGTCACAATGTCAATTTGGCGCTGTTCGTAGGCTGGATCCAGCGTAGTACGTATTGCTGGCTTGTAGATCGGCAACGGTTGGTCCGCTGGCAAAAAGGATTCTGTTGGTTTTCGGACGAAGATATTGACTTCAACCTCGGTGCCGTTAACACACGAGAGTTGGTGGATCGTGTTTCCAATGCGCATGAACAGACTTGTGCCATCCTCTACGACACGGTCTCGTGAGAATATGTCAGCAATCTTCATCAATTTCTGTCCAAAAGCCTTGGCAACCATGGGACCAATGACGACCTGGAACCCATGGGCGAATCGGGCACTTATAAGCTCTCTCAGGAAGTGCTCTCGGGATTTGGGCTCCTCGGCCATATCGTCGTCGTTGTTTTGTGCAATGTTGTATGGCGACCTTTGGTACTCTGTATCAAACTGCAGCTTTGTTGGAAAGTGTTCCGTTGTCAAAGGAACGGCAGCCGGAGAGGACAACGATTTCCACTTCATCAGCTTCATATCTGATGGGCGCGGGAATACGTGCTGCCACCTGCTGAACAGAACTGCGTCGTCAACCTTGTTCATGTTGGGATTCGAAGGATTCAGCACGACTAGCCAAGGAGCCATTGCCGTACTGGGCGAAAGAGTCGAGGGCAGCTCCGGGATGGCTCCAGCCAGGAGCTTTGAATTATACACCTTCTGTGCGTCCTCGGCTCGCAGCATGTTGGAAAATTTCTGATCCTGGTCCTCGGGCCGAAGCACTTTGGGCCTTGGTGTAGCCAGACTAGGATCGTGTGCTCGTATTGTCCCAACTTTGACATCATTCTCTTCATCAGCATTGGAGGAGGTTGCCTTGATGTAGATTGGTCTGCTTGGCGTGGCCTGAACCAGATCCTGCAGTTGTTCAGACAGGTTTGATTTTGCCTGGTCAAGCGAGGAAAATGACCGGTTACTCGCAATGATCTGCGGGGAACTGGGCTCGAATCTTGCCTTCTTCGGGGTTTGCTGGGAAACCTTGGACGCTGTTGCTGTCTGTTGACCGGCGTGCAAGGCATTGACGTTCTCTGTACTAATCTCTGCGGTAGCTGCTTTGGGGGCAGCAATACCAAAGCCTTTTTGCCCCAAACTGATTTGCCTCATCAGTTTTGGCATCTTGATGGTAGACGTGGGCCGAGGCTGCATGGTCGAGGCTGCCGAGTCTCTCCTAGTTGGCGGCATGCTACTCGACGGCGTGGTACTCGTAGATTGGTTAGCTGATGCCAAGCTGGATGGAAAAGCAGTTGACGAGTGTCCGCTTTTCCCATTGTCGCCAACCGAAGTCCCAAATAAGCCAGCGCCTTCTATCAGCTGCTTCCTCGTGCTTTCCTCCAGATCTCTGCTGACCCTCGACGAGGATGACAGCGTGATGCGTGACTTTGGTAGGCGTGAACGATTGTCGTCAAATGCCTGCAGCTGCTTCCAAATTGACGTCTCCCCGGGCTTTGTGAGCTTGTCCGTGTTGAATTTGGTAAATCCATACACTGGCTCGTAGAGTCCCTCGGCTCCCTTCAACCTGCCTGGACCGTAAGTTGACCGGTCGCGAGGCTTTTTGGTAGCATCTGCGTCAACCAGCTTCTGAGGATACTTGGGGTCGGTGAACAGCGGGGGCGTTTCTATCTCGTTGGTCTCCAAGACGCTCCTCATTTGCAAATCATACAGCCTGCATCGGATAGTGAAGTCTTCTGCTTCCTGGCCCGACTGCTCAGATGCGGACAACGAGATACCATGATAGGAAAGAGCTTCCTCCGATTTGCCGGTCCAGTAGGATACATGAAGCCATTGTGGCAATGCAAACGCCCATTCATCAGTGTAGAGCCTCACGATTGGCTCGAGTCGAGTCGTCCCGTCACTGACTTTCGTCGGTGACAATGACTCAGACAGCGTATTATAGCTGCCTACGACTGGCGTTGGTACCTTTGGCGTGCTGTCGCGACTACGCACAGAGCGAGGGTTGGATCTTCGGTTGGCTTCGAGGAACAAAGGATTGCGATATCTGAACAGCGGCACAGAATGCAAGGGAATCTTCGGGATACAGATCAGGTCAATACCGATGCCATTTCCAACGAGTGCTTCTGTTGTCCTCCGAAGATTCTCATACTCGACCTCGAATACGCCGGATCCTGGGCTGATTACGACGATCGAGATACCCGTGCGAAGCAGGTCTCGATCGATATAGTCATGGGCATATTGCGACGAGGCCAGGCTGATTGCCTCGAGGAAATTGCCGTACATGGCACGGGATGATTCGGCTTTGATCTTGGTGGCCATGTTGGCTTTATCAGTGGCGTCCTCGGAAAGATTCATGGCAGCGCTCATGACATCTTGATGGTGCAAACTGATGTCCTTGCGAAACGTGTTGAACTCACGTTTCAGCTGGTGCAGGATGGTGGTCCATTCTCCACTGGACATCTCACTCACCACGACGCGATAAAAGTCCTTGTAGGGACGCTTGTCGCCTGAAGTCTGATAGCCAGTGTAGTAGTCATTGAGAAGTTCACAGCTCGCAAGGTCGGTGGTCAACCCCGTATCGTACTCGACTCTTGCAAATAGCACGATGCTTACAAGGTGCTTAACTTGAAGCATGGCCCATTTCTTGAACAGAGCGGGCAGGAAGCCGTTTACGACCTTGTAGAAGAGTATCTCGCCAGAATCGTCGGGATCGAAATCCCACATTTCGCTTGCCATTTGGATGAAGAGAACGTAGCGCGCCGACTCGCTCCTAAAGATGGGCCGGGTATTGTGACAAAAGAAGGCCGAGTGGACTTTTCGGCCATCCACAAACACGGAGGTGACGGTTGCCTTAATGGTTCCCATAAAGTAGAGAACCTGGCCCTTGTAGACAGTCTTATCCGTGAGCTCGGTAGCTGCTAGCCTCCACATGTCGGCACGAGACAGGTACATGTCTCTGAAGGAAAGCTCTACGTGTGAGGCTTCCACGGCTTGCGCTACCTCGTCCACGGGCGCCAGGACAACCTGGCTGCCTTTTCTTAGACCGAAAGCATCACCAACGTGTTTCGCAACGTAGACTTCAATGTGCGGATGTCTGGCTCTGAGCTCTTTCGAAAGGTCCTTGACCACGAATATGTAGCGTCTCGGCGTCTCGCCCTCCTGCTTGTTGGCATTCTCTTGACTCGATAGGGCTCGCTGGATGTTTGCCGGTCGCAAGGATCCGTAATTAATGCTCGAAGTCCGATCCTGATCAGATCTGAGGGGAAGTATAGACATGAGATCGCCAGCTTTAATGCCTCCGCCCAGAAGGTCGAGATTGAGCGCGACCTCGTCATTGAGGAGGGACTCGTTGATAGTCACAGTGCAGGTCCTCTCTAGGACTCTCTTCGGCGGCTGTGCCTCTCGGACGGTCGAGGCACTGGAGACAGAGCCTGGCGAACGCGGCGACTCGGCAGAGGTCGAGGGCGCCCTATCGAAGCTGGTCCTGCTAATCTGTCGAAGGTGCGAGGTCCATTGCGCCGGGCTGCGCCGGGCCGCCGATGGCGATGTATTGGTATTTCGAGACATTTCGGTCGACCCTCCGTCATCCCATATCGAAATTCCCGGCGTGGGTGCTCATCATCTGCAAACCAAGCTCATGACAGGTTTTGTGATGGTTGGAAGTGCGATTGTGTCCGCTGCTCGGTAGCTTGAGGTCCATTACGCGGGAGCTTCCACTGGATTGAGCACTAACCTAGGTACATTGCAGGTATCCAGGTTAGGTTTAGTGCTTCAATGGGGAGCTCATATGTACACCACCACAACCGCGGAATTCAACCATCGTTTCCTTCCATTAATTTCCAGATTGTGGTCGTTAATTGGCTGCTGCTTTAAAGCAAGGGTTATATTTTGTGGGAAAAGTGTGAAAAATCATTTTCATGGTAAGCTTCATGGCATTCCTGGATACGGTAAGATGATCCTTCCGTTTACTGTAATCAAAGAACGAAAGAAGTAAGCTGCGCAAGAGTCAAAAAGCGATGACCTTTCCAGCCCGATAGAACCTACTATGGAGTCTTCCGAGAATAGATCACGCTACAGCACTTAGGACTTGATGCCACTTATTTTGTCTCGATGATGAGTGGCTTTCCGAATTGGATATATATCGCTTGAGACCTGGAATGACGACTATAATCAAGGAGGTGTTTCTGCGGACAGGTCGTGTGCATTTCCTCGCGCCTGGTCTACTGAGGGTCACAGCAGATGACACAAGCACATTATTTATCTCAAGAGCCGCAAATGGTGCCAATCCAAGACCTCACTCCGCATCTGATAAAATTGAACCCAGAAAGCCATAGCTTTCGCTACGAAGTCAAAAGCCAGGGACGGAATATTTGACGGAGGGAGGAAAACTTCGTTCCGCAAGACCTGCTGGAATCCTATAAAACCGATAGTCATTTGACATTGAACCCAATGCCACTCACCAGCCCGAACTATCACATTTCCACTCGCCAAGACCCTTGAGACAACGTGACCAGCAACCAGGAATACTTGCAGCGATAGTGATCATTGATAATCAAGTACTTTACCCTAATTCGTTTGCATGTAGTAACGAAAGGACGGGCTTGGCCCATGGACTATTCCTTATTCCCTCATATGTAGATCAAACTTCTTCCACTTCACCAGGCCTGGATCTCATTGCTGATTGGAGTGGGATTCCAATTCCCATCATTCTTGCTGGTCTCATCGTAAACGAACCTGTAGACACTGATGTTCGGATTCCCAAAATGGTTTTTCTGATCCTTGCCAGATGCATAGACCCTGAGGTCTCGCTTGGTGTCAGACTTGTGAACAGTGGCTGAAAGAGACGAGGCATCAGCGATGGCCCACTGGGTCTTCTTGGGATTGCCAAGAGAGCCCTGATACCACACACTTGGCTTGTCACTGTCTCGGCAGGCCTCTGAAAGATTGCCCTTGGAATTGACATAATAGACACGGATGTGGGTAGTCTGACCTCAGTCAATAACACCGAAACTATTTGAATTTTGCAGTAAAATTGAGCGTACCTTGGTTTTGTGGTTCTCCCATGTGATCGCAGCGACCTGCTGCGATGACGGAGAAACCGTGACATCCTTCTTCTTATTGTTCTCGTCAGTCAGTTCAACAACTTGGGAGGTAAAGTCGCCGGCTCCAGTGGGATCAGGTGAAATCAAGTAGCTGAGCTTGTTGGTCTCTTTGCTGATGTAGAACATGTAACTTCTGTCTCCATCGTCGATAGCGACGATATCTGTTGGCAGAGAAAACCCCTGAACCGTAGTTCGTTTAGTCCTCTGGAGTGTGGATAAGAGACAGGAAGAGCTCACCATTGTGACTGTTGAACGCGAGTATTTGATTGGAAGCAGTCCTTGTGAATTTGGAAAGAGAAGTTGCTCCGAGAGACAAGTGTTGAAAGATCTATCCAGCATGATATATCTTTCAGCATATGAGAGCTCTCGAGCTCAACTTGATTTCCACCTTTTTATGACCAAGTAATGGCAATGTACCAGCAATCCCTCTGAAGTCTCGCGTGATGATATTTTCGCTATCATTTTCGCAACTATGACGGCATTCTCCCATGGTCATGACTGATGCCGTTGCTTGATAGTTCGTTTTTCTTGAGGTATTTGCAACCATTCAAGATAGGGTACTCATAGACTTTGAAGGGATGGTCCAGCCAGCTTGCCACGAACGTTATTTAATAAAGCAAACTTGTCTCGAAGCTGGAATGCGTCGGCATAAGAGCAAGTCGACGTGACTGACCAATAGAACAACTGCCGGTCGAGAGCGGATTTGTTGTAGGTGCCAATCACAGATGAACATGATGATTTGGATGACATGGAGCTGGAAGGCAAAAGTAAAACTGGAGGTTAATTCCCCAATATACGTCCGAACGTAGTAGATGTGTCCGCCGTTATGATAGTTGTTTGGATACTTTGACTTAGACTTGTGATAGAAAGGCGTATATCAATGCTGTGGCTCACGACAATGGTCTGCTGCTAAAAACCTGCCTCTCAACCCACAAACTTCGTGGCAGTCAAATACGATGCATTCACACGTGCCATGTGGATGCTGCAGATGGTGTGCAGACAAGCTTCGAAGCCGCTATGGCTGCAGCTCGGGTATTGTACGCACTGGCCCGCCGGGGCCCCTGGCACGTGTCGATGAATGTAGCCATAGGCCCATAGAGCACTTAGCAGGCCAGGACTGCCAATGGGATCGTACCAGAAGAATCCCTGTACTGCCCGGTGTCGCTCCTGCTGTACCATGATGATATACAGACCTCGCTCGAATTTATGTTGGATTCTTGTACCCGAATGCATATCATCGTCCATTTTCCGGAGCGTACAAATGTTGTGGTAGTCTCCAAGTTGAAGAACCCCAAACGCGCTAGGTTAGGTGTAGACAGCCTTTATTGCGCCTCACCTTTTGTTCCTACTCAACACGTCACGCTGCTTAGAGACTATTATATGTCGTCTGATTCGGGGCTAGGGGAATGAAAGCTGAAAAAGTTTTGGGTTGCTAGTAAATTCTATTGCTCACTAAATTACAACTATCGTCGTAAAGTCACATAAAAGCTTTTGCGAGAAAGGCCAATCACTGCTCAGGCTAAAACCCCTTCTCGAAAGACTTTCTGCTACACTTGGATAGATACCGTTAATATTCATGATAGTACCAGATTTAGCCTTAAACTTTCTATGGTACAATTTTTGTCCCCAGACTTTTACTAAGCCAACATATCTACTATGCCGATAGCCGACTTATAACAATCGATCATACTTTGAGCCCCAGAATGCTGAGGTGTCGAAGTTCACATGAATCGAAGATCAATTCAATTTATAACATTGGAGTAAATAGTTTGAGCCAGTGCTCAAGAGCATCGAGCCAACTATTGGTGTATGGTTGGCCACCAATTGCATCCTGCTACTGGTTATGCTGTTTCAGCTTTCGGGTTTGTTACAGAGATGTATTTTTGACCTGGTGGCAGTATCCTTTTTCATGGCGTCATAACAATTTTAACACAGGAGAATATATTCCGGGGGAGAAAACACAACGCATAAAGGAAGGCTCGTACACTCGTCGGTTCAATTGGCTCTCAGATATATTCGATCTCTGCTCTTCATGAACTATCCACTCAACCATCCATGGATTCTCCCGCCTCCCCAAAACGGTATCTGACCACGCAAATAAACCAACTTACGTGGCATCATCAAGTGTTACTTCAACTCTCTGAAAGCTTTTGTACTCACTCATATTCTCTCATCCCGATTCTCTTGAATAACATAATATCATGCATCACGCTATCTTCTTGGAACTTGGGGTTGTCGCTCAGTCGTTCTTAGCGACGATGTTCGTGGTTGTATCAAGTAAGCCTGACTTGAAAGTCTTTCACCAACCGCGAGTATACCTGAGATCACTAATGTATTTGGTTGTTCCCGTGGCAGATACTGTCTTTGCACAGGACACCAAAGTACATCACATGCCACCTCAAGAGTCACAAGAAATCATGACGTCTTGCAGCGACGCTATTTCAAGTTGTGCAAAGATGGGAAACCCCAAAGTCAGCACTACTTACTTGACTACTATCTTAGAAAGTAGCGCCGCAACTATCACAAAGACTCGGGTAGGAGTTCAGAAAACTTCGCGCAGAAGATGAAACGTCATGTTGATGCCGTATTTAGAGACTTGACCCTGAATGGGTGACCATTACTCAAATTGAGGTGGTCACAGTCGGTGATACGACCGAAGGTATGTATCTGCAAGTATCTGAAAACCCTTGGGTCCTCCACTGACATGATTTGGTGATCAGGTCTATGCGTCCCTATCATGGTTGTTACCTCTTCCTCCACCACTCAGACGGTTAACTTCAATACAACCATTACCCAAGACATCGTTCCGGTTATCAACACAACTACTACAAAAACACAGATAACTACAACCAAGTCATTTTCGCATTGCTTGGTGCAGGACAAGTTCTGGGTTCATCCGACTGGATCTGCAGTCCATGAGCAAGACAAACCAAGTAGTGCAGGCGGCGGCGCAACAGGCAGTGCTAAATGAAATCAAGACGACTGGGAAGATGATTCAGTGAATGCTATCCGTACTAAAAAGCAACATCCTGATGACTATTGGGTTTTCTTTTCCTTCTTTCTTCCTCCTCTCATTCTTTTACCCTTTTCCTCCTTCTTCGTCACTCTCTGTACATGTTGTCTGTCTGTCTGTCACATATATTTTCCTCCGATCGATTGTTTTACCTTAAATGGTAGAAAAACCACGAAGAAACTGTTGAAGCTCGCGTTCATGGAACAGGGATCATGGTTGCCAGTAAGAAGGTATCTGGAGAAAACTGACTCCCAAGACCTGTAATCCAACTTGTCCTCCAGATTGAATATCTTGCTTGAGTTGGATGTCATAATCCTTGGTACTTCTGTGCTTTCCAGTCCAATCAATTAAAATCAAGTCGCAATCCCAAATATCAAATTGAGCTTGGTTGTGATTGCAGGTAAAATTAAGCCATGAAGTGCAACATTTCTTAGTATAATTACTGTTCAGCGCGTACTCACTACCCACCTTTGTTGCATAGTGACACACGAATAGGCACATTATGGAATGGAGAGCAAACTTTCTAAAATGAAATAGAAGCCGCGTGATGGAACACCTGTCCAGTCCTTGTCAGTCAGGTGGGGTCCGCGTTTTGTTATTTGCCCGAACATACGCTCACACAGTTAGTTCATGCATGCACGCCACCGTACAACACTACAATTACAATAATACACGATCTTTGCTTTCACACTCGATATTTAGCCTCAAGTTCAAGTTGAAGAATATCCAGTGATCAGGTGATTGGTCACCAGGTAATAACCTGGTCCTGTACGGGTGCACCTCAGGTTGAGCGGGAGGGGTGCATTCCAGGTAGCCCAGTTCAATAGAAGTAACTTAGACCTGGAATGCAGCCAAATGGTGTTCCCAAAACGGATGTATATTTACTGATTATAAACAAGACAAGGCTTCGGTCTTAGCACCACTTGATTAGCTGGAATGTACGTAGAGTCCAACGTATATAGACAATGAGCCTTATTTTCTGACCACGATCCCATACAATTCGAGATGTTTGCAAGAAGAAGTAAGCGTCGAATTACTTATTCCTCGATCTGATACACCAACTTGTACCCTGAGATCTTTCCGTCGCGATACTCCTGGAAACCATCCGCCACCGAGTCCAAGCCTTGCTTCAAAGATGGGACACTCGCCCGAAGTTGTCCATCGCGCAGCCAGCCCGGCAGTTTCTTGAAGAAGTCTACACAGATTTCATGATCGAAGTCGCTGGCCTGAGGGCGCTGTGAGTAGGTACACGCAAGTTGATACTGCTGATGAGGGGCCACTTACCGGCCAGAAGAATTCGCCATAGCGGTGATCCTTGAGAAACGCGGTCCAGACGAGAACATCGGTCACCTTGACGCCCTTCACCACGTCCTCGGTGTTGGCCTTGCCCGGTCGCACGGTGCACAGTGCCGACTGCGTCTCCCCGGAGAGAGCAAGGGCTTGCGAGGCAGTTGCCGGTGAGTGCTTTTGCCCGATGGTGTCGAAAGCGTAGTGTATAGTTGAGCTGGCCTCCTTGATCTTGGTCGCGACATCCTGGTCATGATAGTCGAACACGTGCTTCGCGCCCAAGGACTTGACAGTCTCGAAGTACTTGGGGCTGCATGTGGTGATCACGTTAAAGCCGTGGCTGGCGGCAATCTGAATCGCGTATTGTCCAACGCTGGCTTTACTTGATTTAGCAATCATGATCGGATTGGAAGGTACCGGTAGTACTCACAGCTGCCGCCCCAGATCAACACCGAGATCGCAGGATCACTGCGCATGGGAATGCCCAAAGAATCCTTGGAAAACAACGCCAGCCAAGCGGTAGCAGAAGCCAGTGGCACTGTGGTAGCCTCTTCCAAAGCGAAGCCCTCTGGCACTTTGAACGAAATGTTTTCGTCGGCGACGGTGTAATAACTAAAAGCACCACGGCCCTCGACTTCGCCTAGAAAGAAGTTAGCCACTGTTTGCGTGCCCGCGTAGGATATTGCCATACCTCCCCAGATGAGACCGGCGACTACATCACCAGTCTTGTATCTCGTGACCTTGGCTCCCAGCTCCTCGACAGTACCAACAAAGTCGCAGCCCAATACGCCGCCCTCGCACGCGGCAGCACTGTCGAGAGATTGGACTATCGTTCACCCCGTGTCAGACTCTGCGGTTAAGACCGGGTGGGTGCAGTTGTATACGTACCATCAGTTGGGTTTTGAGCAGCCAATTGTACCTTGACTAATACTTCATGGGCTCCGAGGGTTGGCTTTTGAATCTGGCCAAATTGAAGCTCGTGACCGTTCCCACGGTTGCTTGGCCGCACTACCAGCGCTGATAGATCTTGAGGCATCGCAGGGAGTATTTGATTTCGTTACGGAACTTATGGTCTTCCTTTTCACCAGAACATTAGGTATCTGTTTCTATTATTTGTACATGTCTGGTGTTCAGGTAGGTGACCTAGGTGGTCGTCGGGTCAATGTTTTCTCTCCATTATTCAGCAACGATGTCTTCCTCAACGTCATGTCTGCGCAAGGACGGCCTTGGTCGCTGATCGGCCGAGAGAATTCCACTCACCAGAAACCGAAAATGGCGTGGCTTCCAAAAATGGGATTGGAGAGAGTATAAGCGCATCTGCACGTCATCCCAACTTCGCAAGTGTAAGCGCAAGCGCAAGCGTGGAGCGGAAACCTCGGGCGCGGGCGCCACAGCGGGAGAGTATAGCTTAATCCGTCAACTTGGGTACCTAGGTAGCTTGGTATTTCGGTACTCTGGAGTCTGCCCGTTGGGAGTTGCATTTCACTTGTGCTAGGGTAGAAGCATCTGTTAGTAATGACATATCGAAACGAACAAAAGACCCGAAACCTCATGTCTGGCTTGTTCCTTCCGAGCAGGCTTTTTGTGAAAACACCTGAGCACCTATTGAATCCTCCATTTCGGATTACAGCTTTCGCCTGCCTGTCACAATGTCGTCTGGTTTCGCGATGCCAAAGGTCGAGCTGGAGCTGAACCGCCCGGTACCCTTCCAAGTCGAGATCGATCGGGAGCTGTTGAGCGTTACGAAGCAGAAGCTTGCGCTGGCAAGATATCCAGAGGAGCAGGAAGATTTCGGCGAGGGCGACTGGTCACAGGGCGCCAAAGTGAAGCGCGTCAAGGAACTTGCAGAGTATTGGCAGACACAGTACGATTGGCAGAAGCATCAGGTTAGTTGCTACCTACCACAAGGAACTCGAAACCCTGACACAATCATGACCTCTCTAATGGCAACTTGCAGCAACGTATCAATGACGCATTCCACCATTATCTCGTGAAGCTGGAGGTTCCAGGCTATGGTGAACTTATCTTGCATTACACCCACAACAAATCGGAGAGGCCAGATGCTGTCCCAATGCTATTCTCTCATGGGTGGCCCGGGTCTATATACGAGGCCATCAGAGTGGTTGCTCCCCTGACGAGCCCGAAGGACCCCAAGACTCCAGCTTTCGACCTCGTCGCCCCCTCTATCCCAGGCTTTGGTTTCTCGCCTGCTCCGAAGAAGTCTGGTGTCGGTCCCGAGGTCGTCGCCCGAGCCTACAAGATTCTCATGGTCGACATCCTAGGATACAAGAAGTTCGTCACTCAAGGAGGTGACTTTGGATCCTTTATCACTCGATCCGTCGCCATCCAATTTCCAGCCATTGTTCGCGCTCAGCATTTGAACATGTTCCCAGTGCCGCCACCGACACTTCTAGGCTCTCCAAAAGCCTACATTCGTTGGTGTCTGTCATCTTTCTTCTATAGCGACTTCGAGCGCGAGGCCTTGCGTGTGCGGCAAAACTTCGAGACCGATCAGAGCGGGTATCTGGAGCAGCAGCGTACACGCCCTCAAACGTTGGGTTTCGCCCTTGGTGACTCGCCTGTTGGGCTTCTGGCTTGGTTCGTGGAAAAACTCCATGACTGGGCAGATATACATGAGAGCCTGACCGATGACGACGTTATCACTCTGGTGATGATGCACTGGATCCAGGGAGCCACACCGGGCCTGCGCTTCTACCGCCAGGCCTTTGGTTCCGAGCGGCGAGAGGCCGAGAAGACGTTCGAGACCTATGTGGCAGCTCCCACGGGTGTCAGCATGTACGCAAAAGAGCAGCTTCATGTAAGTAAAACATCGTAGTTGATCAAGCCCCGTGACGTACTGACTTTGATGCCCTTAGTGCCCCAGAGACTGGGCTCAGCAAGCCGCGAATGTGCGGTACTGGAAGGAGTATGAAAAGGGTGGACACTTCTCATCACTGGAGTGCCCAGAAATCTTTGTGAAAGACATGAGGGACTTCTTTGGCTCTATTGCACTCTGAGAAAGGAAAGGCATCTTCGGACAGGTTCACGACAAATGAGTAAAGCATGACAACCTCATAGTATAGGGCTAGGATCTAGTATGCTATATGGGTGAAACAGGCGCCCCTTCAACAAGAAAAGAATTTGGGTTCACTGTACATATAATCCGTATTCCTGACCTTTTGCCAATACACCTTGTATGGCGTTCCCCGTCGACCGTATATCAGATTGAACCGTTGCAGTATTGCAAAATGACACGCCATATTGTGACACTACGGCCCATAGAAAGTTGGCAGACAAAGTCGTCAGGCGACCTCTAAACTGGATGACATGGTGTAGTTTCATCCACAAGCCATCACTAGTAGCTCAAAGCAATGCCTTGACTCGGCCACCTAGACTAAGAGTAGCTGATCTCAGGCGAACCAAACGCCCAATGCGGTATATTGTACCATTATAGTACGTCGAATCTCGCGCCGAGGCCGTCAGACCACGGGGGACGCCCCATCATACCCCAGCCAGCCACCGTCCGGGGAGGTGGATACACTCTGGGGTCAAGTCTGGAGAGCGGCAGCACATACCGGGGAAGCATAAAGCACCGCACCCCATATGTTGCTTCTTCCTTTGCTCCAGATCTCCATCACTCCATCTCTACCTCTATTCGCGATAAAATCATGCCTCAAAGATCGTTCCTCAAACCGGGCAGGCCCATCCAGCTGGGCGTCACGACCTGCTGCCTTATAGCTTTCATGCTCTTGTAGGTAATGATGTACTCCTTCTCCATCATCGATATCTGACAACAAGTGACTTCCATAGCGGCTATGACCAGGGCGTTTTCGGTGGTATCCTTCAGAACGAAGATTGGCTTCAACTTTTCGATCATCCCTCTGACACAGAAACCGGCATTATCGTCTCTTGTTACAATCTGGGCTGTCTTCTTGGTTGTGGTGGTAAGTCTTGCTGAAAGACAAAATCGGACGACTCGTTCATGTAGGCGCTAATCGTCCCTGCCAGCCTGCTTTTTTCTCGGCGACAAACTGGGACGTCGGCGGACGATCTGAGTTGACATGAGCATCGTCACGATCGGCGCAATTCTACAGGCCAGCGCCTTCACGGTGCCCGGGCTGGTCGTCGGCCGCATCGTGACCGGCGTCGGAACCGGCCTCAAGACGTCCACGGTACCCATGTACCAGTCGCAACTGTGCGAGGCCAAGTCGCGCGGCAGACTGGTCTCGGCCGAAGTATTGTTCGTGGGCGTGGGCATCGTGCTGGCGTACTGGCTCGACTTTGGCCTGTCCTTTGTCAGGGGTTCCATGGCTTGGCGCCTCCCGTTGGCCCTCCAGATCCTGTTCGCGCTCGTCGTCATCTGCCTCGTGTTTGCCCTGCCAGAGTCTCCCCGCTGTTTGCTGAACCACGGCAGGGAACAGGAGGCCACCGAGGCGCTCTGTAGTTTCTATGACAAGGATCCTTCGGATATCTGGATTGTTGCTGAGAAGAATGCTATCCAGGAAGCTATCAATCTTGAATCATCGGCCCACAACAATCTTGAAGAGAACACTGCGTCGGTGCGAACTCGCTACCGCATGCTTCTGGCCTGGGGTATTCAATTCATGAATCAGGCAGGTGGTGTCAATCTCGTTGTCTACTGTTAGTTGTATCCCCCCAACGCCTCCTGTTCTTGATGACTTTGCTGATGGTTGACTTCACCCAGACGCACCTTCGATCCTGGTGCAAAATGTCGGCACGACGGCGCAGATGGCCCAGATTCTTGGAGGCTGCATCAACCTGATGTTCATGATCGGTTCGATCTTGCCTTCCTTGATGCTGGACCGCATGGGTCGCCGCCGGACCATGATCTGGGGTTGCTCGGGCCTCAGCTTTTGCATGCTGATGATCTCTGTCCTCCTGTCACGCAACGGGCAGCCGGACGGGTCGACGTGCGCGTCTGCCGCCGTGGCCTTTCTCTTCCTCTACATGCTCATCTTCGGCATGAGCGTCAACTGCGTCCCGTGGGTCTACGCTCCGGAGATCCTGCCGCTGCGCGCCCGAACAAGGGGCGCGGCGGTCGCCACAAGCTCGAACTGGCTGTAGAACTTTACGATCGTCATGATCTCACCCATCATCATCAACCGCCTCCAGTGGAAGGCCTATCTGGTCTTCATGGCTACCAATGCCGTATTCGCTCCGCTGATTTACTTCTTATACCCCGAGACAAGCGGATTGCAGCTGGAGGACATCGACAAGATCTTCGCCGACGGGCGGAATCCTGTATCTGTGGCACGCGAGATGGCGAAGCACAAAGCCAGTTCCTCGGACATGCCGGACGCGATTCAACCTAGATCTAGCGCGGAGGGGAAATCAGATGGAGGCACGGCAATCATGTTGGAGTCTGTGTAAAGGAAAGAAAAAGGGTAGAGTCGATACTCAAATAGGCTCTTTTATGTAGTTGTGTGGTTTCCGTAGCAATAGGCAGATTTGGGCATCACAATATACAGTATACATGTTTCTACACTGCATCATCCTCCAAAGACTTAATCCAGGCGGTATCTCCTTCGTAGCCTTGGCTTCTCCATCTGCTCATATCTTATTCGGATTTCCATAGATCATGAAGCCCTCCACTCAGAATCGCAAATTCACTTGATGGCCTCCGCATTTCTGTACGTCCGAGACAGCGAAACAAGACTGCCGCGGCATTCTGAATGTTGAATATCGAGTTGTGGTCTGCAGCCGAACTACTCGGTGACAATGCTGGTCAAAACTATGAACCCACTTTGAATGTCGTCACTGCTTTGCGAGGAACGAGAAAAGAAACAACAACAAGGGGGCCGTGGTCAAGGTCCCGGCGAAAAGCACAGGTGACGATGAACTCCAGCTGGACATGTGCCACTGTCAAGTTTCCGCAGATTTCACAGAAACTGCAAGCGCAAGCGCATGCGCAAGCGTTTCCACTGAGCTGTCCCACTCCTCTAGTGGCATCTCAGCTACTCACTATACTCCCACGCGATCTTAGTCTATTTCTAGTTTTGGATTTGACTTGATCCCCAGGTGCAGGTGGTTTGATGTGGAGTCCTCCATACAGTTCATGCCATTTGCCGCAAGCGATCGAATCGAATGAAGCCGCAGTGCAGCTCACAAGTATCGGCTGGTACAAGAAGCAAATATGTACATAAGATGGAACATTTGGCATTGCACTCTGTTGCTGGTTATTCTCGTATAGACAGCGATTGCAACCTTCAAAGATACAGAAAATGGACAAATCCAAGGAGGTCTTGATCATCGGCGGCGGCATCTCGGGCTTGGGCATGGCCGTCCAGCTCAAACGTCTCCTTGGGCACAACAACTTCACCCTGTGCGAGAAATCGGACAACATCGGGGGGACTTGGTAAGCCCATGAGTTCTGCAGCTCCATACTTAGCATGACGGGTGCTGATAAGCATATCTATTTGCACAGGTGGCACAATAGGTATCCGGCGTGCGCCTGCGACATCCCGAGTCACTTCTACTCGTACAGCTTTGCACTGAAGGGCGATTGGTCGACAACCTATCCGGGCCGCCCAGAGCTCTACGAGTATTTTGCGTCCGTCGCCGAGCGATTCCGCATCCTGCCGCACTGCAGGTTCAACAGCACATGTCTGAGCATGGTGTGGGATGAGTCTACCGCGCTGTGGACTTGCACTTTTCGGAACGAGCTGACGGGCGAGATCTTCACCCACACGGCGCCCGTGGTCGTCAGCGCCGTCGGGACGCTGGACCGGCCGTTTGTCCCCCAGATCGCTGGCGCCGATAGTTTCCGGGGCCGGACGTTCCACAGCGCCCGCTGGGACTCGACTGCCGACTTCAAAGGTAAAAATGTTGTGGTGCTGGGCAACGGCGCCTCCGCGACCCAGTTCGTGCCAGAGCTGGTGAAAGAGGTCGGTCCCAACGGCAGTGTCGTGCAGTTGGTCAAGAGTGCACACTGGTGGACGAAGCGGGTAGGCTAAAATATTTACACATGTACTCAGATGGCCCAGCTGACGAGATGAACAAAGGGAAACGAAAAGTATTCCGGCGCCTGGAAGTTTGTCATGAGCTATATACCCCTGGCGGCGCGTCTGTACCGCATCGTCCTGGCCTGGCAACTCGAGAGCGTCTTCTACTCCTTCCTCATGAACGACTCGGGCGCCCGCATGCGACAGCAGATCCGCGACGCCACATACCAGTACATTGAAAACGACGCGCCGGCCGAGTACAAGGAGATATTGAAGCCCGACTACGAGCTCGGCTGCAAGAGGCGGGTCAACACGAACACGTACCTGGCTTGCCTGCACTCTCCGAGGATGCATCTCGCCAAGGACCGAGCTGCCAGGATCGAAAGCGGTTCCATAGTGACCGAGTCCGGCGCCGAATACCCCGCCGACACGATCATATACGCCACTGGGTTTCAGACACAGAAGTGGCTGCAGCCCATGGAAGTCCAGGGCGTCGGCGGAAAGAGCCTACACGACGTCTGGGACGCCTCGGGCGGCGCCGAGGCGTACAAGGGCACGGTGGTCACCGGGTTTCCCAACTTCTTCATCCTGTACGGCCCCAACGCGGCGACGGGGCAGCACTCGGTGATCTTCCACTCGGAGTGCCAGATCAACTACTCCTGCCGCCTCCTGCGCCCGGTCCTGGTCGGCGGGGCCCGGTCCATCATGGTCAAGCCCGAGACGCAGAGGCGAGACCTCACCTGGGTGCACGGCAAGCTCCAGAACCTCGTGTTCAACAGCGGCTGCCAGAGCTGGTGGATGGACCCCAGTACCAAGAAGAACACCTTCATCTACCCCGACCCCATGTACAAGTATTGGCTGCGGACCATCTTCCCGGTCTGGTCGGATTTTGATATCAACGGCGCTCCTCGTCGAAGTGGTTGGAAGAGGAATGTAGCGGCTTTGTTGAGTCTTGGAATCGGGGCAGTCGCAGTCAGTTCAGCAGTAGACAATGGCGCTCTTGTGGAAGCCATTCATAGATGGGTCAAGGAGGCAGTCGCACTGGTGCAATGAGGATGGTTTTTGATTCCTACAAAGCGTATATATGACGGGCAGGGACCTATAGTTGAGTAAAAGTACAAAGAGTCAACTCCATGATCAAATACATCAGAGCTACATCCGTGCAACCGCTTGAGCCTCTATAATAGCGCCGTCCATTATACTCGAGTCAATGACTTGTACCTAGGTAGGTAGGTAGGCGAATATCGATTTACACTTCCTAGTGGTCTCCACTTTTGTTGTGGCCAATACACTTATTTAGGTCAATTGCTTGCATCTTGCTCGCGGCTTGTTCCTTCTGAATCTTTCCCAGCTCATCATCGCGACTGTGGGGTCGGAACTCCCCAAGTCATCTCTTCTCTCGGCAGTATGCACTAGGTCGGATTAATCCTCCTCATGAATGAGATCGCTTGGGCCTCATCCCGGCCCATAAGGACGAGAACGAGATCTGGGTGGTAAGTCCTCCCATTCGGCCACGATGGCTCGCTCCATCCCCCGCGCAACGCTGCTGATGCTGAAATTCCAAAAACAAAAAGCCTTCCCTGCCGTCATCGAAAGAAGAAATGTGAGTTCCCTGATATATTTGTTACTTATGTGACGTTGTCGATGCTCTATACTCACGAGAACTAGGTGACGGCGCTCGTCCGACCTGCGGCAGCTGCTGGATCCGACAAGACATCTGCCATTGGGGTCTCAAATTGTCTTTCCACCCGTCCCGCGCGCTGTCGCTCTCGAAGCGTGAAGCTGCTGATCTCAGGCGTGTCGAGAGGCTAAGAAGACCTGACGCGTCGAATCTGCCATGTAATTCGTCACAGCTTACTGTCAGTACAAACCATTAATATCCGATCAAGCGTCTGGCTACAACCTATCGGTGTTGACTTATCCTATAGATTATTGATGATACGGACAGTATCACAGGGTCTTTTGTCGTGGAGGAGGCCCCAACAAACATTTTATCTGACTCCGGCAGTCACTTCTCATCAGATGCCGCTGACGTAGAAGAAGGGGGAGGAGGAGGAGGAGAAGAAGAAGTAGTGGAAGAAGAACCAGAAGAATACGGCATGAACGAACCACCTTCAAGTGCCGACTTGGACTTCCCCCTGCTGATGCCAACAGAGACAGTTGACTGGTCTCGTCATATTGGCCAATCAGCGGCCCAAGTGTCGCCTGCTATATCCCATTCCCCTTTCGATCTCGCAAGAGATGGCAGCGAGTACGTGGACCAGAATCTACCCACCCCTTCCGACCTGCCGACCCCCCACAACGACGATCTACCGGCGCCCAAAGAGGCCGTGCCCATCGGCGAGGCCGACAAGGCGCAGCTGATCACGTCCTACCTCCGGGAGACGGGCACGTGGTGCGAGACGACGGACTCGGACCGGCACTTCACCGTCGGGAGCGTGCACGAGCTGCTGCGGTCGCCCGTCTTCTCGGCGGCGGCGCTCGCGCTCGCGTCGCGCCAGCGGGACGCCGTGGCCGGCAGCGCCAGCCCGCGCACGCTCGAGCTCTACCAGTACACCATCCGCCGGCTCATCGGCCACAACCCGGCGGACAACAGCCTCACCACCCTGAGCTGCTGCGTCCTGCTCTGCGTGTACGAGATGATGGGCTCCCCCGTCGAGGAGTGGCGGCGGCATCTCAGGGTCAGTCTTGCAGGTTCTTGGTGCTCTGGTCGAAAGTGATACTGACGGAAATCGTAGGGATGCTCAATCTTTCTCAAGAATGCTCCGTGGACGGGGACCAGGGTAGGCATCGGCAAGACATGCTTCTGGGCATTCGCGCGGATAGGTCAGTGTTGCTTTCTCAAACCGTATCTTCACGAAAAACATATTGACCGTTGCAGATCTGTGGGCCGCCTTTCTGACTGGACAGAAGACTCTGATCCCGACGGATTCGTGGGTGGTCGATGAGGATCCCAGGTCCGTCGCCGACAATGGCGATGTCGACGATTTCGGAAACCTTGCCATCTTGATATTCGCCAAAATCATCAATCTTTGCGCCACGCCTAGAAATTCTTACACGCAAGAAACGGTGGCCGAGCTTTGGACGCAGCTCCAGCTGTGGTGGCGCGAGCGACCTGAAGAAATCCGGCCTCTTTTCCGGACGCAGCCTTCCAACCCGGATCCGATGCCTACCATCATATACTCTAAATCATCTGCTAGTAAGTATCAAGTTGAATGTGGTGTTTGCGAACTGCTGCTGACGGACCAGTATGTGGAAATACCTTTTACCACACCGGGTGCATCCTTCTTCTCGAGACTGGACTCATCACGCCGTTGCTCAGCGAACAAGATGACATAGAGGTATACAAGCACAATATGATGCGCACATCAGCCTGATATAAATAAATGCTGACACTTTTGATCGCCGCAGTTCGACTTGACTTGGCATGCGAGAGAATTGATTGCCACATCAGTTTGCAACCAATCACAGTACGTCCATGTCTTTATATAACCTAAACAAGTAGCGATCATATATGCTAAAAACTTCCCCAGCGCGAATTGGGTCAATCATGTTCAACCTCTATTTATTGCGGGAAGAGCCCTGACCTCGCTACGAGGCAACTCTGCACCAGGAATAGAATCCACGTCTGATCGACTAAGGGCTACCACGACGCACACTCGCGGAAGTTCTGTCGCAGGGTTCGCCGTGGAGAGAATGGCCGTGTTGCAACAGCTGCGGAAGATTGAATGCGAGACTGGGTGGCGGACGTCCGACAGAGCAAAAGAGCTGCGGCAGATGTGGGATCTCGAGTAAAGTTCCCTTTGTCAATCAAACAGGATGAATATTACAAATATGTTTTCGTCTCAGTGAAATACGAGATCATCAAACGGACACCCCTGATCCGCTGAGTCGCGTTTAGTCTTCTCCATGACCACCTGCCGGGTCAATTGCATGAGTCGGTCGGCCAGCTCGTCGTCCTGGGCCATCGCGCTCCCCTGCTCGGGCACCGCGGGCGGGCAGATGTACTCGCCCGACTTGTCGGTGATGGTCGCCACAAACATGGTCGGCACCGCGCCCTCAAACTGGCTCTTCTTGAAGGGCTCCATGACGACGGACAGGCCGTATCCGCCGAGGGGATACGGCTCGTGTATATCCTCCTTGCTCTGCTTGGTGCTGACGAAGCCCGGGTGGGTGGCGTTCATGAGGATGTTCGGGTGGCCAGCCTGTGTGACATGCCGGTTGAAGTATCTTGCATACAAGATCTGCAGATTCCCGAGTCAGCTTGTAGACTACACCACTTGAAGCGGATCGGCCATTTGCAGCCATGGCATCAGACGAATGGGGTAGATCTCGCATGAAAATGGAGAGGATTTCAAAAACATGGGCCACACTTACGCCCGCCAGTTTGCTTCTCCCATACTGCCCGTTGGGGCCCAAGTCCCGATTCAGCTCATCAAGGTTCTCGAACTTGGTGTCACTAGGTGCGGCTTGGTGGGCATTGCTCGATTGGTTCGAGATCCTGACCACGTTGCCCTGCTCGGCCGTCTTTTTCATCAGCGGGAGCAGGTGCGACGTGAAGACGACATGGCCCATGTGGTTGACAGCCATATGTCTATCCACGCCGTGGTCGGTCAGCTGGTAGGTCATGATGCCGCGGGCGGCGTTGTTGATCAGGATGTCGAGTCTGTCGTTCTCCTTCTTGATCTGCTCGGCCACGTCCTTGGCCCTCTTCCAGTCGGACAGGTCGCACTGGATCCAGTGCGTCTTGTCCGCGGCCTCCGGGCCCAGGTCCTTTGCGATGGCGCCCTTGGCCCCCTTTACGACCTCTTCGGAGACGGACAGGATATAGAGCTTAGAAATGTTGTGTTTCAGCAGCGTGTAGGTGCAGCCGTACCCGATGCCCTCGCTGCCTCCCGTCACGACGGCGACCTTGCCTGCCAGGTCGGGGACATCATCGAGGCTGAACTGATGCGTGCTCAACTTCTGAGCCACGCCGCCAAAGTTTTCTCCGATTGTGTTCTGAGCACCAGTCAGAACTCCTGTGCAATGATATAAATGGGGACGGGTGGTGACAGGCACAGAGCTGCCAGATGCAGTACCTTGATGGCCTCCATGGCTGACTGCGTCGTCGAAGCTGCAGACTTTTCTGAATAAGGCTGGCGTCGAGGACGTGAAGTCGTGTAGCTGCATATAACGGCAGGCAGTGTAACTGAGCCCAATTGAGAATGCCCTGATCGTGTTTGCAACAACACTCGACTCTGTGCAGCTACCCTTTGTTGACTTATAGAGCCGAATCCACGAGCGAGCCTCGAGATTGATCGCATGACCATGTCCTTTCGGCGTCAGTTGTTGATTCTTGGGCAGAAGAACTCATCGACGTCTGCATCAGGCGCTGAGACAGGGACAATTATATCCGCCGGCCATTGTTGAATTTAATGTTTCGACGCATCATGACTGCGGGAGCCAGAAGGCTTCTAGGGCGCCATAATGTCAGTCAATGACGCGTTCACTCTGTCAGGGCAGATATGGCGATGAAGGGTTCATATTTCAACCACTCGTCTTGCCATTCGATCGAAAATGATTGAGGATAAAGTCGTGTTCTTGACGAATTGTATATCATGGCAAGATTGAAGCAGCCACGATATGTTGACTTTGAAGTAACTCCTTCGTTGTCATGGTAGAAACGCATGATCCAAGTAGAGAAGGTGCATGGCTTGGGAGGGATCTTCGTTCTGTGCTACAGCACTCAGGGTCCTGTTTTAGCGCTATATGCTGCCGCTTCGGGCCGCCAAGATTGACGATATTAGGCTACGTTTAGCGCAGAGACCCCCGGCTTCCCCACTCGGGATAGTACCTATCTGCACAGCTTCATCCAAACAATGCTCGGCATCACTTTTGTTTCGGGCTGATGACTGAGAACAGCAACAACAAGTTCAGTCAGCGTGGCCGATCTCAGGCTACCACGGCACGTGTTTGACGTTTTGTATGTGACTTGTTACAGTCAGACTATTACTGTGCGATCGACTGACTGGCTTTTGCGGGCAAGCACAAGCACTTTCTTGGGGCCATTCATCGATCTCGCGGCCAAGACGGCTGTTGTTCGTCAAGCTGGCGAACGCCCAGCTGCCATATCTGGTTCCAACTCCAGGGTGCGTGTACAGCAGCACGGCGCTGTTGATCGCCCGTTCTTCTTGGCACCCGAGCACGGTGTCGCCGTCGTCTATTACTGCTACATGAAGGTTCGGATTACTCGCGACGTCACCATCAATTAAGACTGTGGCAGAGACAACCACAGCTCTAGTACAACCCACTTTGGGCGAGTCACAACTCAGCACTGTCTGAAACCTTTCGACATCAAAAGTGTCTGGCCTGGGCAAAGCGATCATATCCCGGTCCGGGGACGAACAAGCTTCTTTTACCCTAGCATTCTCGTGCATGGCGGATCGATCAGATACGACCTTCCGGAATGACGAAAACCCACTGGTATTCTATCTGGGTGATACCAAGCTGCTTCACCCAATGAGTTTTCCCACATCGACACCTGCCGCCGGGCTTCCACAGAAGTTGGAATGGCAGGGACGATTGGTCTCTCGGAGGGGTACAGAGTACAAATCCATCGTGGGTGCTCTCACTTATCCTTTCTCCCCCCCCCCAGCATCAATACAACCACTCCTCTTTCCCCCATACTTTGGGTCCTGTCTTCACGGATGGTCGATATCAAGTTCCGCATGTTCTTTCTGTGTCTTGGCAATACTTTGTCTGAAGTCTCACCCGGCTTTTTCGCCCCATAAGATCTGCTGGGTAACCAAGCGCTGTACGTCCTATCGGAGCCGAGCCGATTTATTCCTGCGGCAGTTCGCGTTTGAAGCTCAGTCAGGAAATGCAATGACTACTGCCCACTGGGGCAATCTACTTCCAACTTTGTCATTACTCAAGCATTTGCTTGAAGAAAAGCTGCCGCGTCAACGTCTCTCATCTTTGGGTACAAACGCTGTCTGCGATTCACTCATGAAGTTCCAGCTTTGATCACGACCTTTTGTATTGCCGGACATTCTCGGCAATACTGCTGCTATCCTCATTCTGTGCACACACTTTGTGGACTACGTCTTGGGAAGCGGGAACCATCTCGACTCTTGTTGAAGGCCTTCCCAGAGGATGGCTTTGTTCAAGATTTCATCAGCGCAAAAGCTCAGTGCTATTATTGCAACATCATTTGCTTTTTTTGTGGCAGAGATCGCAGGTTCGTCATCATCGGTGATACTCCAACGTATAGTGCATGCCATTTCAATCCTGACTTTTGATGGCAGTTGGCTTCAAGACCGGATCTCTTGCCTTGGTCGCCGACGCATTTCATTACGTGAGTCTGGGTGCTCAGCCTCTAGTATAACGGCTTACATTTCTAGCTCAATGACTTGATTGGGTTCGTCATCGCTCTCGGCGCCATCCTTGTATGTATAATACCGACAGCCAGAGATCATGCTTTGCTAAACCTCTATCTAGGTAACTCAGCGTGCCACATCACCAAAGGACTTTTCGTTTGGATGGGCCCGAGCATCGCTTCTAGGCGCCTTCTTCAACGGCGTCTTCCTACTGGCACTGGGCGTCTCGATATTTCTCCAGTCTATTGAACGTTTTGTCTCGTTACAACGTGAGCATTTGTCGGCCTGTTTTCACGGACCGTGCTAATATATTGATAGATGTCGAGGATCCGAAGCTGGTGCTCATTATGGGTTGCATCGGTCTGACGATCAATGTCTTGAGTGCAGCATTACTTGGCCACGATCACCACGGGCATGATCATGGACATGGTCATGACCATGCTTCTCACGATCATGAGCTTGGTCAAAGTCATAGCCACGACCATGATCATGGCCACGCGCATATGGACGGCGCAGGGGACCACACCCGCAGTTCTGGGCATGTTCATGAAGAAGGCATCAGCCATGCCCATGATGCACCACACGGCCAAGCATCAGCCCGGAGCAGCACGCATAGTCACAGCCGCGGACACCATCCTGCCAATATCGAACTGGGAATGATGACCAATGAAAGCACGGATCTATCACCGATGACGGTAAGGATTTCTGCGCATTTGACCAAGACACATGCTCATATTCCCAGCCCATAAGTGCGCATGCCAATCACCGCCACAACATTGCCAAGCTCTCTGCACCGGGTCGCGACCTCGGCATGATGGGAGCGTTGATCCACGTCATCAGCGATGCGCTGAACAATATTGGGGTCATCATCGCCGCGCTCGTCATCATGTTCACCAAATACGATGCCAGGTTCTACGCTGATCCTGGGGTGAGCCTGGGTATTTCGCTGATGATCTTGCTCTCGTCGATACCTCTGGTGAAGAACAGCGGCAAGATACTCATGCAGAGCGCCCCCCGCGGTGTTGATTTTGATGACGTGAAGCACGATCTCGAAAAGGTAACTTCAGCCCGGATGCCTCTTCCTCAATGCTCTCGCTAAATCAAACGCTGCCAGATTCCCGGGATCGAGTCGGTCCACGAGCTACACATCTGGCGTCTCGACCAGAAAAAGGCAATCGCGTCCGCCCACGTCGTCGTCTCTGAGGACAACGTGACGAGCTTCATGGAGAACGCCAAGACGGTCAAGGAGTGCCTACACGCCTACGGGGTCCACTCGGTGACGCTGCAGCCGGAACTCGCCCAGTCGACGCGGCCGCCAACTTCTCACACGGACACGGCGGCAGGGACAAGCATAGCGTCCACGCCGGCAGCGGCGCCGTCCATCGCTGCCTCGTCGCTTAGAAGACGACGAGTCGATGAGACGGCCTGCCAAATGGTGTGTGGCAATCTGTGCGAGGGTCTCACGTGTTGCGCCGTTCCCCCAAGAGTAGTGTGAGGTAATCGTGAAGTCCAGAGGGCTGCTGGATGGCATAACTGGGGGATTTCGAAGAAACAGGACATAGAAATTGCTTGATACCCGACCGAAGCAGCTGGAGGTGTTTCTCATGATAATGACTTCACGGATGCATCAAATCTCGGTGGCACGAACCTCGATGCGGTACGGCATCTGCTATGGATGAGCACATGTCAACGGCTTGATGCATGATGAGATACATTGAATGCAGACAGAGTTCTTTAAGCTCGAATCGTTTTCAATGTCTGTGCTGTTGAGTATTGCTGTTTTTGACTTATTTCATGTCCATGAAATGAGATAGGAGGCACAAGTCCACGCGGAGGCATTCAGGTTTCTGTATAGAATATATGTATAAAATAACTAAATATCTACCTAGTGAATTAAGTTCATTTGGGTGTATCTCAATTCGTGAGTGACTCAGTTCGAATTGTTGCCAAGATAGTATGTCAAAGCAAGACGTGCACATCTTCGCCACTTCGTCTTGAGTTGTTCTGAAACCCATCAAGTAGAGCGGCTTCAGACATACTTCTATGACATGAGCAGGTGAGATGGAGGCTATAAGGTGCGGGTCTCTAATACTCGAGCTAAACACATTAAATGCTTCGAAGCCGGTAACTGTGGTTGTTGATTGTGCCATACACTCATAGAACGAACGCTCTGGCAAAGACGTTCTATCCAAGTGATACGACTATCTCGACTTTGCGGGCTTCGTTTCCATGCTCAATGCTGAGCGGATCAGAAAGCACGTTCTCCCAGGCGCGTCACTCGAGTATGAGTCGATTACACGTGGCAGTGGGCACAAAAGTCCCCCCAAAAGCTTTCGAGAAGGCCATGGTCGTGTCAGGTTCCAGTCTTGTGATGATGATGATCATGTTTCTAAATTTGGCAACAACGCGCCGTCCTGTTTACTATCCAAGGCACTTGTTTACACTTACACGATGCTATCAGAAACGCACACAAACCAACTACGATATATGCGTTGGCAATCGGACGCCCGTCAGTTGTGGCGGTGAGCTGCTCAGTGCTCTCCTTTAGCTCGGAAACTATCCCCCCTGAGCTGAGAGGTCTTATGGGGCTTATCAGAGCAGGTCGCTGTCAATAGCAGAGATAAGGAACATCATATGAGTGCTAGGTGAACGAAACGCATCGGCAATGCCGTCAGCAAATACATGGAACAGTCTGCTGTTAGAAACTGGTTTGCCGCAGGCTGCGCAGTTTTTAATGCTCCTCTCGACTGGAAGCTCCATCGCGCGCTTGCAGACCAGCCGGACCTGCAGATCCCTTCCCCACGGCCCCAAAGCACGCGAGAGCAGCGCAAATCAGTGACCAGGGTGTTCACAATATCCATGATGAGAGAGGTTTTTTTTTCCCATCTCGAAGATGCCGCCGGTCGCTCGCAACAATTCGTTGGGCAGTGAAAAGGGCAGATCGTCGACTGTCTTCCTGGACACGGTCGTAGTGCGTAGTACGTACACGTGCTGATCCCGGCGCCATGGAAGCGGCAAGCAACAAGGGATCTACCCCCTTCGCGCTGTGCATTTGCGGGGGGAGGGGGACGGGGACGGGGAGGGGGGAAATGGCCTTGGAATGAAATCGAATGCCTGTAATGTACCCTACCGCGGGGGAGATTCGGGGGCTTTTTCTCCTCTTCATCTTAGAGGAAGCGTCACATTCTTTGGGGGAAAAAAATTCAGGGTCCAAATGCCTCCGTCAGATGGGCGGGCATACCGATCCCGGAGGAAAGTCGACCATGTTGCCGCTCATTAAACAACTGGAGCGTTTCGGAAACGCCATCGCAACAGGACTGTCTAGAGAAGAGAACGCGAGAAAGGAAAAAAAGAAGCAAAAGCCCCGACAACGTTGGTTCCCATCAAGATAGAATCACACAATCTGAGACATTTCCTGGGTGCTCCCGTAAGCTAGAAACTTAGGAGCCACCTAGCCGTACCGGCTCGGCCCCCGTTTATCAGAGACGGGAACTTTTGGATAGACTGTAAGGACGAGGGAAGGGGATTGCGAAGAAAAGTCAAAGTCATGTCATCCTGTATGTACAATGTACCGCCCCCAGATTGAGATCACCTGCGGCCCGAAACAGATCTGATAACAGTATACGAAAGAACCAGGGATTGATGCCCAAGACTTCCAAAGGGCCCTGCTCACCGGTCTGAACTTACCTGCCATTTCTGGTAACATGATTGGCCCTGGCGGCCGGGTTCTTGGGTGCTAACCGAGAACTCGATCATCTTTCTCAGCTTGTCCCGGTTCAACTAGAGGCACAACTGATAATGAGTGCAACGAATCCTCGGAGAGATGATCCTCATTCCAAACCGACCATGGAAGTAAAAAGCCGGCAGCTTTGGTTCGACGGACGAGCGGACTTGGGCAGGCCACCCCCGTCACCGTGGTGAGACTGATAAACTTCTTGCCGCAAACCAGTTCCAAAGCCATGATGAGAGTGAGGTCACCGCCGTCTGAACCCCTTTGCTGCCTACCGCGCGGTGCTCCCGCGGGCAGCAGTCATGCGAAACGGCTGTAGTGATCTTCGAGGCGGTGTCTACTGTAAACTGAACACTGCATGTGCCCTGGTACAATACCGAGTCCATATGCACCCCGCAGACGCTTCAGCTCCTGTGCAGATGGGTGGTATTTTGCTACAAGGCTGACTGCTCTGCATATTTGCCCGTGCAAGCAACGAATCTGAACAGAGTGGGCATTTGATGCGATAGAAAGCTGTCCATCGTGGATCATGAAGTGCAAAGTCGTCATGTTGATCCGGCAGCCTGAAGATGTCTTAGGTCCAGGCAAGAATAAAGAAAATTAAAACGTATACTCAGTGACTATAACCAGAAACAGTATGTCTACCCTTTGTTCTAGTCGCCGATGATTGGCACTAGCCAATGAGCTTGCGACTCAGTACCCAGCGGTAGATAGTCGTGCCATTATATACCACGGAAGACATCCCGAGGTGGAGTGGGCGGACGGAGTTGCCGGTCGCCAGCGTTCCGCAGGTTCAAGTGATCGTAGCCAGGAACGGCCAGCCAACGGACATTTCGCGGCATCTGAGGCGACTTCAACAGACCCGCGTCATCTCGAGGGGAGAGGATTGGCTGTCTGTCGTTGTGAGAGTCTGGGTGTGGCCTGCCACGCGTGTTCGTTCTTGGGCAGAGAGCAACCAATGGACCGGAATTTTGTGGGACGGCAAGTTTGTTCCGTCAAAACGAAAGACCGGCGCTCGAGTTTCCGTCTTCAGGAACAAAGTCATGGCTTTTTGGCGGGAGTACTCCGCAGAGGGCTCTCGTGGGCGTACGAGGTATGTATGTACGAGGAAGAAAGAAAAGAGTCTGGACTCTCGAACTCTCTGGGTTGCTTTCATTGCTCCCATCAAGCTTAATTTCTCGCCCCGATCGTTCCCGCCCCGTCCGTCCTCTTGTCAAGTGGTCAGGCGCGGAGGGGCATGGAGGGGTTCGCTAATGCACACGGTTGCATACAATTACTTGATTTTTAAACCTGCGGCTAGCTATTATGCATATAAGCTTTGCAATAGTAGTAATTATCCTCTCTCCTGTAGCCGCCAGCGACGGACGGTGCAAGAAGATGCGAGCCAATGTTTGACAGGTCCTAGCTCGGAGCCGACTGAATGAGTTGGGCGGATAGATAGATGAGTGGCTGGCTGACTGGGTAGGTAAACAAGAGTTTTGGGAGTCGTCTTGTCGTCTTGACAACTGCGTTGGTGACAATGTGAGGCGGTCTAGTGTGCTCGACTATACCCAGATAGTTCAGGAATCTGTGCTTTGCAAATCTCCGCCATCCAAGATTTTCTAACCAAAGACGTACTCGCTCACTAGATCACGGATTTACGGAATGCCAGGTGGTAGCACGCGAATGCATAGCAGCAAGAGCAGTCAGAAGGCATTCCGCTGGCAAAGCAAAGATTCCGGTCGTCGCTTCTCACAATGTGGGACTGGGTCACCTGGGGGCGATATACTTCGCAGGTAAAGCGAATCCATCCATATGTGGGCGTATCCAGCCAGCAGCAGCACGGCGTTTATAAGCCAGGCGCAGATGCTGACTGATGTGCCGTTGCTGAGGCTCAGGTGATCTCAAGCGGGGACGGCAAGCCAATTTTTATTACTGCATACGGGTTTCGCAGAGGAAGTCATGGGATGACATGCATGGTAGTCGCCCACAGATCTCCAGACTTTCTGCGTGTAAGTGAGCCCACTATGGAAACAAGCCCACAACTACTACAATGTACGGAGCATGAGTGTACATAGATGGCGACAGGACCAAGATGCTGCAACAAATAAGCTTCACTCGAGATAGGTAAATATTATAGACTTTCAGATTGTAGTTGATCAAACAACTAGCTGATCGTCGTATCGAGAACCGAGTCTTGCGAGTCTCGTGATAGTCCATACACTGCGGAATAGACAGTCCGGACAAGGTTGACAGGCTGGTTCTGCCAGAGTTTTTGACTCATTGTACGGAGCAGGTCGCCAGCAGTCTCGGCAGTGTTCAATGTGCTGCCCGTGGCAGAACTACAATGTACCTACCTGAGCCCGCTAGCCGAGCTGCGGGTTACGATCGACCGAAGGAACACCCATGGAGAATCGCCTATTTGCGCGATTTGTTCTTTTTTGGTAGCATATCGACGTCAATTTGTCTCGGATTTCTCTCTGAACCTTTCTTGTTCATGGCCCTGGATTGGCTCTCATGGCCGTAGAGAAGAGAGATATTATCGATGCTTTTGATTGACGCGGGACACGGAATCAATCTTACCGGGTCCATGCCCTGCTTAAAGGCTCGCTGGTTGATTTATTTTAGATTGCGAATCGTTGAGCTATTCACACCACTACTGCACATATGGAGCCATCGTGACCAGCCGACAACGTCTAATAAGGCTTGACCCATTTGGCAGTGTTTTATATAGTCAGGCCCACGACCGTTTAGTCATTACGCCGAACACGTTTGAGGGGAAGGGAAAAAAGAACATCCCTCGTGGCGAGGAAAATTGGCTTGCGTGTCCATCGAGGCGACGAGGTGATCCTAGGTGGTACAATGTCCTGTCTTCCGCCATGCTTTGTGGTGTAATATACGGAGTAGTGTAGATCTTTGAGGCACTGCACCACGATCGTGCACCTGCTTACACCTAGGAATGGATGGTACAAACTACACAGCAGAGCAGATACCTCCAGCTTGGTGTATTTACTACTACCCAATTTACTTCCCTATTGCCCGTCAATCTACCGATAGATACTGCCGCCAGGAGGATGCGGTACCCCGAGCGCGGCACGCACTCAGCAGTGACTTGTCTTTCTGAGAATCAATCCAGCAAGATCAGCGTCGTGGACAGAGCACATCCGTGTGATACAACGTTTCTCTCTCACTCTGCTCCCCTCCCGTGGCCGGCGGGGGGTGGGCAGGTCTTGTTTGTCGCTTGGCTGTCTTGTCTTGGGCTGCAGTCTCGCTGCGACAACCATGCCGAGACACTCTTCGCAGGGCAAGGGTGGGAAACCCCACAGCCCGGCGAATTGGGTTGGGAATTTTCTGGAGAAGACCCTTGGGAGGGCTGGGGACAATAGATACTATACGTACTAATAGTAATGGCTGGCTGGGAGGAAATATAACGTCTCCCCATCCACACAGTCCACTGCAAATCCAGGCACCATGACCGCCGATGTGGTGGGCAGGGTAGGTATCCGGCAAGACAGCTAACGTAGTCGGGCGTTGGGTGGTCGCTGGCCTGGCACTAGGTGACGCAGCTAGCTCCCTGGACGCATGTCGATGTGTTTCCGTAGCGGCCTGCTACTGCACTCTAACCACATGCAAGAGCGCAGTAGAAGCCAACCCGGATTCCAGAATGTGCTACTATTTTTTCCATACCCTCCATCATATATCAGACACACACACACATACATTCACCGCCAGACCGCGTTGTTTTCTGGCTTCTGACACCGGCAACGGAGCTCGGGGCAAGGCCAGCGAGGCCAGCCCCATCACCATTGATCGCTCATTAGAGAACGATCGCCAGTCGAGAATCTCAGAAAACACAAGGACGCTATCCGACCACCAAAAAGACCCTGACAACCAGCACTTGAGCAGGGAACAGGCAGCCAGCAATATCCATCAATAGGATACTGCGAACGGACTGACGCGAGACGGTGAGTGTCAAGTTGGTAATACATGCAAAATGACGCTTGATCTTGCTTCGTGCTCCTTCAGTAATGTACAAATGAACATTGTTCATTGCTTTGCAGAATGCTCCGAACTCTAGTGCTACCACAGTACGTACGTGGGGCAAAACGAGACAAACCATTGATAACGAGATACCATGGCCGACATGCGTCCCTGGCAATCCGTAATGCTGCTAGGTGGTGCCCGCATCCAGGGACCAGAATCGATATGGTAATAGCTCGAGCCTAGAGGGGTGAAGTGACCACTATTCTCTCTTTTTTTCCTCACAATTTTTTCTTCGCTCTTCTGTATTTTCAATACTCTGGGCCCGAATCGATCGTCGTCTGGCCGAAAGCCGATCCGCCGGCCCATCGTTCACGATCTATCTTAATTACAACACCATGTACCCCAGCCGCCTGGACCTATCTTTGATAACAACTGTAGATGTCTGTATAGAGGACACGTGCCGTAGGGTTTGGGCATATATGCTCATGTAAAGAAAGAATACGAGTGAATCAGATAACGTTTAATCATGTATAGAAAGAACTACATGAAGTGAATGAATAAACAATCCAAGAGACCAACCGACATGTACAACTGATTCCCAATGCCCCTCCTGCCCTCTCACTCCTACTTCGTACACTACAGGCTATCTGCCACTGTTTTTGCACTACCCAACACGCGACCAGTGAGACGTCATATCGCTGGACGAGCTAGACCGGGGCCCATGCACCCGGGATTGGCCCCATCGACTTTCTACGCTACTACGCTGGACTTACTTGGATTCCCATGTTGCGCATCTGCTACCAGCGCTACGAAATTACTTTCCCACCCACCTTAATACTTAGGTGCCCGCCGCGCCCGCGTCAATCGTTGAACATCCCATCTGTCTGGTCACGCACAACAATAACAACCGTTTGTCAAACTCGTCTCTGCATAAAAGAAAAAAAGCAGCATCTTCACCAAAGCAGGACTGGATCCTGTCGCCACATATTCTCCAGAGATACCCGGACCATCGTGCCATATTCTCCGGAGTTCGAGTCGCGCGGGGCGCTTCACGCACTCTCCCTCTCTTCTCCCAAGAGAAAAAAAAGGCAGAAGAAGCAATCAGTCGGCATCTACACCTTGCCCCCGTCTCATATCCGTGCCGGCCATCGGAGCCACTACTAGAATTCATTCGCCTGCTAGCCCCAGCGCCCGCAGCAGTCCGAGCTGCAAGCAACATTGAACAGCATCAAGAACAACTGCTGCAGGCTGTTAAACTTCACGTCAACCTGAACTGACTTTCTGGCAACTCCCTCCTTTCAGTGGCCCAATCAAGGAAAACACGATCCATCCAGTCTACTCGCCCTACTGTCCTCCCGCTCCGCCGCGCCAGAAACCACATTACCTACCTCACACCCCGCCCCCTCCAAGCACACCGGCGCAACCCACCTCTTGCTCACCACCACCCCGGGCCGCCCACTGAGACGCCGCCAGGAAACATCACCACTCCCACTCCCGTCTCTATCTTATCGTCCTGCGTGTGTGACCATGGTCCATCATGTCGCTTGCGCCTTGATCATGGAGTCCCGTTGAGACAAGAGCCACGTTTGCGCAACGTCCCGAGTTAGGCCCCTCTCCTCAACCTATCCGAGCTCGCTCGAGACGGCTTGAGGCGCCTGCACCTTGCTTCGAAGCCCGCAATGTTGGGCAAACTATTCAATCTCACCTCGGGCACCGCCGCCACACCTTCTTCCCAGACCACTTACTCTGCAGCAAACGAATCTCCCGAGTCCGTCCAGGAGGAGATCCACACTCGCAGTCTCTTGTTCCCGGATACGCAGACTCTATACGGCCGCCAGGACCAGGTCTTCCCGCTCTCCACCACTGCCTTCACGGCCAACTCTTCCAGCAATTTTGATTACGATGGAGAAGTGGACTTGGACGTCAGAGATGTCCGGGTCCTTGTCATGCAGGACAGTCTCGGGTCTGTCAATCCCTCGCTGTTGTATGACAGCCATCCTGCCCCGCCCGCGCCCGCTACGGAACCTCGCCATTCTCCCGGAGCCACTCAGCCACAGACCTTCGTCAAGGACCTCCGAAGGAACCCGACGTCCCCCAGAAAGACGAGTCTGAGCTACTCGCGGCCCATGGTCATCCAGCCAGACAGCCCGCAGCCTCGCCAGGGAGCCTTTGATCGGCGTCCCTCGTTTCAGGCACGCACCTACACCTCTGCGGAGAGTGAAGCCCAGAGGGCCGCACGTGAGTATCGGGAGGAACTCGCAAGCTTTACAAGCTGTATCTTCGCCAATACAGAGGTCATGTCCTACAAGGGCACCTCCACCAAGGTTCATATCGTCCCGAGCGATGCTCGACCCGACGTTTCCAGCTCCTTTGCCGGAGATGGGAAGGGATCCATGGGCAGGTCGAGCATGCGATCAAGCAGGCTCTCGCAGTCCTTCACAGCCGAGTCGGCATCGGTACCATTCGCGCCCAATGCGTCAGGCCGAACGGCAGATCGTAAGAAGATACTCGTCACGCGCCTGTTCCCAGTCAACCTCCCCGCAGATGACCCGGATACACCCAATGCGAATGTGACACCTCACAGTCGTTTCTCCGAGGACGGCAGTGGATTTCCCTTCCCATGCTCTCCGGATGAGCCCGGGGCAAAGAAGAAGAAGTCACAGCCCAAACAGAAGCGCACTCCAATGTATGCTGTGGCCTTGGTTCTTCAGCTGCCCTCCAATTCAGTGCAGCAACCAACGTCGACAGGAAAGACGCCTTTCAAGGCCCCAAACTCGTATACGGAGCAGGATTCTTTCCCGTCTTCCTTTAGCTCGGCAAGACGTTCCGGATGGACCATGGTCGGTGGTGGATATGGCGCCGACTCCATCGATTCCATGTATAGCAACGAAGTCGAGGACAAGATGGATGCCATCACACAGCATTGGGACATCATTATGAGGACGCTCACGCATTTACAGTCTACGGTCGCCACCGCCTTGTTTCCAATGTTGAAGCAAGCAGACCATATCTCGCCTGACCCGCAACAACCCTCCATATCTGCTCAGGTCGTCAGGAATCCTTCCATCAACAGTCGGCGAGGGTCGAATGCCTCGCAGATGCAGATGAAGCCACCCAAGACGAATGCCAAACTCATTACTCTGCCGCCAAACTGCCTCATGCAGGAGCAGCTGATCAGTCGCGAGATCGATACCGCTCGCGTACGGATCATCTCCGGACTGCGTGCGACGAGGGTTGTAACTGGCCAAGGTCGATGGGGCCCGTGGCGGGAAGAGGCTCGATGGGTGGCGAAATATGCCGGCGGCAAGGAGCAAGGTTTCTTCTTCTTCAACCTCCTCACAGGATTCCTAGCGACGCACACCGATTGGCTTCAGGCGTTGAGTCCAGTGTGGTATCGGAGGCGACACTATCAACAACAGAAGGCAAAGCTGGAAGAAGACACATCTCTGCCGACACGCACCATCGTCGTCTCCAATGACAAGATGGCTGCCCGCCGCTTGGTGTTCCTGCTATCTGCCTTCCTTCCTGCCAACCAGCAAGTGCCTACCATCCGCCCTCAGAGGAATATGTCGGCGTCCTTTTCGAACTCGCCGCCATCCTATGTGATTCCAATCCTCAAAGAAGAGTCCTTGCGACGGAAAATGAATCGTAAGCCGGCAGGACATAGTAGAGCTTCTCATCAGCGAAGTTTCAGCATCCAGTCTCACGCTACAACGAGATCTGCCTTTGGCGTCCCGGCCCAATTGGATCATTTGAGCATGGATACATTCCATGGGAGGCGAGGTTCCGATGCCACGCTGTTTAAGCCGACAGCGTTGTCCAGCCAAGGCAGTGACGCCATTACCCGGGTGAGCAGCGCTGCCACTACAAATACGGTACTCCCGGACGCTGCTGTTCCTCACTTTACTAGTATTCACAGGACGAACACCCGGCGCTCTCATCGACCAGGCAGTAGTGGCAGTGTGGCTGCCGATGACTTGAAGAGGACGTTGAGGAGAGGCGATGGCGCAAGCCAAGGAAGCAGCGCCAGTGGAGATTCTCACCGGCGCAGCACCTCTAACTGGGGCAGTGTCATCAGTGGTCTGTGGAGTGTTCGTCGGCGAGAATCGAGCTCTGGTACGACTCCCACACTCGATCTATCTTCTCCGCGTGAGAATGTACCGGCTTCTCCGTCAAAATCGTCAGAACGACGAGAGCAACCCGTTGCGGTGGGCAATCAGGATGTCGCAGTCGACACTCCAACAAAGGAAGAGTTCGACAGCCCTCGAAATCCCACCTTTGGCATCACAGGGCAGCCGGATACGCCGCGTACCTTGGAACGAAAGGGATTTCCAGAGCTCAACGAAGCTGCGAAGAGGATCCCGGATCCATCAGGCGCTTATGAGAGCCCCGTCAAGACTTCCATCAGTGCCGATGACGGCATCATAGACGTCGATGTTCAGTTTCCGGAATATCTGACGTCGATGGAGTCTGCTATCAGCTCCCCGTCGAGCAGCGGATATCTTTCCACACCTGGCTTTGGTACTGGCATCGATAGCTTTGAGCAATTTTCGAGGGTTGCTATTGATGGGGAGGCGCCACTGAACGTTGCCGGGTGGCTGCAGCAATTCCACCCCGATTTCGCGCTTCAGGCCGTTGCGCCGCAGCCGGATCTGATGGAGAAGGTCAAAGAGTCTCTCAAAGCAGAGCCGACCCCATCTATCCCACTGCACCAACTCCCTCTGGAATGGGCCGCCGAGCAATGGGTCGATGTAAGCAGCGCCATCGTGGCTGACACGACAACCTTTACCATCAAGCGCATCCGATTCCGTCGATTGGTCAAGCCGAAGCACCCTGCTGAGAGGGGAGGGCAGCTTACCAGTTCAACGAACCCCTACAGCGCGTCAGTGGTGACTCCGGCCCTTTCCCCATATGAACAGCCTCTCAAGGAAAAGTTCGAAGAGGAAGTGCTCTTCACGTGGGATGAGTCGTTGATCGAGGCTGTGGAAAAGGTCATTGCCCACGTTATCCCCAATAGTCAGGAAAGTTCGACCACGAACTCGTCACGATCTGTCAGCAAAAGGCGGGAAAGAAGTGATAGTGACGCTTCTGAACCAGAGCTGCAAAAGGCGACTCCAAGCCAGCCCGAGACGCAAGAAGTACATCGCGCCGAGTGCAAGACGGTTGTGCTTTCTGCGCTGGAGAACATTGTCCAAGCAGTGGTTGACCAGCGAGACAAGGACGGCGAGTCAACAGGGGTCAAGGTGGCCTATGATAGCAAGAGAGATAAGGAAAGTGTTCTGAGAAGAGCAATCAGGACGTGGTTGGAGACCGTTGAGCTCGGAGAAGGGGCATGATGATAAGATCGGCTATGCGAGAGACGACGAGGAGCGGTGCTTTGGTGCTTTATGAACTATACCCGGAGGCCGTGCATTTGACCCCATGAAGGAGAAATTTGGCTTGTTCGCGACAGCGATTCAAGCATGTGCGTTATGATGACATCACCAAGAGCTAGACACGTTGAGAGATACCCCACGAGCAATTTGATTTTGATCTACTTTACAGTTTCAGTCTTGGAAGGGTTCCTGTGGCTTGTTGTTGAGAGAATGTGCGTAAAGGTGTGCGCCTATACGTCTTTTGAGCGATTGATTTACTTAGAATTATAATGATCATGATAGTATTGACCAAGTCTATAATACGAGCCTATTGAATCTTGCACTCATGGCGCCGCTTGTTGTCGCAAACCGAGGACGTGTGGCAAGGTACGACCGATTACGATGATTGCCGCGGTCTATTGGAATTGGAATTTCTTCTGGCCATGTCCTTTCATATTCTTTCCATTTTGTATTCTCTTTAGTGTTTTCTCGTCATGTCATCAACCTTGCGTGAAAGCAATCCGCGACAAGCGCTTGATATGGAGTCCAGTATTTGCCAGAGTGCCTAGCCTGGCCATGTTCCATATAGATATGCCACACATGATAATCAGGCGAGCCAGGCCATGTTCCGATATGTCACTAAACGCCGTTGCGAAGACAGATTCGGCTACGGACAAGCCTGGGACGGAGCGAATGGTCGAGCTTCCGCTGACTTTACCAAGAGCGTCGACTCGGACGGGCTGCCTCCGCGACCAGTATGCAACCCCCCAAGAAAGGGGCGGGTCACCCAATCATGGTTCCACGGAAGCCCGTTCCATTTACATTTATACAGGTTTCTTTTTGCACAGTTACTTATTTCAGGGCAGTTGGCTGTTTTCCATGATTGGCGGGTATAAGGGAGGATGTCTTGGTGCGTGGGCTGTCTGGGGTTGCAATGATGGGCACGCGCTGGCTCGCGTTCCGGGTTGAGAGGAGAAGGTCCTGCGGGAGCGTATATGAATATATATGAGCCTACAACTCTGTTATTGTACTGTCGTCGTTGAGGCTGAGACTATCATCTTTCCATCTTTCTAGGTATCGTTTCTCGAAAGAAGTAACCGCTCAGCAAACCGAGAATTCTCGACCCCTTCGGCGAAAATATGAAGCTTCAGACGGTCCTGGCGCTCGCCGCACAGGCCAGCGCGCACACCATCTTCGTGCAGCTCGAGAGCGGCGGGACGACCAACGCCGTGTCGTACGGGATCCGCGACCCGTCGTACGACGGGCCCATCACGGACGTGACGTCGGACGACCTGGCGTGCAACGGGGGGCCGAACCCGACGACGCCGTCGTCGGACGTCGTCGACGTGGCCGCCGGGTCCACGGTCACGGCCGTCTGGCGGCACACGCTGACGTCGGGGGCCGACGACGTCATGGACGCGTCGCACCTGGGCCCGACCATGGCGTACCTGAAGAAGGTCGACGACGCGACGACGGACTCGGGCGTCGGCGGCGGCTGGTTCAAGATCGTCGAGGACGGGTACAACGGCGGGGTCTGGGGCACGAGCAATGTGATCAACAACGCCGGCGAGCAGACCATTCCCATCCCGAGCTGCATCGAGGACGGCCAGTACCTGCTTCGCGCCGAGATGATTGCGCTGCATGCGGCCTCTTCGACGGGCGGGGCGCAGCTATATGTAAGCCAAGCGCCTCTCTGGACTTCGTGGTGATGAACATAGAGAGTATTATGGGAATATTTGCTGACGTGAAGCAAACTATGAATAGATGGAGTGCGCCCAGATCAACATCAGCGGCGGCACCGCGACTGTCTCGCCGACGACCTACAGCATCCCGGGCATCTACGCTGTAAGTCAAATCCAATACTTCCACCAACGAAACTGCCATGCCGACGTCCAAACTATTGTTCTTGTGTCTTTGACCTGAGCTGACTCTCGATCCTTTACCAGGCTGACGACCCCGGCCTGCTGATCAACATCTACTCCATGACGAGCTCCAGCACATACACTATCCCGGGTGCGTATCTTGCAATCCTCTACATTAATCAAGATTGGACAAACACTAACGATGTTTCAGGTCCCGATCCGTTCACGTGCTCGGCTTGAAGACCATAAGTTCGCCCTGTTCAACAACTCTTGTCACTCTAAGGCTTTGACACGTTTGTCCGATCGCAAGTTGGGTTTGAGTGTTGGTATTTTGTGCTATAACATTCTCCGTTCAAGATCTTTTGGGCATTCCTTGCACATATATGCAGCTTACAACCGTACATATTGAACTCAAGGTGCTAGAAATATATTGGTCTTCACCGAAAGCGCATCTAAGTCAATAAATGACAGTGACATTGCAATCATGAAGTCAACTTGAATCAAAGCGTCCTTATTTACAATCGCTCCGTGCTTCCGACTTTCTATATCACATATTCACACAAAGCCCGTATGAAAACACCAACCAGCCGCCTAAAATACAATAAAATCCTCCCTCCCCTGGAAATAATAATCCCACCGCGCGCGCGGGAGCCCTCCCCCCTCCCGCTCGGCGTCCATCCTCCACTTGACCTCGAGCGCGTTGACGACGCCGACGGGGCCCAGCGTGCCGAGCGCCAGGCTGAGGCTCGCGAAGCCCTCGGCCACGAACCGCCGCCGCCCGGCGTCCCGGTGGTCCGCCTCCATGCCCAGCAGGAACAGCGGCCACATGATCAGCTTGCCCACCTGGTGCATGCTGACCGGGTCCGCGAACACGGGCACCAGCGCCGCGTGCAGCGCCGCGAACGCCGTGCGCCGGAGCGAGTCGACCAGGGCGCCGGCCGAGGAAGAGGCGTCGTCGTCGTCGACAGAGCTGATCATGGTCTCGGGCAGGAGCGGCGCCGGTGGGTCGTCCGAGTCCACGACCAGGGTGCGCAGGGCGTACAGGAGCGTCGCGGCGCGGTACATGACGCCGAGGCCGAGCCACAGGTCCGCAGTCGGTCTCTGGGGTGGAGAGTCTGTCGACGATGAGGTGCCGCCGCCGCCGTCAAAGCTGACATCCTTGCCGCTCGTCGACCAGCCGTCAAAGTCTCGCATCACGGCGGCGTAGTCGGCGGGCGAAAAGTCGACGACCTTCTGGATGGCCATGCGGGTCCCGGAGCGCCGCTTGGCGCACAGGCTCGGCCTACTCGCGATGGTACGAAGGTAGTTGACCAGGGTGATGACGCGGAACAGGACGTCGGGCACGGGTATGCACGTGGTGGCGATATACTGCAGGACCCCGGGCTCGATGTCATAGTACTGCATGGCCATGTTGCAGGCCATGGACATGTCGCTGTGGCCGGACGGCGTCGTGGTCAAGCCGATCACGTCGATTCTTCGAGTTGATCGTGATTAGCGGCCAGGCTGGTGGCATGGGCCGGAAGAGACTCACAGCATGAAAAAGGTCAAGACGGGCTTGAAGTAGGGGTTCACGGAGATGATCTTCTTCAGACCTCCCCTCATCTGGATGATCCTCCTCGCGCCCTCCAGATGCGCCCGCCATTCGGTATAGGCCGAAGCCTGGATCTACATGGACAAGAGTGAGTACAGAAAGGGGCAAGTCCTTTGGAAACGGGGACCTACCGAGGCGACCATGAGAGACAGGACGCACAGCAGCGTCGCGTCGCTCGTCTGCTCGTCGGGCAGGCTGAGCTTCTCGTTGAGGCCGCGCAGCGCCTCGACGCGCAGGGCAAAGACGTCGGCGTCCCGCTGCACGAGGGCCGACGACGGCGTCGGGTCCGGGCCGTACGACATGAGCCGGTGGAAGCTGGCGACCGAGACGAGCACCTTGACGTAGATGTCGGGGATCCGGTCGACGGTGCCGATGTTGACCTTGTACGGGTTGAAGTGGCTCTCGAGAGACACCAGATCCGGGCAGATCATCTTGTTGACTGGTGGTTCCTTGGTCAGCGATTTACAGTCGTAGGTATGTACTATACTTTTTCAGCTGCAACATACAATAGTCCAGCCCTTCAAAGATCATCTGCGCCCTGCGATATAGAGCCGGAACAGGCTGGCTGAAGATGGGCGATTTCGCGGCCGTCGGCTCCAGGATCATATCGGACGTGAACTCGGACAGGTCCGTATCCGTCGCGCCGCTCGAGGCTCTGCTGCTCCTGCTTCGGGAGCCCTCCTCCTCTGTGTACTGACTGGCGTCACTGCGCCCCGAGGCGTGATGATGCTCCCTGATGCCGCTGCCGCGTGGTTCCTGGCCGTAGCCGGCGCACGCGACACCGCGGCGTTTGCACGTCAGGCAGGACGGCGCGAGCCCGTCACACCGGACGCGACCTCCAAGGCATGTCCAGCATTGAGGTCCAATCTGCATCGGATCCGAAGTGCTGCGTGCATTTTCTGCTTTCGAAAGCCGCAGGAAAAAGGAAAGAGCAGAGATCTGTGAGCAGCGGCGACACAGAAGTAGCGAAAAGGCTCAGAAGGGGATCATCGAAAACAACGTTGCCCCTGCCTCGAGATGTCTTTGGTGTGTACAGCGTTCACTTGGCGTGTGTTGCTTTAAATAGCAGCAGCACTTGACACATGCAAGTCTGTCAGTGAAAGCCTTACAAGCTGCGTACTTTCTTGAAAGGGCTAATCTCATCGACATCCCCGACCATCCTGCCATCTTGTGCTCTCTTGTCCATGAGGATCATCAAGGAGGGGTTCAGGTGCCAAGACGATGGGCATCAGAAAGCGGTTTAGCTGAGCCGTTGCGCCGATGGGAAAAGGAATCTATCTGCAGGGGTGTTTTCGTTCACCGTATCTTTCCTCTCTACGGATTACACTAGAGAGATGTAGTACCACGCTTATCTGCTACGGAACATGTAGAAACTAGTTCTGGCGTCTTGCTTTTATTCACGATAACCATTTACACCCATCTTCAGTCGTGGATTTCATTTCGGGTATAATACCAATGATGCTCCCGATCCCTTCGTATCGTGTACGAGCTGGATGCCAATGTGGCCAACTAGCCTCGCCAGTGGAATACTGTACTTCACTCCCAATGTCACCATGTGGCGGCGCTGCATATGCAATGACCTCGTGGGATGCCTGTCCTACATACCTGTGCTGGCCTGTCACCAATCTTGCTGCAATCATGACATAATTCAGCAGCAGCCAAAGGTCCTAGAGACGGCACGGCAGGCACATGGCAGCCGGGCCAATAAGAAAAAAGACGTTCATGTTCTCGCCTAGATTGTGTAACATGGGACTTATGTGACAGGCTTGACAGGCTACATTTATTTCATCTCGTGTTGTATTGCAGGCTCTCGCTAACCCTCGAATGACAAACCTCGAAGTCCGATTCTGTCAGTCAGCAGATTTTGTTTGGAACTTCTGCTTAGATGGCCCTGAGCGGTATTGCCTGGTTGGTATGAGTGGTCACTGCAAATAGAGATGAATACTGATAATCTCATTCGTCCTGGCTACATAAGGTCCATTCTCATTGCCAATTTACTGTTTACCGTCTCTACTTCACGAAAGGTGCAACAAGAAACCATACATATGAATCTGGGCATAATGTACATTAAGAGCCAATCAATGCCAACTGACTACCTTGTTCAAGAGATTTGGAGAACGATGGAACTGCTACCCTAATATATATTCGCCTTTCAGGCACCTTGGATGTAACTCCGCGCCAGAGGCCAACCGTGCTCATGATTTTCACTCACCGCCCGTTTTCTCTCAAGTCAATTACCTCACGGCTCATAAGGCCCTTTGGCCCGAACGCCCGTCAGCAGCTCCGCCTCGCCGTCCTCTTTAACCAAGTAAATGTCCTCGTGGCGCACGCCGAACCTGTTCTCGAGGTAGATGCCCGGCTCGTTGGTAAAGGTCATGCCGGCCTGGAGCAGCACGTCCGTGTTCCACTTGTTCAGGTACGGCGACTCGTGCGCCTTGATGCCGATGCCGTGACCCAGCCGGTGCGTGAAGCCGTACCCGTACCCGGCGGCCTCGATGACGTCGCGCGCCGCGATGTCGACGCTGGCGGCCGTATTGTTGGGCTTGAACGCCGCGGCGGCTGCCGTCTGGGCGTCGAGGACGATGTCCCAGACCTTGAGCTTCTCGGCGCGCAGGTCCGGGTGCTCCAGAGTCTCTGGCTCGTGTCCAGCGTTGGAGGCGCCCATACCGACGAGGGACCTCAAGGCCCTGACGAATCCCGAGGAGCCAGTCTTGGGCGTGTCGATGAAGAAGCTTCGGCATATGTCCGACGAGTATCCCAAGTAGTGTGCGCCAACATCAATGACGATCATGCTGGATGGAGTGACCTTTTTGAAGCCGGTAACAAAGCCACCGTGCGGGAGAGCTCCGTGTTCCTCAAAGAGGACAATGTTGAAGAAGAGGCTGAATCCGATAGAGAGGAGCGAGTTGTCCAATATCGCCGTCACTTCGTTCTCGGTCAGCCCCGGCACGAGACAGGGTCGCATTGCCCTGACGGCCACGACGGTACCAGTATTAACGACGCGCAGCAGTTCGACCTCGGCCGGGCTCTTGATCTGTCTGACGAGCTCGGCTCCGGGGCTCAGGCCCACGGTCTCAAAGCCGGCCGAGTCCAAGCCGCGGACGATGTAGTCGCGGATCTCCTCGTCCATCATAAGCTTTGGCGACTCGCTGGAGAAGAGGCCCGACTCCATGAGCGTCGAGTACGGGTTCCAGTGCTCCTCCCAGATCACAATGTCGAGCTCCGGCTCCCGAGACGGAATTCCGAGCATGCGAACCCGTCCCTCCTCAAAGTGCGGCGAGAGGAAAGCCGTCTTGGCGACGACTTCGCCTCCCGACGATACCTGGGGAAGGACGAGCATCAGGAATGGTCTCTCCTCGGGCTCCCACGGCTCCCAGTCGACTTGGGAAATGTTGCCATAGTATCTAAAGTCTTGTTAGCCAACGATGAAATTTTGGCGGTGAGATCACCACTCACTGAAAAGTGTACCCCGGCTCCAACACGAAAGCATCGATCTTGTCAGCGTAGAGCGCGCGGGCCAGCCTGTCTCGACGTTCTAGAAACTCCTCGGCGGCAATGGGCTTTGCATGCTTCATGAAAGAGAGGTCGGCGTGAAGGTTGTCAATGGAGCACTGCTGCACCTTGGCGACATCGATTCCGACGGCGTGTGCCCGGAACGATGATCTCAGGCAGATCCATGCAATCGCCAGCAGGGAGAGACCGGACATGATGAGGGCGACGGACCGGCGCCGCAAAGTCTCTCGCCTCGCGGGCGGCCTTGCGAATTCTTCGTAGCCCATTCTGGCGTGTTGTTGTTCTCCAATCTTGCCGCGTAAAGCACCTGCGAATACGTCCCCTCAGTCTGTATTTCCTCCTTCCTGCGTCCTGAAATCCTGCACCCAGAGTAAAACAACAGCAACGAACGAAGACGACGGGGGCGCTTCTGGCAAACAATAACCGAAAATGTCGAAACAATTCCCTCAACTGGCAGGAATCACCTCTAGCAACGATGCCAAGGTTTGCAACATCCAAGACTAGCCCCCACCCTTGGTCGCTCGGTTCGTGATCTGATGATGCGAGTTGCCGGCGGCAGTCAGGGATTTCCCACTTTAGTTGCGGAGTACCTCCGCGGCCTCGGATCGGTCCTCCCCGATTTCAATGCTCCCCGGGGTTCGATCTCAAGCATTTTATACTTTGCCAGTGTCCGAATGTTGTTTTCGACAAGTCGATTGAATACAAATTGCGCGAGATGATCTTTCAAATAGCTAGACACACGGAAAGCAAAAGCCATATCGTTTTATACTATGTTACTTGAGATGTAAGTCCACGAAGATAGCACTGATCGAGCCCCTTGTCGGCCGCAAGCTTGGCATTCCGACTACTGCCAGACTTGCCTTGTAGTTTGGAACAGAGGTGCTCTTTTCAGGACACCTGCAGGGTAACTTGTGTATCTATCTAAACCTGTACGCGTCTCCCAGCATACCTGTGCCCGATGACCTTGCCACGCCGTAGCCGATAACGCGGCCCAGCTCGGTAATGGACCTGGGATATGACAAGGGTCGCTATCTACTAGCCATCTGGACGGGACTCATAATAATGAGCCTTGAGGCCCCTTCTTCGGGGCGGCGAGGCTTCACATCTCGTTCATTCTTCCGCAGTCATGGGTTCTGCTGAAATGGTTCCTGAGTCCACGGGCGCCGCCCAGCCGGAAGCCATGAGCAAAGACGAGATATCCCCCGACGGCAAGGTCGCTCAGACCACTTCTGCCGGTGCCGACGTGGAGATTGTGCCGGCAGAGGAGGCGCAGGAAAAGTCATACTACAGCAAGCTTTCGGTATGGCTGATGGTCCTATTCTCTGGTCTGGCCATTGGCTCCGACGGCTAGTAAGACTACATATATCTGCCCTACAAACATGAGACGCTTATACTGACGACTCGTCCCCAGCAACGCCGCCGTCATCGGCAACGTGGAGCTGCTCCTGGCCGTCCTGTACCCCGAAGCGCTGACGACGTCCATCTACCAGCGGCTGAGCAACGCGTTCCTGATCGGCATGATCGTCGGCATGCTGCTCTTCGGCGTCGTCGTCGACCAGCTCGGCCGCAAGACGGGCGCCGTCGCCACCACCATCCTGCTCGTCCTCGGCATCGTGCTGTCCGCCGCCGCCCACGGCGCCGACGCCACCGGCATGTTCTGGATGCTCATCGTCGCCCGCGGCGTCGCGGGCGTCGGCGCCGGCGGCGAGTACCCCGTCTCCGGCGCCGGCGCCCTCGAGGCTTCCGACGAGAACGGCACTCTGCGCAAGCGCCGCGGATTCATGTTTGCCGTACGTACACACCATACATCCATGAATGTGTTTCCATGACTAAACTCTCCCGTCTCGCTCTAGATGCTCGCGGACCTCTCGGCCTCGCTCGGCTACGTCTGGGGCGGCCTGGTGCCGCTGCTGCTGCTCCTGTGCGTGGGCCAAAAGGTCGAGCGCTACGACACGGTGTGGCGGACGTCGTTTGCGCTCGGGCTGGTGCCGCCGCTCGTCATCTTCTGGTTCCGGCTGCGCATGGCCGTGTCCACGGCGTACCGGCGGTCGGCCATGCGCAAGCAGCGCACGCCGTACCTGCTCGCCTTCCGCCGGTACTGGCGCCCGTTCCTCGGCGGCGCCGCCACGTGGTTCCTGTACAACTGGATCTCGATCCCCTTTGGCATCTTCAGCTCTACCATCATCTCCCGGACCGGCGCCGAGAACAGCCTGGTGAAGAACTTGGGCTGGGGCGTGGTGATTAATTGCTTTTACATTCCGGTGAGTTGCTCTCATGGACGATTGTCACCAGTCACCACAACAAAACGAACATATGGGGTTTCACACAATATTCTCATTCTCAGCATATACGCAAGACTAACATGCAACTTTTAGGGACCCTTTCTCGGCGGCTACCTCTCCGACAAGATCGGCAGACGCCAGACCATGGCCCTCGGCTTCGGCCTGCAGGCGGTCCTGGGCTTCATCCTCGGCGGCGCGATCGGGCCCATCCAGACCGTCTTCCCGCTGTTCGTGGTTCTGTACGGCGTGTTCCTGACGCTCGGCGAGGTCGGGCCCGGCAGCACCGTCGTGCTCGTGGCGTCCGAGTGCTTCCCGACGTCGATCCGGGGCCAGATGATGGGCCTCATCTCGGCGTGGTCCAAAGCGGGCGCCGCCATCGGGACGCAGGTCTTCACGGCCATCCTGAACGCGTACGCCGACGACTCGGGCAAGGGCGACCAGGTCGCGTTCCTCATCGGCTCCGGGTTCGCCGTGCTCGGCGCCCTGGTCGCGTGGTTCGTCGTCCCCGACGTCTCGCGCCAGCTCGACGACGACGACGCCGCGTGGAAGGTGTACCTGGCCGATCACGGCTGGCAGGCCGAATGGGGCGACAGCGTCACGCGGGATCCGGCAGGCCTCGTCCTCGACCAGCGGAGCTCGTGAATAAGTGCAGGTGTTCACTCTGCTACGGCGTATGGTTTTAGTGGTGGATACAATATACTAGCACTAATATATAGTGGTGTAATTGGTCCCGGTACATTGTTGGTCAAGATCCGGGGAATATTGGCAGTCGTGTGCTCTGTACCAGTCTTTAAGCTATGGTAATCTTCCATTCACAGGGTATACGAGCTTCTCATTACTGCTTCATCACGTGTCAATCATTTTTTATAATGGAATCATGTCACATGCAACAAGCTTTGCAGGACGCTTGGGTGATCGGCGCAGTGATCTCACGGTAATGCCGCTAATATAGCCACGAACGTGCGCTGTTCTGATCTGCAACGAGGTTGTTATTAGTGTTCATGATGCCATTTGCTGTGCACGGGGACGAATGATCCCACAAGGGTGGCATTGGCCGCTGGCCTCTCAGAGAACATTGTGACGATCAAATCAGAAAGTCCGAATATCAAATACGGCCAGTGTAATAAACGGACCCGACCCAGGCTGAAACTACGTAGCTATGACTTGGGCTCCCCTGATGACGAGTCTTCCTGTTGAACACGGCATCGAGTCTCGCGAGGGCAAGATAAAAGACGCGAAGAAAAGTGACGCTGGATTTTCTTTCCAACATACCCTGCCCCATGATACCGGCAAAGCACTTTGCATTGATTGTGATTTGCGTCACGAACCCGCACTATTGGCCGCGACCCTGGACTCTCTCATGGACAACAACGATTTGAACAACACAGCAGAGCCCCCCAGCGTCTGTGCGGGCGCCCGGCGGCAAGTTAAGGGGTGGGAAAACGTCCCCTATCTACAACAGGGCATGGACCTTGCTCGCGCTGTAACCTCTGCGAACTGCCGCCCGAGCTTGCTAGGGAGCATTACCACGAGCATCCTGACTAACTCGTACCTGCCTGGTAGGTGATAGCTTATACCCAGCTTATTAACACAGGCTATCCCGAGTAGCGACAATGAGGTTGCAATTCATGAGAAGCTCAGCAGCCCGTAGGTACACTACACCACTGGTGGGCACCTGAATCATGTTATTACAGGGGTCCCAGCCCCGGGAGCCATCCTACCGGATCCCACCCGCGAGGGACCCCCACAGTATAACCAACTCTTGTATGACCCGAGCAACGGCATTGGACGGCCGTTTATAATTAATGGCTCGGAAAGAAATTCCAGAAGAAAGCAAAATGATCGTATCAGCGTGCCCCCACTACCTTTCAATGAGACACTGTAGTGTACCGGCACTCGAGGAGACCAAAAAAAGCACAAGACCCCAGACGATATGGAGTCGCCGATGGGACCATGAAGGGCCATGTCAGGGGTGCGAGTCGGTTTATCACGTACCAGAGACCCGGACAGGTTGCGTGTTGCAAGACGTAGACATTGATCAACTTCTGGTTTCACACATTTTTGTTTCAAAAGCGACAAGCAGCGTATTGAATTTCTTTTTCAGGTGCAAAACGAGTATATAGGGCCACTGGAGGTGTAACAGAGATATTCACACAGACGCAAATTATTCTATAACAGAATCTCATCATGTCCAGATCACGAACCGAGGACGATTTGGGCGAGATGGAGTCAGCACACACGCCCTTTCTTTCCGGCGACGAAAGGAAAGACACCTTTTCAGATGACGATCATGTACCAGTATCAGAGACAGAGAAACAGACAGACGCCTTTGGACGGCGGCGGTGTCATCCTCGAGCGATGTTCCAGGGCATCGTCCACGTGCTCGCGATATGGGGTCTCGTCTCGCTCGGCTGGCAGGCCACCCAAACACTGCTCGCACTTCAGAGTCCCGCGAGAGTCTCCTCCCCGTCTCCATCATTACACGACTCGTCGTCGCCCGCCGCGTACGACGTGTACCGGCCCGAGACCCTGGCGCCGGGCCTCAACGAGTGCGACTGCGGGCCGACGACGGCGGACGCCCTGTCGCGCGGGTGCAAGTACGACAGCCTGTCGACGGCGTGGCTGCCGCCGTACTGCCGGGACGACGCGCTGACGGCCGAGTTCGACCGGTCGGGGCCCAACGCCGACGGGAGCTGGGGGTACTTTGCCGACGCCGACGGCCTTTTGCCGCTGTCGGCGGACGAGGTCGCCGCGCTGGGCGAGCGCGGCGGCTCCTTCTGGGCGTCGCGCGACTGGCACGTCGTCCACTGCCTGTACTACTGGCGCAAGCACCAGCGCATGCGCGCGACCAACGCCGTCATGGAGGCCCGCTTCGACAGCGAGGCCCACGTCGAGCACTGCACCCGCCTCATCCGCAAGCCCGCGCCGGACCACTTCTTCCTCATCGAGGTGCCCGTCATGATGAACTCGAGCGACCTGCACCACCGCCAGGGGTCGTGAAGAAAAGCGTCGAATGGACGGGCAGACACATTATCGAGAGAGACATCGACACAGGAGTCCGGGGTCCCACGAGAAGGGGCGTGCTGGTCTTCGCCGTGGTGAATCACAAGACTATCCGTCTAGATAGTCTTGTCACTGGCCTCCACGGCATGCGCGTCCGTAATTCGAATGGTGCTGATCTACGTGCCGTGCGCATGCCCAAAATACCCGGCAGGAGAGCTCAAGGCAATCGTTTTTGGGGATGCCTCCAGTTGTTTGGTGTATTTGGGCCACAGTAGGATACTGGCATACCGCGCGTGAAGCGCAACCTCTAGATCTCGCGCTGCAGCGTGCTGAAAAAGAAGGAGCGTCAAAGGACGGAGAAAGAACGAACCAAGATGGCCGATTCAAGAGTCATTGACACCGAATGAGCTATTGATAGCGACCAAACACGATCGTCTCTCGCAAAGTCGTGTCATTTCTGTAAGATCTGGGCTTCAGCTGGGTATCCTATGAATTGATACAACAGGAGAATGGGCTTAATAGAGCTCTGCCAGACTGTCACTCGTGCCTTCACGGTAGAATGAGAGCGGATTGGATTGAAACTTGATTTTCAAACAAATAAAAGTGTATTTGAGCACGACGGCTCTAACTCCATGGCGCCATCCGAGGTATCATAAATGTCTTAAATGCAATCAGAGAGCTTCAGGTCCACCACCAGACATGTTATAAACATTTGAATATGCCGCCAATTTATGTGCTCGCTGTTCTGGTTTGTTCATCGCAAAATTCAAGCGTGAGAGCCGCGAGGAAACCGGGAATACAGCCCTTCTCTCGGACCCAAAACTGGATTTGGTTGTTGATTTTCTTGGCAAATGGACTTTGAGGACCACCGCTGACCTTCATGGTTCCGCGCTCGCCATCAAAGACAATACTGTTTTCGTTTTCTTCCGTCTGACTTTCGTAGAAGACGCTCTCCACACGCATCTTGCCGTTCGGGATAAATGTGACCTTCCAGCCGAGTGTGCTAAAGATGGCCTCCTTGAATTCGTTTGACTTGGCAGCCCAGACTTGTTTTAATCGAAGCACCTTCTTCTCGGCCGACGCCTTTTCTCGTGATGCTTCTTCTACTTCCCGCTTCGCTGCTGCCAGTTGCGAAGTAGGAATGACGGGTATGGACGAGTTGCGGTTGGCTCCTTGCAATTTGGCCAACAAGTGCTTGTTCTCTTCCTTGAGTGCGGTAATGTCGCGCATCTTGATGGCTTCCCAGTCCGAAGTCGGGTTTGATCGCAGAGACAAGACTCGTGTCTTGTTTTGAACCTCGGCCGCCTGGAGGCGCGACTGCAGCACCGATTTGTCCTTTTGGAGAACCTGCAATTCGGCCTGAGCTTTGGACAAGTCATCAGCAAGCTGGCGCCGCTTGCGGTTCAGCTCGCCTATCTGCTCCGCCTCGGGATCCTCTGTGCTCTTGCGCTTGTTGCCCACTTTGGGTTCGGGTGTTTTCTGAGTTGCCGAGACCTCTACAGACGACAGCTCGGCGCGAAGATTTTGAATCTCAGTCTTGTATTGGTCGACCAGGTGTTCCAACTGGGACACGCGCTCTTTGCGGTCGTGGTCAACCTTTTCCGGCTCAAAGGTCTCGTCCTCGGCGTCGAATGTTTTGAGTTGGGCACGGAGATACTCGACTTCCTTGACGGCGAGAGAGAGCTGGCGCTCACTCCTTGCTTTCGCCTTGTCCGCCGAAACAGGAACTGCAGCCGTCTTGAGCCTTTCGACTTCACCTGCCATGCTGCGCTTCTCATTCTCCAGGGATTTGATGATCTCGTCACGTTCAGCGATTTGCGGCTGCACTTCGCCCAACTTTTCCAGCAGGGACGCAGAGTTGTAACGCTCCTCAACGAGAGCACGTGCGACAGCTTCTGGAGAGTCAAATTCCATGATACCGTCGTTTTGGCTGGCATCTTGGAGATAGGATGACCAGGCCAAGCGCTCATCCTCTAAGCGTTTCCGTTGGATCTTGGCTTCGGCGAGTTCAGCTTCGATGCTAGACGCAATCTCCAGTTTCCGCTGAAGCGAGCGCTTCTCCTCTTCGACAACCTCGACAGCCTTGTGTATTTGTCGTAGATGGGTGAGCTCGGCATGCTGTTTTGAAGTCTTGGCCTCCAAGGATCGAATGTGGGCAACCTGCTCGGCAAGCTCACGCTTGATGACAGCGATCGTATCGGCGTCGCCCGTTTGCGCCTTTAGCCGCAAGACGTCTGCCTCCAGCTCGCCAACTAGCTTGTCTTTGGCTGCAAGTTGTTCTTGAGTTTGATGCAACAAGGTTTCTCGAGCTTGCGAATCCTTCTCGATCTCGTCGATTGACTGGGTCTGGCTTTTCAATTGCGATTGAATGTCCGTGTATCGCTTCTGATTGATCCGCTCGGACTCGTCCTTGGCCGCCGAAAGCTCGTCTAGTTGTTCCCTCAGAAGCCGTGCCTCGTCCTCGGCATCCCGCGCCTTCTTCTCCAACGCCAGTTTCTCGCGCGACCAGTTCTCCTTGGATTCGCCCGATTCGGTCTGTACCGAGTCTACCTGTCGCTGAAGCCTGTGATATTCTGCCTCTGCTGCCTGTCGTTGTTTGAAGTCTTCGTCGGCTTTTCGTTGAGCATCGCGTACATCGTTTTGATATTGTAGCAATTTCATCTCGGTTTCCTGGACGGAGCTGTTACTTTTGAAACGTTCCGTCGCTAGCTCGGCCTTGAGCTCTTCGATTTGTTTCCGCTGAGTCTCGTAGTGCTCAGCATCTGGAGGCGCCATGTTCTCTTTGAAGCTTTCGTGCGACGACGCGCGCACCGAGCCGCCCGCAGTCTGGGCAGGCCTTGGGCCAGATCGGCCATTCTGTTGGGCTGGCGCATCTTGGTCGCCGATCAAATCATGTTGAGGCTGTGGGTTGGCGCGGTAAGAGGAAACCTGGGATCAAGATGAGTTGCTAGTCCTACGCGTGAAGCTTGAGGAGATTTGGGGGAAGAGCGGCGGCCAACGCGGGTTGTTTACTTGGCCAAAAGTGGGCAACGAATGAATGGACTTACTCTTGACGTCCTCAATGAAGACTGCACGCGAGGGATGCCAGTCCCGGCGGCACTGCTGCGAAAATTGCCCGACATTGATCGCCTCTTGCTGGCCGAGGAAGCTCGACCAGGTGTATCTGCCGTCATGTTGAAGCAAGTCCGGCATCGACAGCGGCCGTTGATTGTTTTGATTGACTTTGGGTGGCCTGGGGACGCTGCAGGGGTTTGCGCTCGGTCTCGGCTCAACTGACAGCAGCTGTTCTGCTTGTTGCTGCCTTGAACGGAGCTATGACCTCGTCCGGAGTTTTGATGAGTGACAAAGAAGCTTCCATGGAAAGCTTGGCTGTCCGGCTTATCACGTGACTAGCTTCGTGTACCTGGCCGGATTCTTTGGTGCGGGGCTCTGTATGGAGTATGTACAGAGTACGGAGCGCCGATGGAAACCAATTGAGTTCCGTCCTCAACTAAAACAATAAGTCGTCGTCGACTGAATACCACAACTACTTCCGCCAGTCCAAGGTTTTATCAAACTGGAACAGATCGTCAAAACTCTCAAATCAGTTCACAAGAGGGAGAACAAGTGTCCTCAGAAAGCAGAAAGAAACGACCAAGATCGATGTCGACTCACGGATCCATAAGTTATTCTGCGACGAACAAAGAGAGGACAAGCCCAAGCGACGCTTGACTTCTAGAGGCACCTTTCCATTTCCGAAATGGCTGGGCAACAGGAGGAGCACATCAACATTCAGGACGCAGGTTCACACGCCTTGCCCGTCTCTGTGGTGTCTCCCATACTCCAGAACCCTACAAGCTACACTGGCCGACTGGCAAATGACTGTCTTGCTTTTTGAAATAGACCTGCCTTCGTGATGACATGAACGCGGCATATGTCGATCATGTGCTTGATCAACGGGCACAATTGCGGGATACAATACCTACCAGAATGCCTCTACATTATTGACACCCCCTCGGTTGTCAGACCGAGACTCAAAAAAGCTGGGGGGGGGGACCCTCCAGGCTCTAATCTGTACATACGTCAGTGCCTGGCTACGTATGGCATGTGGACCAGGGGCTGAATCTCGGGCCCTGGGGCTCTGGCTGCTAGCTGCATCGCTCGGCTTTTAGAGCTCTTCTTTCCAGCGAAGCTTGCTCTGCTCTGCTCTGCTTAGCAGACGATGCTTTACTTTGGAGCTTCACGTACCCCACGAGAATCTCATCATCCCCGTCGCCCGGCGGGCTGTCTCCTTGCACCTTTGCAATAAACCCATTGTCGTGCGTCCTGATTGACCGGGGCGCAATCATTTATGGCTGATTTGGCGACATCATAAAATCTAGCAGCTTCTGCTGCACCAATTACCTCCGAAACTTAACAACTTCCAAAACAACCTCCATCACGATCCCACCACATACGCCCAAAAAGAACTGATCGCAATAGCCTTCGAGATATGGCGCTGGCTGCTCTGCGTCACGCCGCCTCGGCCGGAGCCCGGGGCGGTCAAAGTACTCTTCTGCTCCGAACTGCTGGCGCAAACCCCATCACCGGTACCGCCGGAGCTTCGATGCGCCGTGGCTTGCCCATGACTTCGAGTCTGTACCGACCACTTTCAGCTTCCACACCTTACGCCTGCTCGAGAACATTTTCTTCGACCGTTATCAGATTCGCCGAGGGAGAGAACAAACCATCCGATTCGGCCAAGAAGGCACAGCAGGACGTGGAATCCAAGATTGATTCGGCCACCGAGACCAGAAAATCTGCCGACGACGCCGAAAAGCAGGCGTCTGCCTCTTCAGACTCGCCTCCTGCCTACAAAGAGTCGGAAGACCCCCCACACTATGACTGGGAAGAGGATGCCGACTTCAACATTGCCAAGTTTAAGGAGCTCCCCTACGCCAACTTTGGCGTCAATCAGCATGTTGTCATTGATCGCGAGTTCAAGGAGTGTTTGCGACAGATTCCCTGGAAGTTCCGTGCCCCCATCATGTACGCGTTCGCCTACGGATCTGGTGTTTTCCCCCAGTCAAAGGGAAGTGGCACTGCAACAGAGGCCGAGATTCGCGCCGTCCACCCCAAGGCTCCCATGGCTGTCCAGAAGGCCCAGAATGGATCCCCCAAGATGATTGATTTCATCTTTGGTGTCACGCACACGCAGCACTGGCACTCGCTCAACATGATGCAGCACCGTGAGCACTACTCGGGCCTCGCATCACTTGGCTCGGGGGCTGTTTCTTCGGTTCAGGACAAGTGGGGTGCCGGTGTGTACTTCAACACCTATGTTACTGTGGATGGAATCCTCGTGAAGTACGGCGTCGTCAACATGGAGACTCTGAAGCGCGACCTGCGTGAGTGGGATACGCTCTATCTGTCCGGCCGCCTGCACAAGCCGGTCAAGATCCTGCGTGACAACCCGGCAGTCCGCATGGCCAATCAGATCAACCTTCTGTCGGCTCTTCGCACAGCCCTTCTCCTTTTGCCTGCCAAGTTTACCGAGCGCGAGCTGTACTCGACTATTGCCGGCATAAGCTATCTTGGAGACCCGCGCATGGCTTTCCCGACGGAGAACCCGCGCAAGGTTGCAAATATTGTGGACCACAACATGCAAAATTTCCGGGCTCTGTATGCTCCTCTCATCGAGTCGCTTCCCAACGTGGAGTTTGATGACCCTGCCTGCAAGAAGGACAACTGGATCTGGAATACCGAGGATTTTTTGAAGCTCCGACAGGACATGGATCCCGTCAAGCGAGGCAACATGGTCCGCCGCCTTCCCAAGGCTTTCCGCTCCAAGCTGTACTTTGAATATCAGAAGAAGTTCCAGATTCCCCAGTTAGAGTTCAATAAGATGATGGAAGAGAGCAAGGACGACGACACCACATCTTTCAAGCGTCAGCAGGGTGGTGGCTTTGAGCAGCGAATTGCCCAGGACGATCCTGAGGAGCTTAGGAAGATCGTGCGACAAGTCATCAAGAAGACCATCAACTGGCCCAGCACCTCGCAGACCCTGAAGGGCCCCTTCACCGCCGGAGTCAGCAAGACGATCCGGTACATGAGCGAGAAGATGGCCAAGCACAAGGAGGGAAAGGAGCCGCCCAAGACTGGCGATAAAGACAAGAAAGAGTAGAGCCCTAAGCTTGGCGAACTTCAGTTCTTGGTCCTATACATAGGCTTCCTCTACATGTGCACTGCGGCTGTCTGGGTTTACGTGGGTATTTATGGTTTCTGAGCGGAAGTGGGCTGAACGAAAAGGACCCGAGCTGTCCAATGTACTGGCATGATCTGGAGTTGTACGGCGTTTTTGAGTGTACATAGAAAGAGAGATTCAGGACACGGGCCACGAGGCCTCGATTTGTGAATAAAGTGACTGTTCAACAGAGCGCACCTATTCAGGTCACAGAACAGCCGTATCAAGATTTGTGAAGCGGCAGGTAAAGAGATGTGTATTACAAAGTTAATGGCCTGTTCTACGCGTTCTCGGCTCCAGCATCCGGCCAGCAAGGCTCCCTGGTCCCAGTCTAGCCATTTGACTCGCTCTCACATCTTTCCCATGGCGTCAGTGATCTTGGATAGACAGACTGCTGAAGAGTCAGAGTGCGAAGCCATTACAGACTGATTTCAAATCATGAGAGTCGCTACATAAATATACGGGTCGAGTATAACAGCGAAGTTAGCTATCAAATCAGGTTTCTTCTGTCTTGCTCTGTACGGCACTCGCAGGATTTCCAGGTTGCTGCTCGGCCCAATTTTGTTCTTAAATAGCGGCCGTTGTCTACCGAGCTGAAGAAGAGCAGACAATCCTTGCATTCATAATCCTACAGCGCCAAACTGTCGGAATCTAGGTAGTAAAGGGGTTAGTACGACAGCTGAAGGATCCGAGTTTTGTATAGTCGTACTATAACGTTGTAAGCACTAAGTTTCCTTCTTTAGCGAGATGTCCACAGCGCTGGGTCTTGACCCGATAGCTAATCGCTACGAGTTTAGTGGTCGCATTTAAACCACCTCAGCTGCACGCCACTGCATTGGCTTTTAACTCTTCTTTCCACAGCATATAGTCGGTACCGACCACCTCGAACTGACTATAGGATGGGCGCACTTGATTGTAAGTACTGACCTCTTGATTATCTCCTTGATATCAGCTCCAGCCTTGTCTGTAAAGCAGACATGCTTCGCAGAGATGCTTCCTTCCTCATGAACTCCCAGGTGGCGATTAGGAGTGGCAAAGTCTCAAACCACCTATGAGAATATGGATTTCCTCAGCATATCCCCAGCATTGATGGCTTACTTTGAATCCCACAGTGCCGAGCCTGTGGCTCGTTGGCTTGGGTCTCATACTGGCCTATTTTGTACAGTCGACTGCGCGATGGTTCCATCGTGGGTATCAGATTCGAAAGACGGTCAGGGACATGCAGGCCCAAGGTGTGCCGACCCTGCCTCACTCGTGGATATTCGGGCATCTGGTATTCATGGGCGAGTTTCGCAAGGACCACCCAGAAGATGCCAATATCTACAACATGCACGGCTGGTTTCTGCGCGACGTCTCGCGTTTCTTCCCGGGCGAGGAGACCATTCCACCTATCATCTACCTGGACCTGTGGCCGCTGATCAACTCACCTATGATCATGACTACGCACCCTGCCGTCTCAGCTCAATTTACTCAGCTGAAGAGTCTACCGAAATCCAGAACGTCGACTGACTACTTGAGTCCTCTGACCGCCAACAAAGATATCGTTTCCGCGGAAGGAGAAGAGTGGAAACATTGGCGCTCAAGACTGAACCCTGTAAGATGCGCCGCGGAACACTTCCTCTTCGTCCTGGCTAGGTTCAACAGCTAACAATGAGAAGGGCTTTAGTCCTCGGAACATCACGGCGCTTCTGCCAGAGCTGGTCGAGGAGATGTTGGTCTTCGTCGACGGACTGAAGAAGCTCGCCGGAAAAGATGGAGCCTGGGGTGAAGTTTTCCAGTTTGAAGAGAAGACGACAAACCTAACGTTCGATATCATTATTCGTGCTTCCATCGATACGCGTCTTCACCAGCAGACCCTGGGGAAAGACAGCCCCCTCAAGGCTGCGCTGTTGGACCAACTCGACCATATGGGTCGCATGGCAAATCCTGCCCGAGGCTTGCTACACGCATTCAACCCCTTTGGAGGATTCTCTATTGCCAACAACAACAAGGTGATGCGTGACTTTTTCGTTCCAAACATTCGGAACAGCATCCAGTCGGGAAGTCGAGCAGTCGGAAAGCGGACAATCGTGGACCTCGCGCTGAAACAATTCGACGTGGAAGCCGATTCCAAGAGCAGGGCCGAACCAAACGAAGAGTTCATCGATGTTCTTTTGAGCAATCTCAAGACGTTCCTCTTCGCCGGCCATGACACCACGGCCACGACGCTCTGCTGGATGTTCAAGAGTCTGCAGGACAACCCCGACTGCCTCGAGAAGCTCCGCGCCGAACACACGGCCGTCCTGGGCCCAGATGTTGATCAAGCACACGAGGTCGTCCTCAAATCGCCTCATCTGCTGTACGCACTTCCGTACACGCTGGCCGTGATCAAGGAGACTTTGAGATTGTACCCCTTGGCTGTAACTCTGCGCGAGGGAAGTCCCGACTTCTTCCTCACCGCTCCAGGCTCATCGATCAAATATCCCACCGATAAGTTCGCGCTATGGGACGGGGCGCCTGCGACTCAAATCAGGGAGGATTTCTGGGTCCGAGGCAACGAATTCTTCCCGGACAGGTGGCTTGCTACCGAGGGAGATCCCCTTTATCCTCCCAAAGACGCCTGGAGGCCCTTCTCCATGGGACCCAGGAACTGCATCGGGCTGGAACTGGCGCTTGTCGAGCTGCGTTTGGTCGCAGTCATGGTGGCGAGGAAATTTGACATTGAAGAAGCGTGGGACAAGTGGGACGCCAAACAGTAAGTCGATTATTGTGTTCTTAAGACCTCAGCAGGCAGCTGACATCTTTCTCAGAGGACATCAGGGCCCGCAGCCCAAGATCAACGGCGAGCGTTTGTACCGCGTTGGAACCGGCACTGTCCATGCAAAGGACGGAATGCCTTGTCATATTCGGATCAAGCAATGAGCTGCTCTCAGGTGGTCTTGTAAATCTGGGGAAATATGTGGAAATAGTACACTGCTTTTCGTACATATACCAAATCAAAGTATTATACACTCGATTACACATAATTATTACTCGAAAGATCCAAACACAAGCTCATTATCGCCAAATTCAGATCGAACAACGTATGTGAAGCCATTTCTCCATATCATAAATCATTATACCCAATACACGTCCTGGGCAATTTCTTATCCGCCACCGCCCACACCCACGCCCGCCCGGCCTCGCCCGTGTACAAACTGGCCGAGTCCCCGCCGCGCGTCTTGTCCTTGCCGCCGCTGGCCCAGCCCAGCTTGGCCATCGAGTCCGTGGCGAGGCACGACAGGAAGACGCGGAACTGGGCGTCGTCGTCGAGCGCGAGCGCGTTGCCCGCCGCGCCGTGGCACAGGCACGGGTCCTTGCGGAGGACGCCGCGCTCGCCCACGTCGGCCTGCGCCGCCGCCATGGCCGCGCGCATCTTGTCCCCGAGCCCGCTGCCGGCGGAAAAGTACGGCAGCAGCGACCGCAGCGACAGAACCATCCCAGGGCCCCCGTGGCAGAACTGCACCAGCCGGTCGTGCGGGTTGCCGTCGTGGGAGGAGTGCACCGACGACGGAAAGTTGCCGCTCGGGAGCTGCCGGTCCAGCAGCCGCGACAGGAGGTACTGCAGCTGGCCCGCCGACGCCGGCCGCGACAGGACGACCTGCGTGATGACGGAGGCGGTGCCGTGCGCCGCGCCCAGGTAGTGCGCGCCGTGCCAGCGCCAGGGCTGGGGGACGCGCAGGATGCGCCGCACCGTGGCCTCGATGGTCCCGTCCAGCAGCGAGACGACGTCGTCCCCCTGATCCGGCAGGAACGCCGAGCGGCACAGCCGCAGCAGGTACAGCCACCCGGCCCGGCCGTACAGCCACTCGTTGGACCCGTTGTCGCCGCTCGCGTTGACGGCGGCCTCGTGCGCGCACAGGCTCCGGGCCAGGTCCGCGTCGCGGTCCATGGCGGCGGCCAGCGCCAGCCGGGCGAGCGCCTCGCAGGCCACGCCGCAGTGGCCCGGCGAGGGGTCCTTGTGGCGGACCCGGGCGCCGAGGTCGAGGTACTCCCTCGCCCAGTCCCCCAGGGACTGCCTCTTGAGCTGCAGGCCCGGGTAGAGCAGCGAGAGCCGGTAGAACAGGTAGGCGATCGAGGTGGGCCCCGCGTAGAGCCCGCGGAACTCCCAGCCCGTCGAGCACGTGTGGACGGGCGGCCGCAGGGCGACGATGCGGTCCAGGCTGGCGAGCAGCTCCCGGCGCGGCTCGAAGCTCGTCAGCGGCTCCTCGGGGTTGGCGAAGTACCGGTGGTGATGGGTTGTGTGGTGTGCCATGTTACTCTACTGCTAAATGGTTACTCACAATTTACAGAGCGTTTACATGTCAATTTGACAATGCCATTTGCAAGATAAATCTGCTCGAGAGATGATGGGGTGAGTGGCGATTTTCTCTTGTTGGCCTGATTACGATTATATCATGGAGGGTTGTACCTGGCAACCCTTTCACACCACAATCATACGAACTCCAATGGTGACTGAAACGCGGGGAGAAGCTTTGGACCAACCATACGTCCAAGTGCCCGTCATCTATGCATCATTGAACTATGAACACCTTGTGCGACTAGTGCTAGACGACTGAGGGTGGGCTGCAGGCGGTATTTTATATTCACATGCTGGATTATGTTACCTCGTATCAACTTGGATCCCTCTTTGTATGCTGGAACCGGTAGATGTGCTGGTGCGTATTGAAGCTCACGACGGGGAATAATAGTACGGATTATAATGAACGTCTACATTTCATCGCGAATGCGCACCGGGACTGCTGGTACTACAAACCAATAGAAGTATGGTAGACTTTTGAATTCATCCGTACCTCAATACACGTCTTCACCAGTTTTTACATAATGTACACACCGTAACTGGGTAGAATTGGCAAATAGTTTCATCGTGTCCGGGAATTAATGTGCGAACACTCGTCTTTGGTCGTCTTCTCTGTCTCTTCGCAAAGATATAGGCATCATCACAGGTATTCCAAACTCATAATATCGAACTACGTGGCCAACGACCGCAGGACGACGAATGGAACTTCGGAGTTGGCTATATTTGTTGCAAAAGCGACAATTTCCGTGCCACTAATCGAGCAGTCTAGAATCTCATTAATATACAGAAGACTTCTATAAACCAATGGGAATGCACTGTGGCTGTGAAATGGTGGTCACCCAGTGTGGTGAATATCGGGGACAGCAGCTTTGCCGGCTCTCAGCCGCATGGCCGGTGATAGGCCTCTTGATATACTCCATTCAGAAAGATACCAATCCATCTTCCTTGCATGAATTTACACGAGGTGGCACTGCAGGTCGGCGGCATGGTGGGTTCTTACTCCTCGAAAGGCGGGGAAGATAACCGTTTTCGAAAAGAGGTCATCAATCATATAAGCAAAGCCTGGAAGTCACGCCACATGAGCTTTTACCATTGCGACCATCCCGTATACAAAACTGAAAATCCGTGGTTTTCTTGAAACCAGAATGGCTACCTACGAGACTGTAAAAGAAGAGTATAACGCAAACGCCAAGGCATACAATGACTACGACTCGCTGCCCTACGGGCAACTAGAGTCGCAGCTGTTCAGCACGGCACTGGGCGACGCGAGCGGGCAGACGATCCTCGACCTCGGCGGGGGCACGGGTCTCCGGGCGCGGCAGGCCCTCGCGGCCGGGGCCGCCTCGGTCGACGTGGTCGACATATCGCCGGCGATGCTGAGCGTGGGGCGGGACATCGAGAAGGAGCTGGGCCGGGAGGACAAGATCCGGTGGCTGGAGGCGGACGCGTCCCGGCCGCTGGGCCACATCCTGGGAAAAGGGCAGTACGACGTGGTCATGGCCAACTGGCTGTTCGACCACGCCGAGAGCGACGAGGGCCTCGAGGGCATGTGGCGCAACATCGACGCACACCTGCGCCCGGGCGGCCGGTTCGTCGGCATCCGCAGCGGGGACCCGCGGTCCGACGCGCTGAGCAGGACGAAGAAGTATGGCATCTGGTACGAGGACATTACGGACATCCCGGGCGGCGTGGGCCTGCGCTTCTTCATGGCCACGGACCCGCCCATCAACTTTGACGCCAAGCTCGTCGAGAGCTCGTACGGCGGCTCGACAAAGTACCACGCCAAGTACGGGCTCGAGGACGTCGAGCTGATCCCGGCTGGGAATATGAAAGTGGCTCGGGAGGACCCCGAGTTCTGGAAGACGTTCCTCGATAATCCGCCCATGATTGCTGTGAAAGCAAGGAAGAAGGTCGAATAGGGCAACGGGTACAGTCATATCAACTCTTGAGGAATGTAGGGAGATACATCACCATTTTGAGGTAGTTTTAGGCACAGAATGGCTCTGAAGTGAGTAATGAATGGTGGTGGTTGATGTTATCACTGCATTATTCCTTGATATGGTCCGGATATTGTGCCAAGTCTCAACCCGTTGTTGTCAGCTACTCGGCGACTATTGTGATGTACCAGAGCTTCGCACTTGCAATCAAGCCGAGTTATTAAAGTCTGTCAAATGAAATTTGCAAATACTGCAATATGAACTCTGGTATTGATGGTACTCTCGGAAATTCGATCCATTGTTGTAGAAAGTCTATCGATGACCTTGAAGTTGGTTTATCATAATTATCCGTACTCCGAAGTAGTATAGTGACAGTTTGTAATCCTAGTCGTAAAGAAGGAGAAAGTTCCTCCGTTGCGATCGTGGGGCCCGCTGGCTTGGCTTGTAAGTTGTCCGAATTGTGCGCTTCTCCCCGAGGCTTACAAGTCATGGACTCCTATTCCACAGTAGACCAGCATCGGACGAACAACTTGTAGAATGTCGGACAAAGCGATGTTATCTTGATGTCTAATGAATATCCCATGCATGGCAACGGGACAGGAATCCATATGAAGGGGTCAAGTGGTGTTATTTTCAATATTCCAGTATATAAGCTTGTTGAGCTCCCGAAGACATGATGGGTGAATTATACAGAGTATCTAATACAAGTACTCTTACATATTCATTCTACAACTGTTATTAAAGCTCAGTCTAAAGGAATGTCTGCTCAAGACTTTGTCCAGTTGAAAGACGGGGTCCGCCTCAGCTTCACGCAAACTGGTGAACCTCGAAATCCCAACTTGTTGTTCCTCAATGGCTGGCGGCAAACAGCAGCCCAGTGGCGCAAACAAATCGAACACTTGGAGAAAGACTTCCGAGTCACGACATATGATTATCGCGGGCATGGCGAGTCGGACAAGCCAATCTCTGGCTACAATAGTACGTTCACATCTCACCAAAGACACAAATCATCACTTTGTTTCTCGAGTCCTAACCAATCGTCACATGTTGCAGTCTTGGCTTTTGTCAGCGACCTCAACGAACTCCTCCAAAAGCTCGACTTGAAAGATATCACAATCGTCGGCCACTCCATGGGCAGTACACTTGTCTGGGGCCTCTGGAAATACCACCCCGAGTCCAGAGATCGCATTAGCCGCTTCGTGTCCGTCGATGGCTCTCCCTGCATGCTGATCGACCCGTCCTGGACGCCCAAGGAGACCAAAGACTTTGGCGGCGTCTTCACCCAGGGCCAGCTCGATGGCATGGCGGGAGCCTTTGACGCCGTAATGCCAAGCGTGGTCAGGGGCATGTTCACGGACAAGATCAGCGAGGAGGACTTTGCTTGGGTATGGGCCCAGAATCAAAAGATGCCCAGCGCTGCCGCGGCCGAGCTGTTTCTGGACACCATGTCTCGCGACTGGAGAGATGTCGTCTCTGCTGTGGATGTGCCGACGCTGATTGTGGGTGGCGAGGCGAGTGTTCTCCAGGAGGAGACTCCGCGCTGGCTGCACGAGCAGATTCCACGCTCGCGGCTTCACTTGTTCGGCAAGGAGGAGGGTGGTCACTTTGTATTTTGGGAGTCTCCGGAATCGTTCAATAAGGTGCTGGATGATTTTCTTCAGAAAAGTTAGGGAGAGGAAAGATAAGAGACGCTACTCGTTGGGGAGACAGTGGGCAGTCGTGCCTTTTCGACGAGGACACGAGATCTAAAAACTCCGCGACCAGTCATTCCATGTTGGTACTTACCTTTATTGGCCTCACATCTCTGGGGACGTAGGGAGAAAAAGATCATTGTTGTCCAATTTACGTTCCTTATTCCACTTGAAGTATATGGACTGGTGATATTTGTGTACCGCTTTATAAGAAAGATGCTGAATATAGAAACATTGTTAATTACAACAACAAATGATTTGTCTCATCTTGAGCAGTATGAATTTATCATATCTATTGATTATCAGGTACACTGTATTTAGGATGTGTATTGGTAAAAGGGGAAGCGAAACTCACTTTCTTAAGATGTCTAACCTAAATAGAAGGTGGCAGGTTCTTTTTCTGCTCTTCTTTCTCCGGTCTCAAAAACCAGTATGCAGGAATAGATTAAAAGAGAGTGAGAGAGAAAATATATGGATTTGTTGTGATAATCTGGAAGAATCATTTAAGATGTGTAGTGGTTTTGAAACTCGCCTGATCCTTGCTTGTTCCTTGGATCATACAAGCTCTGAATGAATGCAAGTGTCAGTACAGAGTACCAATGTGACGTCCAGCAGGTGCAGCACAGCGCCTGTCAAGATTCAGGACCCTGGAAATCACTATTTAGTGGAGCGGGTTTAGTGGAGTGCAGCACTGCAAAGCAACAGCATCGCGTGGACGACAGCTGTAGCCTGAAGGTAGACCCCTCCGCAAAGTCCCTGTGGGTTCAGGTTTACGCAAACGAAACATTGAAACAGCGCTCGACTGCCGCAAATTAGCGGGCCGCCCGGTACCTACGGAGACCCAGTCGCCAACCGGGAAACACGCAGACCCAGACAGCCGCTGGGCATGTAAAAAATCAGCTTCACATCTCGCTTCTGCAGTGAGTGCGCCCATCGGATCCTCGCTTCGGTTACTCACACGGCTGCCGACCAACAGAAAGCATTTGTCTCGGCGATATTCTCACACAACCTACAGCGAGGAGAGTGTGCTCTGAGTACCAGATAAGGATAAGCAGGTACTGTAGGTAACCACCAAGACCTCTTGCGCCAAAGGTCAAAGGTGCATCGTCATCCATTGTTCTCTTTTAAAGCTACCCCACCTTCGCCTATTCTCAATTTCGCAAAAGTTCCCAGTCAGTCCAACCAGTGCGAGGACGAAGAAGCAGGATAATCGCATCCGCGCAGAAACCAATTAGGACTCGCCGCTCTTCCTGCACCAAACCGTCCTTTTTCTACCTTTGACCTGCCTTGCCTTGGCTCTGCCTGCCTACCTAGGTACATTCCCATCAGCCATCCAGCGCACGCTTTTTGGCTGTTCAGGACCCGCGACAATCCCAATCCTCGTTCCGTCAGCCGGGCAACAATTCACTGCTTCTTTCTCCCAAAAGTCAGACAGACAGACACATATTGCCTGCACGCGCACGAGACACCACACCCCCCAAACGCCCCTCATGACGGACAAAGCATTAACGCCCGACGTTCGCAGGAGTGCTTCGCCTGCTGAACGCGTCAAGCCCTCAGCTGAAGACCCCGACACCGCTACCACTCGCAAGGAGTTTGATAACACCAGAATCTCCGAGCCCAACGTCGCTGCCGGCATGGCTACCTCACAGCACCCCCCCTCCAAGCCCTCTGGCGACGCCGAAAAGACCACCCCAGAGCTGCCCGTTCCCGACACCCAAAACGACGCGCTGAAGGAGCAGCTCTCGTCGCCCAAGAAGAAGCGAGCCCACGACGAGGTAGAGTCCAACAAGGATCCTGCCCAGGATCCAAATGGTGATGTCTCACCCATCGGCGCAAATGGTGCTGCATCCTCGAGCAGATCGGACCGCCTAGAGCCCGAGAAGAAGCGCCACCGAGATACCTCGAGCGAGGTCAAGGCTGGCGAGACCAAGGTGAGAAGAGCCACAAGCCTCCTCCTCTGCTGCTGTGTTGTAAGCCACCAGCCTGTATACTGACATGTGCCGCCCAGGACGCAAAGACCACGGCTAGTGACAGTACATCAGACGAGACCAAGGCACCAGTCGCCGATAAGCCCGCCACATCGGAATCCGCCTTCAAGAGCTCGGGCCTTTCGGGATTCGCAGCCGCCTCCGCCTCTCCTTTCATGGCCGCCGGCGCCAAGCCGCTCAGCTCGTTTGCCAGTGCCTCGGCCTCGCCTTCCCCGTTCGGCGCCTCGGCGTCCTCCAAGTCAAACACGCCCTCACTCTTTGGCTCGGGCAGCACAGCTAATGGATCTTCGCCCTTTGGACAAATCGGCGGAGCGTCCAAGCCATTTGGAGGAAGTGCCTTTGGCGGTGGATTCAGCAGTTCCTTTGGCAGCAGCAAGCTGACCTCCTTCGGCCAGCCTGGCAGTTCCCTTAAGAGCGGAAAGCCTGCCAAGGCATTTGGAGCTCCCGATAGCGATCTCGAGTCAGATGGAGAGGGAGAGGCAGACGACACCACCAGCACACAAGGCGATAATGACAAGCAGGACAAGGATGAGGGTGATAATGACACCAAGAAGACAAAGCTCCAGCGAGGTAAGTCCCAGCATGACATCTGACGTGTCTGTCTTGATGTCTTCAGCTGACAAAACAATACAGTCGCCGTCGACAATGGTGAGGCAGGGGAGGCTACTGTCCTTCAGATGCGCGCCAAGATCTTCCAGCTGGACAAGGGCGCTACGGCCTGGAGGGAGCGCGGTGCCGGCAACCTCAAGATCAATGTGCCTATACAGTGCATAGACACGGACGAGAACGGACAGGCCATACCTGGCAGCTTCGATGCGTCGAGTCTCGAGGATGGCGACGTCAAGACGGTTCGTCTCATCATGAGGCAGGACTCGACACATCGCCTCATCCTCAACACGACCCTCATCCCTGCCATGACCTTCCAGGAGAAGCCCATGAACAAGACTGTTTGCGTCCTGTTCACTGCCATCGAAGGGCCCGGTGAGGCTGTCAGCGTACAGTTAAAGGTATGCTGCCTATAAAGTCGGCGAAGTTGCTTGGAACAAGGGCTAACATGTGATAGATGAATCCTGCCAATGCCAAGAGCTTCTTGAATGAGGTTGGCAAGATCCAGCGTGAGCTTCAGTCGCATTAGTCGCTCGTCAAGGCACCGATCGCCCAGACTCATTCCAGACGCAACTCGCTCGTCACTGGCGATCCAGCATCTTCAGCCCTGAGACCAACCGCACCTAGTGGCGCACAGTATCCCAATGATGTACACTTTCTGCCGCCGGAAGTTATGGATGGGGATGAGGCCCACTACGATTATTATCCGCTAGTACAAAACACCGACACTGAACCGCTACCAGAAGTGAGCAGAGAAATCACTGCCGAGGAGCAAGCCCAGGCTGATGATTTTCCCTTCTGTAAGATTCGACAAGTAGCCGGGACTCATTGTGGTCGCTTATTGTGCAATGAGCCTTTGCAGCCTTTGCGTTACGAGGAAGAGCCCGTTGATCTCACAGTCCTTGGTCCTGACGCAGACCTTGATCTGGACATACCGGCCACGATCGACCCACGACTACTTGATATTCGCTACAGTCATTGAGAACTCATCCGAGGAACTTGATAATGCTCAGAGAGACAGCGAGCCTCTGCCCTGAGTACAGACTTGTTCATGAATGGATAGTTTCTTGGCAGTGCGATACAGCCGAGATATTTCTCTGTATGAGTCGTTGGATTTAGGAGAGAGCATCGCAGTATACTGCAGCCACTACATAGAGTGTTTTGGCTGACTTGGGACTCTGTTTCTATAGAAAAAGCTTGACAGGAATTGGCAGCGGCAGTTGTGCCTAGGCACCTTGATATCGGTCTAGACAAGGCTAATGTGGATGTCTGGTATTGCGTCACTCAGGCAACACGGGCAGAGCGTTTGACTAAAAGTGATTGCCTAGATACTCATAATTGTTAATCTACTGCAAACAAAATATAAGGTCAAGCAATAAAAAAGTGATGCGGATCATTCTGATTCAATGGACGGTTCTCATATGTCGAGACCATGACTCCTTTGGCTATTTGTCTGTTTGACCGAGTCGACGATGTAATGGAACTCGTTTTTGGACAGAGCATCAGTGATAACCACACCCCTGACAAAACCGCTCTTGTCGTAATCCCGAGGCTGGTCGCATCATTAACCGCTTTGGATGATCGTGGACCCTGTCGTCTTCCGGGCGCAGAAGCCGAGAACGTCAACAGATGAGATAAAAGTAGGGCCTGTCATGACTTGTAGCCAATTGGAAAACGCAGAGGTCCATTTTGTCAGTCCTATGCATTCTAGTGGAGACCGCAGTCAAGTCCTAGACACTGCGACTGTTATTTGGCACTTCCGGGCAATTCGTTTTCTTGTACATATGATGATCATCCATGTCCAAGAGAAGCCAAGCGGGCCACTAGCTGGAAATGGTAAATCTATCGTGAGCTTTATTTATTCCGTATCTCGACAATATTCCTCTTCTGCTTGCTGCTTGCTGCTTGCATGAAGCCAATCGAACCATTTCCTTGCCGGCTGTCAACGAGAAAACTGTCTTTTCGTTTCTTGTACAAGACATCAACGTTTCAGTCTGACGTATAATTGAATACTAGTCACAGCTTTAACGGACAAAGAGTCACCTTCCAGGGGCAATCTCTCGATCCAAACCGTCGCACGTGGGAGACTCTCTCACGAAGAACAGTCCGGATCCTTGTCGCCATCCCACGCCGCGGCACCGACCGTTGGGCGGACCCAAAAAATTGACTTGACCCAGACTCCACGTTATCTTGCTTGCTGGCATCCGATCCGGGGCCAGGGACCCAGGGGCGCGCTTAAGCAAACTGCAAGTCTTATATTAGGAGAACTTTTGCAGGATGGGATGAGATATATCAGACCACTTCCGCAAGGAGTGACGGGAGCGTCAGTTTTTCTTTTCGACGTCCCCTGATTGACACTTTGCGCCAGTGAATAATCGGGCTCTCGAAGACCGTGTGAACCGCTTAACCACCAAGGCTATCTGCCGAGATCCAGAACATGTCGTCCGATACGGCCGCCGTATCGTCGCTGGCGCAGCTGCCTTTGGCAGTGAGCGCCGTCGTCGTCGGCCTGCTCTCGCTGCTGTATCTGGGCTACCAGTGGGCCCTGCCCAAGCCACTGCCGGGGATCCCGTACAACAAGGCCGCTGTCAAGTCCATCCTCGGCGACGCAGTAGAGATGAGCGAGGTGCGGAAGAAGGGCGGGCGACCGCGGGCCTGGCTGGGAGAGCAGCCGTGGCGGCACAACAGCCCGCTCGTCCAAGTCTTTCTGGCGCCGCTGTCCAAGCCCATCTTGATCCTGTCCGACTACCGCGAGGTACAGGATATTCTGCTCCGGAGAGGCAAGGAGTTTGACCGCGGCGGACGCAACCTCGACGCCCTCGGCGGCGTCATCCCGAACCACCACATTGGCATGAAGACCCAGAGCCCTCAGTTCAAGGCCAACAGGGAGCTGGTCAAGGATCTCATGACGCCCAACTTTTTGCACACTGTATGTGAATGCGCTATACATCAATGCTGCCTGTTCAGGTCTTTTATCTCCAGTCAAAAACTCATCCAATCCTAGGTTTCCGCCCCCGAGATTCACCGCAACACGCTCAAGTTCATCGACCTCTGGAGGCTCAAGGCGGAAAAGGCCAACGGGCGGCCGTTCCGGGCCGACGAGGACATCCACGTCATGACCTTTGACATCATCAAGATCGTCGCGCTCGGCGAGGGCGACTCCCAGAGCATGACGGAGCTGTACCACGACATCGTGCTCAAGGCAGACCTGGACGGCCAGGTCCCCGAGAGCATCGACGCGCCCGTGGAGTTCCCGGACCACCTGCCCAACGAGGACCTGCGCTCGCACCAGGTGCAGCAGGACGCCGTCGGGCAGTCCGTGTCGGCGCCGCTGCCGGGCCTGTTCCACCGGCTCAACAACCGCAAGCCGCACATGCGCGAGGCGTACGCGACCAAGGCGCGCATGCTGGACAAGCAGATCGGCCTGGCGATCCGGCGCGCCGAGGCCGGCGAGCCCGTCAAGTCGGCGCTGGACCACATGGTCAAGCGCGAGATGAACGCGGCGCGCAAGGCCGGCCGGCCGCCCGCCTTCGACTCGCCCTACATGCGCGACGAGCTGTACGGCTACATCGGCGCCGGCCACGAGACCACGGCCACGTCGCTCCAGTGGGGGCTCAAGCACATGGCGAACCACCGGGGCGTGCAGGACCGGCTGCGCGCGGCGCTGCGCGAGACGTACCGGGACGCGGCGGCCGAGCGGCGCCCGCCCACGGTCGCCGAGATCACGCGCGCCCAGGCGCCGTACCTCGAGGCCGTCATGGAGGAGATCCTGCGGCTGACGGGGCCGGTCCTGGGCGTGTTCCGCCAGGCGCAGGTCGACACGACGCTGCTGGGCCACCGCGTGCCCCGGGGCACGCAGGTCTTCATGCCGACCATGGGCGCCAGCGTGGCGCGGCCGTCGTTTGGCGTCGCCGAGGCGCTGCGCAGCGAGAGCTCGCGGGCGCACGCCGACAAGCGCGGCGACTGGGACGACTTGGACCCGGAGGCGTTCCGGCCGGAGCGCTGGCTGAAGCAGGAAGGAAAGGGCGGCGAGGCGGAGTTCGACTCCCAGGCCGGGCCGTTTCTGACCTTTAGCAACGGCGTCCGGGGCTGCTTCGGGCGCCGCCTGGCGTACCTCGAGCTGCGCATCCTCATGACGCTGTTGTTCTGGAGCCTGGAGCTGGGCGCCCTGCCCGAGGAGCTGAATACGTTCGAGGCTGTCGACAGTCTGACTACGAAGCCTGCAAAGTGTTTTGTGAGGATATCCGAGGCTAAATATTAGAGCGTGGTGTCGTTTAAAGATCATTGTAATAATGCATAACATAATGTTTTTAATACTTTTTTTTCGTCTCTTGTACTATTTTGCTACTTTATGATCTAATACTTCTTGGGAATTTCAATCATCAGTGCCAAAATGTCCAAGCCCATGGTCGCCGAATATTTACTTGTTTTTTTTTTATTTCTGGGAAAACATGTCCACCTTTCCTCATGTGCAGAAACACTTGGCTGGCCCTTCTCACTTCCACGCCCTCCTTTCTCTCTTAGTTGACCGAGGCCTGGCTCAAGCTGGAAATCGTAGTGGCGCCGTCGATGAACTGGCCGTTGCCGGCGTTGGCGCGGCACAGGCTCTTGCCGCGCTCGATGATGTTGGCGTCGCAGGTGATCTTGGACTGGGCGACGCAGCTCAGGGCGCCGCCGCAGGGGTTGCCGCCGGGCACGCAGCGGCCCGCGGTGCCGTCCGTGGCCGTGCAGGCGTCCTGCTTGAGCGACGTGTTGGCGACGCAGCAGGAGCCCGAGGGGGTCGGCCGCCCGCCGTTGCTCTGGCGCGCGATGACGATCGAGTCCCGGGCCGCGTTGCGGACGCCCTCGACGTCGGTGACGGCGGCGGATGACACGGCGGCCAGGCCGAGGAGGATGTTTGCCAGGGAGAATTGCATTTTTATGTTTGTTGTTGGTACGTGAGAGAACAGAGTTGATATCTTGTGTTTGAAGAATTAGGTATGGCGTAAAAAGAGCGAATTATGAGTTTCGAAGAGAAGTTGTAGAAATGCTTTGAAGACCGGCTTGCAGAGTAGAGAGCTCTTGTTGTTGATTGAGGACAATCATCTCGGTATATATATACGTATGTATTGACTCTTGCCTTGGCAATGTCACGATGCACAGGACTACCATAAAACTCCACTGCCTCCAGCTCTCGGCGCATGCCGAGTATTGCCTCACAATACCCCATCTCAGCATCTTGAGATCCAATCCGGCGGGTACCCTCCTGTGGTTTTGACTTGGTTGAAGTGCAGATCATACCGATACGACATCGTATCATCCCGGCCAAGCACCCCAACCAGCTTATGCAACCCAGGCCACGACCAGTCACAAATGCCAAAATGCCATTCCCTTACTAAACCAGATCATGCCGTCTTCTCGTCTTCGATTGCCAGGGTTCATCCCAAGACAAGCTCAGATCTTCCCTCTTACAGTGATGTAACGGCTGGCCAGCAGAGAGTGGGTATCGGCAGTATCCGCCGCGTCCCATCATGGACCGTTTCGGAATGCCTGAGACGGGCGCAAACCTGCGACGATTTGCCACATCCTTGAGCAGATCAGGTCTTTACCTCGTATGCCTCGGCAGAATCCGAGATTTCGCTGCAACCAGTCTTATGCCAGAGCCGCTTGTTATACGCTTCTATTATGCTTATATATCATCCGTAATCCTGGTGTGCGGCAGCTTCTCCCGAGATATATGGGGCCGACTACCGAGTGTTGTATGACCGGGATCCTTGGTGCCTCAGTCTTGTACAATTCTCCGCAGAATGCTTCGATCTGTTCTTATCTTTCTCTCTCTACTTTGACGCAGATTTTCCCGGCGAAATATGCAGGAGATCTTTTGCCGGGTCCTATCCCTACGTTTGCTGCCTACAGTTTCTGCCGTGACATGTGCTTTATCACTTACACGGTCAGCTGTTTACACTAGACTTGAGCAGGCAATCTACCGTCTTCATTTTAAACACGAATGCTCACAGCCTATGATGAACTAATATTAAATCGTTCAGGAAAACAAAAAGTAGACATCGTATTTGAATTCGAGCAAAGTCAGACAGTCTTTGCTAGTTAGTTATAGACCTTCTTTTATTTGCTGCAGCTAGCAGTCTATTTCTAGTCTCTATATCTTTTGCGAATCTTGCTTGCAGAAGCAAGTTGCTGATGACAGGACTTCATCTGGTTCAATTCAGAGTCAGCAAGACGGAAAGGAAATTGCATGTCATCGAAGAAATTCCGACTGTAACGACGAGAATATCCACCAGAGACTTGCCCTGAACTTGGTCAGCCGCTTCGGGCTTGATATAACACCTAGCAAGCGGATAACAAAAAAAGTGAGATTCCGTCTATACTAGAATACTTTACAGACATTGGCTCCGACGAAACCAGGCAGTGATCAACTTTGCTGACGACGAGATGTCCATCACGGGTCAGAGAGGATTGGCCTACAAAGCTCACCTTCACCCAAGCGAGCCCCACGGTCATCGAGTTTCTGCCGTGCCCGACGATGACGAGCTGGTCGATGCCGACACCGACGCCTCTGATACCTTAGATGCATCCAGTGAGGATGATGAGACAGACGAGGATTTCGATTCTGACGACGATGCAGACGACATGTTGATGAGCAACATTCTACATGTGGCGAGTATGGTTGCTCGCAGGAGATCAAAAAAAAGTAATGTCGGGGCCGACCCCGCGGCGGTCCCACGAGACTCATCTCAACCCCGGACCAACATCGCACCTGTACGCGCAAACGTCTTGATTGTGCTACCAAAACCAAACATTCTTATTTTTATTCTTACTATCGGTAAAATCCCGTTTCTTATTATATAGATTTCATCCCAACATCAATTGTGGCGATCGGATGATGTGCTACGGCAAAGTATGAGTACTATGCCTATTCTTATTATATTTTGCACCCGCCTGACCCAGGTCATTTGTGCCAGCGGCGTTTGGATGATGCTGACTCACAAGGCACGTCGGCACTATCAAGACGCGAAGTCCCGACTGTTTATAATCACGGTGGGGAACTCTCTTCACTAACAGATTCCTTCGAATCCCAAATCGTGCCGGATGTGGTATAGTCGAGCTCACGAGTACACCACCACGTAAGCACGACGCCCTTTTTGGCAATTTTCTTTACTCTTTGGTACCTTGTATGAAGAAGATCGCTGCAGACTCGTCCCGTCCCCGATGTTAGTCATGGAAGGATGAGAACACGATTATGTGAGCTATTCTCCTGATTGTTGCGGCACAGACGTTATATGTTGAGTATATATGTGAACCGTATCCGCCTATTACACGTGTGAATCAACTACCTCGAAGCACTAGAACCACTTGGCTTCTCTATAGACTTACTTACGACTAAAGTACCAATTTTCTGGTACTCTACAATACTTGCCTCCGATCGTGTCAACATATCCGTCCAAACTCAAACCAAGCCGCCCCAAATTCCCAAACCCACACCCGCCATGTCCTCCTCGCCAGACCTCCGCGTAGTAACCACCGGCCACACCCCCACCGGCTCTTCCATCATCACCTCAGACACCACCGTCCAGCCGATCCAGCCCTTCGGCCCATCCGGCCCATCCTTCGCCGTCCTAGACACCCAATCCTCCGTCCCCGCCTCCAACATCCCGCCGCCACCACCACCTAATTCCCAGGACCTGCCGCGCTGCCCGCCCGCCGGCGTGCTCTTCTCCGTCGCCACGTATCCGCCGGGCTTCTCGGCGCCGGCGGCGCACCGCACCTCGACCCGGGATTACGGCGTCGTCGTGGACGGGGAGATCGTGTTGACGCTGGATGATGGGCGGGAGACGACGCTGCGGAGGGGCGACTTTTTGGTCCAGGGCGGGACGGACCACCGCTGGAGTAATCGCGGCGAGGCGGACTGTCGGGTTGCGTTTGTCATGGTCGGTGCTGAGGAGGTCGGGACGACTGGGTTTGGGAAGTGAGGTTGGTGGAGATATATACAAACGCTTCAGGCAGGTTTGGGCGAGATTGTGAATGGGTTCTTTGGAAATCCAATTATGAATTGGGCGTTTCTTGATGGATAGCAGCGAATAGGCGGTATCTAGCAGCACCTAGACGATCAAGTGTCGAATTCATTGAGATTGAAAAAGACCTGATTTCACGTAGTCCCGTCTCCATGGGAACGCTGTGGTCACCGCAATGCTGATTATCTGTGATTTAAAAAATCCAATTATGAGAATTTGCATCCAAAATGTGCTCTCGATCCTGAATTATTATTGACCGCCAGTCCAGACATATATAATTACCACCCGTCTACATATCCGTACACACACCACCCTCCTTTCTAAAACTGCGTCTCGCCCAGCGCCGTGTCCCGGCTGATCTCCTCGAAGCTGAACTTGAGCAGGACCGTACACTTGGTCTCCTTGCCGTGGGGGTCGAGCATCCGGACGAAGCGCCACTCGTCGCGCTCGACGTACTGCAGGCGCACGGCGGCGACGGCGAAGACGGGGTTGCGCGAGAAGGCGTCGTCGCTCTTGACCAGCATGCGCAGGAAGACGAGCTCGTTGTCCTCGTACTCCCACTCGAGCGTCTCGTCCCAGAGCGGCTCGTCGGCCGGCGGGTTCTTCTCGTCGCGGTGCAGCATCCCCAGCGTGTGCTGCCGGTAGTGCTTGGTCCGGTGCTTGGCCACGTCCTCGGCCATGTCGTCCGGGTGGAAGAGCGTGCACGTCAGGTACGGCTTGATGTCGTCGGCGGTGCGGCCGTTGGGCAGCGGCACGTCGGTCGCGCCCGCCACCTCGAGCCGCAGCTTGATCTTCTTGCCCGTGTTCAGCCGCCCGTTGCCGCCGGCGCGGAGGGCCGCCGGCTTCAGGACGTAGCCGTCCGAGCCGCTGAAGAGGGCCTCGTTGAGCTGCAGGCTGAGGCCAAAGCTCTGCCAGTTCAAGGCGCAGATCTGGGCGCCTATCGCCCAGAAAGTGGCGGGCTTCAGGTTGGTCGAAGAAATACGCGTTCCTTGGCGTTGTCAGCACGAACCATGCCATTGCGGATCGCACTTAAAAGATAAATATATGAGTACACACCTTTAGGGAAGACGCGCATCAGATGCTTGGAGTTGTGAATGGAAATCTTCTCGTTATTGCCGGGCATGTGCGACGCGAGCTGGACCTCGGAGACGTTGATGAGGTGGTCGTGGGGGCCGTTCTTCATCTCGGGCTCCTCGAACCACGAGTTGTCGACGGGCTTGACGGACTGGGCGTAGACGCCGAGCTCGGACAGCTCGGGGATGATGCCCGACTTGGGCGCGGCCTTGCGCTGGGCCTTGTAGTCGTGGCGGGCCTTGCGCTCGGCCTCGTCCTCTTCCTCGTCGCTCGAGCTGTCGGTCGACTCCTTCTCGTCGGTGAAGTGGTACTCGACGATGAGCACGATCTTGGACCCGAGGTCGTCGAGCCGGACCTGGGTGTCGTGCTCCTCCTGCTCCTCGTGGCCCTTTTCGCGCACGGCCTTGCTGAGCAGCCGCTCGCCCCAGACCTCCTTCATGATGGCCACGAGCCGCTCCTGGCCGTGGGGGCTGCAGTGGTTCTCGAGGGAGAGAAGAATGGGGGCGGCGCGGTAGCCCTGCTTGTCCTGGGACTCGGCGGCCTCCTGGTCGACGACGTCGCGGATGGTCTCGCAGACGGAGCGGAAAGGGATGTGGGAGACGAGGGTGTAGCCGTGGGTGACCTTGGGCTCCTCGTGGTCGTCCTCGTCGTCCCAGGCGTCGATCTCGACGCAGCGGGCGCCGGTGCAGAGGGCCGTCCGGTACGCCTCGGCCGACGACTTGCCCGTCAGCTGGTGCGCGAGCAGGTACGTGTTATGGCTGGAGCTGATAAAGTACTCGGCCAGCGGGTACGACCTGTCGGTGACGGCGGCCGGCACGTTGATGTGCGGCAGGTCGAGGAGGGCGTCCAGGATGGAGCCCGGGCCGTCGACGTCCAGGCCGGCCTCTCCCTCGGCCACCACGCCCCGGTCCACCAGGAACGACTTCAGGGCTTTGCTCACTCTGAGCTCATGCCTGGTGAGGGCCGTCGACCGCGCGCCGTGACCTCCACCGGCGACGGTGAAGGCGTCGATGGACTCGCCAATGTCATCGGGGTCCTTCTCGTGGACGGCGGCGGGTGCCCCAAACGGGTTGAGCTTCTCCAGAAGACTCTCCATGGTGTCCAGGTTCAACGCTTTCGTGGGGTGTGGAGAGCGTCCAAGGAAGATCCCCTGAGATTTGGTTTCCCTTGATAAATTCCGGGCGCCAAGCTTTTGTTTGGCAAAACAAATAAATGTAGCCTTCCTCTCTTATATTTATACACTAGCACCTCTCTCTCGAAGAAGAACAGTCACCCAGGGCAAGATTTTGCGATGCGAAACAAAGGGATCCTCCCGAGTATTTCAATGCTGACACCTGTGACCCTGATAGTCGGTCAGGAGCCTCCACCAATGATGCCGCCGTAACCGGCGGGGTAACCAGAGAACTTCAGCCCTCGAGATGGAGCTGACACCGCCTCAATTTCTCTGAGGTGGCATGGAGCCTGGTATAGGTTCCAGTGCCGATCTCAAATTGTCAAAGCTTTCCTCGACTGATTGAGACAAAGAGCTCGCCTGCTCTTTACTGTGTGTATGATGAATGACCTTAAAGGGTCAGCTGTATGTATGATGCGCGCTGGTGTCTTATTGGCCAATTGATTAGGGGGCTCTGTCACCTGCAGGGCCGGCATATCTCTAGAAGTCTAGGCTTGCCGCAGAGCTAAGAACGGGGAATATGCAGCTGGTCATGCATGTCTTGCATTGGTGCACATTTGGTAATACACAATTACATAAGGTGTTCTTCTTGTAGATTGCTTTTTTGATATGGTAGTGGTACACCGTACTACTACTCTCAAGTTGAATACTATCGTATTACTGCCGTGAATACAAGACTAGATATTTTTCAAACATTTCGCTATCATTCCGTTACGCCTTTAAATGTCATTTCCCCTCCCAGCAAGTCCTCTCTCAAATTCTAGTGTGCATTCCATTTGGACTCTTCTCGCCCGGATCACGGCACCTCTCCCGTGACGTACCCAATCTGCCTCCTCGCACCCGCGCCTCCACTAGGGCCGCCTAGGTTGGCGGCGAGATGGCTCTGGCTGTCGACTAATTTCCTCTGCTCCTGTATCCTCTGCCGGAACCGCGCGTCGGCCGCCGAGTCCATCCTCTCCGTCTCCTCCCGCTCCCGCAGCCGGATGCTGCTCAGCTGGTTCGCGTTGCCGACCCTCTCGTTGCCCAGGTCTCTCTCCCACTCCAGCATCTTTTGTTGCTTCTGCATGTTCAGCGCCATCTCTGCGTCGCCGAGCTCCTGCACCCGGCGCCGTGATGCGTCCGTCAGTGCCTTTTGGTGCGAGACCTCGGCGCCCTGCTTCGCTCTCTGCTGAGCCAATGCCCGTGCAAACAGTTCGTCCTCGAGCCGCGCCTTCTCCTGTATGGCCGAGACGTCTGCCTGGTGCGATCGCTTCTTCCGAGCGTCTTCAAGCTCGGCTTGGTTGGCCCAGATCTGGGACTGGACGGCCGCGAGCTCTTTGGAACGGTTGATGGCCAGGAGGTGCTCCTCGTCCTGAAGACGTTGACGCTCCACCCGGGCTCTTCGTTCTGCCTCCTGCTCTTGCATAATCGTTGGCATCCCAATGGCATCTTCTGGCTGCTCGCCAGAGTTTGCGTAGTAGACGTCGGCTCCGCGGTTTGCCTTGAGAATCCTCAGTAGCTCCGGTGTGACATCCGTCTGCGGTAATACGCGCGAGACATACTGGGTGGGTGAGTATGTGTACTTTCCGTCGTTGTACTGGTTAAAGGGCTTGTTGATGAACTTCCACATATCCGCGCGTAGAAGCACTTTGGTAGTCGTTACCGGATCTTTTGACTCCAAGGCGAGCAGAAGCACAGACTTGCCCTCCGACTGTATGCTGATGTCGGAGTCTTGCAAAAGAAAGTTGATGCACTTCTCCATGGCCTTCTCGCGCAGTGCTGTGATTTCTCCCGAGTCAGCGGCGTGGAGGCACAACTCGCCAAGGGCACTCCGTCCATTGTGTTCTGGGCTTGGACTCGGGAAGTCGGGATCGTGCTTGTATTCCACCAATATTTGCATCGCTTGCAGGTTGAGTTCCCTCGCAGCATTATGCAGCGAGCCGTCGTTTCTGGAGGCACCTGCAGCGAGAAGATTGGACATCATGGATATCGCAAGATCTCCACCTATCGCTGATGCCATCGACAGTGGCGATCTTCCCAGAGCATCGCAAACATCCACTTCTGCGCCGGCAAGCAGAAGCGACCTCACCAGATCCGGTCGTCGTGCCTGGATTGCCAGCATCAACGGACTTGTCCTGCTGACTCGCGTCTCGTAGTTGACCTTTGCTCCTCGATCGATGAGCAGGTCGATCACGCCACTGCTAATCTTCTTTTGTGGTTGCAGCAGTGCCCATGTGATCAGATTGACTTGTTCTTCCTCCTCCACCTCGGGCAACACTTGAGTGGTGGTCATCTGATCGTGATAGTACCCGATATCAAGCAAAGCCTGCAACAATTTTGTCGACCTAGGGAATTGCGATAGCGCTCGGATGACCACAGGCTGGGACTCGGGGTAGGCGAACATGGTGTCTATCTGGTTGCCGTCGTCGTGGTATTCGACAAAAAGCTGGACAAGCTCTAGCACTTCGCTCTCGCCAGCATTAGTATCAAAGACTTGCGGGAATGCAAGAGTCAACGATTCCGAGTTTGGCTTTTCCTGAAGCAACCTTTCGAGCAGAGCAGGACTGCCTTGTGCGGCAGCATTGCGCAGCACCTCGCCTTGGTTGTAATTGACGTCGGCATCGTACTTGAGCAGCAGCTCTACGAACTTGTCGGCAATGTCTCCGGGGCTCTCTGCATGTACGCCAAGGACAGCAACAAGTGCAGATCCTACTGCGTCCCCGGAAGCACCTTTGCGCAAGAGACAACGCGCAATCTCTAGGCCTCTATCCGACAACCATGATTTCGCATGAGCAGGCACGAATGCCTTGCCGAATGCAAGTGAGGCTTCCTCGGGAGTGATCTTGGACTCGAGTAGTTTTGAGAACTGAGATGCTGGTAATGTTCTCGTGGCATCAATCAGGGTTTGGCAGCCGTTAGCCGTGGGAGAAGCCCTGTTTGCCACCAATAACTCAATGATCCTCTCTTCGGGGTCCTCTTCATTGACTGCTTTCGTCAAAGCCAAATGGACTGCGTTCGGAACTGGCTTCCCCGCCTGAAAGATCCATTCGAGCACGGTGAAACGCGTGTCTCTGCTGAGGCTCCAGCAAGCGTCCATTGCCCTCAGCAAAGTATGCGACGAAGGCCGCTTTTGCTTACCGCCAACCTCCTCGACACCGAGCAGCATCTTCAGGCTGTCGAGAAATGCGCTGTGCGTCGCCTTTACAATGGCTTCGCCCTGGTTATAGTCGGGACTTGCGCCATAGACAAGAAGCAGCCTGACCAGATCTGATCCGCCCTCGCCGAATCTTTCTGCTGATACCAGTTGCATGTCGACAACATCACCTGTGACTCCATGTTGTAACAGAAGCTTCAACACGGCAGCTCTGATCTTTAGATCCGACATCTCTGTGGCAGCTTGGAATCCCTTTTGCAAAGTCTGCTGACTAACGTTCACCTCGCCTGATAGCAGCATAGCCAAGACGTCGGAAGAACCAGACCGACAAGCTTCAATGATGGCTTGTCCATCTTTGTGTTCAACACTACCGCCGTTGCGAACCAGAATGGTGCCAAAGTCAAGATCGCCATCGGTCGCCGCCGCAAGTAGTGCATCCGACACAACCTCGCCAGATGCGCCGGCCTTCAGCAAGCTGTTGGCTGACATGCTTCGCGATCTTTGATTCTTGGCTCTCGTAGCTTGTGCAAATGCGGCATTCAGGACATCTACTGAAAAGCTCCTCTGTTTCCTATTAAGAATGAGGTCCACAATGTCCTGTTTCTCCATCTTGACTGCTTCAATCAGAGCAAGACCATCCTTAGTGTCAGCGTGAGATAGAAGCAGATTGATGAGAGGAATATCGTCGGGATGTGTTTTGACGGTAAACACGAGCGCTCTGTTGACCTCTCTTGGCGGAATACCGCCCTGAAGGATCCTTTGCGCGAACGCCATTCGGTCCATGACATCTGTGATTCGCAGGGCGTGTGGCATCGCAAAAGAGAGGGCATGCGGACTGGGACGGGCTGAGAAGAGGAGATCGACCATGGGACCATTCGCAACAGCGACTGCTCTGCATAGCGCTTCGGCGTTATTTGCATCCATGTTGGCGCCGTTTGCGAGCAGCGTCTTCATTACAGATAGAATCCGCTGGGGCGGTGGTGTTTTGAGAACACTCTGCACCTCGTCGATAAGCAGCTGGCTAACGGGCTCTTTTGATGCCACTCGCTTCAATAAGAGATCCAACTTTTCAGCCTTTGCTGAGCTGGACGGTGTTTGACCGAGGCTTCTCATTCCGAGATCCAATGTCTCTTGCGTAGGCTGACCCAGATCAAGAACCATCCGGAGCACTTCTGGATCGATGTTCTGTACGGCATATACGAGTGCGCTCCCATTGTTGGCGCTGACATCTGCCCGGCCTTGCTGTAGTAATGTCGCCAAAAGTTTTTTGTCCACCGAAGTCGATTGAAGTAGAGTTGCCAGTGCTGCCGAGACCTCTGGCCCACCTTGTGATGCGCCAGCTTCAAGAAGCATGCCAACCATCTGGGCCCTCTTCACGGGATTCTGCACTTCCATGGCTTTCGGCACTGCCTTGGCTGCGGTCTGATGTGTCGGATTGCTTTTCAACAATCTGTGCAGCAGACTTACATCTTTTTGCGCAATGGCTGCCGTGATACCGGCTCCTTCGTTGAAATTAACGTCAGCATTCGAGCGCAGTAGAAGCGCAATAAGCCGCTCGTCTCTATGGGGCGGCGTTTCGTCAATGGCATTCTGAAGTGCAGAATGAACACATGGACCTGACAGTCCAGCGCCCAGAAATGCCTCAGTCATCTGGACTCGTTCGAGGCGCGGCAGGTTTCGCACACTGGGGAATATCTGCGCCATGGCTTCATTTGGCGGCGGCTTTTCGGCGGAGAGTATCAGTTTCGCTATCGGAGTAACGCGGTTTTTGATGGCAATGTGAAGAGCCAGTGCTCCCTTGTGATCCGTAGAAGCGACGGCGTGTTTTTCGAAAATCATACTTCGGGGGCCTCTTTTGAGGTCCTTGTTGCCGACGACTTTGCCTCCGGGAAACACGGGCATCAAAAGTAGTTTCGCAGCTTCCACGTCGCCTGCTTCCGTCACATCTATGAGAGCTTCGTCGAGTGGCGGCCCAGCCGCACCTTTCCGTAATAATAGTTTTAAAAGGGTATGCCTGTCCTCGAATCTCATCTTTTTCGGCATGGCGTTTATGCATTCGGATGCGTGGATTGGGCTCAATTGTGCATCGCCACCCAACATGATGTCGACAATATCGAGTTTGCCCGCAGATACCGCTTTTCGTAGAGCATGGGCATCCTGGTACTCGATCGAGGCACCATGCGAAACGAGCATGTGTACCATTTGGATGAAATCAGTGGCGCTTGCTTGTACCAAAGCCTGGGCCACCAGGTCGCCGCCTGCACCAGCACAGAGCAAGACTTCGGCCATGGACAACTTCTCGTTGGGGGAGATGTTTTGATGGGCCATGAGCTGGTCAAATGCTTCGCTCAGTCCAGCCTGCCCGGGTGGCCTGCAGCCAAGTATCAGAGCCAGAACAATATCGCGTCGTCCCAGCGCCACGGCAGTTTTCAACGCAGCCGCGGCATCGTAGTTGCCATCAGCCGTGGACTGGCTCAGAGCCAGGACTGTTTGCAAGCATCCGGCTCGAGCAGCTTCCACCATGGACTGTGAGACCCACGTCACCGGCGGTCGTCCTTCGGAGGATAATATCGTGGCGACCATTTCTGACTGGTTTCCAGCGCCGCATGCATACCGAAAGGCATCCTGTCCCTCGGCTGTCTGCGTAGCACTCGCCCCATATCGAACCAGCATCTTGACAATTTCGAGGTCCTGGTGCCGCATGGCGATGGGCAGTGACGTGTCCAGGCTGAGAGCATCGGCGAATGGCAACAAAACCTCGACCATCTCTTCATGCCGGTTCTCCACCGCTTTTTGGAGGACCTGGCTGCGCTCCGCGAGATCCAGACTTTTCCGTCGTGATAATAGGCTTGTTCGGGATTTCTGTGCTAGATTGACGTTTCCTCCCACCTGGCTGAGCATTCTGACGAGGGCCTCGGCCACACCTGGCGAGCCGCCGTTTGCGACGACGGTCACGAGGGCGCCGTATATCTCCTTGTACTCCCATGTCTTCTTCTTGGTCGTGAATGCCCTTGACAAGCCTCCTTTCGTCTGCTGTGCCTGTTCTGATGTCCGTTGATGCCTGAGCAGGTCCTCGGCATATGCGTAGTCATCTTGTGACACCATGGACGGTTGCTGATCTGGCCGTATCAGCGGAGACGGCAATGGCGACATGTTCAAGCCCCATTCCGTGCCGAGGTGCTCCAGCCGGAGCTGCCGCCGTTCCTGCAGTGACATGGGCTCCATACTGTTTGAATCTTCGATCAGTCCTGGCATCATGAGTTGAGATCCGGACTGTACGGGAAGCACCCGCGACGGCTGCGAGGGTAGGATCGACTGGCGTATCTCCGGAGTGACCTGGGTGTGCTCACTGAAGGAGCTGTGGGCCGCATTTGAGTTGATGAAGATCGTCTTTTTGTTCATGCAGCCACTCAACACAAGGACCGGACCGGGCTCACTAATTCTCAATCGCCATCCCTGACTTTGACTAGGGACGAGAGCAGGAAAGAGCGCGGAATTTCCTGGACTTTTAAATTAGAGATGTACGTCAGGTATATAAATGGCCCGAAGTGAGAGTTGACGACAAAATGGGCTCTCTTTCACAGCCTCATGTAAATCGAGCGTACCCGTTGATGGTTTATTCGTGGGGGTACAGCGGGTATGCCGTGGCCCGTTGGAGAGCGGCCGGGGGTGTCTCTCAATGAAGGACCAAGTACCAATGATCAAGGTACCAGCCAAACGGAAGTGTGATCCAATACCACGATACCGGTCGCCGTCAGAAGCATGGAAATTCTCCCAAGAGAAGTCAAATTTCTTGGCCCTGGAATTACGGGATACTACCGAATTAACGAGATGAGACGAAATAAAGAAAGAGTTCCAAGAAACCGACGAGTATCTTGAAACGTGAAACGAGAAAGGGAATGTCAGCGTGCCATGAGACAAGGAGCTTCGAGCTCGAGCCACCAACGGGGCAGACCCCCGAGTCACTGCGCTTTTACTACGTAGAGGGGTGGCGCCCAGGTACGGGTACGGGTACTGTACAGGGCGAAGCAGGCAAAGCAGGGGGCCGAACAGCTCGACTGTGCCCAAGCTTGTGCTGCACAGGGCCCGAGCTGTCCCCAATTGGCAGTTGGAAAAGATCCAGCAAGCTGCAAGCAAGCAAGCTCAAATCTAGCAGAAGCTTGGAAGGCTTCTGGCGCCCACACCGTTGGTGGAAATGTCCCTCGCACCCTTGGCTTGGCCACCTTGTCCGCTGCCAGATCGACCAGCAGCTCCAATAGTAGGATCCGATCGTCCTCTCTTGCACAGCCTCCCTCTGCAAGCGCAACTCGAGTCGCACTGTCGCAGGCACCAGAGTTTTGAATAGGATGAGGAGGGTCCCCCGCCTATCACAGAGCTGTAGAAGCTGAAGAAGCATGAGGCTTGTAGTCATGGAGAGCCAAAATATACGATGAACACGCGGCCCTCTTGGCCTGCTGCTGCTCTGGATCTCTGGTTGCTGCATTCTTGAGCTTTATTACACTCGGGTAATCTGAGCTCTCGTCGATCGTGACGTGATCATCTCTATGAAGACAGGCACTGAGCCCATGGAGCTGGCTAATCCCCATGCCCATCTGCGGACCTTTACAAGTTACGGAGCACCTGTTAGCGTCAAACAAGTGAATCTTCTCCACTTGTGGTCTGTTTAAAGATGCCCAGCCGGTTGACTTGCGGGTCTCGGATCGTACAGCTCGCTGAGCTCGGGTGAACATCACGAAAGCAGCTCAACATACGAAGTTTCCGATGTCGCCCGTCCGCCAAACCTGCGAAATAGTTCGTGAACTGTCAGTGTTGATTGGCCTTGCTGGCCAAGAACTTCACTCTAGCACCACGGCATCGGACGCCAAGACCTGAGCGAAGGATGATCACTCCTGCCAGGCTGTTATAGTCGAGATAATAAACAATTTTGTCTATAGTAATGCTTTATAATTAGGGTTCCGCAGGCTTCTGCCTGTTCCGGCCCGTTCTATCAAGAAGTTTCCAAACATTTCATTAAAAAGGCAGCTCGCCCACTTTACGAGGTCTTGGCCTTGACGGCGGCCAGCAGCTCCGGCGGGGGCTCCTGTCTGTAGCCCTTGGGGTTGTTCGACACCCAGCGCCAGAGGTCCTCGCAGGCATCTTCCATGGTCAGCTCGGTCTTCCAGTTGAGCTCCTGGTTGGCGCGCGTCGGGTTGGCTGTGAGATCCAGAACATCTCCCTGTCTGCGAGGTACAACGTCGTATGGCAGGTCGCGGCCGACGACCTTGCTGAAGGCCTTGATCATCTCGAAAACGGTGCTGCCACGTCCCGAACCCAGGTTCCATGCCTTGAGACCGGGCTTCTTCTCGCGCAGGTAGTTGAGGGCGACCAAGTGGCCGCGGGCCAGGTCGACGACGTGGATGTAGTCGCGGATGGCAGTTCCATCCTTGGAGGCGTAGTCTGGGGGAGCGCGGCTTAGCTATCGTAGAGCAAAAGAGGGGGGATTGTCTATCTCACCATCGCCAAAGACCAGGAGCTTGGGGCGGTCGCCAGTGGCAACCTTGCCCAGCAGGGGCAGCAGGTTGTAAGGAACACCCTGGGGGTCCTCTCCCATGATACCGGTGGGGTGGGCACCAGCCGGGTTGAAGTATCGGAGGTTGGCTCCGTTCCATTGCTCAAAAGGCTTGCCGGCCTTCTGGGCGTTCTGTCTCTCGGCGTTGATGAAGTCCTCGATGATGTTCTCAACGAAGCTCTTTGTGCGGCCGTAGGTGTTTGTGGGTCCGATCGGGCAGTGCTCGGGGATGGGAATCATGTTGGGGAACCGGGTGGCATCACCGTAGACGGTGGCGGACGAGGAGAAGACAATGTTGGTGACATTGTGCTTCTTCATGGAGCGGAGGAGAGAGACGGTACCGGCAACATTGACGCGGTAGTACTCGAGGGGAATCTCTCCAGACTCACCCACAGCCTAAGTGAGAGTCGATTATTAGCGCAGCTCTGGGAGATACGGACTAAGGCCGCGGGATTTTCGCAAAGACTCACCTTGAGAGCAGCAAAGTGAATGACACTGTCGACCTCGGGGTGGGCAGCAAAGACCTTGTCGAGCTCCTCGTCGTTGGTGATGTCGGCCTTGTGGAACTTGGGCCGCTTGCCGCAGATGAGCTCAATGCGGTCCAGGGCGACCTCGGACGAGTTGTAGAGACTGTCTACAATGATGACCTCGTAGCCATTCTGCAGGAGGGCAAGAGATGTGAAGGAGCCAATGTAGCCAGTGCCACTGTAGAGAGTTAGTGTCGGCACATTGACCACAATTCCACCTGCTAGAGGCCAGCTGCGCTGCTGCCAATGCCACAAAAGCTCATCATGATGGCGGGGTTGAAACTGGGCGCGCGCGCAGCACCCCGCCCCAGACAGAGCTGGGGTTCTCAGATGTGGTGGTACGCAATACGTGGTGGCTTACCCAGTGATCAAGACAGTTCCAACGGTCATCTTGGCGATTGGTCTTCTTTGAGGTTGTGCGTAAAGAGTATGTGTGTGTATGAGTGAGTGAGGGAAAGAGAGAATTGCGAACAGAGCTGGAGGAGGAGAAAATGGGAAGCTGTTGTATAAACAGGCGATCAGTCGTCACCTTGGTCATTTAAATGAGATTTCCCGTCGCAAGCCAGCAAGCAAGCAAGTCCTAATGTTCGCATCCCACTCACGAATCAAGCGTTTGGTGGGGCTCCCAGCAGCGCATTGGAGCGCCACACACCTTTTCCAGGATGTAGCTGAGCATCGCGCCCACCAAGGTGGGTCTTGGTAGGGGGTCTGGTCGCCGGCCGACTGCATGGGAAAATGCCCGCGCAAGCCCTGGGCGACTCGCGAGCCATCCAAAACCAATCCCATCAACATGAACCTCACACCTCGAGCGGAAGCTTCACCTCGCCCGGACCCTCACCGCCTGTTATAGTGGTGATGGTCATACTATATTACACGCGCATAGGCACGTCGTAGTGCAGTTTTGCCTCTTCAACTGGTGTGCTCAAGCCTTAGAGGAAGCATGTACTACCTGGCGACCGTCTTTCCATCGTCTACTATACTACGAGCGTATCTAGGCCGCAAACGATTCGCAGATTCGGCAAGCCGAGTGAGAACTCAGCTGAAGGATATCTAGTTAACGGACCTACTATTATATACTATCTATACGTAGGGCGCATAGGAAAATAGCCCGCTCGTTTCTAAGTATCCTCAGACAGCTGAGACTTTTGGAGCAAGTCCGGCCAGTCTGTTCGGATACGAAGTGCTAGATTAGCGCAGGTAGGAAAAAAAAAGTTACGAGAAGCAACATGAAGCAATATTGTGAGGCATTATCGAGGCCTCAATGCATGCGACAGCGTTTCATCCTGCAGGCCACGAAGCTTGATATTGCTTCAATGCTGTGGCCCTTTCTTTCCACCTCGTGTTCGCGGCAACCAGGTAGGTTATATATAATATTCCGCCAAGGATACATAGTTGGCATCAGAAGAAGGATCGAGAAACTATGACGGTTTACGTTGCTCCCAAGTGCTTACAGTGTGTACCTATATTCCAGACTAGATCAACAACATTCTAACGGAGTACTGGTTGGTTGAAATGTTAGGTACCTAGGTAGGATCTCTTGGTCCTTGGAGTTCCAAGTGGGCCCAGCGCGGACGCCATGCCTCCCCAGCATGCTTGTCATGCTCGTGGCTTTATTATTATATGATCGTCGAAGAACAGTCCTCAATGAGTATATCTGCATATCATCATATATTCCACTCCACTTGTAATGGCGAAAAGAAGGTTTCAAAAGAAATCATACCTCGGCAGCACGATTGGCCATAAATGCTTACAATCTAGTCTTGTGCTGTTCATAGTCGAGAAAGACACATGGAGCGCATGGCTGTCATTATCGTCGCCGATCGGGCGGACAAGCCAATTTGCTGGCACAGAGATGCTATTTTTGTGGAAGAAACATCAATCTCACACCAAAATCGCCCGGAGCTCTGTAACCTTTGTATTTGTAGTACACATCCGACCAAAGATGCTAAAATCGAATCAAGGAATTGGAGCCGCAAGAATGTGGCCTAAGTGTGTGAGTACTGTACAGAGTAGAAGATGCCCATGTGGCTCACGTGATTCTGGGCTGGAGGAACGACCTGCGTTAGGTAAGGCCCGACTAGCGCTGTCTAAACTGTTCCCGACGCGACCAGACGCGCTGAACTGCAACAAAGCCTGGCGCATTCCTGAGGTACAGCAACAATGCTACGAAGCTCTACGAACCACGAAATCGGAAAATTCTAGATCAACCCAGTGTCTCAAAAATCTGTGGACGGCCTGCATTGGATCCCGCATTCATTGACATCCCGTTGCGACTACCCAAATGCGACTTGCGACGACTGCACAATTGACACAATTGGCCAACTGCATCCATGTCACATGCCCGTCTGCGGAAGGCTGTTGATTTACTGTAATCTCAGAGCCTCAGCCTTACTGAGGCTGGCAAACGCCCGCGACGCATCACGCCTGTCTGCCATCCGCCACGCCGCCGAGTCCGGCCAGACTGCGACACTGTTGCCGTTGCCCGGTCTTTGTTTGATTGTTGGCTGAGCCGCTGTTTGCAGGAGATGCGAACAATGGAACAGCACTTCTTCGGTTGAGCTCCACCTGTTTCGGCCCAAGCTTGCACCACGGATCATTCATCTATCTGGCTACCACCAACTCATACGACCTTCGAATTCTTTTTTCCGCCATCTTCATTCTTATTCGAGAAGTGCCAGGTTGTCGTGTTTCTGGATCTAAATTCAGACCAACTGGGACTTGGCTCGGTGGCACGACATATTTTTAGTTGAGCCTCGTCCTCGTTTCTGCAAACAGGATTCACCGCGATTTCGGTGCATTTTCCATCGTCACATTGACCAAGATGCTTCGGAACACACCGCGGCGCTCGGCGAGGGTCTCGCACCAAGATGGTGGAATTCCCCTACCTCCTGCTCGCATCGAGGCTTACGGCGAGAACACCATATTTGCCCCCTCGAGAGATGGTCGGAAGCGACTAATCACTCAAGAGGAGAATGACGCCAGAAACCAGGAGCTTTACGACCAAATGTACGGCTCGAGAGATGTTCAGAGTCCAGACCCGGCAACTACCAGCCCTCTAGACGAAGCCATTGACAGCATTCATAATCCCCGCAGAAAGGGTGGATGGACCAAGTCATCTCGTCCGGGTGACAAAACTTCCAAGGCCACTCCTCCAAACGACGACTCGCAATCCGACGATGATCTCTTCCTCCCTTCCAGCTATCGGAAGCCTGTCCCGAAAAATGCAGGCTATTACGAACATGATCCCTGGAATCTGCACAACGAAGTTGGAAATCGCAATCTCTATGTAAGCGGCTTGCAGAATCCGTACCAGACTCCGTACAATGGGAAAAGCCATCCGTCAGAGCCAGCCGACTCGCTTGCTTCGAAATGGGGCATGGCTGGCGGTCGACCAACTCCCGTCCCTCTGTCGGCCAGGAGTTTCCTCCACGAGGACCACCTCTTCAATTCCGCCAATCTCGCGTCGCCCTCCACAGGGGCACCGCTGCGCATGTCAGCTCGGCGGAAAACTCAGGCGGGCCCTCGCTCGAACGGCCATACATCTTTTGACGACCCTCCGCCTCCGCCTCCGCCTCCGCCTCGAACCGAGGATCCTGCGGTGAAGCATGCTGCACTTGAGAAAGCTAAGCGCGAGAAAGAGGCACTCGAGAAAGCTAAGCGCGAGAAAGCCGCAGCCGAAGAAGCTGCTCGCAAGAAAGCTGAACTCGAAGAAGCCGAACGCAAGAAACTTGCACTTGAGGAAGTCGAACACAAGAAAATTGAGGCCAAGAAAGCTGAACTTGCGGAAGCTGAACGCAAGAAACTTGAACTCAAAAAACTTCAGGCCAAGAAAGCCGAACTCGAGAAACTCGAACGCGAAAGACTTGCGCTTGAGGAAGCTGAAAGCAAGAAAGTTGAGGCCAAGAGAGCCGAGCTTAAGAAAGCCGAAGAAGCTGCGAAGAGAGCTGCAGCTTCCAAAGCCAGTACTAGCAAAGATCCACCTCAAGACCCCGAAAAGGTAGATCCAACACGAGTTCAAGCGTTGCGAGATCGCCTGGCGCCTTCCGAATCTCAAGATCACACTGGGCCAAAACCGTTTGCTTTGAGGGATGACTTGACCGAGGCAGACAAAGACAAGGCCGAGCGCTTTAGGCACTGGATGTTTAAAGGAGTGCAGGGGCCTGTCATGCCGTCTCCTGCCTGGACGAAACCTGCCAATCCAACATACCCACCAATTCCACCAACAAATCCCAAAACTCACCTGCCACCTCCGCTTTCCAATGCCGGATCATCCTTGGGCGCGAGAATGGTGAATCGAGCTCAAGGTTTCGGGTGGTGGGGATACAATCTCATAAGGGACTGCTTCTTGCCCTTGATCATCCTCCTTCTGGGTTTGCTACTCTTCCAAGCTTATCGATCATTTCCCAACAGGGATTCGCTCTCTACTGGAGGCGGTTTCTCACTTCCAAATCTCTCGCTCCCGACATGGGGAGGGAGCGTCCGCAGCAGGGAATTGCAAGAAATCTTTCATCGACTTGACGGCATCGATCTAGACTTGGAGCAGATCCACTCATCTCTGGACGCTCTTAAGTCGGGCGTGCGACCAGATGAGGACGGAAGACAAGTCTTTTGGGTGAACAAGGACAAGAACGGTGCGCTAGTGATCCCACAAGACTACTACCAAGCCATCAAGCAGTCAATACTCAAAGACAAGGACATCCTAAAAGGTGTCAGCAGCGAAACTTGGTCCCCTCTCATCAACCGCCTTGTTGCTAGTGGATATCTCAACGACTTGCCACCAGGGAATGACTGGACCTTTGAGGATATCAGCAACTCTGATCTCAACAGTGCGTGGGAACTATGGCTTCGCCAAAACGATGCTGCAATCCTCAAAGCCCTTGGGGGCGAGCTCGACAAAAACATTGCAAGCATGACCGAGAAGGAGCTCAAAGCCTTCCTAGAGCAACACAATATCAATGGCAATGGTGGAAAGTTGGTGACTCGCAAGGAATTCGAGGAGCTTTATCAGAAGGAGATCAAGGGAGGGTATAGCGACAAACTCGAAGAGCTTGTTGGCGAAGTGAACGAGTTCAAGGACAGCCTCGCGCAATTGAAGGCCAACCCACCACAGGGACTGTCTGCGGGCGACCTGGACAAGGTCGTCGATGCTGCAGTAAAGAAGTACACCGACACACTCAAGATCGAAGCTGCCGCCAAGTCTGGCAGCTCTGCCGTCCTCTCCCAGCTCAGTAGTCAAGTCAACTACTTCTCGGCCGGTGCCGGTGCAAGGACTGACCCAGAACTCACTTCCCCCATTTGGAAACCTCCCAAGCCGGCTTTCAAGAGCAAGCAATTCTGGGATGTAGATGGGCACGTGAATCTACCCCCCTCAGCCGTTCTTCTGCCCTGGGAAGAGGAGGGCGATTGCTTCTGTGCTGGCCCGCGACGTAACGGCCAGGGGGCTGGTACTGCCAATGTTAGCATTTCGATCAGTCGGGACATCGTGCCTCGATATCTCGTTGTGGAACACATCTTACCAGGTGCTACGCTAGATCCAGGTGCCAGACCCAAGGACATGGAAGTATGGGCCTACTATGAGGATCATCACCTCCGCGAGACGGTCGAGGCATGGTCCCGCAGCCGCTGGCCCGAGACAGTCTCTGAGCAGGTTCTCCACGGCGGTTACGTCAAGATCGCAGGCTTTACCTACGAGGAACAGAGAACGGGCGATGGCTCCCAGATTCACACGTTGTCGTCAGAGCTGAGTGATATGGAGGCTGTATCAAACGTCTACGTTGTCAGAGCATTGAACAACTACGGCGCAGACCACACCTGTTTCTACCGTTTGCGGATATACGGCGACGAGCGACCGAGATCTGAATGATTTACAAAACCCACGCTCTCATGATAGCGGAGAGAGTACAGGAGGGGCGAGGCGTGGGATCACGCATAGACAATGGCAAGGGAAACGGAATGGCGTAGATGGAAATTTCTTGATCACCAGAATCATACTGCTTACAGGAGTCTGTCTGCCTGCATCTGGCGTCAATAGGAGGACAAGACAAATCCTTTCACACAATGGACTGCCGGATCGGCAGTAAACAAGCGAAAGGAGTTTTTAATTTTTCTCGCGAAATAATGATACCACTGTCTTTTCCTGTACATAGTGCTTTCATCCCACACATCGAATTGAATCAGATTTCTCTCTTGCTTTTGATGGATCGATTTCGTCATGCTTTAGCTGTGTCATGGACGGAAGTCGTCGGATTCCGTCACCCCCGTCAGTGCGGAAAACGCATAGATCGGCCTCTAAGCCAGGAAGGTCACGATCCTCGTCAACCGTCAACTAAGAGTATAAACAGGCCAGACACATAGAAGGCGTGTGTACATCTCATTTGAGTAGTCAAAATACCAGTATGATTTGGTTTGGCAAAAAAAAAAAAAGTTCAATTCTCTTATCCGTTCTATTACAGTGATTCCTGGGTATAATCGTGCATCCCCCCTCCATTTTAATCCAACAGACCCTGCGCCAGCGCCTCGTAGTCCTCGAGGGTGTTGGGCGCGTCGGTGACCTCGATGACCTTGCCCTTGCCCTTTTTGCTCTTCTTGTCGGCCTCGTCGTCCGAGTCGTCCTGGAACCACTTCTTGGCCTTCTTCTTGGGCCGCTCGTCGTCGTCGTCGTCCTCGCCGTCGCCGGCCACGGGCAGCGACCGCAGAAAGTCCATGGCGTGCGCCGCGTCCTCGGACGTGCCCAGGCCGTTGTTGGCGGCGGCGGGGGCGTCCTGCCCGGACGCCTCGGCCTTCTCCCGCTCCTTGCGCTTGATCTTCTTCTCCTGCCGCTTCTCCCTGGCGAGCTGCTTGTCGTCGACGTCGGCCTCGCGCACGCGGTCGGCCTCGGCGGCCACGAACGCCCTGCGCTGGGCCTCGGCCGAGCCCTCGCGCTGGAAGTCGTCCTCGCCCTGGAGCTCGTAGAGCTGGTGGGCCTCGCCGTCGTCGTCGAAGACCACCCGCGTGCCCTTGCCCTTGTACTTGAGCATCTGCTTCTTGGACGTGATGAGCTTCTCCCTCCGCTTCGAGTCGATGACGAGCTCCTGCCCGCCGTACACGGGCACCACCTTGCCCCGGACGTCGACGTCCTCGCCTTCGGCCTCCCCGGCCGCCGCCGCGTCTAGGTCGTCGTCCTTGAGCACGCGCTTGACGCCGAAGAAGTCGTCGTCCTCGTCGACGTCGGTGCGGAGCTTCGAGTAGTGCTCCGACAGCACGTCCTGGTTCTTGCGCTCGAACATCTTGTCGTACTTGGTGCGCACCTCGTCCTTCTTCTTGGGCTTGGCGATCTTCTCCCCGTCCGAGTCGTACTCGGAGCCGCTCGAGAGCTCGGCCCGTGACCGGTTCTTGAGCTTCCTGACGTCTTCGGGCCTCTGGTACTTGACCCGGGGCATCTCGGGCAGACCCAAGCTGGCGGAGTAGCCCTCCAGATCGAGTGCCCGGAGGTCGAAAATGTCCTTGTCCTTTTGAAGTCCGACCGACCGCGTATAACTGATGAAGGCCTTTTGCCCCAGGTATTTCAGATCTGGGTTGTGGAAGCACATGTCTTGGATGCTGTTTGTGATTTGCTGCTTCTTCTTGTCGCGCACGTTGACCTTTTGGATCGGGACCTTCTTTTGCTCGAGCCTCTTCAGCATGCCCTCCTCCTCGCTCGGATCGAGAAATAGAATGGCCTTGCCGTCTCTTTCGTACCGCGCGGTTCTGCCGACTCTGTGGATGTAGGTATCGGCGTCCTCGGGGGCGTCCATCTGCACGACCCAATCGACGGAGGGGAAGTCGACTCCACGAGCGACAACGTCCGTAGCAAGCAGACAAGAGTATTGAGCTGACATGAACCGCCTCGTGATTTCCATGCGCGCGACTTGCTTCTGGCGACCATGCAGGTGGAGCAATGGAATACCGGGCTGCAGGTGTCTGAAGGACTCGTAGACGAAACGAACTTGTTTCCCCGATGACAGGAAGACGATGATCTTGCTCTTGAGATTCGACTTGATGAATGAGTACAGCGTGTCTATCTTGTCGGGCAGAGGTGTGACGAGGTAGTGCTGTGCTAATGTGCTCGGCGTCGCGGAAGTGGCTGCTTCGTGGACAGAGATGTATTCGGGGTCCTTGAGTGACAACCTGGCCAGGTCGGAGACTTTGCGACTCTGGGTTGCACTGAACAGGACCGTTTGTCTCGATTTCGGGAGGTGCTCTACGAGGGCGTCGACGGCGCTCTTGAATCCCATGTCCATGATTCGGTCGGCTTCGTCGAGAACGAGGATCTGCAGGTTGTCGACATTGAAACCGGCCGTCTGGTCCAGGTGCTGAAGCATACGACCGGGCGTACACACCAAAATGTTCATGCGGCCAAGTCGATCCGCCTCTTCGCGCAAACTCTTTCCGCCTATTACCAGACCCGCTGAGAATGTGTGATACCGGCCGATCTTGCGCAGCACCTCGAAACTTTGTACTGCCAGCTCGCGCGTCGGCGAGATGATGAGGGCGCCCAGGCCATCGTGCTCAGTCCATTGCGCGCGGAAGAGAGCTTCCAACACTGGGACCATGAAAGCCAAGGTCTTGCCGGATCCCGTCTTCGCAGCGCCGAGAATATCACGGCCCTTCAGTGCTGGTCCGATGGCCTTGGCCTGGATGTCGGTGAGGGTCTGGAAATGCGATGCATCGAGTCCGCGGGTCGTCGGCGATGAGAGCGGCAGGTCGGTGAATTTCGTGATCTCGGCAGTCTTTGGGTCGAGCTCGTCGACCGACTTCTTCAATTGCTGCAAATCGTCCTGGTTGCGCTTCCTCTTGAGGGTCTTGTCCTCCACGGGCTTGGTCTTCTTCTTGCCGCCATGCGACGCATTACCCGACGTTCTGGCAGGCATTTTGAGCGGAGTATAGCGACTGGCGACGATGTTGAATTATTACACCCAACGACGACTCCTAGCTTTGGCTTCGCAAGCGCCTCTACTGTTGCATCTGGATTTTTTTTCTGGTCGCGGGGCCGATCTCGAAAAATTCTGCCGTCCAAAAAGTCGGACCCCTGTGAATTGAGTCTGACCGCCCAGGCTACCGTGCTTAAGCGGTCCCCACCCGGGGCGCCAACAGCACATGTGTAACTCGTGCCCAGGCTTAGTCGTGCCGAGGAGCGGCGAGGGGCGTCAGGGGGATCCGAACAGCGGGATTGGGGGGCCCAGATTTGGTTCAGTTGACCCCTCCACTGCCTGTAGGCACCCGCCTAGCTCAAAGCCAGAGGGGACTGGTTCACTTACCATTTAGTATGACAAGTCAATGCAGGGTTCATTCTAGAAAGCCGAGAGAGTTGAGCCACTCTACCTTACTCTGACTTGCAGTGTGAATGCAGCATCCGTCGTTATACAATAAGACCACTGCCGCCAGTCCGTCCGTCTTACCTTACTTTTTCCACTCTTCCTCGACTTTCCAGACCTGCCCCTTGGACGCTGAGGACGAGACACAGACAGACGTGCGGCAGCATATCGTCTCGGCAGACGCGATTGTACGGTTAACCATCGGCAACGACCCCGCTGTCATGGCCACCGACGGCGCGGGGCACCAAGAGGCGGAATGGAAACTTAGGGACATGGAGGGTGAGATGCGCACACTTTGTGTTGCGCTCAAGGAAAAGGTCGACAAGTTCCTTGCGACTGAGACGAGCGACAAGATTCTCCTCGATACGCAGAAACAGGTCCGGGTCGCCAAGCAAGTCATTGACGATGCGCTCAAGCAATACAGGTACGGTTTGCCCGGATCTGATCCTCGTCTCTCCCTCTTACGCCGAACGCTGCCGTTGCGGTTCTGCCGTAAGCAGAACCACTACTCTACCGAATTGAGCTGATGGACTCTTCAATTATAGGCCCGATGAACTGGCGCTCTCGTACAACGGCGGCAAAGACTGTCTCGTTCTGCTGATCCTGATACTAGCGTCTTTGCCCGCTCACTTCCCGCCGCCGTCAACGCCAGCACCGCCGCTGTCTTCGTGCAACACTGCTTCCCTCCCAGTACTTCTGCAAGCGATTTATATACGGCCCGCCAGCCCGTTTCCCGAAGTCGACGAGTTTGTGGCCCAGACATCGAAAGAGTACCACCTTGACCTTGCGACGAGCGACAAGCCCATGAAGCAGGCCCTGGCCGAGTATCTGCAAGAGATGTTCGATGTCAAGGCCGTCTTTGTCGGTACGCGAAGGACCGACCCGCACGGTGCCGACTTGATTCACTTCCAGGAGACGGACGGCGACTGGCCGCGTTTTATCAGAATACATCCCGTCATTGACTGGCATTATAGGGAGGTCTGGGGGGTAAGTCCTTGCTCTATTCTCACCCGCCATTTCCAAGACTTTTATTGGCACTCTCCAAAAAGTCTAAGATGTGATTTTCAGCGAAGGATTGTTGCTGACTAGTATTACTTCCTCCCAGTTCATACGCGCACTTGATATCCCATACTGTCCGTTATATGACAAGGGTTACACCTCTCTCGGCGGCACCGATGATACCCACCCGAATCCAGTCCTCAAGGCAGGCGACAAGGAGAAGAGCGATCAATTTAGACCAGCATACGAATTAATAGAAGACCACGAGGAGAGGCTTGGCAGGAACTGATACGGCTTTATCGGAGATGAACGACACGTTGATTCTTGAAGATCTGCCAATAATTCGACCATGATCCAGACGACGAGCGGAGTGAATCTAGAAATTGCAGCTTCTGTAATATAGAGAAGAAATCTGGTCGCAGTGCCTATGTTAGATTGACTGCTTGTTTGCGTCGAGTTCTGGCTGGCCTCGCTATGAATTTGTGCATACAAGTAGGTATATATACATATATGTCTGAATGCACTTGCGATTCTGAACAATTTAGCACTGGAATTGTTGGTAACTGTATCTCGCGATCTGGTTGTCGACTCACCCTGGCAGTCTGAATCGTAAGGGTATCGTATTAGTTTATCTATTTTTGGTGGTCGAAAGTCAAAACCAAAGCTCATGGTTTGCATATCCTAAACTGAGACAACTATTTCTAGCATGCCGATATATTTGACTCGGAAATACTTGGCAGAAAGGATTGCTGGCCGGCGTAAAAAGCTATTCTGAGAACGTCTTGTCGTTGATGACCAGGAACATTTATATAGAAAAAGAAAAAGAAAAGCACACCATACTGCCTTCCTTTTCATGGTAAGAATGCCGCCAATTACCTATACGAAAGTCATAACAGCCTGAGTCTTACCTTTCAGAACAGAATGCCATGACTGTGTATTTTACACAGCGGCACAGCAATCCCACTGCAAGTGAAATAGGACCCAAACCTCATCAAATCGGAAGCCATTCAATATTCTGCTTATAGAACTAGAAAGGTTGTCCAGATTCAATGCGGCACAGGCAGGGTAGTTTATGATCCTAGGCACGGACTGGCCTAGACAACACGACGCGCTTATTAGCCCATAATCCTATCAGCCATCGCGTCTCATACCAGCTGCTGCCTAAGGCATGCCATCGGCCCCTTATATATTTTCTTTTTCTTTGAAAATCAAAACAATCCAGGCGTTAAAGAAAGATAAAAAAAAAAAAGTCTTCTTTTCACTATACAAGACTCAAATCACCAAAAATGGCGCCAAAGAAGGTCTTGCCGGAGGAAGTCTACGTCATCTCTTCTTACATTTGGGATGACAACCCGGAGCTCGAAGGGCCGCAGCCCGCCGAGGTCTACACAACCCTGGCCGCCGCCAATGCAGCGGCCAAGAAGATGATGACCCGTCACGCCGAGGCCTGCAATCCGCTTGGAGACATTGATGAGTTCGAGTTTCGCCACGAGCAGACGGCGGACGGGTTCTACTACGGCGAGCTGGAGGGCGGGCCCGGCGGCCATTTCACTGCCAAGGTCAAGGTCTCCAAGGCAATTGTGAGACAGGCCGATGCCAATGGCACTGCCACGAGTGGCGCCAAGGGCAAGGTGAAGAAGGAAATCAAGTCCGAGCCCAAGGACGACGACGATGAGGAGGACGAGGACGTCAAGGATGAAGACGACGAAGAGGAAGAAGAGGCCCCGAAACCTGCCGCCAAGGGAAAGAAGGGCCCGCCCAAGACGGCCATCAACATGCGGACGCACCGCAAGACGATCCCGCAGGGCGAGCCCGACTGCCTGGCGGGGCTGAAGCTGCTCTTCACGGGCACGTTCGAGACCATGGACCGCAAGACGTCGATCGCGACGGCCATGAAGTACGGCGCCGAGGTCATCAGCAAGCTCGAGGACACGGACTACATCGTCATCGGCACGCGCGCGGGCCCGGCCAAGCTCAAGAAGATCAACGAGCTCGAGCTCGAGACCATCAGCGAGGAGGAGTTCTTCCAGATCCTCGAGCGCGGCGTGCCCGAGGAGAAGAAGCAGCGCATGGAGAACCGCCGCCTGGCCGACCAGGAGGAGGGGCCCGAGGAGTCGGACGATGACGACGAGAGGCCGGCCGCCAAGAAGAGGGTGTTTGCTGCAAAAGCAAAAGCGGCCCCGGCCAAGAAGAGGGCCAGGCGGTAGTAGAAAATGTCTCGGGAAGAATTCAGAAGCGATCCCGCGTTTGTAATGACATTGCTACTAAGAGTGTATACTTGAGAGATAAATGCCTTCAAGTTTATGTGTATATGAAATAATACTAAAATGGCGTTGTACCTGGATATATCTGCTTGTTACATGTGTCTTGGTCTTAGTAGCTCCCATTCTGCTAGTAGAAGTCCAGGTGCACGACTTGGATTGAGTTCCGCCGGCCCAAGCATATGGAGTATAGTAACGGCGGAGTTGAGGACCGCGAGCGGCGGACTTGAGCCCGGAGCGCGAGATAAAAAGGTCGACTTCAACAAAGGGGTCTTACAATCCCAAGTCGACATGTACCTAGAACCGCTTCCTGCAAATAGACAAATCAGCGATCTCGCGCCCAGATTGTGCAATACATGCTTGCTTAGAAATACGGTACTGTCAGTCAAATGGCGCAATGAACCGAGCAAAGGCTTCAGTAGCGACGAAGAAGCATACTACTAGAGCAGCAAATTTATAGCGGCCCCATGACATAATCGATCAGTAAGTAGATTTCAAATTGGGGGCTGAATCAGTCGAGTAACACAAGCTTTGTAGGATTTAGTTACTGCGAGTACATCGTATACTTGTTCTATGCCACTTTTACTTCGCCAAAGATAAAAACCTCGGACTTCTCGCTCTCTTTTGCGGGGTCGATCACACAAGTCCATTTCGGGGTCAATATATAAACTCCATAAACTCCGGTACCAGTAAAATATTTGTTCAGCGACTCGCAAATATTGCTGTTATTGCTATCATATCATTATTTACACCACATTGACAAAATAATATCAAGCAAATATGGTCTCAGAGTGCTGTGTTACCGGATTCACAGTAAGTATTTGTCCCAGTCAGTATATGTGCATCTGTCTTCATATACATGAAAGATATGGTCCATATTCATGAAAGACATTATATGACCAGGGGGGATCTTGGAGTACATAAGATGCTCTACCTAAATACAGAGTTATTGGAAACGGTGACTGACTATTCGTCTATCTTATAGTGGGATGGCACACCCACAGGCCGGGTGGGAAAGCTGGGATCCAATGATACTTATATCACTGGCGACAATCCAGACAGTACGTATCATTCAGGGGTCTCTCAAAGTTCCTGATCAGGGATTTCCTTTCTGATCTCCCGAATAAGGGCTCTGGATGAGCTTGGTTTCCGTGAACATGGCTTCAACCACCATCTCATCACTGACCACCAACCACAAATTACAAACACATACTAACCACGAACCCCCTGACCAGAGGCCATCATGATCGTGCACGACCTCTTCGGCTGGACGTTCAACAACCTCCGATTGCTGGCGGACCACTACGCCCAGGAGGCCGGCGCCACCGTCTACCTGCCCGACTTCTTCGGCGGCGAGGTCGTCGCGCCCGAGCCCATCATCGAGGAGCGCTTCGCCGAGCTCGACCTGCCGGCCTTCCTGACGCGCAACAGCCGCGCGGCGCGCGAGCCCGAGCTGTTCGCCTGCGCCCGCGCCCTGCGCGCCGCGGGGTTCCGCAAGGTCGGCGCCGCGGGATTCTGCTGTAAGTACCCCGAAGTCGTATGAGGTGTTCCAATTTATTTACCCCGTCCCTTGGTCTACTCCTCTCAGAACTCAGACCTTGAAGAGAAAACCAAAAGACTGACATGATTGCAACTCCAAGACGGCGGCTGGGCATGCCTCCGCCTCGCGGCCGCCCAGCACGACCCGCCCCTCGTCGACGCCATCAGCATCGGGCACCCGTCGCTGACGACCGAGGCGGACCTGGACGGCGTGGACCCCAGGGTCCCCGTGCAGATCCTCGCGCCCGAGGTCGACGCCGCCTTCCCCGACGACATGAAGGTGTACGCGTTCCAGTCGCTGCAGCGCCGTGGCGTCGCGTTCGACTACCAGCACTTCCCCGGCGTCGTGCACTCGTGTTTCGTGCGCGGCGACGAGCGCAAGGATGGCGAGCGGGCGGCGATGATTCGTGGCAAGAACGCTGCGGTGAACTGGTTCAGGGAGCATTTGGAGTAGGTTGGGCCTCTGGCTAAATATGATGGGATTTTCATGATGAGTAGAGGAATGAGGATGGGGAAGAGTTGATTTGGTCTTCATGAAGATTTATTGTATCAAAGTCATGTACAAATCTGATATCGTTTCACGCATCCACAAAAAGAAACAGTGAATCCAAAGAAAAAGTGTAATCTCTCAGCGGAGATCAACGTTTACTGAAGTCATTTGTTCCTGCCTTGCCCATTCTACGAGTGCGTCCCGATCCGCGTTGACAAATCTGGCTCTGGCCCGTAACTTGTCGATGGCCTGAGTAAGCAGCATTTCAAAGGACTTTTATGAGGTTAGCCTTGTACTTTGAAATTAAATTTCAAAAGTGAATCAAATGGAACATACCGGGTCTTTCTTGTCGGCGAAGAAATGTTCAACCTGGGCCATGTGGGCCGATGTCGCCAGTCCGCCGAGGGCGTCTTCGATGAAGCCAAATCCACCGATTTGTCCGCTCTTGCGATCCTGGTAGAGTCTGTCCCAGTTCTCACGAAGCCATTCCCACTCGGCGACCGCGCCGTTGGGGTGGCCCTGCAAGGACCGCAGTACCTTGAGTCGGGCCGCCCAGTTCAGAACGAAGGGTGCGGCCGTCTTTGCTTGCATGATTGACTCTGCGGACGACTTTGGCGGCGTGATGAGCTCGAGAGCGCGCGCAATGAGGCGCGGGTTTGGCGAGCAGCCGAGAGACTCGAAGGCTTCGAGAGGGGTTGTTGGGTCTCCTGGAGGGATATATGACCCTTCGACAGCGATCGACTTCAAATTGTCCCAAGTTCCCTACAACGGATCAGTAAGACTCATCATAGCCGATGGTGGATTCTAACTTACGTCTGTTTCATCCATATATGCCACGGTCTGGAAGATTCGGCGTCGAATGTTGGGGTTCAGCGCATTCTTGTTACCGGCCAACAACTTATCCCAAGCCTCCTTTGCAAACCCTTGCACCACGAGATGCTCTTTGAGTTGACCAAAGAGCAGCGCCTTGAGTAACGTCTCTTCAATTGTATCGGTGGGTTCGAATGCAAACGTGTCGTAAGTGATGAGGTGTTTCACCAACCGATGCCTAACCACTTTCAAAATATTCGAGACGACCTCGCCTTCAAACATGAACGCGGATTCGATCGTTCGTAGCTGTCCTAGTACCTCGCGCCATATGTACGCGCTGTCAATGTGGTCTTTGATCTGGAACAAGAACGTCAAAAATTCAGGGAGGTTCACATTTCTTGTTGCTGATCCAGTAGCAACAATGGCGCCGAGGTCCGCGATGATTCCGATCTTGTCCTTGACGGAGAGGTAGTCCCCGGAGAACTGTACCTGGAACTTGTGGATGCGTGACAATGGGTATGCAACACGGTAAAAGCCTCCTTGGTCAACGTTCAGCTTGTACTTGAACGGATTGGCCGGGATGCGGATACTTTTGCCAGTCAGCAAATGCGTAGTCGAGCCGTTGGGCCCCAGCATCCGTATAGAGACTGGATATAGCTTGGCATCTTTGTCGGTATCTCCATTCTGTAAGAAGCGGGATTGCGTCACCAGTATCTCTGCCGTCGGACGGTACTCATTGACCGTGAGAAGCGGGAAGCCGACGCTTTGGATCCAAGCCGTCATGAAATCTGCCACGTTGCGCCCGCTGACCTCGCTCAGGGCATCCCAAAGTTGCTCGGTCGTGGCGTTGCCGTACATGTACCGCCCGAGATACAGCCTGACGCCTCGCAAAAAGACGTCGACACCCAAGTTTTCCGCCATCATGCGGATGACGCTGCAGCCCTTGAGATAGGTGATGGAGTCAAAGGCGGAGCCCGCTGATATACTGGGGTCGTGAATGGGGTGACTTCCCACATTGGCATCAAGCTCCATGGCCTTCTGGACACCAGCTCCCGGTGCGCCGTCGATGGAGTTGGCCACAAAGCTCGCCCAGATGTCAAAGTCTGGGAGGATCGTCGACATGGCGTGGAAAGACGCCCACTCGGCAAAGGCCTCGTTGAGCCAGAGCGAGTCCCAGAACTCCATCGTGACGATGTTCCCAAACCATTGATGGGCGAGCTCGTGAGCCATGAGTGTCACGACTACTAGTTTATCGTACACAGACGGGTTCTTGGGCAGGAGTATGCCGCCTTCTTGGTATGTCACACAGCCCCAGTGTTCCATGCCGCTGTTGGTGGTCAGCATTGTATACTCCATGATTTTATTATAGCATGAGACGGTTATTTCGAGTTCTTGATAGGAAAAATGCAGTACAATATATACATTACAAAGTTTGGTTACACTCACCCCTGATGTCCTGGGATGGCCACGAGGTCCACTTTTGGCAGCGGATACTCAAGACCGAAGTTCTTCTCGTGAGCTTTCATAGTCGCGACGGCAATGTCAAGCGCATACTTGGCATTGCTAAAGTTCTTATCCACTGCCGCCCAGAAACGAATGGGCACACGGAACTCGTCGGTCTCGATCATTTGGAAGTAGCCAGCCACCATGACCACGAGGTAGGTAGACATTTTCGGACTGACGGCGAAGGAAACACGCTTCTTGGCAGCGGAGGCAGCAGTAGATGCGACGGCCTCCTCTGATGCAATGTCCATGTTACTCAGACAGGTAAGAGCCGGAGGCACGACCAAAGTGACACTGAATTGTGCCTTCATGGCTGGCTCGTCAAAGCACGGGAACACGCTCCGCGCCATGGTGGGTTCAAACATGGTCTCGAAGCCCATCTTTACTGTTCCGTCGGGCAGCTGATATGGCGTGGGAGACAAACCACCCATATTGCCGACCGGTGACATTGTGCCATGGTAGCTGAGCAATAGAATAGCCTGCGAGCCGGGCAGCAGTTTCTCGTCCAACTTGAGATAGGCCGTCTCCTGGTCCGGATTGTAGTGCACTTCGGGAGACGATATGATGCCGCCTTCGGGCTCCAGTGAAGCATCAGTGATACTCAACCGGACGGCGTGGAGTACAATGTACTGCGTCGACCTTGCGACGTATAATTGAATAGCGACCCGTCCTCGGAAAGTGCCCGCATCAAGGTCCGGCTCAATCTCGATGGCATAGTGTCGAGGCTCAATTGTGTCAGGCAACCGGAAAGGTGCGGAGACCCCACCCGTGAGGACTTCGCGCATCTTGATGACGAAAGCGTCCAGAGACACTCTTTAGTCGTATAATTCCTAGTTGTACAGCATGACAGGTAATGTGGGGGAGCGATCAATCGATGGAATCTGATAAGAAGAAACACTGCATTAAGCGGGCGACGATCCTGTGGATGCTGAGAATTGTTCTGATTCTGGAGAAGCACGGTGATTGCGTTTCAGCGTTGCAGCTGCCAATCTTGGATGCCTACTGTGTCTGACAGGGCTACGTTGATTACAGGACTCAATGCGCTGAAAGACATGGGGCCCAGAAGTGACGAGAGCGGCCAGCTTCAAAGTCTCGCTTAAATCTTCCTTGGCTACAATCATCAGTGCGACTTGATAGGCATAGGTTGAATGATAGCGGGTGCCGCCAATTCGGAGACGGCGGGAAGACGATTTCGACATGTTGGACAGTGAAAAAAAGAACAAGAGTTCAAACTTACATACGTTGACCAATTGACGAAGAGACATATCGAGATTAAACAAGATCCTGATACCTGCCAAGGCCTTGCCACGTGTGTTTTGGGCGCGACACATTCCGTGCTTGGTGGGACCCGGACGACACGAACAGCGAAAAAGGGGGTCGCGCTTTTCGTCCATATGCCAGATACGAGCCATATCATCAGAGCCAATGTCGGCGGCTACATTCCAGAAAACTCATCGCCCGTGAAAGAAGCGCTCGTGAGTATACAAGTCAACGCGACGCGTGATGACCCCTCTGTATCGAAACGGATGCTCAAAGAGTGTTTCTTCAGCCCTGCCACCGAAAAGCAAACCCGTCATATCCCTGCTTCTCCAGAGTCCAGCTAGCTTAGCTCCCGCAAATCGTCGGTGACGGATCGCTCCGTTCCACCCTTAAGGCTCGACGGCGGCTGTCACGGCACAAGGAGAATGGGTCTCAAGCGGTGGGACGACTTCCGCTCGCAGCACCCGGAGCTGTGCGAGACCTGGGCGAGGCGATGGGCCGTCGTCCGGCCCTATCTGCCGCCCGTCAACTTCATCACCCTGCACTATGCCTACTTCATCGTCACCGCCATCGTCGGCGCCCTCATCTTCTGGGGCTCCTCGGCCCCCCAGTACAGCATCGGGTGGTGGGACAGCTTGTTCATGGTCATGTCGGCCCTGACGGCCTCTGGCCTCAACACGGTCAACCTCAGCCAGCTCACCACCTTTCAGCAGGTCCAGCTGTGCGTGCTCATGATGATGGGATCTCAGGTCATCATTTCTTATTTCACCATTGCCTTCCGCAAGCGCATTTTCGAGAAGCGCTTCGAAGACATTGTGGAGAAGGAACGCGCAAAGAGGAAGGCTCCCACCTCCAAGACGGGTGCTCTGGTCGGCATGACGGGCGCCATGTTTGGTCTGCAGGTCATGGGGTCGTTTGGCAAAGGCCAGGGCCGGAGGCAGTCGCAGAGCAAAGGGCCGTGGTCTTTGAGGCGCCCTAGTGATCCCAATCCTCAAACTTCGAGGGTCGGGCTCGCCCCGGAGGAGGCGGCGGCTTCCTATCCTATGGGCCAGGTCAATCCGGCAGGAAATGAGCAGGGTCCGCCGCAACAGCACCACGTCGGGTTCCTGGAACCGATCCGCGAGAACAGGCCCATGTCCGCAACGACTGGACACTCCATCTACCAGACACACTCCCAACAGACTGGAACGACGACTGCACGGAAGAGGCCAGTGACAGCCGAGTCGCGAACCTCGGATGCTGGCTTCAATGTTCAGACATTTTTCAATGAGCAAAAGCACAACATTGGACGCAACGGCCAATTCTTCAACCTGTCCGAGGACCAGCGCGAGTATCTCGGTGGTGTGGAATACCGGTCTCTGAAATTCCTCTCGGCCTTTGTCATTGTGTACTTCGTTCTGTGGCAGCTCTTTGGTGCCATTGCCCTTGGCGCCTGGATGCACGTTTACGCCGTCGACGAGGCGGCCGTCAATGCTCAGAATCCTTGGTGGGCTGGCAGCTTCCTGGCCATCTCGGCTTACAACAATGCTGGCTTTACTCTGCTCGATGCAGCCTTTTTACCCTTTCAGGGCGCCTACTTTCTACTCACCATTGTCACCATTCTCTCGCTCGCCGGCCCGGCCGCGTTTCCTGTTTTCATGCGCCTGTTGATCTGGATCATGTCCAAAGTGTTCCATCTCTTCCAACGGGACAAGGAGGACTACCCGGTTTGGAAAGAGGGATTTGATTTTATTCTCAGGTTCCCGCGTCGTGTGTACACTAGTTTGTTCCCTTCAAAGGACACTTGGATGTTTGTTGCCACATTTGGAGGCTTCGTACTGGCTGATTGGGTCTTGATTCTTGTTCTCACCACTGGAAATCCAACCATGGAGGCCATCCCGACCGGACAGCGAGTCTTTGACGCCTTATTCGAGGGATTTTGTAAGTTAAAACTTCGTCTGACCATTCCTAAAGAGAACCTTTTTTCTGACCTTCCCACCATAGCAATTCCATCTGGAGGTTACGCCATTGTGTCCCCCTCGGCCATGTACTTTGACGTGCACGTGCTCTGGCTCATAATCTTCTACACGGCCGCCTACCCGCATATTATCACCATGCGAAAGACCAACGTCTACGAGGAGCGCTCCTTGGGCATCTACGAGGGAGACCAGACCGAGGTTGAGCAGCTCCACTCGGAGACGAGCAGTCTCTTTGACGCCGACGCGGATGCTGCCGGGCGCGACGATCCCCTTGCTGCGGGTCTTCCGACTGCGTTCAACAACAACCGAAGAAACTGGGACACGACGTCACAGGCGCCATCCGCTAAATCCGTCAAGCGTCTTGCTGCCGTCGGCCGCCGGGGCACGGCATTCGTTGGCCGACAGCTGCAGCGCCGCATGACTGGCTTCCAAGGCGTCGGCGTTGCTACCGGTGCAGCGACGTCCGACGGCGCGGGCCCGGCCCCGATCAAACCACTGCGCCGCGCTGCCACCATGGACTTTGCGCGACCTCCGTCGATGCACTCCCTGAGCAATCACACGGCGACCGGGCCGCCGAGCCTGGTGTCCCAGCAAGTCCGCGGCCAGCTCAGTCACGACGTATGGTGGGTTGCGCTGGCGTTATTCCTCGTCACCCTCATCGAGACGCGGCACTCCCTCGAGGATCCCGTGACGTTCAGCGTGTTCAGCATCCTCTTTGAGATCGTCTCGGGGTATACCAACATCGGCATCAGCATCGGCCTGCCCGATCAGAGCTACAGTCTGACGGGCGGCATGTACACGGGCAGCAAGATCATCATGATCCTCGTCATGCTGAGAGGGAGACACAGGGGTCTGCCGGTCGCGCTGGATCGCGCTGTCAGACTGCCCGGAAAGAAATTAGCAGAGCTCGAGGAGGAGGACGCCGAGATTCGAAGCTTGTCAGCTCTTTCCCGATAGAATGTTTTTCATTTGTTCCAAGATTTAGACTTCATGTAGAGACGATTTGGTTGTATTAGATTGCACACTTTAGACAGACTTGGGAGCGGTTCGCTAGAATATCACCGCAGGGCGGCTACATTGGATGGCCATTGCGGATATAGCATGGCGCAATGAAAAAGGGACAGGGTAATTTTGAGATGTCGCCAAAGGAAAAACAAAGAATTTCAGTCTACGGATTCGCGACTCAAAAAGGATACGGACTGAATTAAAAAGATGACCACCTGCGGCTTCTTATACATTGTCTTTATGACGGACTGACTCGGTGGAGTGAGTCTACTAACTAAAACTTAGCACCGGGACGATCATTGAATATGGGGTATAAAAGCGCTAGGAGAAGTTCTACAGGGGCCAAGTTGGCCTGTGCGTCGACGAAAAAAAAAAATAGCTGTCAGAAAAACTCTCTTCAATCCCATTATCCATTTTGGCCCATCCTCCTTCATTTCGATTGGTCGGCGCTCGACATGTTTCACTGTATACTACTTCTTCTGGACATTCATTACTAGTTCTCTTATACTCTACTTGTAATTTCAAATCTGTTTGCCTCTTGGAGTGTCTGATTCCTCTTCTGGTGACGCGGCCTGTTGGCTGCCCGTGGCGTCTGTCTATCCCGCTACGTGTCTCCTTTCTTTGGCCGTTTATGATGGTGGCAGCGTACCGCCTCTCATAACATGTCGCAACCATTCCATGCCGGCGGCGCGGCGAACCTCCAGCTGACCGATCCGGTCGGACTGCTGAGAACATTCGCATCGCGCTGGGCAGAGCTCGACATCACACATGTCGGCTCCATCGTCGCCCTCGCCGGCATCGCCCCCTCCGCATGGCGGTTCGCCAGCTCCGTGTGGTCCGAGGCGTACGCCTGGGTGCGGCGCTTCTTCATCGCCTCCGTCTCCATCCCCGGCCGCGACCCCCTGAACCGGAGCGCCGTGAGCTGGGTCCTGGCCCACGTGATCGAGGGCCGGCGCGTGCGCTTCTTCACCGCGCGCACCGAGTCGCAGTCGGGCGGCCGCGACGACGTGTCGGCCGTGCTGAAAAAGATGCGGCGCTCGGCGCAGTACCTGCCGCACTGGGAGACGGCGTGGTTCTGGCACGGCGGGAACCTGTTCGTCGTGTCCCGGTCCCTCGACAGCTTCAACGCGGCCATGTGCGACCCCGGCTACGACGGCATCGGCGGCGAGGACCTCACCATCAGCTGCATCGGCCGCTCGGTGGAGCCCATCAAGCGGCTCGTCGAGGAGTGCCGCGTCTACGCCGACAGGCAGGCCCAGTACTTTGTCACCATCTACTCGCGGGACCGCTACGGTATCTCGTGGCAGCCCAAGTCCCGGAAGCCCATTCGGCATCTGGACACGGTCCACTTTGACAACCAAGTCAAGGAGGAGCTGCTTGCCGACATCAGGAAATACCTAGACCCCAAGACGCAGAAGCGGTACCGCAACAGGAGCATGCCCTACCGCCGCGGCTACCTTCTCTACGGACCCCCGGGAACCGGCAAGTCGTCCCTGTCGACGGCTCTGGCGGGTGAATTCGGCCTAGATCTCTACGAGGTCAAACTCCCGAGCGTCCCGGCCGACCACGATCTGGAGCAGATGTTCCAGGAGATCCCGCCGCAGTGCATCGTCCTCCTCGAGGACATTGACGCCGTCGGGATCGAGCGCGGGGACACGGGGGACAGGAGCGACCAGAGCAGCATCCACAGCACGCGGTCCAACTGCACGCTGTCGGGGGTGCTCAACGTGCTGGACGGCGTGGGCTCGGCCGAGGGCCGCATCGTCATCATGACGACCAACAAGCCCGAGCAGCTCGACGCCGCGCTGACCCGCCCCGGCCGCATCGACATGAAGGTGTTCCTGGGCAACATCAGCCGGGCGTCGGCCCGGCAGATGTTCGTGCGCATGTTCTCGCCCGACCTCGACGTCGTCTGCGGCTCCGACAGCGCGCCGCTGCGCCTCGCGGACGTCGAGAGGCTCGGCGCCGAGTTCGCGTCCCACATCCCCGAGGACACGTTCACGCCGTCCCAGCTGCAGGGCTTCTTCCAGTCCAACCTCGACAGCGCCGCCGACGCCGCGGCCAACGCGTCGGCCTGGGTGGAAAAGGAGCTCTCCAAGAGATCGGCGGACGAGGGGATCGAGATCGTCCGTCAGGCGCAGAGCCATTGATTGGAGATATATATCTCTCCTATTGTATTACAACACATCACATCAGACATGGCAAGAAGCTCAGACGAAGCCTTGTCCAGCTCATTTTCATAGACTCGGGGATCGGCGTTTTCTGTATTGTATTGGATAGATCGGCTCCGCGAGAAGCCAGCCTGCGAACATGTATCATAATAGATGTATAATATAGAGGGAAAAGGGACTGCACATCAGTCGAGATAGAATTGAGCTCTGAGACCATATCGATATACTCAAAATCACAAAGTTTCTGCATTCAGACTTTCAACCAAGCTCGCCAAGTGCCATGCCGGAATCTGTTAGATATCAAGGCAATGATCTAATTGTATTAGGTCATCGATTTCTCCTTTTCAACCCACTTCACGTGCCGTTTTTATACTTGAGATATCGACTGGCAGAGAAGATTCTAGCCAAAGAACAACAAAAAGGGTCCAGTTTGTTCTACGCCGATTTGATGCTCCACAGGACCCTGCGAGATTGCGCCAGTAGTCGGCAAGCCGGCAACGCTCTGGGTACCGTAGCTCCCAATCAATCCGACTCCATCACGGAGTAACGGCATCGACGCAACGATACTGTCAGCGAATATCCATCCATGGATCTCCACAGCCTTTTACGTCATAGCCACTATATATCAGTCCGTGGCCAGCTTGGTCGGGTTTTCGGCCATTTTCATGTCACGCTACCCAGGCACTAAGTGATGCTCAGCTTCAATAAGGAGAGAAAGGTACACATAGAAAGAAATAAAGTTACGGTGTTCCTCAAGTAGCCAATTCTTGGTATGTGGTATGGGAGTCAATAAAGCTAGGACTCAATATACTCTGGACCCCTTTTTCGCAACGTTCTCGAACGATATACCCCGAGCCGGGAGCTATTGTGTAAAATATGGAGGCCTCTAGGTAGGATTTAGGCAGCACAAGATCATAGGCCGAGCGAGGCACATAACATAATGGGCTGCGCCTCGCCGCTCGCCTAGCATCGCCGCACTCTCGGGGCGAAACTATACTAGAATCTGATTGGGCGTAAGCAGTCAGATCAGAATGGGGAATCACTTAAAGAGTAGCTGAACAGCTGTAAACTCGCTGTCCTGCATCCACCTTCTCCCATCTACATAAACATATTGGTTTCCCTCCCCATCTCAAGTATATAAACGAGACTTTTTCTTTCCATCTTCATCATGGTTCTCAGGCCAGTTTACGATCCCAACAATCCGAACATGAGTGGTTATCCCCCTTCCAGCCCGCCCTCGGGCTACGGCTACCACCAGCGCGGCGAGTCAGGCCAGCAGCAGCAGCAGCCATTCGACCCGTACCGCTCGCAGAACCTAGAGTATCAGCAGCAGGGCGGAAGACCTCCGTACCCGATGGGCTCGGAGTACGGCGGTCCTCCCCCGCCGCACTCGCCAAACCCAGGATATTCGCAGCAGGCGCCGCACTCGCCGAACCCTGGGTACTACCCTCCCCAGCAGCCGCAGTACGCCGCTGCTCCGGTGTCCCCACCCCCGGCTGGGCAGTACCCACACAGCCCGGGGCGCGCTGGGTATAACGGCAGCCCCCAGCCGCAGCACCAGCAGTCGTGGGGAGGATATTCTCAGCCTCCCCATGACTCGCAAGGGCCGCCGTCGCCGTACGCCGGTCTGAGCCAGCCTCAGTATGCGCCGCCGCAGCAGCACTCGCCGCGGCCCGGCTCATCTCAGGGATACTACAATTCTGCTGCAGTCAAGCAGGAGTACGGCGCCGGTCCGGGACCCGTGTCCGGCCAGACGCAGGTGTATCCCGGCCAGGCGCCTCAGACGGATGAGGAGAGAGGACTGATGGGTGCTCTCGCTGGCGGTGCCGCTGGTGGCTTTGCCGGTTCGTATTTCCCGGTTCAGATATAATTGTACATGAGACTAACAAATGAAATAGGACACAAGATGAACCACGGCTTCCTCGGCGCTCTAGGCGGCGCCTTTGCCGGGCACAAGCTCCAAGACGCATACAAGGACCACAGGAAGAACAGCCGCCCCTCCTCATCCTCATCCTCGTCTTCAAACGACGACAAGAAGCACCACCACCAGCAACAGCAACACCAACCACCTCCCGTGCCGCCGCCGTACTACGCCAACCCCCCTCCTCCCCCGCAGCCCAGCCACGGCGGCGGCGGCCACCTGAGGGGCAACTTCTCGTCGAGCGCGTCGCGCATCACGCTCGACGGCGACCACGACCTGGTCGCCGAGTGCCGCGGCGTCGACGGCTCGCACAAGCTGACGTCCATCTCGCTGAACCGGCTGCTGACCAACGCCGACGGGCACTTCCGCTGGTCGCGCGACGGCAACTTTGCCGGCAGCGCGCGGGACGTGCGCCTCGTGCACGACGGCAAGTACCTCGAGGCCGAGCTGCGCCGGCGCGACGGGTCGTGGCACCGGGATCAGATTTGTTTGGATGAGAGGATTGAGAACTCGAATGGTGATTTGAGGATGTTGTGGTAGGCTGTGGTAGCGTTGTTATTTTAGGACCATGAATATCAATTTTCTTGAGTGGTTAAGATTATTTTTGTTGCAAATACGCATCAGGCCGCTGCTTGTAATGTCGGGTTTTGAAAACATGAAGTTTTTAAAAGATTGAGCGATATAAAGACCCAATATTTCATTGAATGAAATTTATATAGAATTAGATGGCAATATGAGTCTTTGCTGACTGGAGAAGAGTGAGTTCGTCTGAATGATATCAAGAAAATCTGAAAGTACACCAAATAACTCCTCAAAGAAATACACCGCTTATACAGAAGCAATCTCGAAGCAAAACCAAAGTTGGCTCATTCTGTACCCTCAGATGAAGATGACCACTCCTCCTCCGGTTGCACACTGGACGACTTGGAAGGTCGTTTTCGAACGAAACGCGGCTTGATAACCAGGCGATGTCGCTTCCAAGCAATCTCCTTCTCCTTGTAAGCTCGAGCCTTGAGCAACATCTTTGTGCAATGATGACGTATCACGTCCCGGTAGTCCCAGTCCTTGTATCCAGCCCTTTCGAGTGATGCCCGCCATCTGTCATCCCTGGCGATTTCCATATCTTCCATGTGAACCGCAACCTTCTTGAGACTCATCAACTTCATCTCTTTTTTATGCGATGGGAAATCCACTACCGGTGGCAAGATGATATTCATACTGCCCCACCAATAAGCCCAGAATGATTCAATCGGTACTTTTGAGTAGACTTTTCTGAGCCGCAAAAAGCACCGCAACAGAAGTTCCAGGTTGTGTGCCGACTCTTCTTCTTCAACTCTGATATGTGGTATGTCATCCACTCGGACGTTCGCGATGCAGCACAAATGCGTCATTCCCAGTCGGTGGAAGATCTCATGCCGGCTGGCCTCCTGGTAGATGAAGTCTTTCTCTCTCCTGGAGTAACTCCAATACCTCAACCATTTCCTCGTACTGGACGTACTGCGGGACAAGCATTGTCTTGTTATCTCTCCGTAACTGTAATACCACTTTTCATGATTTCTCCAAAGGCTCGAGGATGGAATGCAACCTTTGGAGGAACACCGGCAGGAGCAGTCGTCGCGCATATATCTTTCATCACGCCGTCCCAACGTGTGAAAGAATCCCTTAGCAAGCTTGGCGTCTATGTTTTGAGCCGCGGCTAAAAAGTGTTGAACATACTTTCTACCATGGCGAGAGCTCCGAGAGATCTTGAAGTTCAATCTGGGGTTGGCTCCTGCTTTCAAAAGCCACAGAACGGATGAACACCAGTCCTTTATCGGCGTGATTCTGGATGGACGGCTTGGAACATTCTGACACAAGTGACCCAGCGGAGTCATCGCTTCTGGCCCACACTGTATGTCTATGTCAGTAAATCCAACATCAAATAAGATCTTATGGTGACGTGGACCGAAACGGTCGTTTATATGGACCGCCGACGAGAGAAGCTCAGCCATGGCTTGTTTGTTTCCGTGAGGACTCGGCATTTTGAAATCACCCCGGGATGTAGTTTGCAGCAAGTCCGGCATGTGCTCTAGATTCAAATAGTCCAGCAAAGTGGTTGTGAGAATGTCTTTCCGACTCCTGAACTCTTCCGCGGCCAAGCGAAAGATGGTCAGGTTGTCTCTGGCCGATTTCAAGGCTCCGGTGAAGCCCGGGTGCAAGTTTTACGGGCCGTTTATCTCTAGATCCCGAGGGCCGAATGGTATCGCGTCCTTGGCTGAAAGAAGGAGACGAGCTGACGTGGTGTCGTGAGCGTTGCATGCTGTGTCAAAGGCTCTGAGTACATGGCCATAGTTGCGATCAATTAGCAGTTGCATTCCTTCAGGCCAGCCCACTGCAAGTTCTAGTGGCGAAAGCCGACTCTCAAGAATTGAGTCAAATTCCAGATCAGTGCGAAGGTATTTGTACAATTTATCCAATGATCTCGAGATGATGGCCAACGACAAGTTAGAGTATCCCGCCACTGTTGGTGTGTAAGTATAAGATAACCCCCACATATTTGATGCTTGGGAGTAAAACATACCGTCAGCTAAGAGAAGGTTAGACCTGATGGCGTTTCCAAGTTGTGGTAAGGGTCGTAAATGTGGTAAGCATAAAAAGTTCGGGCTGACTGGAAAATGACTCCATTTATTAAATCGGGTAGACTCGGCCAATCCTTCATAATCCAGGAATGCGTTGCATAGTGAAGCACTGATGGTTCTCGTCTGAAGAGCATAGTCTAAGAGAAAGTCACCCATCTTCAGCTTAGAATCGAACCGCTGGTCTACTTTGAGATCCATTGCACTGTGGACTGTGCTTAACGGTACCGTTGGGTCAAGCTTTGCCTTGAAGGCGATTTGAAACAGCTGTAGCATTTCCGCTTCCACGTTGACTATTTCTTCTCCCAGAAAAGCGAATAGAAAGGCCAAGTCCTGATGTAGTCTCAGACATTAATTACATCGTGAAAGAGTGTTTGAAACTTACGGTTAGCAGAGTGCATCCTCGTTCGTCCATATCACTGTATGAGGCAAGACCAGTGGCGACTGCTACTTCGATGCCACGAAGGACTGCTGCTAGTCCATCCTTTGTTTTCTGGCTGTCCCAAAGAACTTCGACACATCCATTTTCCGTCCAGCCGATGTACGGTACCTTCTGGTGTATAACGTTCTTGTTCCATTTTTCCGTTGTGGAGCAAGATGAGACAAAATCATCGATGAGTCTGAAGATGGGACTTTCTGACCGTTTCACAGTTCCCTGGAACTTCAACGGTGACAATATAGACCAGGTTGTCCCCTGGAACCGTATACCGAGGGAGAGCTGTAATAAGCCATTCGCCCATGGGTTCAGGTTCGCTTCAATCAAGTAACTCTTTTTGCCAATTCGCCCATGTGACGGGCAGACTTGAGACTCTTGCTGGTTCCTTTTGTAGGCAAAGGGTCCGAGTTTGCAAATAGCCGATACTATGTTGTTTCGGCACCTGCATCGCAGGAACCTCAAGCCTTTTGTACTCGTTGCTGCGTGGAAGTCGACAACATCTACTGCACTGGCTTCGCTGCTCACTTGTGTTTTTACTTTTGTCATACTCAGCATATCATGGATAGCCTGTAAGTATGATGTCTGTATCATGTGCATCCGTGACGCTTCTTGGTCTCGTGCATCTCCTGCATTCTTGATTTTGACGAAAGTCTGTGCTAGATTGGCCGTTGATGCGCTGATTTGCTCCATTGACCGGCGAAGTTCTTCATCGCGCTTTGCAAGATCGTTGACAATGGATAAGACTTGTGTGCTTTGGTTCCTGTAATATGGATATTAGTTTGACCATCGTATTTTTGTACGGTACAATGCACTCGCTGTCATGTCGCTGCGAGTTCTGATGCACAGACTCTTGCTGGAATTAGACATCAACTATCACCGCCAGACTTACCGAAGGAGGGACTGCGTTTCTAATCCACAGACTTGTAGTTCGCGCAGCAGAGTCGCGTTCAATAGCCGAATAATCCCGAGATCTGTCTCGATGCTCTTCATGGATTTCAAGGTGAGTATCGACTTCCAGACGAGCATGATTCTCTTCCCGATATCGTCTCGATTCTTGAGGCTATCGATGTCTCGAACCAATGGCGAGAGCACATTGTTGACTTTGTCCATCGCCTTCCGCGCCTTGATAGCATGTGGTGCGATCTGAACATACTGGTTCGTCGTGAAATGAGAGAACACCGACGACTCGGGGTGAAGCAGCGTCTGCATCGATGTGACTTCATCTTCAACCCACGTCAGCAACTCGATGGCCCTACTTGGCTCGTCTCGGATGTCTTGAATCAATTTGGCGGATCCCAGCACGCCTTTGACAGCGAGGCCGACGAACTGAGCGCCCGCGGCTGCAGCGCCGAGAGCGGTGACCGGGTCCATGTTTGGAATGGTGCTCAGCCAGTGTTATGATGGTGCCGTATCATGTTTGCGTTGTCGTTGGCCCTTGGATTTGCGAGTATTTGGAGCGTCACGACGCCACTGAAATGCAGTTTCGAAAATGAAGAGGAATGGATAGTTGGGCAGAAACTATCATTTCCATCAGTCACTCTCCAACGGTGGTGTATGCCTTGGGAGCCTTGTCATACCCAATCCGTGAGGGGTTCAGCTGACATGCAGCCGATTCTACCTATCAAATGTGTTGCATATTGCTGTCATTGCCACCTTGGTCACATTTGATGCACGATGAGCCCCTCATTCCAATGCGCTTCGTCTGATCTAATATGCCCGGAATCATTCTTATGCACTGCTGAGACTGATACGTTGCTCGAGGCAGAAAAGCCGAATGCGCAGGCTTTCGGCGTATCTATCCACTCATTGCACTTGTCACAGCAAGGATGGTAGGAAGGCATAACTTGTAAGGCTGCAATGTCCAAAATTTCAGAGCCCTTCTCGAAGAAAATGTGTCACTGGCATCTGGTGCGGGATTTATAGTAAAGCAGTTCTCAAATGCCGAATACGTTGTGGATGGAAATCTATTTCCATTAATATCTGCCTTCAAAGCAAATTCGGAGTGCGTATGATAGGCGCCTCATTTTCATCCCCTTTCATTCACGGAATCGCAGGATGACAATCTGAATAGGGAATTCAAGGCCTAGATTTGAGAATAGCGACGCTCTAACTCAGGCGGTGGCCTTTGAAGTCCTTTTCTCAACAGCAAACTCAATCATTTCGGCTTCAGGATCAATTTTCCCCGCAGCCTGGGCCTCAACCTCGCGATTCGTTTCACCAAACGAGTCGGCCACCTTCCTGTACGATGGAACAAAGTTTACGGCAAGCGGGTAAGTCCAGGCGGCCACGAAGAAGATCAAGGGGACGAACATGGACGTGCCCGTGCCGTACAGATCAGCCACGTACCCCATGAGTGGCGGGCCAACAGCTCCTCCCAGCACAGCGCCCACCAGAAACCCGGAGCCGGCCTTTGTGTGGCGGCCGAGTCCTCGCATCCCGAGGGCTACAATGGTGGGGAAGCAGATGGACTCGAAGAGCAGGATGCAGTATAGCATTGCGATGCCAGCATTGCCAGTCAGGCCGATGGACAAAGCAGTGAAAACGATGACCAGCGTGAGGAATCCTAAGAAAACCCATCGAGGCCGCACGAGGTATATCAGCCCAACACCGACGAATCTTCCGACTGTGAAAGCTGCTTGGCCACCGGCAAGAAGCTGTGATCCCATCCAGTTGGGAGTATTGGCGCGCACCTCCGTGGCATAGTTGATGAAGAAACTAGCGAAAAGTGTAAGTCAAGAAGAGTGCGGCTGCACCAGCTTCCGGTTGGCACTTACCTGGCCACGGCGACCTGACTTGCGACGTAGCAGAACTGTGCAAAGGTCGCGTGGAACAGCCTGTATTGCTTCCTTAGGGGTACGTCAGAGGCTCCAACTGTGCTCTGCTCGGCTTGGAGTTGCATGTCTGCGTCCGTGATCTCCGGAATGGGCGAGAAGAAGAACACAGTCGCTAGGAGAAACACAAACACGGCGATGGACAGGTATATCCACTGAACATTTTTGAGAGCTGTCTCGTCGTCAAAGGTGAAAAGGACGTAGGAGCCGAGCACTGGAGCAACGACGGTTCCGATGCCGTTGAAGGCCTGGGAGATGTTGATGCGGAACTCGGCAAGCCTGGAAGGGCCGCAGACTGCCCAGATATGTGAGCACACCATCTAGATCATCTGGGCGAAACGAGCAAAGGGGAAGGCTTCCTACCAGTGATATACGGATTAGCCGCAGTCTCGAGAGAGCCAAGTCCATTGCCTATAATGAAGATGCATGCACAGAAACCACCAAAGCTTTTGGTCTTGATCGCCGCAATGGCGAGAAGCGCGCCAACTCCTATGACCACTTTTCAGTACCCGTAACATGAACTGGTAATTCTAAAAGATAATAACAGACTGACCATATAACACGAGTCCGTAAATAAGAACAGTCCGGTACCCAAAGTGCCGAAGAATCCAAGCAGCATGGCCAAGAGAAGCCAATGGATACGCTCTGTACGTATTCAGTCAATTCCGGACAAGGGAAAAAATATTTCTCGTCGACGAAAGTGCGCAACTTACCCGAAATACGCAGCTTGGATTCCCGAAGACCTCGCCTTTGTAATATTGAGTGTGACTTGAAAGTGCTTGTTCAAAGTGTCTAGTAGGCCGTACGAAAATCCCCAGAGAAAGAAAAGAGTAGTAACGAGACAGATGGGCCAGATGGATTCACGAAGAGTGATGTGAGGGTTTTCTCGCCGGCCATCTGGTACGCGCAGAGCCCGCTTCTTCCAGAACTCACTGGTAGCCATGGCTGTATTGTAAGACGCGGCCTGATTGCGATTCTGCCACAGACCAGAAGGTGTGGAGAAAGGGAAAAGTCGAGATTTATGAGCGTAAGGCACACGACAATGTTATGTTGCATTTCTGTGAATGATGACTGTCTCTATACGAACAACATCCCCGTGTCTAGTATACGGAGTATCTCCCGGGCCATCGACTTCAAGTAAGCCATCCGCGAGCCGCAAACAAACAGGGGTTCACTTCGTGGCGCTGAAAAGGCCGACTATACAGCAATCTTTCCACCTTTCATCGTGTTTCTGTCGCCGGAGATCGTTCTCATTATAAGCACTGATAGACTTTTGCAGGGATACATACGTGCAGCCACCAATGGAATCTTTAAGTACACTTTGCATCTTGCTTCTCCAGGGTGTAAGGACTTTTTGCGAGCCGCGAAATAAAGCGTCGGGTAATTACAAAGGTACAAGAGCCAAGAACCAGGATCAAATGGGTGCGGGGACTATACAAAATGGTCGTTTAAATACCCGCCGAGCAATTTTTCTCGCTAAATTAGGAGTTGGGACGGGTAAATATGTGCTAGTGAGGTCGAATTACTGGAAGGGAAAAATGTGTAGATTTGATCTTCTTACAGCAAGCAGTCTCATTCCGATAATGCATGTACGCGGTATTTTTCGTCCAGAAAATCAGTACAGGGCCCTTGGGTGTGAAATGCCAAGCAACGGAGACAGATATGGTGCGCATAGAAAGAGTTGCGCGATAATCTGTCTGGTTGAGCTGGTGAAGGTTGACTCGTGAAGCTACTCTCGACCACTGATTTGCGATTTTCCCAATTCTTTTCTTTATCACCAGGTAATGCGCTGTCAACCATTTACGATTCAGCCATTGATCACGGAAAAATGACCGCGATGGCTACTCAAATTCCTGAAATTCCAAATTTGATATTGGGAGGCGCAGGCTTCAGCTACCAGCTCCATCCGGACCCCGAGTCCCTGCCGCTTCGGGAGATACTTTTGAGGGCATTCGACCTGGGACTTCATGCTATTGATACCTCTCCCTACTACGAACCATCGGAGCAGCTACTCGGCGCAGCGCTGTCCCATCCTAAAATGAAGTCCAGGTTCCCGCGCAAAGATATAATTCTCATGACAAAAGTCGGCCGGATCACGGAGAAAGAGTTCGACTATTCGCCGGCATGGGTTCGCAAATCTGTCACAAGATCGCTGGAAAGGTTCCAAACGACTTACCTGGATGTCGTCTTCTGTCACGACGTCGAGTTCGTGTCCAAGGAAGAAGTGATAGGCGCCGTAGAAGTGCTCCTCGAGTTCCAGCGTGCGGGCAAGGTCCGCCGAGTAGGCATCTCAGGCTATGATATTGAAACGCTCGCTCGGATAGCCACCGCGGTGCAAGATCGTTACGGGAGACCAGTGGATGTCGTCCAGACGTGGGCACAATTGACTCTGCAGAATCTCAAGGTCGAAAAGCTCGGTCTTGATATGTTCCAAGCCGCCGGCGTCACATCCGTCTTGTGCTCTAGCCCGCTCGCAGTGGGACTCCTGCGCAAGGGCGGCATCCCCAAGGGCCTAACCGGCGACTGGCACCCGGCACCACCAGCTTTGAGGGAGGTTGTTCAGACGACGGCCGAGTGGGTAGAGCAGCAGTCTGAATCCATGGCGTCGGTCGCTCTGAGATACGCCATCGCCAAGTCAGTTCAAAACTGTCGTCCGGGATTGAATGTGTCGACCATCATGGGACTTAGCACCATGGCCGAGCTGGAGGAAAACGTTGCCACGGCCAAGTCAATCCTTAGAGGCCCGACCACGACGGACTCGTCCCGCGATAGTCTGCGCGACTACACAGAGCTGGACGAGGCTGCACACGAGCGTGATCGACCACTGTACGATCATATCCAAGATGCTCTGGGTCATTGGCTAGATTATGACTTTGCTGCCCCGAAAGTTGACTAGGGAAAGCAGGTGGACGACGTTGGTGTCACGAAGGGCGGCGACGTGGTGGAAGCGGTAGAGATCTCGCCTTTAACTTGCGGGTAATCGCGAGTATATAGACATGTACATAGGTGAAGAGCTTGGCCGAGTCATGAAGTGTCCTGGGGTTTGATAGATGATTATAATGCAGTCGCTTCACTGTATTATAGGATCAGAAACCACAACTAGAGATCAGGGATGTATTCAAAGTGCCCAAGATGTCCCTCGTGTTCAAATGTATCTTAAATGTCGCAACTCCAATTCGGTGCATCTGTTTGCGGATTGTTGGTCCGGATGCTGGGCGGCAGCAATGTCCGCCGCTTCCAAAGGAGCAAATGTGACGGGCGAAGATTCCATCATCGGTGGCAACTGTGATTATTGGTGGCCTAACCCATCCACCGGAAGACTGATCAGCCCGCGACCCTTTCCATATGCATAACTTTGAGGCGGTTCCCTTCCCTATCCTGCCTCGTAATTGTAATACCTTTTCAGCCTAGGAAGGCCAGATCTGATGTGACAGATTTGGGGTTTTCCCCCGCATTCATCGCTAGAAATGGGACTTTCCCCAGATTTATAGCACGCCCAACCCCGGAATTAAATCGCGATTTTGTTCCCCGACGGATAATAAAAGAGGAACCACAAAACGGTTTCTTTCCAGAATACCTCTACTTCCATACGAAAATTAGCCGTGCCCGATCCTACGAGCTGATCAAGCAGCCAACCAAAGCCGACTACAGCCAGTAAACAGCATGGACACGGATTCCCAGACAGAGGCAAGGCGAACCGAACAAGCGCTGGAAACTACACGAGGTTCGAGTACGCGGAAGAGAACTGCTCGAGCTTGTGATCGCTGCAGTAGTCATAGGGTACGCTGCGATGGACGCACGCCATGGTAAGTAAAATGACCGGGGATACCCTTGGTCCTTCCGTAATATCATGGTGCTATTATTGAAGAGTCTGCGTATTGATTTCAATTGTTGCTCCTAGTAATCGTTGTAGAGGTGGGTCTATATATGCTTAATTACAGAACTGGATGATTAACTTCTATCATTGGGATATAGAGTATGAGCGAGGCTGTTTCTACACCCGCACTATTGGGAAAAGAGGCCGCAGACCGCACTCAAGCTTCCAGAAGACGCTGCAGCATTCTACATACGACAGCCCAAGCCCCGACTCTCCTGGACATGCTAGATTACAGGAAGAGTCGTACGCCGAATCCATTACAAATGAAAATAATGAACCTCGGACGGTCCAGCGAGATATATACAATGGACTACAAAACGTCCCTCCCTCATCACCTTTGGCTCTGACTCCCAGCATTAGCCCAGAAATCTTAACTTCTGTGCTTGTATCAACGGGCAGTCATAACTTGGATTTACCCGCCGCATCGACATCTGGACAACCGAGAGAAGTACCTGCGTACAGGAACAATGATGCATTTCACAGCACACCCAGCGCAGCCGCGGAGATACCAGTCAGTCATGGACGCCAGCTTGGCTCCCCGATGGACTATTCCGCCAACCTCAGGTCAGATGAGCATCGAACGTCTAGATTCAAATGCCTCGAACCAGTTCTCCCCATGCTTCATGGAATCATCGACGAGGACCTTGCTTGCAAGCTTCTCGAGTCATACTTTCGGGAACCAGGGCTGTCTCTATTCGAGTGTGCCTCGCCATACGTTTTGACACATGTTTTACGCAAAAACTCCCTACTGCGATCGGACAGTCCACGCCGCACTACTTGCGCACTGTTGGTCACGATACTCTGGGTTGCTTCGCAGACTGCAGATGACGACTCATTCTTCCTTGCCCCAGGACGGAAAGCAACAGTCTGTGAGGGGCTGAGAAAACTGATGCTGTCGCTCATCCAAGAGCGCGATCAAGACTCCTGGAATATAGATGCAGGTAAGGGGCTCTACTACTTCCAGTTTCAAAATTAGGTGGTCAGGCATGCTGACGGACAACCAGCTGGCATGTATGTGCGAGACCATATGTTAGATCGGGGCGCGACTGGGCATGCAGATAATGAAGGACCTCCTGTCCCATCCGTCGACGACGTACTCACATTCTTACTTCTCACCATCGTCGTCTCCGGGGGTGACTTCAAGGCAGCTTGTTTTCGCTGGCTGCATGAAGCCCTGCGTCTCTCCCGCACCATGGGTCTCAACCGCGAAGACGGTTTTGCCAAGACTTCTATATCCTGCTGTACCGGAGGCACCACTTGCGCGTGTCGCTCTTTCGATGCCGCCCGCTCACGCATCAGCATACCCGAAGTCCAAGAGGAGCGGCGGCGTGTTTTCTGGCTGCTCTTTTGTCTGGATCGACACTTGGCTCTCTCCCTCAATTCGCCACTACACATTCTCGATCACGATTGCGTTGTATTCCGTCCACTGCCGGATGATGAGTGGGAGTCCTTCGATCAAGCATCTTCCCCAGTCTTTCAAGCGAGCGAAAGGGTGATCGGACCACCTACAACGATATCGGGAACGAGTTTCTTCGACTACTTCTTGCCTTTGATGACAATTCTGGGCGACGTGATACATTTGCATCGGCGCAGATGTCATCCGCGGTTTACTGGTACCCGGCTGAACAATGAGCTTGATGCCGATACCGCCCTGGTGGAAAGCGTGCTGGCCAAGTGCGAGAGAAGCATTGCCGACCTGGCTCGTCTATACGGCATAGACGAACTTCTTGATAACGCCCCGACTCCATCTTCAGACGATCAGATGATATCGCAGGACGGACCGGCTGGAGCGCCGGCGGTTGCTTCACTGCCTCGGTACTCGGTCTCTTCCATGCCCTCCGAAATGATGAGAGGTCAGTCATGCAAACCAGCGCACCGTGCCCAGGCGCGGCTCGTCACAGTGTACAGCAAATTCATTCTGCACGTACTACACGTTCTCCTACACGGCAAATGGGATCCCGTATCCATGCTAGAAAACGACGACGGCTGGGTATCCTCCCCGGGGTTCGTCAAGTGCGCCTCGCATTCCATCGCGGCCTCGGAGGCGGTCTCGCAGATCCTGGCCTGCGACCCGGAGCTGGCCTTTATGCCATATCTCTTTGGCATCTACCTGCTCCACGGCAGTTTCATTCTGCTGCTGTTCGCGGACCGCATGCCGCAGATCGGTCTGAACGAGTCGGTCGAGCGGGCGTGTGAGATTATTATCCGCGCTCACGAGGTTTGTGTTGTGACTCTGAGCACTCAGTTCCAGGTAAGCTGGACACTATATGATATTTCCTCATCATATTTACATACATGACGAAGATTTGTGTCGCTAATTACCTTTTGGTCGCAGATACGATTCAGAAAGGTCCTACGATCTACCTTATATAGTGTCCGGAGTGCCGGGAAACCACCCACAGCCGAGGAGAGCGCGTCTCGTCTGCGAGCTTTGTCCGTGTATAGGTGGAATGGCGGTTTTACTGGGCTCGCGGCGTGAGAAAGTCTTTCTGTACATGAGATACGCCAATCAGAAGTGATTTCTGTTCTTTTCTACGCAGAATCCAGCCAGGGTCGTGCTGGTTCTGTCTCTTTCTATCGGCGCCTCCTCGCAAGATATCATCCACTTATGGACAAATCATCAGGCACCGGGATTTTATAAGTTTGTGTATGTATTATATCACGCAGGAGGAGAAAGACTACACTTATAAAGCCGTAAATTGTTTCAAGTTATATTGGAACAGTCTATAGAAGTCGAGGCTTTATGGCCCGTAAGCTGCCTGCGATGGAGCATTTTCTCTCTTTGCACTTGTAGCTGCTGTACCACAGAGGGTCGACAGCCACTGGGCAAGCCTTGCCGCCCCCTTGGTCTTCTCTCAGTTCGTCTTCCACGTCTTCTCCACGGCTGCGTCTCTGTTGGACTTCTGGTCGGGAGCGGGGGCGGGCTTGGTGACCCTGCCCGACGGGGTCTTCTTCAGCGGAGAAGCGGGCCCGGCGGCTTGGGTTGGTGCCGCGCCGATTTATCTTCGATGTCGTCGAGCACCCATTGGATTGGAGCTACAAAGCTGATGTCTGTGCCTTTTTTTGGCCACGGCATGATAGCATTGGCATCAGTCGGAGGCGCTTCTGCTGGGTAAAGGTTCCGGTTAGGATAGTTTTTGGTTTGACGCGAACCCTCAATATCGGGGTCCAGTCCTCTTTCCCGCATGGTCCTTTCTTTGTTATTCTCGAAGTTGCCACCAACGAGCATGTCGATGATCCGACCATCGGGGATACGCAGGCACCGGAGTCTTCCGGACTGGAAAAGGGACTTTTCGCAAGCTCAGGAATAACGATGAGCTCCCAGCTGTAACAGTCGCCAGGATCGTGAGGTCTTACAACTGCTTCGATGCCGTTGGTTTGGGAGATGATATTTGAGAGCTCGAATAGTACGCCAGATTGCTGATGCTCCTTGGGTTCGGAGTCTTTTTTTGCGGGACAGTCTGTCTTCGGATGAAATCGTCATCGGATATTGTCGTATCAGCTTATATGCGGTATTGCTTTCGGCTGTTCGAGTATAAAGCTTCGAGCTGCTGATTCGAGTATAATTGGGCAAATAGTAGAATAGGGTTCAGTTCCGTGACAGGTCGGGAGATTCCCAGAAGTAGAAAGTGAGATGGTTGTGTAGACCAGAGAGAGCTGACTGTGGGAATTTCCCTCAAGTCCTCAATGTTTTGATTCCAGGCGTACCTTCCCCGGTATCTTGGGGAGTGGATGATCACTTCCCCCTCCTGCCTTTCATCGCGAAGAACGTGGCGCCAAGTTAACCCGTACCTGCCAATGTTTGCCGTCGAAGAGCCAACTCGACGGAAGGTGCAAGAACAAACCGACCATGGCCGAAATCTCACGTGTGTAATACTATCCTCAAATCAGGTCTTTATCCAATATTACCAAAATCGCCCGAAATCTGGACTTTATTAAGAAAGAAATTGCCTAAACTACTAAGACTGACCGAAAAGGCTTAAAAATAAGACATAATGTCTGTGCCTGGGTTAGAATATTTCAGGAGTATTGTTTCGCGGGTGTGGTAGCAACCTTTTTGGACGGTCGGTTGATTCTCACGACCAAACGACCTCGGCGCACTGAGCGTACATATGAGACTGGCTGCGTATCTGCAATTGGTGCCATTCGAGAGCCAATTTGGCAGCTAAATTGGATCTGCCCATGTTGAACTCCTTTCGCAACCTATTTCGGAAACCGCAAACATGGTGAGGTCATGTTATTGATTTGTCAGTACCCAAGGCTTTGCTGTACATGTAAGCTGCTCTACTGTTGCCGTGGACTATAACTGTCCGAGCTCCGAGCCCAGCCTTCTGCTTTGACTTTTTGCCAGAAGCCAAGCCATGCTATTTGAGACTGCACACTAGATATCGATAAGTATTCGCAGATACGCAGTTCTAGAATCAATCCGAGACAATACTGTAGGCTAAATACCGGTGTTAATATGATTTCCATACATACAACTCGGCACTGATGGGAGATCGACCTGTCCCCTGCTAGCACGACCCGCCAAGAAGCCCTAAAAGCGCCATGGCGGAGCCGCTAATCGGTCCTCTACCAGCAGGGCGGAAATCTATTGCATCATTGACTGCCAAAACGTTCTCGGTTTTTGCGCACCATTGACATCAACCCACACATTTTTCCCCTACCGACGCGTCCTGCCAGCGATGACCATGCCAGTTGTACGATTCAGCGGCTACAAGACATACACCATCACATTAATCATAATTCGGATTTATCTTGCCCAAACGGCCAGCCGGACTTTTCGGGGTGCTGTCGAGGCCGAGTTATATGGATCTCTGGTGATGCCATGCCGTTCTGGACCTATCATTTATCGAATTTGCCCTGGGCGCTAGGTAAGGTGAGCCGAAAGACGAGACAAGTGTCTTGGTAGCCGATTGAATATATGTGCTGCATGGTGCTGTTTTCGTCTGCGTTGACTCTTCCAGCATTCCTGACTTTAAATCCCGTCTCGCGCCAAATGTCTTGAATGCCCTCGTCGTGATCGTCGTATACCCAGCTACTCGACCTAAGCCTTGCTGGCGACGACTTTTCCATCTGGCCGTGAACTGAAATCTGTAGATGGGCAAAAATGGACAGACCGACGCCAGCAGATACGGATATCCCAGGTGGTTTTCCAGAGACACCTGCGTCGATATTTCCGTCGCAACATACTACACCTGCCACCCATGACCGTCCTCACGGCCATGTGACGAATCTGGCAGCAACGAATATCCAGACCCATGATGATGGAGCGAGGACGCCTACTCAGAATATTACAAGGGCCTCGGGATCATACTTTGCAGCAGCCGGTCCGTTTGACACAAAGACCACCAAGGAGCCGGTCGCGCCTTCGCCCACCACCACAGACTCGAGCACGCCAGCGTCTGAGAAGACCTTGGCAACCCCAGCTGGCGAGCTCGGTCAGCATGGAGAGACATCAGAAAAGAGTCAGCACGCGGCCAAGGGCGACGTCACCGACGATGACGACGCAGCGGCAGAGGCGACGGAGCCGCACTTTGAGGAGATGAAGACGGGCACCGAGAGCCGGCCGGTGTTGGGCCCTGAGCGCAGCAGCACTATCCGGTCCGAGGAGGACCTGTTCCGTGTGCTCTCCCGCCGCCGCACCTCGGTTGCCGAATCGAATGCGGAGGAGGACCACGAGATCGAGCGGCTCATGTCGCGACTCTTTGGCCAGAAGCGCCAGCAGCAGAGCGAGGAGGAAAAGACGCGCCACTCGGGTGTCGTCTTCCGGGACCTGACCGTCAAGGGCGTTGGACTGGGTGCCAGCCTCCAGCCGACGGTCGGCGATATCTTCCTGGGCCTGCCGCGCTTTCTCAAGAACTTGGTGACCAAGGGCCCCAAGGCTGCCACGGGCAAGCCTCCCGTCAGAGATCTGATCAGTCATTTTGACGGATGTGTGCGGCCTGGCGAGGTACTACTCGTTCTTGGAAGGCCGGGCAGTGGTTGCACGACGTTTCTCAAGGCATTCTGTAATCAGCGAGCTGGGTTCCAAGATGTGCTCGGAGACGTCACCTACGGCGGAACCGACGCCGCAAAGATGGCCAAGGACTATAGAGGCGAAATCATTTACAACCCGGAAGACGACTTGCACTATGCGACGCTGTCGGTCAAGCGAACCCTCACTTTTGCGCTCCGCACGCGCACGCCCGGCAAAGAGTCTCGACTCGAGGGCGAGAGTCGTGATGACTACGTCAACGAGTTTCTGCGCGTCGCCGCCAAGCTGCTCTGGATCGAGCACACCATGGACACCAAGGTCGGCAATGAGTACATCCGCGGTGTCAGTGGTGGCGAGCGCAAGCGTGTTAGTATTGCCGAGGCGCTTATCACGCGAGCCAGCGTCCAGGGCTGGGACAACTCCAGCAAGGGTCTCGATGCGTCGACGGCAGTGGAATACGTCCAGTCTCTACGGACGCTCACTAACATGGCTCAAGTCTCGACTGCCGTCAGTTTGTACCAAGCTGGAGAGAGCTTGTACGACCTGGTCGACAAGGTGTTGCTCATTGACCAGGGCCAGTGTCTGTACTATGGTTCCTCCGACCACGCCAAACAATATTTCCTCGACCTTGGTTTTGACTGCCCCGACCGGTGGACTACAGCCGATTTTCTCACATCCGTCACGGACCCTTTCGAGCGCAGTATCCGATCAGGATGGGAGGATAGAATTCCTCGGTCGGCAGAGGACTTTGCCGCTGTCTACAAAAAGTCTGACGCCTACAAGAAGAACATTCAGGACATTGAAGAATTTGAGTCTCATCTCAAGGAACAAATGCAAAGCCGCGCCGAAAATCAGTCCAAGAAGAACAAGAAGAAGAACTACACCATTCCTTTCCACCAACAGGTCTTTGCTCTGGCACAACGCCAATTGATGGTGACGCTGGGAGACAAGGCGTCACTGATTGGAAAATGGGGAGGCATCGTCTTCCAAGGTCTCATTGTCGGTTCTCTCTTCTACAACCTCCCGGACAACACCAACGGCGCCTTCACTCGAGGCGGTGTTCTCTTCTTCATCCTCCTGTTCAACGCACTCTTGGCCCTGGCAGAGCAGACTGCTGCTTTTGAATCGAAACCTATCTTGTTGAAGCACAAGAACTTTTCCTTCTACCGTCCGTCTGCTTACGCTGTTGCTCAGACGTTCGTCGACGTGCCCTTGGTTGCCATACAAGTCATCCTCTTTGATGTCATCATTTACTGGATGGCTGGACTGGCCGCGACTCCGTCCCAATTCTTCATCTCGCTCCTGATTCTCTGGACCGTTACCATGGTGACTTACTCCTTCTTCCGCGCCATATCGGCCATCTTCAAGACACTGGACGATGCGACCAAGGTCACCGGTGTTGCGATTCAGATCCTGGTCGTCTACACTGGCTACTTGATTCCACCTTCGAGTATGCGGCCTTGGTTCGGCTGGCTGCGTTGGATCAACTGGATTCAGTACGGTTTCGAATGTCTCATGGCAAACGAGTTTTACGATCTCGATATGGAGTGTGTGACCCCGTACTTGGTGCCCCAGGGACCAGGCGCCACATCTCAGTACCAGTCGTGCGCTCTGGCCGGATCCAGCCCGGGCTCGACCACTGTTGCTGGTTCGGCCTATATCCAAGAGTCTTTCAACTACTCGCGTGGTCATCTCTGGCGCAACTTTGGCTTCTTGTGGGCCTTTTTCGCCTTCTTCCTCGCCATCTCCATGATCGGCATGGAGATGATGAAGCCCAACGCCGGAGGTGCTGCAGTAACAGTGTACAAGCGCGGCCAAGTGCCCAAGTCTGTTCAAAAGTCCATTGAGACTGGTGGCCGCAAGAACAATGGCGGAGATGAAGAGTCTGGCTCATCAACTCAGGGCGAGGTGGCACGGGACCATGCCAAGGAACAAGACGAAAAGGACCAGGAAGCCATGAAGAACGTTGCCGGCAATGAGACCATCTTTACTTTCCAGGACGTCAACTACACGATCCCGTACCAAGGCGGCGAGCGAAAGTTGTTGGATCAAGTCCAAGGCTTTGTGCGACCCGGCAAGCTGACTGCACTCATGGGAGCCTCTGGAGCCGGCAAGACTACCCTGCTGAACACACTGGCACAGAGGATCAACTTTGGTGTCATTACAGGCGACTTTCTCGTTGATGGTAGACCACTCCCCAAGTCGTTCCAGAGAGCCACTGGTTTTGCTGAGCAGATGGATGTCCACGAACCCACGGCAACCGTACGGGAGGCACTGCAATTCTCTGCCCTCCTGCGTCAGCCTCGAGAGGTGTCCAAGGAAGAGAAGTACGCGTACTGTGAGACTATTATCGAACTCCTCGAGATGCAAGACATTGCCGGTGCAACCATTGGTAACGTGGGCGAGGGTTTGAACCAGGAACAGCGCAAACGTCTCACCATTGGTGTTGAGCTCGCCTCCAAGCCCGAGCTGCTCATGTTTCTGGATGAGCCTACTTCGGGTCTCGACTCTGGCGCCGCCTTCAACATCGTCCGCTTCCTCCGAAAACTGGCTGACGCCGGCCAGGCCATTCTCTGCACCATCCACCAGCCTTCCGCCGTCTTGTTCGAGCATTTCGATGAGCTGATCCTGCTCAAGTCTGGTGGCCGCGTCGTGTATGCTGGCGAACTAGGCAAAGACAGCCAGAAGATGATCCAGTACTTTGAGACCAACGGCGGGCCCAAGTGTCCTCGCGACGAGAACCCTGCCGAATGGATGCTCGAAGTCATTGGTGCCGGCAACCCCGACTACAAGGGGCAAGACTGGGGCGACATGTGGCTGAAGTCAAAGAACTACGAGGAGCAGTCCCGCGAGATTGCCACCATGAACGAGAAGCGCCGCAATGTCGAGCATTCGAAGAACGTCCAGGACGATCGCGAATATGCCATGCCCTTGTCTACCCAGACCATGGCCGTGGTCAAGCGTTCATTCATCTCTTACTGGCGGACGCCCAACTACATCATGGGCAAGCTCATCCTGCACATCTTCACCGGCCTCTTCAACACGTTCACCTTTTACAAGCTGGGCAACAACACCATCGACATGCAGTCGCGCCTCTTCTCCATCTTCATGACGCTCACCATCTCCCCGCCGCTGATCCAGCAGCTCCAGCCCGTCTTCCTGCACTCGCGCTCCATCTTCCAGTCCCGCGAGAACAACGCCAAGATCTACAGCTGGGTGGCCTGGACGACGGGCGCCGTGCTGGTCGAGATCCCCTACGCCGTCGTCGCCGGCGGCATCTACTTCAACTGCTGGTGGTGGGGCATCGCCGGCTATAAAATGTCGCCCTTCTCGTCGGGCTTCACCTTCCTGTGCGTCATTCTCTTCGAGTTGTACTACGTCGGCTTCGGCCAGGCCATCGCGGCCTTCAGCCCCAACGAGCTGCTGGCGTCGCTGCTCGTGCCGATATTCTTCTTGTTCGTCGTCTCCTTCTGCGGCGTCGTCGTCCCGCCCCAGCAGCTGCCCACCTTCTGGCGCGAGTGGATGTACTGGCTCACGCCCTTCCACTACCTCCTCGAGGCCTTTCTGGGGGTGGCCATCCACGACCAGCCCGTGCGCTGCGACAGCGGCGAGTTCGCCACCTTCTCCGCGCCGCCCGGCCAGACCTGCGAGTCGTACGTCGGGCCCTACGTCGCCCAGGCCGGCGGCTACGTCCAGACGGCCGCCGACGGCATGTGCCAGTTCTGCCAGTACGCCACGGGCGACGAGTTCGGCGCCGGGTTCAGCGTGTACTACAGCCACGTCTGGCGCGACTTTGGCATCGTGTGCGGCTTCATCGCGTTTAACTATGCCGTTGTGTATTTCGCCACGTTTCTCCGGTTCAAGGGCAAGAACCCGCTCAAGGGTGTTGTGGGCAGGATGAAGCAGAAGAGGCAGCAGAAGCAGCAGAAGTAAAAATAATAGATAGGATGGGATTGGATAGAGCGAGTTGTGGATTAGAACGATATTTTTAGAGTAATAGTAATGAGAGGGGTATTTATGTGAACGTTCTATGCGACTTATTCAATATTTTATAGGTGAATTCAGATGTCAAGCATATTATTTTGTTGTTCACCCCGCAACAGGCACAGCGGTTTTGAAATGTAAATCAATAATTTCTACCTATATAACGCCCAGAAAATGCTTCATCATATAGTTTATGCTTGTTTTCAGATGTCCTTCGTAGCGTGACACGTATCGTCTTTCTAGTATCCTTTCTTCATTCTTTCCTCCATTCGTTCTCCCCGGACAAAAATAAAAACCCTCCGAGATCGTACCCATTGTCATGTCCTCATATATATCCCATCCAAATTCGTCGCCCTGTTCGTAATTGAGATATTTACATTAAAATCGCCCATCATATTTCGTAGCTATTAAATCATCAACGTCGTGAAATCAAAACCCCAAAAAAGAAAAAGAAAAGAAATAATTGGCTTCGTGCTTCTAGTACTTGATCCCCTTCATCGCAACGCTGTGCAGAGATCTCAGATCATAGTCGCTCCGGCCGCCTTGGGATGATGGTGCCCTGTTGTAGGGGTCGTGCTTACCTTGCAGCTGTTCGCCGGCCTCCTCGGCCGCCGTCTTCCGGTGGGCGGGGTGGGTGCCGACGCCGACGCCGCCGATCACGCCGCCGGCCGCCCGCGACGTGGGCAGCCTCCTGGTCGACGACGCCGACCGCCGCTCGGCCCGCCGCTCCTCGGCCGACGACCGGATGGACCGCATCGAGGGCTGCTCCCGCGGCGTCGGGATGTCCATGGGCTGGGCGCTCGTGGCCGTCGCGTAGTTTGGCTCGTGGTCGACGGACGCCCCGGCGTCGGCCTCTTCTTCCTCCTCCTCCTGATCCTCTTCCTGGTCGTCGTCCTCGAGGGGGGCGCCGGCGCCGACGACCGAGGGCTCGATCTTGGGCGGGGCAGCATTCTTCCGGTCGCGCTTGGCCTTGTACTCGGTGAGCGCGCGCTTGAGGATGTTGCGCATGACGGCCTTGTTGACGCTGCGGCGCAGGCGGTCAAAGTAGCGGGCGACGGTGCCGACGACGATGACCTGGGCGTCGTGGTCGACCTCGATGATGTCGGCGTAGTTGGCGCGCGAGTCCTCCTTGACCCGGAACTTGCCCCGGGCAAGCTCGATGCCCACGGGCGGGTAGTACAGCCGGTGCCGCTCCGCCAGCTTCTCGTGCCACTGGTCCGGGCTGTTGTCGTCGAAGACGAAGCCCTGCTGGCTCGAGTCTATCCCGGGCTTGGCAAAATTGTGTCTGCTGCCAACTGATATGGGGCTATATACGCGAGTCTTGGTGTCAGCTATATCCTTTTCGAGGTGGAGATGCTATATTGCCGTCTGGGCGGCAGGCGCACTTACATGCATACAGCATGGTGGGGGAACGTCTCGCTGTGCCTCAGCACGATGAATCGGATATATCCCAGGCATTTCCACTCCCACTCGAACTCATTCGAGTCTGCCCAGAGGAACTCGAATACATCTCCAATCTCCAGATTCGCGGCAGTTCCGATCTCGTATCCCTTCTTGGCTAGGATGGCGGGTAGATGGTCAGCAAACGTGCAATCTTCAAGTGTCAGTGCTATGTGCGCCGGAACAGCACAACTCACCAAGTGGGTGGTCGGGTGTGAGATCCTGGGGCTGGGTTGATCCAGAGGCGGCATCCAGATCTCCAAACCCAGAGTCGCTTTTCCTGCTCTTGTAGCTAGCCATTGATTGATGAGAGGGTTATGAGCTCTATCTAGCAGAAGGTAGAGGTAAGAGTCGAGAGGGCTAGTGTAGTAGTAGTAGCAAGCAAGCAGCGTGCCAGCGGGGTGGGAAAGGAATCGTATGGGCGAAAGCTTTATGTCAGAACCGTCCTTTTCGTCACGGCCGACGCTTCTGGTTGCATGACCAGAATCAGACCAGACCAGACCGGCCAGTTGACCAACCTATTTACTGCGCCATGTGTCAAGTCGGGGGAAAGAGTCGAAGGGTACGTAGTGCTGCCCGACCGAAAACTCCACCGCTCCACCGAGATGCTGCGCATAGTGGCATTCGCGATGCGACGCGATCCGTGATACGCTGGCTGACCTATAGTCCTGGCCTGCATGATGGGCTCTAACCAATCCTCTGGGCTGAAAAGCCTCACCAGGGGTCGCCGGGGGGCCCCATCCCAAGGTGTCGAACAGTGTCGATTACATTTCTACAGAGTGCTACTATTCCTGCGTGTGTTGTCCAACGTTCGGCTAGCACCGCTCTTCCTGCTTCTTTTCACCGCTCCGCTAATCTCAAACGGTCTGATGGCATAGCGTAGCAGCTTTTTTTCCTTCTTGCTTATTACGGTTGCCACCCGCTGACTGACCAAAGAGTCGGTGACACAAAGCCCTCGATCAATTCAAAAAAGGCTGCTTGGTCTTGGGCCGAGTCTTGGTTATTCTTATCCGCTGAGATCGTGCTTAGCATCGACCAGGTAACGTCTCTTGTTACGATCCCGATCCTGGGGACTGATCAGATAGCGTGCTATACCCTGTACGTAGCGTATAGTCTGCCGTGTACGGAGTAGTCCGTAGAATGATGACATCTGAAGTGTCTTCATAATTTGCTTGCTACTCATATTGAACGCTGCTGGAGCGGGCGCGTATGAATTCTGCCTGAGAAAATCCTGACGAGCTGTTAATCTTGTCGTGCATACAAGGTGCATGATAAATCATCTCTCTTTTCCAGAACAAGCACGGACGGTCGTTCGGAAGGTTGGTTTGGATCTCCGTCCGGTAAATCCTCACGCGATTCGATTGAGATGGGGGCATTTGTGGAGGCTTCCTGCTTTGGTGCTGCTCAGCTTGCATGGAAGGTGGGTTCTCCTTGAGGAGGGTGCTTCGATAGGTAGAATCTTGGAATGTGCAACCAGCTGGCTATCATCCCATCTCATCGTCCAGCAAGTCGACCGTCTCCCAATGTCGGGAGGCTCTTGCGAATGAGTTCTTGGTTGGGCACCGTGGACTGCAGACGTCTTTCGCATCAGGAATAATGACCGCCTGGGCAGCCTAGCCCGTGTACGAGTAGTTGATGTGCTAGAAGAAGAAAAGCAAAAAAGACAACCCCAAAGACAGTTTGGGCAATACCTACGAGTTAGGTACGTGGGTAAGCTCAAGGATGGGTTTGCAAACATCTACACCGGAGAGTGGCAGTCTCCCTCTGCCCAATCAAAACTCCAACATTTCTTTGAATAATAAGGAAGTTGGGAGGGAGAAGCACGGAGCAATCATCGACAAGGTAGCTACGGGCGTCATATTGTACTAATCAAGAGCTCACATCCATGTATATATCGTCATGTGCACAAGAAGAAAGAACTCTGGCGTCGCGTCTTTGGGTGTAGTAGAATGGGACATTGATTACTTGTACTGCCAGCATGGCTCAACCTACATACTACGAGGCATCAATACCAGACTTGTATCAAGGATGCATGAACTGCAGACTTCGCAAGGTCCATCGAGAGAGGGACAACCAATAACGCACATCCAAGTCAGGTTACAGCACGTCTTGTATGCAACGCGCTCTCTTCACCTGGCTGCCACCCAAAAAGCATGCGGTGACGCCTATCAGTGCTCTGCAATTAGGTACCGGTCAGAACCTAAACGCGCCGAACAGGTTGCCAGGGCGCTGGGCGGCCCCCCTGACATTGGCGCTGCGGAGAACTAAACAAGGCTGGCCGTTGTGTCACCCCAAAAGAGCTCCAGCGTTCGGACTCAATTGATGGATGTATCCGCCTGTCAGGTTCAGCCCATTCACTCATTGGTGGTGCCAAAGCGAAAAAGACAGTTGCATCCTTTCTCCTTCTTTCTGTCTGGGAGCTTCCGACCCGAGCTACATTGACTTGTAGCTCACAAGACCACCTAGGCAGGCCTCGTCTCACCCAGGGATCCCTCGCGGCTCTACCTAGAGCACTGTCGTCCGTCACAATGTTGTCCTCGCCCCAAGTATTACTGCTGGGCGCGACTGCCCTGCTCGGGCGCCTGGTGGCCGCGACCAGCTCGCATCAAGAGGGCGCGCTTCCTTCCTACCACTACGGCGCCGCGATACCGGTGGAATGTATGCGCCGGAGCATGTACGTGACCCCCAATCTCGCACCACTTCGAAAGGGTGCCGATCTCTCTGCTCTTCCTTTCTCACTCGAATGGGTTTTGGTTACTGACCTTGCATCCCCCTCCGCAGAGAGACGGGCGAACACATCCAGAACGAAAAGGACGAGATCCAATGGATGCCTTTCCCAACGTGCGAGGAGACGGGAAAGCCGCTCGAGTTCCACTACGGCCTCGAGACGGAACAGAACTGCACCGTTCCCATGATTGACGATCCCTTCTTCCACCTGCTCGAGTTCTACATCCACAACGATGCGCCCCTGGCGTGCCGACTGCCAGCCCGCCCTGCCCCCCACGTCGAGGCCATTGGCGAGAAGCCCTACGTGCAGGAATACATACCGCTCGTCTTTGCTCTCGCTGGAACCCTCCAGCTGAGCCATCTGCACATCAGCACCCACCTCAATGTCCTGCTGCACAGCACGCCAAAGCACCACGTCCACCCCCACGACAGCGGCGTCCTCGACTCGGGCGCGGCGTACAGCACCAGTCCGCTCAGCCATATGCAGGGCAGCCAGACCAAGAGGTTGGTGATTGGCGACCCTCTCCCCCTGAGCTTCAGCGTCAGGTGGTTCCCGACGCCCGCGCTGCCCAAGACGGAGGGCAAGGTCGAGTGGCAGGGTATGGGCGGCCACATCTACTTCAGCACAGTCTTCTACGGCCTCGTTTCGTTCATTGCCGGCGCGCTGGCGAGCACCATGTACTTCTTTGGCGTCGTCATGCCCAAGAAGCTCAAGGGCAGGGCGTTGGGAGGCGCCACTCCCCTGGGATACGGAATGAATGGCAAGGGCGTGGGCAACGGATGGGGCATCGCGAAACGTATCGACTAAAAACAAGCATTACTGATGACCTTCTTATACATGTTGTAATACGTCTCCACTGGGAGAATCGGAATTTAGAACTTCTTTGTACATTTTATACCATGGCTGGGGGGTTCGGTTGGTCGTCACGTTGTACCAGATCACGGATCATGTACGACTATGTTTGGCATTAACTTGGAGTTCCAAGGGCGGTTCTGTTCTAGAATCTGTGGTACGATCTAATAAAGGGAAATGTCATTCGACGCCGGGGGCTTATTTACCCAAGTCATGTGTCGAAACATTTGACTAGGGCGAAGCAGTACTCGGTAGTCAGATCGCAAAGATATCTCAACAAGACGTCAACAAGGCAATGGGTGACTTATTGCATCTTCTTCCTTCCGTCCAAGCCGTCAAGCCTCTTCCAGAGTCGGTAGTACATGTCAATACTCAGCACAGCCGCTATGTTCTGAGTCAATTTCCATTTTGTTCTTATACAACATTTGAGATACGAGAATATATAACTTACCCAGCGCGAAATAAGAACCATACAGTCCTCCAAGCAGCACGGCCTTTTCACCGAGGCTGATGAGCTTCTCGTCCCACTGCAACGATCATTAGTCACTCCGAAATACAACAAGAGGGTCAACAAGTAGGTGAATCATCTGCCTTACCAGCCACGCTTCCCACATGCAAGTGGCCGTCGTCAGCACCGTCTCGACGCCGTAGACGAGCAGCAGGAGCTCAGCGCGGCCGTCGAGACCCGCGGCGCCGGACGACGGCCAGAGCCGGCGCACCGCCCACGCCGAGACGGGCAGGTGGAAGACGAGCTCGAGCACGGCAAAGAGCGGGAAGAAGGACGGGATCGGCGCCGGGGGCGGCGCGAAGAATTGGTCCTTGTACGTCTGGACCGGGGGCGTGGAAATGTTAGTACTGTGCCCCCTGAAAACAAGACGCGGCGTTCATATGATGAAGCCCGGGGGTGGTACGTACCTCGAGATAATACACGCGCAGGTCTCCGAGAAACGACAGAGGAGCGTCGGTCGCGGCCCATAGAGAGCGTGGGTAGAACGGGACGAGGTCGACCACTACGAGTTGTCAGTTCTGTTGGCCTTGGAAGATCGAATTCAGGGGGGTTCCTTACGGAATAGAATCGGGATGTGCAGCACGAAATACACGAAATACACCGTGTCGAGCCAGGAGCGCTGCGTGGAAGCCATGGTTCTTCTGGTTGTTATTGGGCTCCTCGCAGTTGAGACCTAAATGATATGTGTGTTGGTTTATAGAATTGTCCAGTGGTTTGACGTTGGCTGCGAATGTAAGGAAATTCTGAGATTAAGATGAGCCGGGGTGTTGTAAGTGAGGTGTGAGTATATACGAACACTGTGTGTTTGCACTGTCATCTCTCAACGACACTCTTGTAAGTTAAAGTGGTCGGGATTTTGCACGTTTCCATCTTATTGAATACGTTCAATATTTATCCAGATACATTGCTTCAATCCAGGTACACGAATATGCATGAGAGTATGGATAACCATGTGATATACGGGAAAGGCTTCATGATATATAGCAATAAGCCCTCTCCTACAGTGAGTGAGGACACGAATCCCAGAATGAGCTGTTCGTTAGATGTAATGAACTTTTCTGCTTAATCTTCTTGTTTTCTTTTTTCAATTGACTTTTATATCTACTATACTTGGAATAAAGAAACAACCCAACGAGCGCCACAGAGCTTTGAACGACGAAGATGAACACCAACATCATGACAGTTCAAGTCCAGAAAATCGTGGAAGCGGAAGAACATCTCCTAAATGATAAATATAATTTATAAGCTTGCTGTCTATTACCTTCACTATGAGCAATTCACTTCATACTTCCCTCAAAGTATCACGCCCTAGACAGTAAGCGAGTAAGGCGCAACATTCGGATCCAGAGCCTTCCAGACAAACGGCATACCCTGGCTCAACCCATCAGCCCCGAACGTCCTCGACGACACTTTTGCACTAAACTCCTGCATGCCATCATGAAACTCCGCCGCCGCCGCCCGCGTCTCGTCGGTGAGCCGGCCGAGCACCGCCCCGTCAAAGTCGAACATGTGCGAGAGCGTGCGGTTCGTGCCGGCGAAGCCCTGGCGCGCGAACAGCGCCAGCAGGTTGAGCTGGCCCTCGACCTGGGAGAGCGGCGGCAGGAACGCGGCGATGCCGTCTCGGCTGCCGAGGGACCCCTTGGACGCCGGCGGCGCCTGGTACAGCGACGGCGTATGGAACGGCAGCGTCGAGCTCGCGGACAGGAGCTCGTTGGTGTTGACCGTGTGGTGCGCCGAGGAGGCGAGGTGGGCCTAGATATATGTGGTGAGCCCTACGTCTTTGGCTGTGGGAACGGATTCTCAGGGGATGAAGTCTGTACTTACCATGTGTGTCAGAGCATCGATCAATGCGCTCTTGGTCTCGAGAGTCGGGAAATCAATCGCCGCGGCCGGGCCCTGCGCCTCGGCGACCCAGGCCTGCAGTTCCCCGTCGCCGATCACATCGGCGTCCTCGGCATAGTAAGAGTCCACGAACGTGGTCATGAACGTGTGGATCGCGTCGTGGATGACGGACGCGTCTTCGTAAAAGGGAAAGCTCTTGAGAGCGGGCCCGAAGTCGCTGTTGATCAGCCCGCGAGCCTCGAGGTCGGTCTCAAAGTAGTTGGCCTCGAAGCGGCCGGCGCCGTCGGACTTGTACAACTTGTCGGTGAACGCCTGTGCCGCTGTGCCGGTCCAGGGAAACAGCTCGTCTGCGGCGCCCCCGGTATTGAACAGCACGCTGGCAGCCAAAGGCTGAATGGCGAAGACCTGTCGAGAGTAAGTACGGTGTAGAGAAGGTAGGTCAGCAGAAATAACGATGGACTCACCTCGTACATGAGCCGATTCACGACGGCGAGGACGGGATGGTTGTCGCTCAGGGTCCTGATGGACGCCATGTACGCGATCTGCACGACCATGTGCGTGCTGGCAAAGTGATCCCACTGGGCAAACCAAAAGTCGTTGACGTTGTACATGATCTTGGCCAGAAGCCAGTCATCGGGCTCGTCGTTCGGCGTGTATATCAGGTTCGAGCCCACGTTGGTACGAATGGCCAGTGGCAGAAAGTCCCCGGACGCCTGGTCAATGTAAAAGTAGGCATCGCACGCCGCGGCGAACCTCTCGGTCCTGGTCAGGTTGCTCTGGTCTCGGTAGTCTGCGTAGAACAGCCGGCCTTGACTGAAAAGTTCTTGCAGAGTCGAGCCTGTGATGTTCTCGGCGACGGAGTCGTCGATGCTGAACTGCAGCTCGTCCGAGGACGGGTTGAGCCGCTTCACCTGGTACGGGCTGAGCGAGAGGCGCTCCATCGAGAACAGCAGATCCTGAGTGTAGTTGGTCAAGATGCCCGGCAATGGACCAGAGGGCAGTGTTGCCTTCCAGTGGTCATCGTACAGCAGCGTGTAGTCATGCAATGTCTGCAGGCCGTTGTACTCTGCCGCAGACGCCAGGCTTTCGGTAGTGTCAAGATCGGCCGCCGCTCTCACGGGAGTCAGGTCGGCCTGGATCTCAGCTCCATCTACTGCGACTCTGGCTAGTCCTAGGTCACCTGTTGGAAAGTACGGTCCGCCAGCGACTGGAGGGCCATACAGAAATCCAGCCTGTTTGACCACGATGCCCTCAGATCGAAGCGTGGGATCGGCAGCATTGGAGGGCAACGAATATGGGTCGAGGACTGAAGTTCCATTGTCGACGGTCTGTCTTGGTATGGAAACAGCTTTGCCACCTCGAAGAGTGAGGATAGTCAGAAGACATGATGCCAATGACAGACGACCCATGTTCAAGTTACAGATTCGTCGATTATCGTCGTGCCTGATTCATCAACATGTATGAAAGATGAAGAGAATTCTATACGCTTCTGAAGAAAGAAAAAGATGTGTCGTTCTCAGCATGCTCAGCCTCATAATAGGACGTCCGTATATATACGTATACTCCTTATAGCGTATGGCCTGATCTTACAGTCTCCCCTGGCTGCCGCAAAGTCCTGCCGTCGGCTCCCATCCAGTAAGAGGCCATCTTGGGTAACACCACGTCAAGCCCCCAAATATGGTCAGCAACAGGATTATAGATAGATATGCGAGTGGGATCCTCCATCTGTTTGCTCAGCACTATATGTTGGATGCAGCTAGCCAGTTAGCCTTGAGGTCCAGGCACTTTTGATCTTGCCCTGTTCCGAGCGGAACCGGATCGGATGCGAACATAGAATCTGGAATTGTACATCTCCAGTATTCAACCCAGATGTAAGGGAAATCATGTGCAAGGGAAAGCTGTGAACCACAACAACACGAGATAAACTGCAATAAATAGAAATGTTGAAAAGAGCCAACTGACTTATCCACTATGTCAGCGTGGCACGAAATCAGGTCATGATATTTCTGACCACCTCCTGCTTTTGGCCAATCATGATGCAGATGGTCTATCCGGCGTCGATATCTCGTAATCATTTATTGAATCTGACTGCAAGGGTCCAAACAAGTTATCAGATTCGAGATCTGTGACAAATTCCGCTAGATGAGATCAATATCCAATATTCATATGCTGGCGACTGGTTCCTATGCTTTTTTGCAGGAGAGATATCAGAAGCAGATGATAATCATATGGTGGCTGTCTCGCTCGGAGGGCATGTTCCGGATTGTTACATGACAGGTCGATTCCTCTCAGGTACGACCTCATAATTATGTCGTGAAGGGCTTCGGTGTAAAGTGCAGATTATTCATTGGAAATCCCGGTACAATCACAAGATCTGCAATGACGTTGCAGTTGACTCTTTATCTAAGTTCTACCAAGTACAGTACTTATTTGTGTAGATACCCAGTCCAATACACAGCATCGTTTTAAGGTTTCGTGTATTGAGAGAAGGCATCTGGACTATAAACGACCAACAGAGTCAAGGATTTAATTCGTGGAGAATTACGAGAATGAACATTCATTGTAGAAAGCTTGAGTTCAATCCTATTCCGACATGGCGAGGGTTATGCAATCTAACGCACCAAACATTGCTCACAACAGATCACCAAAAGCAGAGTAAGTAGCGATTACTCTAATCAATGGATGTGAGTCCGGCTGTCAACTTGAATGCCGAGAGAAAGGAGACAGTTGGAACCAAAGAATACAATTGTAGATTGACTCCATTGGAGACATCATCATATCACGGCGGCGTGAATAGGATTTTAGTCAAAGATATTACTTACTTGACCGATGCGTGTATTCAACTTTTCCGGTATTTTCAACGGCATGATGTTGTGTACTGGAGAACAACAGGAACAAGATGTTGCATGACAAGATACAAAGCAGACTCTCTCATTAAGCATCTAAATCACTCGCCTACCCAAATACACAACAAACACAGTCCACATATTCAGAGCCTTTTCATCTTCACCAACCATCAAGAACTCCAAGACACAACCTACCAGCGGGATATTCTGTCTCCTCTTGATGGCCATCCCGGCCAACCCGGCCCTCGCCGGTTCCGCCGCGACAAACTCCCGCATCATCAGCTTCGGGCCCGACGGTGACATTGATGGCTCGGCCCAGTGACAGATATCCGGCTCTACGCGCTGTCGAATGTGACGGTCTGTCGAAGCGGACAGACCCAGCATGATAGAGACCTCGATATTTCGAGGGGATTATACAACCTCGCGGGCTCACAGCGCATTGGTTATAATCGCAGTCATGCGAGCTAATGGACGGAATCCCATGAATTTTGACTTGATCACTTTGAGAGTTTTCACGTCTATTGTTTAGAACTGTCGTTGTCAAGATGCTTGGTTTCATGGCCCAACATGAATTTGAAGCCGTAGGTGTGCTAAATACCTACCTACCTACCATATCCATCATCAGCTGGAAAAATTCACGCTTCAATATTTCAAACCCAACTGCGCTGCCTGAACTCCAATCCATGCAATCAATATATACATTCCTGAGATACCCTCTCAATGCATGCAGAAAGGCGATGCAATCAATAGTCCACAGAATCCTGGGGGCCTGAGAAGGAAAGTTATCTTATGACCCACTGAGGCCTGCGCGCATAGCGGAATGTAGGGTGCCATAGCCTCCAATGGGTGCGGAATTTTGCACACTTCGAAATCTGAAGTATTTCAAATGTCACTGGTGCCTTGAATTGTTCCGAGTCGAGCTTGAGCCCCAGTATCTTCTTAATAGTCGGCGGCCCAGCCATTTTCTTCCAGGAATGCGTTGCAAGCCTCTCTGAGCGCTATATTTGGGCGCAGGTCGAGAGGAGTCAGGGTATCGCGGGTTAGGGGATCGGTCCGTGAAAGTCGTAGGTGCTCGAGGATAGCCGAACGCTCATAACTCTTTCCTGACTTGGTCTATTTGTTTCAAGGGAGTGGTTAGCATGAAAGTGCAGGCGATCAATAACCAGGTGACTGATAATACTTACAACAACGGGATCGACGAAGACATTGAAGGTAATGTCACAAATCATCCAATCCGGCACGACTCTCTTCTTGTCGTCGTTTTCTCGCGAACGTTCAAACACCTTTTGTACTGCGAGTATCTTTGCCTCGTACTCCTGGGTAATGTCGCGCCGTTCGAATGCGTCATCTGTCGTCTGGATCATCTCGTCGGCCTCGCGGCGAATCGCTGCGACCATGTCACCCTCCAGAGACAGGTCCTCGCGCTTCCGCCGCCTGTCCATGTGTTCCCAGCGCTCCTTCTTGCATCTCAGAACCAGCACAGTGACCTGACCAAGTGACTTGTCGTTTGTCTGGACACATAGATTCCGGGCTTGTTTTGCGGTCGGCAGGGCATCGTCGAAATTCCCTAATTCGACTTGCGCCTGGGCCATGTAGTAATATGCCTTCATCGATTCGCTATTAATCTTCAGACATGTTTGGCAGTCGTCGATGGCCGAGTCCCATAATTTGAGCTTCAACCGCGCAAGGGCACGGTTCGTGTATAGGGCTGCGATGGAGTCATCGGCAAGAATTCTAGACGAAAAAGAAGAAATCTGTTAGCATGGTGAAGAGACGTGGAAGCGTGTCGAGTAGCAGCAGCATAAATCGGCAGTCTTGTTTCAAAGTAGCAACTTACGCTTGAGAATACTTGCTCTCTGCAGCGGCGTACTGGCCTGCTTGAAACAGCCCATTACCCTCGTTCTTGAACGCATTGGCCTGGCGAGAGTCTCCGGTTCCCTGCATGACGACGACCTGGACAGCAACTGGCGGAAGCGATGGTCGATCTTCTAGGTGGGCGCACAAGTCAGGCTGGGAGTCGATTTGGCGAAACCAGTCAATTATCAAAACTAATGGGCTGGTGGTCAAGTACCGTGGGTGGCGCCGGTCGATTGCAGGAATATCTATACTGAGCCGAAGGCTGCATAAAAGGACTGGCGAGGAAACAGAGAACAATGGGAACAATGGGTATCACAGCTCGGGTTCGCAGCGGGGGCCAGTCACCAAAGAAACAATGAGACGAGAGATCGGATGATGGAGTCAGCCTCGAGACTGTCGCGATCTGGAAAACCGCATGGTTGCAAGAGCCCGTCTACTCAGCCTTGCCATACTCCGGTCGGGCATTGGGCGGGCAGCAGCGGCGACGGCGACGATGACGGCCAAGCGGTGCAGCGGTGTTACCGGAAGCTCGCATGTCTCCATTTGTCAGAGGGAAACTTCGAGAACAAAGGGTTGTTCCAGGGGTCGAGTTCCTTTGGAGCTCTGCAGCGTGGGGTCCTAGCACCTGACTTGTCTGCTCTGGGCGCATTCCACTGCGCTAAGATTGGGAAGCTCAAGGCGGCGGGGAGCAACTGAAGAACCGCTGGCTGGGACCTACCAAGTGCGGGGTTCGTCTGACTGAGCTGGCATTTGAACATCGAAAGCACAGCAACCAAAAGCTGGGGAGGGGACTGGACTCGAGGCCCGGGACTGAGGGGGAGAGCCGCAGCGGAAAGACCAGGACACGCAGAGATGAGGTGGGCCGCGTCGCCCACGGATAGGCGGCTGACTGGTCTGTAGACAAGGTAGGCTCGTAGCTGGACCCTTCTTTTTTGGTAATTTGCGAATGGATCACAGATGGCCCCGATCGATCTGGATTTGATGTGATGTTCTTTGCGCTCTCACTGCCGGCTGCTGTAGCAGTCAATTGGTAGCACTGTAGCATTGGTTATATTCGGTGTTATATGCATGCATCCCATGTAGCTTCCTATGTCATCCTGCGTGTGCAAAATTGCGCAGTAGCACTGGACTGGGCTTGACTTTACGTATGCTGTTTCATTGAGTTGATTGCAGACGGTCGCTATCGACGCCTGCTGCCATGTTATGTACGTACGGGAGATGCAGTGTAAAAGTCAGTGCTCTGGTACCTTGCTTTCAGAAGTGATATGTAACAGGCAAGGCAAGGCACGTATCCATCTAGGTTAACCTACTCATGTAGTTACTTGGATGCATTGATACCCTGAATACCGTTTTCGCAGCGACAAAGTCTATTTTCCCATCAAAGCTGTGAGACATTCTCCAAAATGGCGCCTTCAAACACCTATCAGACAGGGTTCTCGAGAGTGGCAGGCTTGGGTTCGGAGAGATTTCCCCCGTATTCAACGCTGCCCAGACCTGGCCGCTGGCTGGGCTGGCTGGCTGGACACACAGATATTCCCAGCAAGCTGATCGGCTCCTATTCATGCACGTCATGGAAGGAAGGAATACGGGGGAGATGATGGATACCGTTCGCAGGAGAGGACATCGTTTACGAACCCATACTTTTGGATGGATGTATGTTTTTTCTTCCTCGCGGCAGGCTCAGCTACTACTGCGAACGTGGACTCTTTCTGGTATGCGTGATGGGCTCTCGTCTTGATTGGACGTCGTCCGGGTGTGCCGCCGTCGGGATCACGTTAAGCTGAGACAACGACTCATGGAAAGTATGCTTACTGCCAGGGCGCGGCACCACGGAGGCATCGCTGTTGCGAAGGAGATTGCGTGGGCTTCGCCGGGCTCTTATTAAATCGCAGCTCGTCTCGTTGCGTCCCAGTGTGTGTGTGTGTGCCTGCATTCATTCCCCTTGGGCCCTGGTGTCGTCCGGCTAACGTCGAGCTGGATCCAAGTTCCCACGTTCCGCGAGAGCTGGACCTGACTACCAGAGGCTACCACGAGACTACCGCCGACTAGCATGAATTGAAACTGACGCGTAAATCGTCCATCTCCGATTTGGGGTGCCATAGGTGCGAGTGCAATCAAGTTCAAAAAAGATAGTGCCGAATGCTGCATACAGTAGGGATAGACGCAATCGCCACGTCTGTAACACAGGGGCAAGCGGGTAATGCCATCTTGGCCCTCTCTACGTTACCTGGCGGCTTGATTCGCTGAGGCAGAGATGCGGTAGCCTCTGTCATTAGTGAGGTCCTCCCACTGACCCAGCACGGCACGGCTTAGCTCAATCACCCGGTGCCGATGGTTTGACGGGCGGGCAGCACGAGCATTTGATTGATCCAGGTCTTGTGTGAGGGTAGTTCGGTCAGTCCCAGTCGAGTCCCTCGCGCACATGCTGCTGTTGTTCGTTCCCGGGGCGCAGGGAGGATATCGCCATGGTCGAGGTGAGGTTTGTATATACGACGGCTGTATCATACCAATAGAAGAGGCTGCCATGTCCCGTTTTGTCCAAGTATATATTCTACGCCTCGGTATTCCTTTCCTCATACACATCCATACACTCTGGTCGGTTGAGTTCGACCGGATTAGATTGGGTTGGATCGCGGGAGTTGTCAGTTATTAGTTGTTGGTTACAAGAATAGACAAGTCATAATATGCACTATACCCATGCGACGCTGATGAGATCGATCCGGCACATTTTAAGCGCATGTTACTTGGTCACGGTCGCTGCCAAGGGAGGGAGGGGAGCAGGGGTTCTCGAGATTCTCTCTCTCTCTCTCCAGCAAGCACCAGGGACCCAGGACTGCCCACCACCCAAGCCCAAGCCCAAGCCCAAGCCCCAAGCCAGCCAGCAAAGCCAGCAGAGCCAGCAGAGCCAAAGCCAGAACAGGACCAGAGCTGCTCCCAAGCCCAGAAAAACCAGGCTAGCTAGCGACCGACGCCACGGGCGCGCGAGTCACATTCTCACCCCTCGGGCGGAGGTTGCAGCCGCGCGACCGACGACAATTCAGCTCTCACAAACCCCATCACCAAATCCTCATTGCCAAAACCACACCCCCCATATCTCGGCGCAAACCTTCGCGACAACCCACTGAGCTCGGCTTCTCGCTCGTCGCTCTGCGCTCTCACTTGCTACCCTCACTCAGGACGCCCTTCGGCGGTGCTCATGTCTCACTACCGGCGGTTGGCCGTGTAGGCTGGGATCTGTAATTGTTTTTTTAGAGGTCATGGCCACTGAGCGATACCCAACCATCAAGGTGGAACAGCAGTCTACCGTCATCCCCGTCTGGCCTTCAATCGAGCAGGATGTCACTGTCGTCAAGTCTCCCGAGTCCGATGCTGGCCATGGCGAGGTTGCCGGTAGCACGCCTGCCACCAATTTCACCACGAGCCCCAGCCCGGGAGCCGTCGTGGACAATGCCTCGCTGCCACACTCGGTGACGCTGGCTGCCCCGGCCAAGTTCCGTGGCCAGCATCCACCCGGCCTCTGGGAGAACCTCAAGCAGGAGATCCGCCACCTGTACATTGACGAAGAATTGCCTCTCAAGGAAGTCCGCGAGATCATGATGCGGAAAGGCTTCGTTGCGACGTAAGTGAATGAGACTTGAAATCACTTGCGACCCCCCGGGGACCTTCTTCTTGATCGCTCCCCGCGTCGCATGAGAAAATGCAAACTTCCTACTGACCCGTGACTCCAGCGAGAAGATGTACAAGGACAAATTCGCCAAATGGGGCTTTAACAAGAATAATCGTAAGAAGGACGTGGCAAAAATTGTCAGTCATCAAAAGCAGCGCAAAGTCGCTGGTAAGTCGACCGTCTACTACCGCAATGGTAAGGTCGTCAACCTCGAATCATACATCAAGAGGGCAAAGTTATCACCAGAAGAGCTCCTCGAGGCTGCCGAGGAGGAGAACCTGCCGAGCTATGTCAGGTCACGGACACCGCCGCCGCAAAGCGCCAACCCCAAGCCAGACTATATTCAACCGCTTGGGTATTACAACGTGAGAGATCTCCTCTTCAAATGTTTCCGTCATCTGGGAGCCCGGGCCGACTCGGTCCTCGACAAGGACTCTGCTCTGGCCGCCTACACCAATTACCCTACCACAGATCTCTACTTCACGATAAGGAATCTTCGCGACGCAGCATGGCTCTTCAAGGAAGACCGGACCAGAGAAGGCGGCGTATTAGTCCGTCGAGCATTCGACCACCTCCACGTCTTGGTCGAGGATCCCAACCCATGGGCCCTCTGTGATTTACTCATGTTTCAGATGGGTGTCCTCCAATACGGTCACCAAACGCTCATCTGGAAGTTCTTGGCGGAATATGCAGCCACCGGAAAGGGACCGTTGGAATGGCTGCACAACGTGTTCAAGGCGCTGCACGAGTTTTTCGAGAACTATCCAATCGAGACGTGTCTTGAATTCCTGGCAGAACAGGTCGGAGTCATCTATCCGTTGATGGTGGTCCAGGGCACCAAGAAGAACATGCAGCTGTTCTTGCAGGGAGTGGTGAACAGCAAATCGCGGCATCACTATCACATACAGCCGGTACGGCGATTCACATTAGCGATCGAGTCACAGTCACTTCCGCGGGCCAAGGATGTCTTGGAGCCGGAGAACCCCCTCTTCCGGTTCCACGAATTATTCACAATAGGCCTCGAATCCGGATGGAGAGACGAGCGATGTTTGTCTCTGGCGACGGACCTTTACAAGTCAGAGACAGATTTGAACTCGAGGCGACTATCCTTGCGCGCCCTGGCTTACTACCACATGGGTCGATGCCGGCCTGAATCACCAGCCATGGCGGCCGCCAATCCACGATATGGTTATGCCAAGCAGTATATGCAGCAGGCCTTGGATTTGGCACCTCACGCCACCTTTGGAGGACTCAGCGGCGGCGCATTACGAGAGATTTGGGAGGACTCGAAACTACTTGAGCAGTGGCACCTAGAGGATGGCGACACTGCGGCAGCCCAGGCACTGGTCGAAACCCGACAAGACGCGCTCACTCGCTTCATCGGCTCTCTGGACATACCGGCGCGGGCATCAACACCTGGTGCGTGGTCAGCTGCATCAGCACAGTCGCCGGCTGCCTGGTCGTCAGGCCAGTCACCAGTCCCTTGGTCACCAGGCCAGTCGCCAGTGGCCTGGTCATCTGCGGCCCCTTCGCCACCGCCGCATTCCCCGTTGCTGTCGTGAGATTGGCAACAGGTACGATATCCCTATTCGGCAACCTTGCATGGCTGAGGAGTTTCGTGGGTTGGATGAACTTGCTTTACTAGCTATAGGCGAAGAGAGGCGAAGAATACCTACTCCTGATGTTGTTTTCCTTTTTCATCTCTATTTGTTATCTCTTGGACACGGGATCACGGCTTTGTATGGTAATTATGTACTGATTACATCTATTGTTGCTACTTGCTTTCGGGCAATCTGTATTTGAAATTTACGAATATATCTCTTTTTATCTTCACCTCTACCACCTGCCACGCCAGATGAAAAATGATTGACAGTGAACTGGGGGGTTCCTGTATGCCTGCGGGTCTTCCGGACTTGCTTCTTGAGCTAATCAGCCAGGGTTCATCTGTTTTCAGCTAGCCATGCTGCTGCTTTCTTCATGTCAAGGCCTGGGGGTGCAAGACAGGACCACGTTCCAGGTTCTCGGTACTCGCCAGCGACTTGCTTCGGCCTGCTGCCGCGCTCTCTGATTCGGTAGGAAGGGAAACTCCCTGCCTCGAACTCGGGTGTTCGCTTCCGAGTGGGCGAAGGATCTCGAGAGTTCGAGGCCCTTCAGGCTTCTGCCATGCATCCATTCGGCCAGGGTCGTGGTTGGTTGTGTTCTCTTTTTATCGGCGCTTCCCCCGCTTATGGGCGCAGTTCAATTGTTCGTGGTTGCAGGATGACCGGGAAGGGACATCATCAGACATTGGAAACTTTCATTTTCTAGCCGACAGGTGAACTCGTCAGCAAAGGATAGCTGTATTTGTGATACTGTACAGCCCTTTCCTGGTCTGGATATTGGTGATATGCCCACCACGAGTGCCCGGCCTTGGGGGCACACGGGCTTCTGTTCGCCATTTTCTGTCGTGACTTGCGCTGTACCTGGTTGTTGATTACAAAAGCCGCGGAGGCTGATGCTACTAACGAACTATAGATGGAGTCTTTCTCTCAGTTCCCAGTCTCGTCAAGGCCAAAGCTGAGATGACATTTGTGCAGCAAGACCTCGAACATTGTCCTCTGCGTGCTGATTCTACTTGGAGTAACTGTGGTAGAAGAGCATAACGTATGTAGTGATTTCATCTTACTTTAGTATAGCGAGGAGTGTATAATAATTTACAGAGCACTGAGATGGCTGGCTTGCGGAGAGAGACGAGCCGCGACACCGGCACGAGCCTAGGTTTCAACGTCGAGCCTGCCTCGTAGATTTGAGGGAACGAAGGACAAAACTCTGCAGACTTGAAAGAACTCTGCTCCCATGGTCTGAGTTGCTGCTTCTTGAAAACAAAGGCATACATGTATGCATCTGGGCGAGTTTGATACCTATCACGAGTCCCCCCGGTCATATGGGTCTATAGTGTTTATCTTAACCCCCACTCCCACAGAGTATATCCTTATCTTTCCCTTCTCGCTAAGCCGATTCTATATTGACCATATTGTGCTCATCAATGGGGCTGCTCTGGGCGACTGTTGAACCAGATGACATTCAAACCAACAGAGAATGTATGTCGTTCTCAAAGACTAGTACATGGTGCTCTATTGACGATACGCCGAGATAAACAGCGAAGCAAGTATATATAACATATAGATATATCTCAAGTCGTCTCTCGCCTCATCTGCTAGGAATGAAATGGTTCCATCAAACAGCTAGAGCCTTTGTGTTACCATAGCTGATGAATAGTCCCAATTCAAAAAGACAGAGAACCCTAGATCGCGCAGAAAACACCATTACACAAGCTCAGCGCATATCTAGAGAGAATGACCACGGCGCCTGGGCACTTCGGTTCACAGGAGGGGTCTACTTCTCATCGTCCACAAGCGAGCGGACTCTGCACGTTGAGCAAGAATAATGCCGAGGCAGACGATGCTATTTGAGAAGCTCCTCCAAACTACAAACTGTGTGCTGTGTGTGCATGAAGAAAAGGATAACGCGATCACACAGGAATGAACATCGCAACAGAGGCTTGAGAGGGAATTTATTCCGTGATCTCGCAAGAGTGGGTAGTCAGATACATTGCCCTTGCGACATACGCATCTCTGTGGACTCGTTATACTCCGTACCACTGTGGATTGCTTTGCCTGGCTCCGGTTTTATGGTCATTATCGTCACGAAACGGTTCTGATAGTGTTTCCGACTCCTGCGTACTGGTCATATATATATTCCGCTGTCTTCTCCCTACTACATAGTACATACTATACATGAGGCTCGCAAGCATCGTATATATGGGGGACCGTTTGACGCTCGGCCTCTAGTTTCGGGGGACAGGGTGCGGAGTATACGAACGAGAAAAATGTGATCCATCGTCCGCGCAGTAAACTGTCAAGTTCGAACTGCTCGTCCTTCCCCAGTGTCCAGCAAGGATGTCGGTACGGCGGTCGGATCTGTGCAAGTTTTTTTTTTCTTCTTCTCTTCTCCACCAAACCGTTCGCTCCACGTAGGGGCCACATATAGATACACACGATCCTTTCAAAGGTCGGATGGTGAAGTTTGCAGGCAGAGGAAGTATTCCGCCAAAGTAAAGGCAGGATTCCGACATTCCCTGATAGTCGACCGGTATACACGAGCAGAGGGGGTGTGATTATTGGCAGCCAGCCATTCCAATTTCCCGGGTAGTTCTCACCTAATACTCTTGGTGAGAAACCATACTGCTGCAGCTGAGTCTCTAGCCCGCCTCCTGCCAAGAGAGATACCATGGAAAGCCAGCTCGCTCTGTCCTTGGCTGACCTAGTGGAAAGCTCTTGACTCTCGTGATGATGGCGCCCGCCGCTTATTATTCACACTACTACGCACTGCTGCTATACGGGACGGAGCCCACGGACGACACGGTTTTAGTTGGCAACTTGGCACAAGAATGGAGTAGGACTGGAGCAGGTAGTATAAAGATTACTTCACGCCACCATCCCGGTCGCGTCAAGCTTGTCAAAAACTGGTTCGGCCAGGGGCGTGGTCGGTCTCAGGCTCAGCTGGGCTTTCTTCTTTTCGGCATGGAGCTGAGCAAGGTTGATATTCCCAAATTGGAGGTGGTAATCAGAGGGCGCAAGGTTTCCCTACAGGTGCACCGCAAGCCGCCCGTTTTCCAATATTGCCAAGGCTGAAGCGGCAGGCGGGAGCCGATGAACTCGAGTTGTGCTGGGTCGTGAGGGAGGTTGTCTTCTGCTTACGAGTTGGCCGCGGTAGAGGGCCGTCAACAGCTCTACAGCCTGTCCAGGCGTATCACGAAGCAGAACAAACTAGTAGTAGAGGCGGTATGGTCTTGAACATCTTGACAGGTCCCGAGAGGCATCGTTAGCTCTGCCCCGGATGCCAATCTTGTACTCAAACCGTCCTCGCGCCCGCGGAAGATCGTCGCAGTCTCCCTCTCGTCGGGTATCGTCCGTGGGTTGGGGTTCTTCTCAGCCCAATTCGGGGATGTGATACACTCAATCACCTACATATTTCGCCGACCAGATTCCCGTATGCAGAGTAGAATGGCTCATTTCATTTTTCTCCCTTACATACACTAGAGCTAAAAAGCCATCTCCATCTTCTCTCCTTGCCGTCGAGCCGGATCGGCGTCCAGACCCTCCCAGACAATTGCGAAGAGGTAATCATAATGGCAAGAAACGGCGCCGATCACTTTGTTGCCAGCCGACATTCGCGACGCGCGAACAGACGCAGTTCATGGGAGGTTCCAGACTCGCGATCCTGGATCATTGTCGAATGAGGGCAAACTAAACCGCCAGCTGCACCGTAATCTAGAATCCAGATTTGTATGATATGGGCAGACCAGACCCCGATCGGTTCGCTTCCGCCGCATACTGGGGGCGTTTGTTATTAATCTCCTAGGTCAGGTCAGGTCAGCACACTATCTTTTTTTTTTTTTTTTTTATCTTCTTCAGCAACCTGAATGAGCGAACCCGAGTCTGTGGTTCACGTCCGGTTCAGGGATCGGGGATAAAACGCCAGCTCGGCCAGTCCATCCATTCCTGCATCAGCGGACTTTTCAAGTTGTGGAGATTTTTCCTTTTTTTATTTTTTGACACATCTGCTCGGGGGCCTGGTCCGGTTCGAAAAGCAAAGTGTCCGTCACCCTGGTAGCGCATCACGTTTGTGAGCAGCACTGAGCAGGCTGGCTTTTGGCTGGCTCATTTGAGTGTGGCGCCCACCCGCACAGCTTGCTCTCCTTTCATTTTAAACTAGGTGCTCCATCGTTCTGAAGTGAGAGGATGAAGAAGAGAAGGCGCGAGCGCGAGCCGTGAGCAAGTGAGCACTAGGTAAGAGAGTAGGCGTAGTGTACGAAGTAGCAGGTGGTTCCCAGTTCAAGGATTCAAGGAATCGACGATGGATCGCACCGGCTGCCGTCAAGGAAAGAAGAAGCGGCTCTGCCACTGGGCCATCTCGTTTCAAAAACCTAGATCTTTCGGTTGAAACATATCATCTTTTTGGCACCGGCTATTATTACATGTCACACGTATTAGCGTAGCTGTTTCTGGCATCGACAATTGTTTGGTGTTACGCGCCTCCCACCTGCATATCGGTTTGCTGAAGAATATGCAAACAGGATCGCTTCCTTCCCGTCTGGAATCTGTAGCAGAAACTGCCTTGCTTGCTGCTGCAGACTTCCGGATACCGATCCGCCGAGGCAATCCCCTGGCCTTGGCGGGTGCCCGCGATTCCATTTGCTCCACCGGCCCGATCAATGGTCATTGTATCATTTCGCACGTGGTTTCGTGGCAGTGCAAGGGAGCGGGAACTGATGAGAGACGAAATCTTTAATTCTTCGGTAGTAGTATGGTCACCACCCACGCTACGTACAAGCGAATGCATGCCAATACCGAACGCTGCTTCTTTATTTCACAGTCTGACAGTGGAAATAGGTACAGCAGCCACACGCCCACAGCTTTGGAAATCAGATACCCACTCACACTTACCCATACAAACTTCACGCCGGTCCCGAATTGCTGCTTAGGGCCGCCCGCGAGCAATCTTTTCAAGCCGCCTTATTAGCTGGCTCCTCGTTCCAGGGCTTTCTCTCTCGTTCTTGTTTCCGGATTACCCCTTTGGGACGACACCACAAGTTAGCAGCGCTCTTTTCAGAAAGATGGAAAACGTGCGCGCCTCCAAGCCAACAGTAGCCGCGGCCTCCTGCCCCGTTCCTGGCACCGTCTTGGGGCTGGGAAACGTCAAGTCGCCGGGCCTAGGGTAAGTGGGACGCAGAGACCCGAGCCAATGGGTAGCAATTTTTAGTTGGTGAACGACGGTTGAATTGCAGGTGCTGCTTTAAGCTTCTCTCTCGTCTCTCTTCTCTCCCCGAATACGTTCGTGATCGCGAACATTACACTCGGCCGGACCGGTATCAGACACGAGATCCCCTATTCCCATCTCTTCTTGTCTTGCACAGTATCAAGTATCCTCGGGGATGCCAAGTTCGCATATGTTCCCAAATCATCCCATCATCCCCGGCGCCCCGGGGCTGGACTGGAGCAGCGCAGTCTCCCGATCCACTCTTCACGCCCCCGAAACAGAGCGAATTGGCTTGGCCTCTCCCTCACCCTTTCCGGCGACCGGGCAGGTCGACTAGTCGGGGGGTGTCGCGTTATCATCGACCAACAGAGAGGAAAAACACTAGACAAGAGACCCAAGCCCATCTATCCATGCTTACGATCACAGATGACAAGAGACGCCACACTACGACTCTGGGCGCGACTCCATCTTTGACGACGACGACGACGACGAATGCCTCTTGGTACGGGTTCATACACGACGCTATTATCCAACTTTGTCCGACTTGTTCTCCGCAGTTCAACACTCTCGCTTGTCCCGTGACCCGTTCGCGGCCGCGCATCGTATCTTGCCTTGGACGAGCTCGACGAAGACGGAATTGAAGGTGATTTCGCCAAAGCCTTTGTCATGACTATTATACCGTATCATCGCTCCTTGGCCCTACTGATCTACTGAACAGCCCTTCCCAAGCAATCCCTCCTGCGGCGGCGGCGAACATGGGTGTCCGCACCAGCCAAGGGTCGTTTAGACTACGCTTTTGGGAAATTCTGCACCATTTGGCATGTATTTGCATTAAAGAACCCCCCAATTGCAGAAATCAGACAAAAAAAAGTGTCAGTGCTCTGCATGCTGCCTGCATCAAGACTACCACCCACACCACCCCGTGATCCCCTTGCCTTTGCCCATTGAAGATTTTCAATCTCGCAACTGGTAATTTTGACGTCACAAGACCAGACCTGTACCTACCAATTGGTATCCACGGATAACTCGGTTAACATACCTTCCAGAGTGCCATCAAGGTAGGCATTCTCGGTAGTCAATTTGCAAGAGCCGTGATCCATCTATGCTGCTGCCATGGTGGTAGTACACAGATCTGCTCTCTATTTCCTGGGAGGTTCTCTGGCCCCCCCTTGGCGCCTGAATGTGTCAAAATAGATTGCATTGCATTTGCATTGCGGCTGAGCCTGAGTGGCTACTGTGTACCCCCCCCCTCTTCCCGCGAGAACCGAGACAGGGAAACACACAACCCCCCCTGGTTATGAAAGTGCCCTTGCACGACACGTGGAAAACCTGAACATGCGATGCTACTGCGTTACGCATCAATCAATCACACTCGGGAAAAATTAATATGCAATGCACCGTTTTCAGTTCCTTGCAATTGTTCAAAGCTCAGGCATGATGATTCATCCAGGAAACAAAACATAGATATACAAAAAAACAAGCATATATCAAAAACGCGTGCCACGGGAACAATAAAAATTGATAGCAGTTGTGGATTTATTTGTTACAATCAGACATATAATTTTGACCCCAGGACGCTATGCTAAATAAAACAAAACAACAGACCAGTCAGACATACAGATACAATACATGTCGACAAACTCCCCCCCAGTGATCCTACACTCCGGCGCCGGTACAGATCAAATACATGACCTGGGCTGCCGGAGCTTCGGTCGATTAACATTGGTATGTGTGCCCATCAGTATGGATGGCAGATGCGAGCGTTGTAATACAACAAAAACTTGCCCAGTCGACCTCAAGCGACGGGCGGCGGAATCATTTTTGGGACGCGATGATTTCGATGGCAAGGCGGCTGGCTGTAATATGAGCCCTTCAAGCAAAGCATATCGCGATGGAAGATACCATGGACTTGCGCGCGCATTGTGCGTGCGAGCTGGCATGGCATCATTGTCTCCACGACCTGGCATGGGACTCGGATGATGAGTGAAACGTGACAAGTCGAATGGGGTATATGGTCGGACGTCATAGTGGTCCTCTCGTCATCCCATGCATGTCACAAGTCACTCGGCGGAGTTGACTTGATTGCGACTTGCCGAATTTCCTCATGCCTTCTTGCCGTAGTCCCAAGCCTCATCCGTGTCCACAGTCGAGTCGCTGCGCTTGCCGTAGTCCCAGGCCTCRTCGGTGTCGACGGTTGAATCGCTGCGCTTKCCGTAGTCCCAAGCCTCATCCGTGTCCACAGTCGAGTCGCTGCGCTTGCCGTAGTCCCAGGCCTCGTCCGTGTCGACCTTCTTGCTGCGCTTGCCATAGTCCCATGCCTCGTCCGTGTCCACGGTGGAGTCGCTTCGCTTGCCGTAGTCCCACGCCTGATTCGAGTCGACCTTGTGGTTGTCGCCGTGCTCGCCGTGCTCGCCGTGCTCACCACGCTTTCCATAGTCCCAAGCCTCGTCGGTGTCGACCTTCTTCTCGCCGCGTTTGCCATAGTCCCATGCCTCGTCAGTGTCCACCTTCTTGCTGCGCTTGCCGTAATCCCAAGCCTCATCCGTGTCGACCTTGTGCTCCTTGCTGCGCTTGCCGTAGTCCCAGGCCTCGTTCGGGCGAACGGAATCCAGAGTAGTCGTGTTGCTGCCGCGCTTCTCGGAAACGCCATAGTCCCAAGACTCGGCCTTGGCGGCCGTCCTCGTGCTGATCACCTCGGTCTGGGCGGCAGAGGGGGCGACGGGCAGGGCGCATGCCAAGCACGCGAAGAGAACCGACGATGTGATGAATGTGGACTTCATTTTGAAGATGGTCTGCTTATAGTCTCGCTTGTACTGGATCGATAGAAAATTGTATAGAAAAAAAAGATATGGCCTCCCAGAGTTGTTGTGGATAAAGTTTTTTGAGATAGATTGTAGTAGAGAACGAATAGATCGACTGTGAAAAGATCGTGTTGCAAAAAGAGCAGAGGACAAATACTGAGAATGTAAAAATAGATGAAAAAGAAGATTTCCAAGAAAGAAAGATGAACAACAGATTTGAGTAGTAGTGAGTGAAAGTGAGTGGATGTTTTAGCAATAGGTCCTTTGCTGGAGGAGATTGATGTCTGATATAACAAAAAATGAATGTATCCTTCGAACAACAAGAAAATGGGGTTCGAGGTTCAGGTCAGATGGGAGTCTTTGCTGAAGGGTCGGAAGTGGTTTTCTGACGGGGTCTGTCTTTTTCGTCTCAAGGTCGAGAGAGGATCTACGTGGAAAAGGGAAGGGATAGTCGGATCCTAATATGTAAAAAGAGGTAGCCGTGGTGGTAGTTACTAGGAGGGCGAGTCCGAGCTAAGAAACGAGCCTAGAGCCAAGAATGGAGATTTTCGAATATGGTGCTATGTACGTGACGTGACGGTACGTAGCGCCTAGCCTCTTTTTCTCCCACAGACAGATTGGAGAAAGGAAAGATACGTATCAGAGAGAGGGTGTGGGAAAAACAAAATAGGAAACGTCAAAGATGTGTCGTCTGGGTATGTAGCGCGTGCGTGTGTGTGTCCGTGTCTGTGTGAGAGAGAGACAAGAGGCCAAAACGAAACAGGGTATCCAGGCTTGCGTGGCTTGCGCAAGGAATACAAGGTATTAGAAACTAAAATTGTGATTCGGTTCAGGTACAATAGTAGCCCGAATAGTAGAGCAAAGAGCGAGAGACTGCTGGTGAAAGAGAGAGAGAGCGATGATCGAGAGAGGGAATGAAGCAAAAGAAGCAAAGCAAAAAACAGCGCGAAACATTCTAGAAGTTCGTGACGGCGGGCCTCCCTGTAACATGGTTTCTTTCGAGTCCATCCACAACCTTGACCTTGCAAGCTTGGAATCCCCATCTCTTGCGCAATGGAGTGGGCGGGACAATGGGATGGGATGCTGGGTTTCCTGGTACATAGTATGAAAGTGGACTCACCTCTCTCTCTCGAGCCGTGACCTGGGACCTTACTACGACGGTGTCTAGTTTAGGTAACGGAAGCCTCTGGCTACGGCACCGTCGTATATTCCCTTCGTCCGCCGCTTTAACACCGTGAGAGGCCAGGAACTGCTCTCCTGAGGCCCAGGTCGCAGGAAGCAATTGTTATTATTTTCTGCAGTAGTGTAGCTACAGATGATTAGGTAGGCAAACCCAGGTTAGGTGTTCCTGGGCCTCGAGGTCTGGGCAGGTATTAGCTGTACACAGTAATGGTAGCTCTTTCCATTCAATCAATCTCCTTTTCTCTCGCTTCACCCCCCTGACACCGAAGCCTGAGCGCGATACAGGCAGAAGCCCCACAGCTGGTGTATGTACTCTGTAGATGGCGAGAGAGACAACTTAATTCTGTCATCACACCGAACCGTTGATGGGATAAATTCCTTTTTTCTTCGCTTGGATGATGAGATATCTTAATGTCGGTTGACGCTGGTGGCTCAGATGTCGTGTCGTTGGAAAGAGAAACATGATCTGATGCGGCGAGAACGTGAACGGCAGGCAAAGAAACTGGGGGACCACTTCCCAAAAGGCAAATACAGATGTCTGCAGGTACCTACATGCTGTAAGTTTACAGGGCTGGGGGGGCGTGTGGCATTGGCATGGCATCAGGCATGGTAAGGTACGGGCATGGAGAGCATGGCAGCAGCATGTGCAAGTGAGTCGAGTGGATGTTCGTTCGGTCGCGGTCAGACTGAAGGAGGGCTGCGTCAAGGTGTGGAGAGCCCGTGTAAGAGCCCAGCAGCGTCCCAGGTAATGATTCCCAGTGGCCTGGAGGGCTAAGGTAGGTAAAAGCGTGGAGGGGCGTCCGCCTAAGGTAAGCGAAAGAGGATGGATTGATGACTTGACTGGGAAGGGCAGAGAAAAAATTATGGAAGTGGGGGGCGCTATAGGGAGCGAAAGTACGGAATGGACGCACATGATATGCGGACTGTGACAGCGGACCCCCCCCCCCCCCTTCACCCCCAAGTGGACGCGGATTGGGCGTTCGGCCGTCCGGCTTGGGATTGATGGATTGGATGCTCATGGCACGGCAAGCATTGATGGCTCAGCGTAAAGAAAGGTGTGGGATAATCTACAGGTTACCTGGTAGCTTATCCAGACCAGACCAGGGATTCCCATAATTAGGCTTGCTTAGTAGCAGTAGGCCGTCAGGTAGAGCATCAGCAGGAGCGAGTGTGTAGGTAGAGATTGGGCTGTTCTTGCCTCTGTTTCTTCTGCCTTGATGACGAAGTTTGCCCCGATTGGGAAATCCCAGAAAAGACCTGGGATGCGATTTTGGATTCGAGGTGGATCGTTGGACCCTGGACACCGCGGAAGTTAAACTTGCATCCCAGTCTACACTAATTTTCTTTATCAGACTGAGCTCCTCTTCTTTCCTATTGTTTATTCCGTTGTCTGCTTCTTTTCCCAAGCCCAATCTGATACACTTTTTTGCATCATTAGTCTTTTGTTTTCCGCCGTTCGATGACGGGGGGCTTGATGGATCATGATACCATGATCCCGACTCAAAAATTTTGACTTCTGCCTCAAACACGAGTAATATCGCAGCACGGAGCGGGCAAAGAAACAACGGGAGCCACATGGGCGACAACGGCATGCTTTATTGGCGTCGTGGTAAAAGTTGCTTTCCGCCATGGCTTCCGGCACGTCCGTACCTTGCAGGTGATCCTGCCGGCCCAGCATGATCCTGCTGCCGAACTGCAGTCAGGGCCCTGGCAAGTACATACCTACACGGAGGATCAAGAAGAAGAAAAGAAGAGCATCATCCATTGATACATGCCACATCAGACGTTGCGTTGCTGGGGGCCATGCTTTTGCGGGATCATGGCAAGTCTTGATTCCTGCCCGATCCTGCAGCCCCGACGCGTGGGGTGGCGGAAGCGCCGTCACAAATCGCCGGCAGCCTGCCTTTCAATGCCTCGATGCTACTTCGCCAATCTGTCAAACATCGCTCCCTTCCGGGCAGCCGGTGGGCGGAAGGTGGGCTCGACACCCCCATGGAAATCTCACCACATGCGCCCCCAATATGGGGAAGGGGAACCGGGACGACTAGATTGATGAGAGGTCCCAAATCTTGTCTCAGGCACCATATATCCCGGCCGGCGGACGACAGCGGCCTGCTTCCGGCATATATGCTTTTTCTTCGTGAACAGTATGTGTCTTTTGTAATTGTTCACCTCGAACACGCGCAGGACACGTTCTTCTTTTCCTTGCTTGCCCTGGGCCCGCGGCAAAAAACACGAACGGCTTTTTTGGGGGAGGCTTGCGCGGGCGGCAACTCTAAAAATTTCACCTTGCGTTGTCTCACTCCCCTCACCGTCACCGCCAGCCAGAGGTCGGCAAAGAAAACAAAAAAACAACGACAGCCATCTCTTGCAAGGTTGAGAGCTCTTGTTTCGCGAACTCCTTCGGCCGGGGAATGAGCTCCCTCCTCCCCATATCTCCTCTCCTTTTTACTTTGTTTTCTCGCTCACCTTGAGAAAATTCTTCAGTGATGTGTCATTCTTTGCTTTTTCTCCCACGCCTCCCTCGCCGCCCAAGGGTAAGAAGATTTTTTCCTCTCAACAACATCCCATCGTCACCAGAGGAGGCAAAACAAAAAAGAATGAGTATGATGATGGAAAGGACGATGAGACTCCCGCGAAATTTGCCCGAGACCAATAATGTTGCGTGACGGGTCTCGTTTAGGGTTGCAACCCGGTCGCCGCCCCTTGGTCCTGAATCTCCAGGGCAGGAATGCTGTCTTCTCTCTCTCTCGGTGTGTGTTTAGGTCTCCGCGTAGAACTACTTGCTCCACGGTCCTCGAGAATGGCCGTGATGATCACGACGCTCCTGGCTCATCTCGTTCTCACACCACGCGTGGGCGCTTACGTTTCACTGAGGTCGACATAAGGTTGCCGATCGTTCAGCGTGCGTGCCATGCCATGCCAGGCCCCGGGTAAATTCTCCTTGCCCGGTAAGAAAAAAAGGTGTGTTCGGTCCCGTACACCGTACATGCGTACCTCGTTCAACCTGCCACTTGGCCACAGTGTATTCTTAATTATACTCCTGCCTGCCTGCCTACTGCATTGGAGCCTTATGAAGCGTGGCTTGTGTGACGAGAGCACAAAAGTAAAGGGTTCCGAAAACCCGTTCTACGGGTGGGATAGTCAAACCAGACCACCGGTACCGACATGATCGACTATAGGCCGGCCCAATCAAGGGCTCATGCATCCAGCTCGAGTCATACATACATACATGCTCCTGCTTGCATATCCCCCCCTAAGGTAGGGTCAGCTTAGGTATGTAAGCTGTGGGTGCAGCCGGGTCGTTTTCTCAAAGGTTTATGTTCCTGCATATCATCATGGTGCGTACCTTGGGTGGGTAGGTTCGGTTCGGCAGCCCAGGTATGGTGGACGTCCTAACGTCGCCTTAAACGCCCTTTTTTTGCCACATGAGGTTTCAAAGCGATGCTGCACTCCCGTTCCTGCATGTCTCAGTAAGATTAAGTCCAGGAACGTGGTTCCTTTTTGATTCTTCTCGTCCTACTAAAATATGTACATATATCCCATGTCCAGTCATGTACCCTAAGCTCCGGGACAGCTATCCGGCGTCCGGCACAACCTTCTTTTTTTCTTTCTCTTGTTCCCCATTCCCCGGTATCCCAGAGCTTTCAAGCAGAAGGAAAGCAAAAAATAACAATAAATCCATTATCATCTATGGTACAAGTCCCCACCGATGCGATGCAATGCAATGCAATGTGTGCCGAAAAGTTCATGCGGGCTCTGCCAGCTTGTTCCCTCTTCTGCGCATTTCGTCTCGTATGTCGCGTCATGGTCGTATTATACTAACTTGGTTTTTTCTCCTGGCTTGTCATCTAGACAACCCAAGTCATCGCGATGGCAACCAGAATTGGGGGTCCTCGAAACCCACAATGTCGTTCTGATGTCATTAAATCAAATGAAAGCACCATTGCTTCCGGGAGGCGGATCCCTTCTTCCGGGCGCTGGCCTGGGCGGCGATTGTCTCGGTGGCGATCCTTTCGGTGTGGCTTGCGACCTATCCTTCCACCTGCTTCTACTGGCTTCGTAGTCGGCCGCCTCCTCTGCCTTGTCGTCACTGCCACGCCTGGGTGGGCTGCTGCTGGTGATGCCACGGCCATAGCGCTGAGCTCGCTTCTCCTCCAGATACTGCTCGGGATCCTCTTCGTCATAGTCATAGTAATCGTCGTTGTTCCGAGCCAAGGCAGGGAACGTGGTCGAATCGCCCGTAACGAGTCCCAACCGTTCTTCTTCCGTCGCATCCTTCACCTTGGGGTTCGAGTACCCCCTGCTTCCCAGGCCTACTCGACTGCCAGGTCTGTTGTAGCTCGATGATGGCGGGCGCACTTCTTGATCCTGTGCCCCATCCGCAGCATGCCGACGGAACGGGTTCTGGAACGAGAATTGGCGTCGCGCAGACTGGGCCTCACCCCTATGCGGCGGCGGCGTCGGCGGAACGGTCAGCGAACTTGAGCTGGCCGCGGCAACTGGGTTCTCAAACTGGATATGACGACTATTACTGCCAGCAACTCCTGCAGCGCCGCCATATTCGGTGTCTTGACGCCGAAGACTATCCGGTAAGCCATACACATGCTCTTGCGTTGATCCGTGTGAGACGCTGTCTTCGCGCGCCTTTTGACTCGGCACAGTAATATTGGTCAGCTGGACTGGGTGCATGGGACTTTGCACCCTTCCATCTTGGTCTTCCCGGTAGTCGGGGTGCCCTGGCAAAACAACGCTCCTTGCCCGGCTCCTGATGGTGCCGGCGATGCTCGAGAGTAGACCGGGCGAAGCCTGGCGTTGGCGTTCATCTTCCAACTCCTCTTCGGTAGGAAGCTGAGACATGCCCAAGGGCAGATGCGGAGTTCTGGGCGGAGGCGTGAATGGTACACCTTGTGGGTGAGTGAAAGGGTTCGGCGAGGTCGCAGAAGTCGTAGGACGACTACGTTGACTATTCATTGTCGTCCTTCTCCTTCGGATTCCATCCCACTCGAATTGTGATGTACCATCCTCACTAACGGTTTCCAGGCGTTGAGACTCCTTCTCCTGGTGTAGGCGCTCAAGTTCCTTCAACTCCATCTTCTTCCGGGCCATGGAGATTCGTCGCACAATAGCAGCGGCGCCGCGGATAGCATCAGCCTTGGGTTCCGTTTCGGGCTGTTCTTGTTCGGCGATTGTGTGGATTTGGTCCAAGTCTCCTTTGAAAACCGCAGTATCGGGAACATCCTTGGCTGACTTGGATAGCTGCAACAAGACAACTCCAGAGCAGATGACGAGGAAGCCCATGACTACAGTAATGATAGACGACGCAGTCCCCTTGAAACCCTGGAAAAGCACAGCCGAGGTTATAATCGTCGTACTGGTAAAGTAGACGTAGTAAGTTGGCGTAACCATGGCCGCATTGAACAGGTTCAATGCTTTCTGGTATGGAATGAGCACGCGGTATTGCTTGAGACAAAGGAGGGAGAACTTACATTGAGGAAGATGATTTCTGTCAGCAACGTGCCAACAACGAAGACCATCAGAACATAGATAAACCAGTGCGTAAACTGGCTTCCAGAAGTTCCCTGGGCCTGCGCAACGATCGCGGCGCCTAGGCCTTGAGTGCAAACGACACTCAAGCCTCCAATCCAGCTACATATCGAAATGTAGACCAGCATATTCTTTTTGCCCCATCTCGGTCCGCAGTAAAATGCGGTAATGACGGAACCGACCAAGATGACGCCGGTATAACTGAGGAAGCCTGGCGTTATGACGAACTTTTGCATCTCCTGAATGTTGGCCACCGAGGATTCCTCGGGCGCGTTCATGACAATAACAACAGAACCGACGATACAGAGGAAGCAGGCAACCTTGCCGACCATACTGAGTCTTTCTTTCAGAAAGATTGCTGACAGAACAGTGGTGATGACAACCGAGAGAGCGCCCAGAGGAGTGACCAGAATGGCGTCGGTGAAAGCGTATGCGACAAAGTTGCAAATTTCGCCAACAATCATGAGAGTCATTCCAGACCACCAGTAGAAATTCTTGAGATAGCCATAGCCCTCGCCCGCGACCTCCTGGTACTTTTCGTTGGCCTTCAACAGTCCAACCTTTTTCAAAACAAAAGATGTGCCGATGAATGCGCCCGAGGCGATGGCGAGCGATATACCAATGATCTTGTAGGAGGCCGGTCGTGTCTGGTCGTCGGCATCGGTCGAGGTGTCGTTAGCCCTGGCATATACATTGTGGGCGATCTCGAGGACGTGGCCGGCATGATCCATCTTGACTACGAGTCGCTTTGGCGACGGCGAATCGTCGCCGTCGTCTTACAGCCGGTACGAGGCTCGATGTAGGTGTGCAGGTTGTATGTACTTGATCGACACAGCTGTTACCCAAAAGTTTCCAACTTTCTTCTCTTTTATTTGTGCGACAACACCGGTCGTGTGTTGTTTACTTTGTATACTCGTCGAGACCCGAGAATGTTGTGTAAGGATCGTGGGTCGGCAGCATAAAAAAAGGCAATCTGAGGAACAGGGACCCGGCAGCGGACTGGATGATAAGGACGACCCTGGGAGGAGCGATATTGTAGTGTATGCGCGTGCGGTGGCAGGCGGCTCGACCGAACTGTCGAGTTGAGGCAGTGGGGAAGGGTTCGTAAGTATGACCGGGTTGTCAGGCAGTGCCTGCGCGACGGAACGCTATTCGTGTCGAAGGATGATCTCGGGCGCTTTGATGTTTCCCGGTCCGTCGATAGGTTTGTTTCTTTCTGTCGATTTGCTAAAAAGGCGACTGCAGCACAGCTCGTTGGGTCACAAGAGGCGAGTGACCAGAAAGGGTGGTCGACTTGAAACGGGAGTCGTTGGAGTTGACGCTGGGTGCGGTGTGAGAGAGCTGCAGTGGGAAACCCCCGAAAGAGACTGATGCGAAGGACGTTGCGGGCAATGCGTAAGGAGCTGCCGCTGTTGGATGGGCATATACGTATTCTTTCTGATCAAAGCAAGAGAGACAAAGACAATGCAAGAAAAGCGCAGAATGCCTGGCTGAGCGAGATGTTTGTTGCGACTCTCAATGAATCCTTCAAGTCGCACACTCTACCAAGAGCAACAACAGGAGACTTTGGGGGGCCACGGGATGGGAATGCGACCCGCTATGTCATAGGTAACGGGCCGTGGAAGCACAGAACAGAGCTGAGCTTGAGCTTGTGGAGGCGGAGCACAGAACACCAGCTATTCCAAGTTCTGGGCCCATCGGTTGCGTCGCCCGGGGCAGCGCAGTTAGCACTGATTGGTGTCTCGTCGCCCTTGCCCGAATCGAATGCATGTGCTGGGTTCATGTTGGGTGGCAGCGAGGAGAGAGGGATTACGTAGGTAGCGAGGTTGGCACTACATACTACTACAAGGCCTTTGTATCCATTTCTACTGGCTACCAGCAAAGTTATACATGTCTAGCACACCTAGGACGCCGCCAAAATATATAGCGACAGGGATGACAGGCGGGGTTCAAGCAACGACGACAACGAACCTTTGGCTGTTGAAATACCATTCCAGATGCTGGCTGTATGCATGATCCTTCCACTGGAAACTCCTCTTTCCCCCAGCTTACAGCCTCTCTTTTTTTTCTTTCAAATTTTCACACATGATATTTGAGGATCTAAACAGAATACTCGTACCGTATCCCACCGTCGCATGGTCGCCATCGGGACGCCGTCTCTTTCTGCGTGTCGCTCTTCATCTCGATATAGCAGGTAGTCTTGATCCGGTCGGCGTAATACATAAAGTACCGGGATGCAAAGGCTTGAACAGGACTTAACGCAGCCCCCAAATGATAAAACTTGGAGGTCGCAGAAGTCGCAGCTAGCGCCGGGCGCATATGCAGAATGCGAGAAATGGTTGGCAGGCGCAAGACGTCTCGATCGGATTGAGGCTTGGCAGCTCTTCACGACTGGCAGACTTGATCATTTCCAGCGCGTGTGTGCCTGTCGGAGCCCTCCCCCAGACGCCCTCGAGTCCTCCGATCTTCCCAATTCCAAGTGCATCAAACTGCAATTGATCCCTCCTGACCAAAGATGAACAAGACGGCTGTCTTATACACGGATCGGCGTTTCACACTATCCAAGCCCTTCCTTCGACGTTCCAGAAGAACAGAGGAAACACCAAAGCCCATCGGCCAATGGTTTGTGGCTTCCGTTATGCTTATTTTGACTTGTGCACGTGTGTACGCCGAGAGCTCGAGAGTTCCCACCACCAGAACTATACTGAACTCAATCTAGGTGAGTGATGCTTACAAGCACCGGCCGGCCGCTAGGCTGAGGTCCGCATGGCTTGGACCCAAGTAATAATATCTTCAGTCTCTGTATTTCTCCCACACGACCAAATCCCAACCTGCTGCCTGTAGGAAGACGGCCGCCCTCGTGTAGAATCTCAAAACTCTGCCTGCGAAGATTCTCACGAGTGGATGTCACTGGGCCTCTCTTTACGTACAGCCACACTCGGATGCCGGCTTCAACGGCATCCAATGACTCGATGGAGAACATTGAACCACGCTGTGCGAAGTCCGAAGTATACTCGTGAGACCATGGCCAACTGACGCCCCGCACGCGCCTCTCAGCAGAATCTTATCACTGCACGGCAGACGGAAAGAGGCTCTTATCTGCCTCAGTAAAGTGCACCCTAGAGCTGCCAACTGCATACACCAATGTGGCGACTTGAGAATCTCCAAGTCGCATCTGCCTGGAAACCAGCTGCTCACGTAATACTCACGGAATCATTTCGCGCAGTCGCGACAGTTAGGCGGGCATTAATGGATGATTTGCAATATCACGTTCATGTATGCTAGGCGACGAACAATGATCGGACGCCTCCATCTTTATAGTCACAAAACCTGGCAGTGGTAAGCCACACGCTGAAGAACAAAAATGGTACAAACCAAGCCCCCCTCGGGCAGCAACACCCTGACCCCTTTCGACTGGCTCATGCCTCGGGTATATGTCAGTCGGATCTTATGCTTTCCAACCAGTGACCACGGCAGCTTCCAAGTCCTCAAGGAAGGTCTGCGCGCAACCGCTGAGGATCTTCCATATCTCCTGGGCGGAGTAATGACCCAGGATGTGCCCCGAGGCTCGTTGCGTCTGACGGACCCGTACCAGACCGTCGACGATCTGATATCGTGGGAGGATCTCTCCGGATCGCTGGATTATGCTGTGCTCAAGGCGGGCCACTTCCCGCCCTCGTCTCTCGTCGATCCCGCTATCAGGCCGCCGGATACGATACCTCCGTTGAAATCACCGGCGCCGGTCCTGCGGGCGCGTCTGTCGTCTGTCAGGGGAGGCGCACTGCTGTGTGTTACTGTGCACCACAGCACTACCGATATGACGGGCATCGGCGTTCTGCTCAAGCTATGGGCTGCGCATGTCCGTACAAAGTCCTCGGCGGCCGTTCAGTTCGACCCCTCCTGGTACGACCGAGACGTCGTGTGTGGCATGGCAACTATGACCGCGGCTAACGAAGCGCCCGTCGATGAGGTCCCAAGTCTGGTACACGTGATCAGAAGTGATGAGCAGTCTCTTGCGAAGAAGAACGTTCCGAACCAGACCTTCTACGTGACCAGGATTCTACACTTTCCACATGCTCGCTTGCAGGAACTGAAGACGGCCGTGAATGAGCAGGTACGTTCCTTGCAGGGAGCTGTCGAATGGGTCTCGACGGGCGATGTCCTCACTGCCATATTATGGAGTGCCACGGTCTGGATGAAGGAGGCCGACAGCGACGATGAGAAGACGGGCTTGTGCACCATTGCCATTCCCGCAAACTTCCGCGCGCAGCTCAGCCCGGCCTTGCCGCAGAACTACCTCGGCTCAGCTTTTGCGATGACTTTGTCTTCAGCGACGAGAAATGATTTGTTGCACGCGTCAATGGAGGTTCCTTCAACTGATGGAGTGTTGCCGCACGAGTCGATGTCGAGCCTGGCAAGAATCGCGTCAGCCGTCCGCTCTTCCCTCGGTCGTGTAAATGATGCCAGCGTCAAGCAAGTATTGCGTTTTGTAACTTCTCAGTCGGACATCACGCCGATCAAGTTCGCGCCCCGCCACGACGGCATCTCGCTCGTCTCGTGGGCGGACGAGGGCGTGTACGAGCTGGACTGGGGCGACGCTCTCGGTCGCTGCGACGCCGTGAGGCTGCCCAGGATGGCCGCCAAGAGGGATCCCATCGTGCTGCCGCGCGTCCCGGCGGCGGAGGGCAGGCCGGCTGGTCTCGAGGTGATTGCGAGCTATGACGAGGAAATGATGGAGAAATTTTGCCGGAATCCCTTGATTCGACGATTTGGGACTGTCCGGTGTTAAGACGAGGGAACGAGAATACATTCGAGTATGCGGTTCCCTAAAGCGTGAGCGGACTACATTGCGAGGATAGCTGCTGTCGTCATCTTGGTCGAAGCTCTCGTGATAAAATTAATCATGTCTCACACATCACTTGGTAAATGCCATGCCTGCAACAAGTATTGTACTCGACTGAGTGCTTTGAGATGCCAAATCTGTGGTCATGGCCAGCTGTTTGCAGGCACACCCACGAAGAGTATTATCTATACTCTAGCGCCTTATCAGTATATCATTCAAGAAACGATCAGTGAATAATCAACTTCTACAGATCCGTAGTACTGGCCTTGTAACACCTGAAGCTTCCAGTTCGACGATAGATATTACAGAATCTCGGAGAAGCATCAAGGATAGATACTGGCATGGCCCAACATGCCCATCCATACCGAAGCCATGATCGTCAAGCATTGAAAATCCTCAAGCATTGAGAAAGAATACATCTCTTTGGATATGACTTGGAGATTCTCCGTGTCTCGTTCTCCGTTTGTCCGATATGCACCCGTTGCCCACCCTTACATATTGTGTTCAACCTACGCCTGCTGCAGCGTTTGAAACGATCGCCTACCACAAATCCCTTGTCCCATCTAGCTGGCTGCCAAAACAAAGGCACATAATATGCAACGTGTCGACAAGTCTTTAACTTCAAACCACTAGGTCTTCTGGCTTAATGGTAAGGTACGACAGACTTGACGTTCAAATTGCCAGAAAACTGGAACCGCGGATTCATTAGTACCTGTCCGCACTTTTTTTTGTGCCTTTTTCCGAAAGATAACATACAATGTACTGTGGAGTTTGACACTCGGTCTTCAAGTTCAAAGAAGTCGTCTTTCAATTACCTTCCTCTCAACCTTTTCTATTGTCTGGAGGCGATGGTTACTTGTCGGTTTCTGTGAGCCCGCATCTACCTCCTTCCCTGGCCGACCAAGTGCGAGTCTGCTGGATGCGATGCGAGGACATCGAATTGCGTGACCATGGTCACAGTCCAGTGACAACATGATGGTTCTCGTGATAACAAGACAGCAACAGATAATCAATGGGGGGCCCAAGCGTTTTTGTACATACCATCAAAAGAGATTCACCATTCATGACAGCCCGCCGGAGTACGGCATTGATTCACGCCCGGCCTTGGTGACGATGGCGAGCTCGGGCGGAGCGAGTGCTTTCACCACGGGTGACCAGAAGCTGCAGTACACGGCACTGGGTTGAGGAGAGTAATCAAGATCAGTCCGTAGAGGCCGCGGAGGGCCTCGTTAGGACGCTCACGTCGACCATGAACCACACACGGCGTTTGTCCCTCAGCGCTAGCTGGAACATGAACGACAGTGAGTTGAAGAAGAGAAAAGTAGAGTGCCGCTTCGGATGACGATATCATCTGAAGCGGGTATCTTTCCTCACTACCGATGAGATGAACGTCCAAGGGAAGATGTGAAGAGACACGAACGTTTAACGTCGAAACATGACTTCTGCTACCATCCTTATTTCATGAAAGTCATGGCCCATGGCTGGACGCTCGTGAGAGAGGAATCTCTGCCCGTTCATTTTGAATCGAACTTCAATCTCATTGAATTCATGAACAGGACTGGCCCTTGTTTCCTGCTTTTACGAGCAGGCTGTACCCAGAGGGCTCTTTCATTGCCGACCGTCATCTGCAAGAACTCACGAGAGCCAAAACGCCCCAGCCAACATAAAGGCCGCCATAATCCAATCATCAATATATGGAAGTGAATCACTTCCTGTGCTCGCCGACCACTTCGCGTCATTGTCTGTCGCCACAGACCTCGCCCGTTCCAACAGAATCGTTCGTGATTCACGCCCTCGTGAGAGAAACGAAGAGCTCACTCTTGAACACCTCGTCACAACCTCTCCGGGCCTTTCACCGAAGGCCCCGTCCATCACAGCAATAACGCCGTCTGTGACGAGATGCTCCGCGGCGCAAGGAGAACGAGGACCTCATTCCACGATAACATCGTCACAGCCAACCATGGCCCCTCGCATCTGGCCAAACACTTTTCTATAAATCGGAGCAGTTCCGCAGCATGTTTTCGCATCTCACTCCTCATCAAACTGCGCTCCACTCCACCAAAAACAAGTATCGTCAAAACAAGTATCGTATAGTACGAATTACAGCAATCGAACCCTTTTGAAGAACTACCCAAAACAAACAAGATGCCCTGCCTCAGGAGCCTCTTCCGCTGCAAGCGCAAGAAGCAGAAGAACTACGAACTCGCGGCCCCGAGCCTCAACAACAACGTCAACGTCAACAACAATGACAACACCGGACCGCCCACGCCCCCTCCCGCGCGAGGCGCTTCGCCCAACACTCTTCTGACGCCCGTCCCCGAGGAGCCGCCCTTCGTGCGCCTCCCGCTCGACGTCAAGGTCGAGGAGGAGGTCAACCCGGGGTACAGGAAGGACACGTGGTACCACGTGCGCATCGGCGAGGTCATCTACGAGCGCTACCTGGTCTGCACCAAGCTGGGCTGGGGCGACACGTCGACCGTCTGGCTGGCCCGGGATCTCCGGTGTGTATACTCGGGCACCCTTTCGATAAAACCGTTTCATGGTTAGAAGATACTGATCCTCCTCCCTTCTTACCAGAACCTCCCGCTACGTCAGCCTCAAGGTCTGCGCCAACCCCGACGACCAGCGCCTGCGCGAGCTCGACCTGCTGCTGCACATCACCCGGCTGTACTCGAACCACCCGGGCGCGCAGAACGTGGCCACGCTGCTCGACCACTTCGCCGTCGAGCGCCGCGGCCACCGCTACATGTGCCTCGTCAGCGACGTCCTGGGCCCCAGCCTCGCCGTCCGCGTCCGCAGCGTCACCCGCGAGCTCGACATTGACTGGCTCGTCGACCACCTGTACCGCCTGCTCCAGGCCGTCGACTTTTTGCACTCCGAGGCCCACATTGTCCACGGCGGTAAATCATTTCCTGTTTCACCCCTTTCCCTGTCTTTCTCTTCTCAGTCTTCGTCAAGTCTGGTCTTGATCCACTTGGACGTCGATGCTGACACCTTCATAGACATCTGGCCCCCCAACGTCCTCTGCGCCCTCCCGGACCGCAAATTCCTCGAGGACCTCGAGAACCTCGAAGCCGCGGAGCCGAGCGACCGCAAGGTCGACGGGGGCCGCATCATCTACAAGTCGCGCTCCGTCCAGCTGCCCCCCGACCTGGCGCTGTCGTCCTCGCATTCGTCCCGCATCGTCCCCGTGCTCATCGACTTTGGCAACTCGCGCCTCCACCCGGACGCCAAGGACCTCGAGCACATGCGTAGACTGCGCGAGGCCGACAGCATACGCGCCGATGTACCGCACCCACCGCAGCGGGATATCCAGTGGATCGGTCGTCTGGTGAGTTTTCGCCTTCATTTCATAGATATACACCACACTTCATACATGTGTTTGGTATGTAACCATGCTAACATGACATCAAAAAGTTTGTTGGTCTGATGGAGGGTCGAGTTTTGTACAAGAAGACCAATACCCTGACGATGCCCGTCGCAGAAGAAGCACTCAAGGCCCAGGAGAGCAACCTGCGGGCGCTTATATGGAGGATGAAGAACATTCCCGTACCGAGCGAAGATGATTCTGCCGAGGCCACAGAGGAGACTCAAGATGAGAGCAATAGCAATGTGCTGACTGTGAAGGGGCTCCTCCAGGATCCTATTTTCGGGGAAAAGTCTCCAAATATTCGGTGATCAAAGCCAAACTTGCCTGCAGGGAAATGGCAGGACGGCCAGATGGATGAGAATATTGTTCACTGTTTTTGTAACCATGTCCAGTGTGACGCATCTGAAAGAAGAAAGCATCAATACAAATAGCTTTTCGTCTCCTTGTTACTGCTTGTAATACAAACAAATCTTGATATTCCGGATCTCGTGTCCTGGCCGGTCCAGCTCGCCCCCAAACCATGCCGTCTGCTCACTGTTGCGCATTGCCCCCACGCTGTTTTGGATCCATGGCCATGGCAGCTTTCCGTTCAGCCTCGACCGCCAATTGCGCAGCCCTGACCATCAATTGCTGAGCCCTGGCCAACAATTCTTGACCTCTGGCCTTCAAGTAATTCAATTTGTCCATAGGATCCTCGGGCATCCAGGCACTGCGATTGGGTATAACATCGGGGATGGCTTCAAGGTCATCGGAATCAAGCCGGGCCTCCATTTGTGCAACCATGGCCTCCACCTGTACAACCCTGGCCTCCAAGTCATTGATTTCGTCGAGCGTTTCCTGGGAGATCCAGGCACTGCAATTGGGTCTATGGACAACACCATTGGAGACGACGGCTCCTCGATTGAGTGTACCGTCAAGACCTTGAAGCGTAGCAGCACTGCCATTGGGTCCAACGACGGTACCGCTGGGCTGGGCATCAACACCGGTGGTCACAGTGGGACCCTGCTCGGTAGAGTCGTCGGGCGTCTCAGGCTTCTTTGGTGGCGAGGTGTCTGACTTGCATGTCTCCTCGGCGCTGGTGGCCACGAGGGGCGACTCGGCACGCGTATGTTTGTTTGTATTATCCATGATGACTCTTGGTAGCAGAAGAAAGTGACAAAAGATGCTTGTTAGCGTCTGTAATGCTGGTGATCAAACGTGGCTGGCTAGTGATGAGCAAATGCAGCAATAAGAAATTGGCAATGTCGAGCAAATGTGGTGGTGAGAGTCGGAAGGCCAAGATGGAGCGAGAACGGGGAGAGATGGAGTGTAAACATGGGGATCTAGGAAGGCAAAAGGAGGAGCGGCTTCCGTCAGTTTTGGTTCGAGCAAGTGGCAATCGCGGGCTTCTTTCTGATGCTTCCGGCATTTTCAATCATCGAGCATATTGTACCTGCCAGTCGATGAAAATAAGATGACGGTATGGAACCTGTGATGAAGTAATCACCTGGTGTTGTAAGCCGGCGTATCTCGGAAAGCGTAAGTGACGTTCGGAGTACTTGATTTAAGGAAACCACGAGAGACCAACGGCCCGGACGCGGTGACGTTACATCTTGTCTGAAATCGACTTGCACTACGCAGGAAACATTGTCAATCGAACATAATTTTCGACTCATGAGCTACACCAGTAGGGGGCGTACAGGTAGACATAGCCGCCGACATAGCACATAAACAAGCTGACATACTGTAACACCAGGCACGCATCTGAATGAGTGGGATTATCATTGAATAATACTGCCTGCAGTAGCCATTTTATCATTCCTTTTTCAACATTTGTGGTATGTAAACGCCGGCCTGCGAAATCCTTTCAAAATGCACTTGAAATCCGCAAAAGTCCCATACTCCAGTAATGTGTCACAAGTCCTGTCATGAGTGAGATGAATCCCTACACTGCCTCCATTTGTCCAACTCAGAAGGTGCTGACATCGATGTCTCCCAAAATGTAACTAACTTGCTCATCCGATAGGGTCATATCCGCGGACATGGGCGCAGTGCTCGAGAAATCGAATTGTGACTCGGCAGGAAGTGCTGGAGCGGCCATGGTCGTGGTGGCAGGAAACATGGTCGTCGCCATACTGGCGATGCTAGCCTCCTGCTGAGAGAGAACTAGGGGCTGAATCGCTGCCTTGAACTTCTCGAGTAGGGCCGGGTCATCGGCCGCCGTCTTCTGCATGCTCATAATCTGCCGGGCACGATCGCGAAGCTCGTTGTCCGAAGGCAGAACACCCGTCTTGCTGACCTCTCGCTTGACATACTCTGTCAGGCCGCTCTCCAGCTCCCTGGAGCAGAAGACCTTGGCTGGCGCGGCGTAGCGCTGGTTGAGGGTCTTCAGATAGCGGTTGGCCGTTGCGGCGTCGGGTTCGAAGGGCTTCGACTCCTCGCGACAGAAGATCTTTGGGTTCTCCTGGAGTGGCTCCAACGTGACCTGCGGGCTTAGGCACACATATGGCGGGGCGAAACCAGTACCACCGTCCGTGACATTCCATTGCAGCACGTCTTGTGTCAGACCAGGTCCTGCTGTCTGTAGGATTCCGGTGTCACGCTTGAACCTTTGCAGCCACTCGGCATTATCTGCAGCCGTCTGGTTCCATGGATCGTCACTATTATTGGTCAGTCATTTATTCATGAAAATTCAAGCAGAAAAGAATTGACGTACTCATCATAAACAATCCATCGTGCTTGGTGTTGAAGCTCTTCGTCAGAGGGAATGTGGCAGTTTGGGTTGTTGGGAGACATGGTGGTCGCAACAAAGCGTCCGAGATGCTTGGCGAGACGTTGATAGCAATTGGCATCGTTGAGGAAGAATGGTCCCGGCCTCATGGAGCGCGGTGGCGGCATGAAACCGCCGGGGGAGGTGTTGGTACCAGCAGGAGTACGAGCTGCCGGCTGGAGTGCCGGCATCAAGGACAGGCCTTGGCTGTTAGGGGAACTGTGCGAGGGAGAAATAGTCGCCGGCGTGTTCAAGGGCGGATGACGTTGCCTAAACTGCACCAGCCACGCCGCATCATCGGCAGCAGTTTGGTTCCAATCGTCGGCCTCGTCGTAGATGATGAGCCGAGCCTGTAGCTGCAAGTCGGCATCCGTGGGCTCTATCCCCATCGACCGCTGCGTCTGCATAAACTCGCCCAGTTCGCGGTCAAGCCTGCTAAAGTTGTGGACCGTCGAATCAATGAGCATTGGATCTTTTCCTCGAACATTCTCGGCCACTATATCCTCGCTCCGTGGCAAGTGGGCACGCTTGCGAAAGTCGGCAAGCCAAGTCGTCGAGGTCAGGATGAGACGGACCAGCCAATTGGCAACGTCCTCTGAAGTGCTCGAAGACTTTTCCTCTATCCTGCCAATAATCTTACAGGCTTCGGTCTGAAGCTCGTGGTCCATGGCAGTTAGGCCAAGTAGTTGACGAGCCTTGACAAAGTCCTGGAGTTGGCTTTCAAACTCGCAGTTTTCGAATATGTTGTCCTTTCCATTGATGCGGAGATTGTACAGCTCGTTCTCGGACGATTTTCGGATGGGCTGGAGCATGGCAGTCTGGGCAAGCTCGCTCCTGCCCTTGATCAGGTCTCTTAGCCATGAAGAGGCTTGAGCAACATTACTCGAGGTAATGTCGGCACTGAATACGATTCGGCAGGCTTCTTGTTGAAGCTCGTCGTCCGTTGGAGAGCGGCCCGTGTCTTCACTTCGTCGTTGTGCCCAGTATGTGAGCTCCAACTTGAGTAGTTCATAGGCATCCCTCGGCGTCGAGGGGTTGGTGGTGTTGGCTGTAAATGGAAGAGCGCTGTTTCGTTCGTCGTGAATCAGGTCTGCAGGGGCGCGTTAGATACTGGAAGGAACGTTCATCAGGAGGGATCTCTCACATGGCGGGACCGAGTTCTCGACCATTTCGAGGACGGGAGCATCAAAACCCCAGTCACCCTTCCAATCGGCCATGGTGTAACCAGTCTTGAAGTGTTCAGCAAGGTGGTCCACACGGATGGACCAGCTGTCCATGACAGTGCCGCAGAAACCACAACGAGATCGGATGGAGGGTGTATTGACGCGCCACTGGTCCATTGCCCATGGCAAGAACTTGACATCGTGGACTAGTTTGAGGTGCTGTCGGAGATGATCCTTTCGGTAAAAGGTTCGCTCCTCCAGCGTCCTCTCTGTGCAAGCAGTAAAGTTGTGAGACTCAATGTGAGCATCATCAGGGTTGGCCTCTCCGCAGAAGACGCAGCTCATGACACCATTGACGGGATTGACAGCCTTGGCACCGTCGGGCGAGCAGACCCATCGCTCCAGCGAGAGATGGAGAGACTTTTCGTGCCGCTGCCAGTCGTGCTTAGTTCTGAAAGTTTCTGTGCAGAAAGTGCACTGGAACGTCTTGAGAGGTTGCGCAAACGCCTCCTCAGCTCGCTTGGGAGGCGCCCGCCTGCGCCGCCTGCGACCACGGTGGTTACGGGCAAACGAAGGCAGAGAGCCAAACGAGCCGCGAGACTGGTGCGAGAAGGTCGAGGCAAAAGAGCCTCCACTCGAGCCGTGCGAGTTGGAGAAACTGCTAGCCGACGACTGGTTGCAAAGCGATTTGCTGGATCCGTCATCCGAGAAGCCAGAGAAGACGGGAGTGTTGCGTCCCGAGCTGGACGAGATGGCTGAACCGCTCGAGGCAGTGACGGCGCGAGCAATGGCAGTGACCGAGGCGGGTTCGTTCTCGGGCGGCGAGTTAGCCCAACGCTGTAGAGGGTTCATGTGCTCCATTGATCTCGGAGTTCCCGGTCGTCGCGGAATGTCCATGGCTTGCGCGTAGCCCATGCCCACGTGCGGAGACGTCGAGCGCGTGGGCTGAATCTTGCCTCGCCGCCGGGCATTGGCAAGCCAGTTGGTGATCTGAGTCTTGTTGAGGCCCGTGATCTTCTGGAGGCTCTCCTTTTCGTCTTCTGAAGGGTAGGGGTGGCGGCTGTGTGTCGACACCCAGTTCTTCAGAATTCTGACCGACTCGCGAGAGAACCGGGCTCCAATCTTGGCTGCAGGCTTGCCAGTCGGATACTGCGTGTCTGCCTCAGTGGGCGGACCAGGCTGCGAGACATTGACGGTACGGTTCGACAGCGCCGCGAGCTCATCTTCGTGGAGGATGGACGTCTCTGGACGATCGCCCATCGTCGGCCAAGGGTTTGCCGGAAAGGTAGCGCCCGCCTCGGCACCAGCATGGTTTCCCTTGGGGCCGAAGCTGCACTCGCACCTCAGGGCAACACAGCTCGTGCAGTAACCCTTGTAGCTACCCTCTCGAATACGCTTGCATTCATATCCGCCAGAGCGGCAGTGGCTACAGGGCGCCTCGGGGAACTCCCACGACATCTGGGCGGGGAGGGGAGGCTCAAAGCCCAGAGGTTCGACGGGAAGAGGCCCAAAGGTATCATCCGCAGACGTCATGGGAAGGTCTTGGGGCATCTGCGTCGAGTCAAAGTGCTCGAGGGCCCAGTAGGAGAAGTCATCGCCGTCCACGTCACCGAGCACCAAGTTCATGTTGGTGTCGTCTTGCTGCTGGTTGGGGACGCCCTCCGCTGTAGATGACTGGAGGCCGAGGTCAAAGCCGGTCTCAGCACCAGCAGCATCCCAGTTGATGAAATCCATCTCCGACTCCTCTTGTATGGTCGTCATAAATTAAGGGCGTAGATGACCAGAGGGCGAGTATCGGTAGTTGCGGGCGTGGCTGCTAGCTGACATGGAAATTGACACCTTGCCCGCGCCCTTCTGTCAATCAGTCAGATGGACAGGCGACAGATGCTAAAAAACTGAGTAGTTGCTGAGTCAAGCAACCAAAAACCTGGTATGTAAATAAGTTGAGGCCGAAGAGTAAAACCAGATATGAAAAAAAGGAAGACGAAAAGATGAAAGTAATCCTCTCGGCAAGCGGGTCCCTTGATACTACTAGGAACTACTAGGTATCGAGCATTACGAGAAAAAAGAGTCATCCAACCAGACAAGGTCCAGCAAAAGAGCGGGATTGGAATTGATACTCGTTCGATAGCAAGAGCTTTAGTCACGGGATCCAGCTGCTAACTGGGCAAAAGACAACAGAACCGCCAGGTATTCGTCAGGGTTTCCGTCCGATACTCACTGCTGTTGCTGCTGAAGTGGACGAGCAGACGAGGAGATCTGTAAGACCTGAAGCCGGAAGAGGAATAGGGCCATGGGCGATTATGGGCTGGTCGGGCCCCACGTCATGTCAAGTCTGCGCCCTTCGTCCAAGTGCAAAGGGCGCCGCGCTTGTCGTCTTGTCTGTCCTGGTCTGTCCCCCGGAAGGCCTTGCCTTTAGAGGGTCGGGCGGGGACGCGAATCGACTCAAGAGATTGGCTGCCCGTCTCTGGCCTCCCCCATAATCGCAGACTACTGCAACCGTACGGCGTCGACCATGAGGCACTGTACTGCGGAGCCGGAGCACCTACAGATCTGTACCTCGACACGCCCTCGCATGGCCACGCTTCGTCGCGGCCTATCGTCATGCTCACATTGGAATTTCATATATGATTCCCCGGAATCGCTCCCATTTGCTGCGTGTCGGCCGCCCACGACGACAGGCAGTAGTCGTTCATGCCAAGCACGACTGAAGCGCGGCTTGACCTAGGCCGAAGGTTATCTTCGGACGCTTCTAGAAAAGTGACAAGTTCCCCAATGCGAATCTGTTGCGTCTTGCCATGTACGTACGTGGTATTCATCCCGCGCGCTGACTGTTGAGCGGTGTGTCCGCTAGATATGCGGCTGAGGGTGGTGTTGTCCTGTATGTCATTTCTGTGACATGTTTTGGCAATATCATATGTTATTCCCGTGGCCATGACTGTTTCTCACTCAATTCACAAGCTCTGCGCCAGTGTCGTCGGTCTCTTCCGCTGACGGGTCTACCACAGTGATTACTGACAGCTACTCATACCGTACTGCACGGTCCGGCCGAGACAAAATTCCTTCTTCGGTTGGAAAGAGAAACTATATCAATTTTCACGGGGGCGCCCGGGGAAATTCACAGGCAAGCAGAATATTTTACGCTTTCACGACCGGTGCCCATCGGTAATATGTGCGAGTTGTAAAAGACGGACACAGGTGGAGAAAACACACGCGGCTCGTGTCTTCCGGACATCCAAACCAGCAATGGCCCTGCGAATCTCGGCCGCATTCTGTGCTTGCGGGGGATCCGTTGTCGGGTCAGACCCGTTTATTGCCGTAGCCTTGTTCATGCGTTGCGATCCCGAGGAGCAACGATTTGCAAATGGTTCTCGCCTTGAGTATAGATATAACTAGTAGGCAAATCGCAGTCTGTATTCATATTTCAACTCCAGGCTCCATTGTTTAGATCTTCAACTTGAGATCATCAGTCCGCTGTCCACACGGCCCCCCAATGATCTGATGCAAAATGCAATTCTCACACATACTCGCTTGGAGCGAATGCGATAGTCCTTTTCAATTGGCCAATGTCATCTGAACATGCTGCCCGAATTGTGGTGTGACCTTGATCTGCAAGCTCGTGTATATAAGAATCGTGATATGAAGTCTGCTGAGGGCCAAAGATTGCCAACTTGAAAGACAAGGCCAAATGCAGAGTCGTACATCATGTTCGCGAATAGTGATATTGTTTCTCGTTAAACCCCATCTGGCCCTCACGTGAGGACATGGCAAAGTTTGGTGTCATTAACAGCTCTCCTCCATAATTGCCGTATAAGGCAGGTACAAGCCCAGGGTAGTAGTAAAGCGAAACAACGACATCGTTATTATTGTCGTCCTGAGCGCGTATTTTCCGTTTTATTTTTGATGAATCCCGCCGAATAATTCGTTATATTAACCTACGCCTTCGCGTCATGGAGCCAGCGATGCGATGCGCACTCTTTGCGAACAGCCACTTTATGAGCTCTCTATGATGGCCGCATGTGTTTCCTGCCCATTGTTGGGCGTGTACAGCGACGTCTCGTTTTGCGGTCCGGGCTTGAGATAACAATTGCCGGGCGCCGTGCCCGCGACGGCCGTGGTCCGGTTCGTCCACGCCGGGATAAAGCTGACGCCCGCGCACGTCTGGTTGGCCGAAGTGCCGTTGGAAAAGTCGGACGGCGTGTAGTAGCTCCACGAGGAGCACGCGTCCATGCAGTCGTCCAGGTTGGCGACGAAGAGCGACGACAGCGGCGCGTTGGGCGTGTCCCGGTTGCAGTAGACCGTGTACTGCGACTCGGTGAAAAAGGTCGACGCGTATGTCTCGCCCGTCGTCCCGCTCGGGTCTGACGAGCAGTTGCGGTCTATCGAGCTAAAGTCGCCCGACGACGTCGACGATGAAGAGCTGCTGGCCGACGCCTTCATCTCCGCCAGGCTCGACTCGGCCGTGTTCGCGCGGTTTGCCTCGACGCCGGTCCCTGCGGCGAGTCCTATCACGGCCGCTGATAACAGCGCAATGATCATGGAAAGCAATAAGACGACTGTCGAGCAGCCGCAGATGGTCCTGGCCTTGGGTTGCCGTCCCGGGCTGGGCGGCTGTATCGGCGCGTAACCCGGAGACTGGCCATATCCGTAGGTCGACCCGGGCGCGGGTGGCGTCCCATAGCCCGACGTGCCATATGCTGGCAGTCCATATCCGGGTCCCGGAGGTTGTATAGGAGAAACACCCTCGTGTTTGACCTGCGCACCAAACTGCTGTTGCGGCGAGTAGGACGCATATGGATTGAATTCTGGGCCCGGGTGTGGGAGGTGCACCTCGGGCGAAATGTGTGGCGCTACTTCGGGGGCCTCATCGTACTGCGGTTATGATATTTCAGTTTTTTGCTGGTCACGTATAAGCCATCACGGCCATCATTCGGAGAACTCACCCTCGGTGCCATCATTCAAGACTGGGAGAAAGACGCATCGAAAACACACAATAGATCAACAAGAAGCCATGAAGAACGAGCGGCTGAGTGGGTTGAAGGAACGACGAGCGAGCGCTAGAGAAGGACGGGCGGAGGAAGATAAAGCGGCTTTTCAACGCGCACCCCAGCTGGCCCTGTTGATGGATTCAAGCTAGGCATTTTGCTACCGGGACCAGGACTCCATCTTCTCGTCTGTAGTACCCAGATCAGCTGGTTGGTAATACAACGTCTGGTCTTACAACCAGTCATTGTAGGCCTCTGTCCATGATGACCCCTTCTTGGTCCTTTTTTTTGCTTATTTTCTCCATGCATCCTGAGCTCACGATAGGCTGAATGACGAGGCGCCCCTCTGCTGCGTACATTACATACTGACTTTCGAAGGGGAATGGAGACACATCTGCCGTACCTGACAGGGGCTGAACGGGCTGATCACGGTAAACAAGATGACCTAGAACCCCAGCTGGTGGAGACCTCAATATGTAACCAGAATCGGCAATCGCGTACAGATTTCAGACCCCAAGCCCACGCTTTTCATGGTCCCCATGCCAGCTGGCTCTCATGTTGGACATAGGGCGACCGAGCATCTTGTTCCATGTGTCTGTTCGTGTCCTTTCTGCAATCTTTCTTGTACAGAGTATACTCTTCCCAGCAAATTTGCTTCACAGTCGCCGAATCCTGCGGGCACGCAGACGACGTTTGTGGCGGTCGATACCGACGCTAGCAGCCATGAAATCTATTTTCTCCAAAGGCTCGACAGGCTCCTCCGTAAGCCAGCGTATCAAAGCACCCCGTGGCCGGTCAATCCAAGGCCTCGACTCTGACAACGTTGGAAGGAATACTATAGCGCTTGTCACTGGTGTGCGATTCTTATGTAGAACCCCTGGCCGCCCTCTGCCGCTTTCATGACTCTGGGGCATGGACGAAGTCTGGAACTATCGAAGTCTATTTCTACAACGTTTCTTTCCGTCCTTGTCGCGCAGTACAATTTGTACATTCCACAAGCAATTCTATACTGCAGTTTTCAATCACTCGGTATAATGAATCCTCTCGGCGAACAAGAGCTACGTTCCAAAATACTAAAAATACTGGTAGAAAGATCAGAAAGCGCAACTGTCCTACGAGACACACCCAAGCCTCCGTCAGTGCTGACATGGGCGCCTCCGCAGCACCAGACAGCGGCTTAGCTTCCATATTCCCGCACTAATAATCCTTACAGTACTCGCCATCTCGAGAAGACACTGGGAATGCAAAGAAAGGCCCGCCGTAAAAGATGAGCATTGTATCGATGGCTGTGTGGCTGCTCCTTCCATTTTCTCCAACAGATTGGTCTTGGAGTCGAAGTTCATATAGTGAATGTTCCGCATAACCAACCCTCTTGATGATGGGCCACCATCGTCAGCGGGGAGAGCAGCGGCCGCTAGGCTCAAGACGCTGCTTGGGATGATCTAGTTATCCTCTACTCGAGGAAGAATGGCGTTTCCGCCAATCATGGCTTATTTTCCTGTTGCGTAGCCAAATTGGGGCTGCCTGGAGTGTGGACTGGCTGTTCCAAGTTGATACCGACGACTGCTGGTTTCAATATTCCTAGCAAAGGTGGCGAGTAACTGGCCTGAGTCCGGACCAGTGCTCCCAGACAAAAATTATGTCAGGTGTCGAATTTGCCCTACTTTGACCTGGCAAGCCTATAAATGACCATACCGGCGACTCTACTCTGACGAGGGAGGCACAAAAGAAGATGCTCAGGTCAATCATGGAACATCTCCTAAGATGCGTCGACGATGGTTGGAATCATTGGTTCTCGCCACAATCTAATCATTTGAGAAATCATCCTACACCACGACAAGGTCTATCTTCTGCTCGCTCTGCAGTTCCAAGCTAGTCAATCAATTCTCATCTCAAGCACACAGTCGCGAATAACTTGAGTCGGCAACTCGACAAAAATGAGCAGGTCTCTCCATGTTGTATTGTGTAAGGGAGGCCAAAAGAAGCAGCCAACAGGAGTCAAGGACTGTTCCAAGACATACCCAATCTGACTATAAAGCTTTGGCGCAAGTCCGATCAATACAAAAAGAAGGAGACCAGATTTATACTCACTGCTTACTAGACTTCCAATACGCTTCTGGCCAAATACTACACCAACAATACAGCACCTTTTCAAACTACTGGCCAACTATGAACAAACAATAGCTCCAAATGATACCGTTCTTACGCAAAGAGCAGTGGATGCGGAGCGGGGCCGCCTTCGCCGGTAGATATATAATGACGTAAACTATTCACACACGAACACTGGCCAATGATTGGGCAGTCTGAATTGTACTGTACGCCTTCTATAAATCCCCCATATTCATTTCACTAAATATGATACGATCTTTCGATATTTGGAGAAACAGAAAGAGAAACAGACAACATCTGAAGCACTCCAAGCATGCCGCCCTCAAAACCCATCTTCGACGTCCCGCCCGGCGCCGCGGCCAAGGTCTCCATCATCGACTCGACGCTGCGCCTGTCCAACCTGGCCGTCGACTACCTGATGGGCCCGCCGCTCGACGGCTTCGACGTCATGCACGCGCTGCCGACGTGGTCGTTCCTCGTGGAAAGCCCCGCCGGGAGGAAAGTCCTCTTTGACCTCGGCGTGCCCAGGGAGATGGATAAGGTCTACACGCCCGCCATTCTGAAGGATATCGAGCGCTACGGCTGGGATTTAAGCGTGGACAAGGACGTCGCCGAGATTTTGGAGGAGAACGGGATACCACCCGGTGACATCTCGAGCGTGATATGGAGGTAAATCGAGCCCATGTCGATCAGGCCGTCTTTCAATGTCTGACAGATAAAAATGGCTAGTCATTTTCACTTTGACCATATCGGGGACATATCCAAGTTTCCCAACTCGACGGAGCTGGTCGTCGGTCCTGGATTCAAGCAAAAGTTCAACCGCGCATATCCGACCGATCCAGAGTCCGTCCTGCGCGAGAGTTACTGGGAGTAAGTCTCCCGTCTCCTTCTCTGATTCATCCTGCCCGATCTTTGTCACCCTCGTTATCGAGAGCGGAACAAACTCACACCCCCATCAGAAACCGCACCCTCCGCGAGATATCCTACGAAGAATCAGACCCCCTGGTCTCCAGGATCGGCGCGTTCCGCGCCTACGACTTCTTCGGCGACGGGTCGTTCTACCTGCTGGACACGCCGGGCCACGCGGTCGGGCACGTGGCCGGGCTGGCGCGGACGACGACGACGACTGGAAAAAGTCCCGACGACAACAGGGACACGTTCATCTTCATGGGCGGCGACCTGTGCCACCACGGCGGCGAGATGCGGCCCACGGCGCACGACCCGATCCCGGACGGCGTGCGCTTTCCGCTGCCGGATGCGCTGCGCGCCCGATTCTCGGTGTGTCCCGGCGGCGCAGAGTTTGGAAAATTGAATACGAAGCGCGGCCGTAGAGAGGACGAGCCGTTCTTCGAGACGCAGCTCGCTGCGGACTTGGGGCAGGCCCTGGGCACGATCGAGAAGACGCAGACGGCCGACGTCCAGGATAACATCTTTTTCATCTTTGCGCACGACACGTCCATCGGCGGCGTCGTGGGTCTGTTTCCGGAGTCGGCGAACGACTGGCGGGCCAAGGGCTGGAGGGAGGAGGTGCATTGGGGGTTCTTGAAGGATTTGTGTCCGGGACTTGTGCCTTGAGTATTTTGTATTTTCGAGCAGTATAATCTACCATAGAGTAATATTAGATACTATCTAACTTTGGCCTTGTTCGACAAGTAGCCAAGACCATTGTCCATGTCAAATCCCAACCTTTGCCAGCATACTTTTCCCCGAGATGCTCCTCCACCCGCTTCTTAAGGGAGCCCTGGTACTCTTCCTTCTGCTCCGAGGTCCAGTACGTGTCAACCATCCAGCTGATCATCATGGCAAAGACCTCGGTAAAGTTCTCGGCACTCTCAATGTGCTGGATGTGCTGTATCGTCTCCACTCTAATGTTCTGAAATCCGTGCTCGGCCAGTCTCCGCTCGACGGCCCCCGGATCTGCCCATCCCGCTTGGCCGTTCGTCGTCATGGGCAGCGGGTCCGGCATCGCCGTCTCGAACGGCAGCGTCGCGAACGCCGAGCGCACGTCTGGGACCCAGCCGGCGTTGTCCTTGCTCATCGTGCTGAAAGCTAGTACGCCGCCCGGTTGCAGGATTCTGATCGTGTCTTCCATCAGCGTTAGCAGTGCCTGGTATGTGTCTCAAGTCTGGAGGATATATCCACCTTTCAGCACGAGATCGGGTTGAGGGATAACGTGGAGTCCGAGGCTAATGGTGACGTGGCTGAATGAACTCGGGGGTAGTTTTGAATCCTGTTGCTGATAAGTCTCTGTCTTCCAGCTCATCTTCCAGTTTGTGTAGCATACCTGGGCATCAATGGTTGCGACTTCTGTATTGACCCAACCATTCTTGGACATCCTCCTCTGCAGAATATCCAGATGAGGCTGGTTGATATCACCACAGAGGATCCTGCTCTTGCCGAGAACATCTGAACCGACGATTCGTTGCAGCTGTGCAACCACGGCGCCGGTTCCGCAGGCATTGTCCAGTAGATGTAGTGACTCTGTCCGCGACGAGTCGATTCCGGCTTGAGCCAGGAGCTTGGTGACAGGCCGCGCCATGACCGCGTCTGTATTTCTGAGTAGCTTGTCGAGATCGTGGTCGTTGAGCCCACTCGAAAAGCTGCTGTAGGTCTTTTGTAGGGTGTCCATGTTGGTTGTGATATGTAGAAAGCAATGTCACAGGCAGCATTTGATTTGTTGTTCAGATGTGACTATTATTTTGGCAAGTGATCTTTGCTCCAAGTCAGTAGATCTTATAGTCTTATCCCTACGGAGACTTAAGAATTCCGTCTCAAAATGTTGCCGAATAGTCTTGGTTGATCTTCGTATGTCTACGAAAAGTCTCCGAAGCTATTTTGGAACTTTGTTATAGCATCTATTGCAGACCATTTGTATCATATAGTTGTATAGCCTTGTCATGGCCATGCAGTAATCATTCACAGCATGACGTCAAGGGAGCAAAGATTGCTTATTTGTTATATTTGATATTGCGTCTACGTTGTGTTGCATACCTAGGTAGGCAATGCGATGCCCCCGAAAATGATGTATAAAAATGAAAAGGTATCTGAACTCCGTCGCATGATATGTTCGCTGAATCAATGTTGACCTCTCAAGTGATGCGAATAATCCATATGGTGCAATCACTTCTTGTGGCCTTGTCGCTTTCCTGACAGGGTGAAGCGGTAACCATAAAACCCCCAATAACCACGATATATACCCTACTCCACAGCTGCTAAAATCAAAACCATGATGCCAATCAAAAAGAAATCGAAAAATTCCGGCCGAGATGCGGGTCCTTCCAACCCTCGTGTGTTGCTTCGAGGCGGAGATATTCCAGTAAGGAAGTACCTGGCAACGGTCGATCTATTGCGCTTCGCATTCGCACCGAGTCCTGCACAACTTGCAGTTCTTGCAGAGATTCGGGTCGTCTGAGAATCCGAGCATGATCTTGATCCTCTTCCAGATCGATACCTTGACCAATTCCCTTCTCCCTCCCGGGGGAGGTTCGACGGGTTCGACCTGGTTCAACCACCATTCGAACAAGCTCCCTCGGGCCTGAGGAGGCGGCGGCGGGGCCGGCATGGCGGACTCGGGAAGGACGTAGAAGAAGTCCTCGCAGCTGTCCCAGTCGTCGCTCACAAACCTCTGCTGGGGATCGTCGGCCAGCGGGCTGAGCGCAAAGGCCATGCGGCGAAAGAGGGCGTCGTAGTGGTCATGTTCCGCGTCGCTCTTGGGCGCGGCCCAGAACCCGGCGTCGCCCTTGGCGAGGAGCTCGCTCTTGCGACGGCAGAAGCTGCAGGCGTTGGAGTTGCCGGTGCGGCGCTTGCTCATGTACCGGTGCATGTTGTACCTGCGACAGGCCGTGACGGCATACCGAGGTTTCTGCATGCGGCGCTCCACGTCGGCGTGGCCGGGCGTGTGATCCCACCAGTCGCATTCGCACACGAAGTGATAAGGCCTTTTTGGTCATGAAAGTCCTTCTCGACTTGTTTGCATGGGCACCCGAGAGAGTGATCGGATCTTCTGCTCGACTCGTTTGATTCTGCGTGTGGTGTAGCGTCTTTCGGGCGCTGGAAACTACCATCCTCCGACATCTTGGAGGAAGTAGATGCGACTGATGCGGCCGACTGGGATAAAGAGGGCAGCGAGGAGCTGCTGGGTGAGCCCGAGAGCGGGTCCGGGGATGGCGCTCTTGTCTCTGGGATCGAGGGCGGCGCGGGGCACGTGTCCGAGTCGGAGGTGGACAAGCTGGTGACACGGCAGTCGCAGTCATCGATCCAGCACTTGCCCTCGTTTCTGCTTCCTCTACCAGGAATGAAGCCTGGGGCGAGGGGCAGCAGCTGCTCGTTAGCAATCCAGTGGAAGTATGGATCCCACGGGACGAAACCGCCACCTCGGATTATCAGACTCTCCTGTAGGGCGTGGGCGTCGAAGTCGTATTCTGCACAGAGGGCGCAGTACTCGCATGACTTGATCTCGCACAACTTCTTGCGCCGTTCTGTTGGTGCCTTGCCATGTATAAAGGGGTCTAGTGTCGCGTTTGGTGTTGGCCTGAACAGGTAGGCAGCGTCGCCTTCGTATCTGATTCGATACACGCCACGACCTGTCGTGGGAATAGTACTGATGTACACGGCTTCATACGTCTTGTCTTCTTGTTCGTCGATGAAACCGGTGATGATGATTATCGGGATGGGGCCTTGTGCGGCTGGGCCAGAGGCAGTGGCAGAGGCATTCATTTTGATGGTGTGTTCAGGGTGAATTCAGGGTAGACTTGCCGGTCCACGACGAGAAAGGAAATGGAGTTGTCGCCTTGGCTGTGTATGTCTGTTCGTCAACGGGGGAAAGAAGTGCACTCCGGAAATCGATATGACTGTGGCAGTCGATGCCACGATTTCACCCGCGCAAGATGTAGCTGAGTGCGAACAGAGGTGGGAAGTGAAGTCTCTTGAGAGATCTCTTGACAAGACGGTGCGTTTCGCGTCCAGTTGAAATAGGGTTGTTGTCAAGATGGCGATATCAACAGTTACGCAAGGCACAGCTCGTGCGTGAATAGAAATAGCCTTAGGGCACGAGTTGGAAGAGTGCTGCTGCGTGAATAGGAAGAGTGGGAAAGCGAAAGGGTTTCTGGCAGAGTTGGGACGAACGGCTGCTGGCAAGAAAGTGAAAGGGTTTGTATATGAAAATGCAAAGGTGCCAGAGGCGAGCATGGCAATTTATTCACCAGTTGATCTAAACCAACCCTCACTCGGCGCCTCCTCGTGTGTCCTAACCTTGATATAAATTTCCATCGACCGCGTGGTGGCGGTGGCGGCCATTTTCATCTCTTTTGGGCTGTACATGCCTCAAGTTTTTGCCAAGGGCTAGGTACGTTACTACCACATATGTGTTTAAACCTTTTCTTTCATGTATTTCCTTCATATTTATTTTCATGCTATAGGGCAACGGAGAACCAGTATAAGTTCCAACCTAATCATCAATTTCATATTAATATGCCCAGCCTTCAAAGGTCACAATCCACAAGAACAAAAGGAACAAGAAAAGGCTTTCCCAGTGTCAAAAGCAGCTTCAAACTCCTGTTTTCATCCTCGCTGTACTATGAAAATCGATGCAGATTTGCCGAATTTAATGCGTCTCCATATTCGCCAATGTTTCTATACTACATTCATAGAATTACTTCCGTCCATCTTCCGCGGAATTACAGCCATGTTCGTCCGGCTGTTGAACTCCTTTGCAATATCTTTGTTCTGCGCAAGCAATTACCTCGCGCTGGTCCCCCCAATTTTGATGTCTATGTCGCCCCAAACGCCTAGGAGGAGACATGTCGCTCACAGCAGCGAGTTTCCACTCACAGGAAACCCCTGCTGCCTCTGAAACTTCCAATACCGAGACCACCAAGGCCATCCACTGTCTTCTTGACTTCCCTCACTTCCCTTAGCAGTTCCTGAGGTGGCAGTCCGCCCTCATTCTGGCTGCGCGAAGGGCTCAGGGCAAGTGCCTCGCACTCGACAATCAGCTCGTTTACCCAAGGTGGCAGGGCGCCATCAGACCGACCGGCCCGGGCGAGCTGCCTAGCCCAGTCCTGGACAGCATATGCAATCCACTCCACGACTCGCAGGCGGCCGGCGCCGCGGAACGGCACGTCTTGGTTTTCGAACATGCTCTCCAAGATCCGCACGAGCAAGTCATGGCTGACGCCGAGCTGAAGGAACATGATCACCGGCCAGTTCTGATCGGCACCAATCCTGTTGTCTTGGGCATTCTCGAGAGCATATCGGCAGATGTCCGGAAGCAAGGTCGGCACGGGGAAGATGAAGCTGTCATTGGCAGTACGATGGCACACCTCTTGGATAACACCAATGAGCTTCTCAAATGATTGAGGCGGTGCTTCCTCGGTGCTGTTGGGATTGCTTTCGTATAGCTCCCAGGCTTGCTGCACTTCGTCGTGGGTCTGCTGAATGAGGTTTGACCAGGTCTGTGCGATCGTCGTCGGGTTTCGGAAATCAGCTGCATGGTAGATGAGCAGGCACAGATCGTAGTACCCAGCTTCGTCGGCAAACGAATTGAACAGCTTCAGTCACACATGTTAGCATTTTATCCTTTTATGTTGCAAGAAAATTGCGTCAAAAGTTCACTCACGGTAGTAAGGCCTTGGATCTGACCATCCAAGGTCTGTTCAATCTCGGGGCGTCGCTCGTCGGAGATCCGCGCATCAATACGGAGGCGCTCTAGCAAGTCGTCCTGAATGTGGGCAACCTCCAACAATTCCGTCACCTCGTGGTTCAGAAGTTGGAGCTCTTGCCGACCGACGCCATTCGTCATGACACTAACGTTGGTCTTGGAACGAGACAGAAGCTGCAGTCTGTCCTTGATGGGAATATCAAAGTCAGACTTTGCCAAGTCTGCTTGCACCTTGGCCGCATGGTAGTACATGCTGCGCATTGTGTAGTAACGGCACAGCAGATCCGCGTGAACGACATCGATGGTTGCCAGGTTCTCGAGGAACTCAATGACGTGTTGGGACTCAATACGGAGCAGACGATCTGTCCATCCCTGCTGAACGTACCACTCATAGAGGTCATTGTGAAAGACTTCATCGTTGGACGAGTTGACAACCTCATATGCTTCATTGCGCTTGATTGCAATCGAAGTGAGCCTGCCATCAATCATCTCAGGCTCCTGACCCGAGGCGGCATCCAAGCTCCGGAGGATCTCGTGGATGAGGTTGTAGCATCGCTTTCGCTCTTCGAAATTGACGGTTCTTGGGTCATTTGCAGGTTTTCCTTCCTTGAACCAGGCCTGAGCCGCGTTGCCACGATCCTTCTCTTGGGCAACTGTCAGACACAGCTGGATGGCGCCAGCATAGTATCTCATTGCTAGGTACTGTTCCACGGCTGTCTCGAGGTTGGTCTGGGTAAGACTGCCTGCCACGCGCTGGAAGAGTTTGAGACTTTCACCAAGCAGGGTACGAGCGGTGTTCGGGTTTTGGGTAGGATCAGATGCACGCTTGACCTGCTCCTGTGCTCTGAAAATCACCACGTCATCGGGGCTACAGAAGCTGCCGCATCGTCTTCGAAGGGCGTCTGCAACAGTTTCGACATTGGAGCCGCTTTCGATATTGCGATTAACAATAGCTTTGACAAGAAGCTTCGCAAGGTCCTTTCCAGAGTCTTGTGCAAACAGGCGTTCGTACGTCAAGTCCCTCAGCTGTTGCTTGGAGGTGTCATCCAGTCGAGTATAGATGTCAGCCACACGCTCGTCAAAGAGCATTTGCACAAAGGAAATACCCTCTGAGATGCCGTTCATCAGAGACAGCAGTGCGTGCATTGCTTGGTGCTCGCCCTGGAAGGCAATCTGCTCCTGCTTGTTGCCGGCTCGGTGGATGTCGGCCGGTCCCGATAGGCCGGAAATGAAGCTCTTGTTGGTGTCAAGGAAAGCCTTGAGGCGCTCCAGCTGCTCCTGCATCGTTCGAAGTCTACCGAGGGCAATCGTCGAGTCGACAACCAGGCCATTTACCGCGTCAGTGCCAATAGCAATGACACGTGCATTCCACACGGATCTGACAAGACGACTCAAGTACAAGGCTAGTGCTCCGTGACGGGAGGAGGGCTTAACACTCTCGACGGTCGGTTGCTGGCCGTCCTGCTCGGGTAATGTAGGGTTGCCGCCATTGTTGACAAAGACTCCGCGCGCACGATCCTCGGTGGTCTGATCCAGTGCGCCACGTCCTCCACCCGTCTGTTGGTCGCCTCCTTGGCCGCAAGCCACAGCAAGCGCGGCGGTGACCGTTTCGACGCGTCCATATGCGTTGGCGAAAGAGTTGTACACGTCGTTTTGCCCGTCTTCGCCAGCAGCGTTCCTTATAGCGGTGGCAAAGATGTCGACCAATCTTCTTCGTCGAATAATGTGTACGCCAGTGTTGGTGAGCACTGCCAGCTCGCAGCTCGGCTCGTCGAATTGAACCGCTACTTCGTTTCCAAAGCCCAGAGGTGAAGAAGTTGCGCCAAAAGGCTTCGAGATGATGCCGATATCCTCGGGCTTGCCGCCAATGTCAATCCACTGGATTTGCTCGTAGAATCGAAGTCCCTGGTGGACGCTGTTCTTGATGCGTGCCGTGTCAGGCGCTGATGCGAACAGAATTTCCCGGGCTCCACCATCTTTATTGACAGATGCGAAAAAGTATCCTGGCGCGAAGCGTTTACCTTGCATCGTGGTTTTCAACGACGTCGATTGCGTGTCGAAATCTCCCAGAACACCAAGCGCATCCCGTCCTGAGCGTTGCGATTGCGAACGCAAGGCATTGGCGGGTGGGAACTTGATAGAGTGCAGTTGCATGCTTTGAGGCACCTGGTTCGGAGAAGTGACGTAGTATGAGGCACCGGCAGCACTCATGAAAAGGCGGCAGCCTGTGTCTGTTACAGCTATCAAGTGCACCTTGGCGTCCTCGTTTGCCGTGACGGGGCAAATTGAGATGATGGTGGTCTGATCGTTCAGTAACGGCGTGCTTCCACTGAGAGAATGCATTATATCGCGAAGACAGTCGTGCTTTGTCTTTTCGATCACCTTGGTCAGCTTGTCAGGGCCTTCCATGTGGTACGTCCGGATGGTCGACGTGTTTGACAGTGTGTAAAGCAGGTTCCTGGTGTTGTCAATGACGATGTCAACGATATATTCTGTCGTCTTGCTGCCCCAGAGAAGCGCTTGTGGTCCTTTTGTGTATGGTACGACCGAAGTCCAGCCCGTGGTCGAGTGATTGATCTTGCCGGTTCTGTTGGAAAACCACTTTTCCTCCTGCTGATAGTATAACTCATAGATATCGCTATCGTTGGATCCGGCGAAAAAGATTCTTCCGTTTTCTGCGCCAGCAATGACATGAGCCTCCGTACCCCGAAGAGAAAACTGCATTCTCGTCTGGTAGAGGGTAACCATTGTTGCGCCATTGGGAGCGGACTGGGCTGCAACGCCGAGTAAGAACATGTCCGCCGAGGTTGCGATCACCAGCATGTAATTGATCTCTTTGACGAAAACACCAGGCTTCGGGGCCACGAGCTTGACCGAGGTAATGCTGTGTTCGTTGTCCTCATATCCAATGAGCTCGGGGTTCGGGTGGGTGTAGTCCCAGAGGTATAAACAGTTGTCGACAGTCACCCAAGCATGGTTCAGTTCAGCAAACAAACCCATGCTCGTAGAGACCTCTGCTCTCTCGTATTGCTCGAATACTCTATCGGGAAGGGTGTACACTTGCGTGACCTTGAAAGGCGAGAGAGTGGTGTCGGATGGTCGGCTGTAGTCAGAGGACATTTCTGTGAATTCATCTTGTCAGCACCTGGCCATGGCTGGGAGATCCAAGTCTACTCACGCTTGCAATATTGCTCCAGCTCTGGATATTGCCTGTCCGCAGCCAAAGCGTTATTAACATAGGCGGCGGCCTTGGCCAAGGGCGATTGGGGCGGCGCGGCAGCAGCAGTCGCGAGAACTTGTCCTCCTGCTCCCCCGACCGGTTGTCCCAGCGGCTGCAGCGCCTGCTGAGGCCCCGTGGGCGCATCAAAGCCCGAGTCGCCAAAGCCGGTCATCTGGCCGGCGGCGGGATTCGAGGCATCCTCGAACAAGCGGCGTCGCAAGGGGTCTGGGTTCGCGCCGAATCTGGAGGCGACGGCCGGTGTGTGCATGAAGGCGCCGGGCACAGGGCGCATCGGGGTGGCCTGCGGGTAAGCCATGGTGGTGGGCGATGTATGTCGTGGCTGCGTGTCTCAATAGCCTCGATCGAAATCGACCTCGCAATTCAGCACAGGGCTTTAAAAGGAATGTTGAAGGGCCTAGTGATGCGGCCCAGGCACCAAAAATCGTGGGTTACCGGGGCATCCAAAGAGAACAATCGAAGGCACTCGTAGGCAGCAGAGAGGGGAGTTGGATGAAGCTGGAGAAGCTTCTCACAGGTCGTCGAGTCGGTAACAAGAAAAGACCCCCGTCGCTCGATGCGCGTCGTGGAAGGTGGGTTGTGTTGTTTCGTCTCACTACGATTTCGAGCTACGGAGCTCGAGCCCGGTGTTGATATGGGAGGCTGGAAATTTTTGGGAAGCTTGGACGCGACTTTCCGCCTTGTCTCTTTAGGTCCAACCAGATGGAGCTTGGGAGCTGGGCAAAAAAGCTGGAAGCTCTCTCAGTATGCGGCGCGAGACCGCCAATTGCGCTAAGCCCATTTGAGCTCACTTTATTTCGACGTGAACATGGCAGCTTGCATTGTGCATGTGGTACTCGAGGTTTTTCTCCTCACGATTTGTCTATGAAGGAATGTGCGGCAGAATATTTTGATAATCATAATTCGTTTGCATTTCAGCGCATATTTCCAATGCACCATGCCGTGATGGTTTTGTCGGAATACATGTGCTAGTAGTATACTCCGTTAATTTAAGCAACCTTCTTCATCATCATTGTATCTCCGTATTGAAGTTTCTATAGTAGGATATATCTACAAACACATGGATTCGAGCTGGGTCAGATAGTTGTTGGTTTGCAGTTGCGAAGCGATATGCGCCATCTGCAATCATATAGACAGTTTCAGCACACGTACTCCCACCAGTTCTAATTTGACATGACTCTACTGCTTCTTGGCATCGCGAGCGGCCTTGCGCAGAGCTCTGTTGCGAATGTCAACGTGCGTCGACAGGTTGTACGACCGCAGCAATCTGCTGCCAGTTCCCAAGAAAGTCTCTGCGGCCCAGACCATCACGGCATGACTCCACCAGGGGGTGTAGGTGTCCGGCATGAACATCCAGCCTCCGGTGCCGGTCTTGCTCAGGGCAGCGCGGACAAAGGGCTTGGGGCTGGGGACGAGCAGATTCGGGCGGCGGATCTTGGACATGGCGGTGGTGACCAGGTGCGACAGGCAGAGCTGAACGTCGACGTTGCTCGACTTGAGCTCGGCAGCCAGGGCTGAAGACCAGTGCTGGAGGAATGCCTTGGATCCGGAGTAGGTTGCGAGGTAGGGGAGAGGAGCCCAGCCGCCGGTGGATCCCATGGTGAGGATGAGACCCTTCTTGCGGGACTGCATACCGGGCGCGACAACCTGGGTGACCTTCAGAGTTCCAATGCAGTTGATGGTGACGATATCCTGCAGCACCTTCGTCTCCGTCTGGAGGAAAGGAACCGGGATGCTGTGGGATTGTCCAACGTTGTTGATGAGAATGCCAACGTCTAAGCCATCGATCAGCTTCCTCAGGGACTCGTAGTCTTCGTCTCTGTCGGCGCTGAAGTCCATAGCCAGGATCTTTGTCTGTAGACCGGCATTCTTCGACTCGAGATCGGCGGCGATCGCCTCGAGTTTTGACTGGGTGCGGGAAACGAGGACGAGGTTGAAGCCCTTGGCGGCCAGCTGTGTCGCGTATTCTTTGCCGAGGCCATCAGATGCGCCAGTGACAACAGCCCAGGTGCCCTTTTTGCCATATTTGCGGAGCTGCAGATGACAGTCAGTATAGCTTCTTCCACGGCCGAACCAGTTTGCAGCCAGGCATATAGTGGCTTACGTTGTTGCCGCTCAAGACAAAGACGTTGAGCAGGAATCGCAGGTAACCGAGGACATGACTGCCCAAGTATAGAGCACCAACTCCGGCCAGAGCCAATTGGACAGGCTGCGGCACGTTGGCCACAATCTCGTTGAAGTTGGTCATTATGTATAGGCTAGACGGACTGAGAAGCCTCTTTTTCGATGCGGGCCAATTTGTCTTGGTTGAAGCTGCGCGAGCCAAAACGATAGGAAATCGAATCTGTAGCTGGCCAAAAAAGTTGAGGGGTGGAGAGCTAGCTCCAGGTATGGTCGACCCCTGAGCTGAGCAGCAGGGGTAAGCTTAAGTGCCGCGCCGGCCGCAAGACCGGAGACGCGCGAAAGCCCGTCGCCAGATTTCCTTGTGACCACCAGTTTGGATTTAATCAGACCACCTCCCAACATAAAAAGCTGGCGCCTACACGCTTCAATTGGGATACCAGAGCCTTTCCCATTTGTTGTCAAACGTCACGAATCTCTATAATCTTTGCGCGTCATCTTCTGAACCAATTGGATCAGACATGGACGCTCTCAAGTCTTACCTCCCGGCCGGTGAAGGCTACCTGCCATGGTACATGTTCGGTGTAAGTGTTCTCTTTCCCTTGCGGGTATTCTCAGTGCAGAGCGACTGATCTTTCTTGTTCAGCTCTCAGTGATCGCAGTCGGCAATTCTCTGCAGAACTACCTGACCCTACACTACACGAGGCGCTTCTACAATGGCCAATTCATCGCGAACCCGTCCCTTGGTCCTCAAACCCCTACTTTCGTCCCCGAAGACGCCACCAACAAGCTCATTCCTGCCGGCGACGTCAAATTGAAGCCCGGCAGCACGACCGTTGACCAGGTCACGCCATTGGCAGCCCGTCTCTTTGCTACTTACACCCTGATCTCGGCGATTGTGAGGATATACGCCAGCTTCCACCTGGACAAGGAGCCCGTATACATGATGGCAATGTGGACGTACCTGGTTGCACTCGGCCACTTTATTAGCGAGGGTGTTGTCTACAGGACTTTCCATATCACGGGACCTCAGCTGTTCCCGTTGGTTCTTGCAACCGTCGGAACAACCTGGATGGTTATGCAGAAGGACTTCTACGTTCACATTTATTAGAATGGGCAATGGCTCCAATAGGGAGTCACATATTATAAAGAATAATACTAAATAGTCAGGTTCTGTGTGTCAACCGCACTGTGATGGCTATGTCGGTCTTGCTTGATATCTCTACATATTTAGTTATGTGTCTATCAGCTTTACAGAGCACTTATTGTCGAGTGGCTGCTTAATCATCTGCTCCCACGAACGGCCATTCAAAGATGGGCATAGACTCTTTTCGATCCGACATGGAAAACTTTACAGAGAACATGTCTTGTCTTCACCGGGAGAATATAATTTTCCTCAGTCTGCCGAACTTGAGCTTTCTCAATATGGCAATTTTTGATCCCGTGGTCCCTTACTGCAGACTTGATAAATGGAGTTGTCTCTCATATATTGTCTCCAAGCATAGCAACGCAATCTCTTTGAACAAGTACTCAGTCTATTGAGGTTCTTTGAACTGTGTAGTCTCTGTGCAGTGCTGCTATAGACATGTACTAGCAGCATAAGTTCATGATAATATACTCCTTCCAGGCCATTCTTTCACAGCCATAATACAGTTGTTACTCGGTATATATCTCCACGTTCACGTTTTGACGCTCCGTAATACAAATCCTAGTTATACTAGTACTCTGTACATAGTTACGCATCGCCGCCAGTGGATGCTCCCCGTATATGCCATCATCAGTCCCCCCCCCCCCCCCCCCGCCCCCCCCCCCCCCCCCCCCTCCAACTCTCAACCACCACCACCGCCGTCCCCGTCATCCCATCTCTCGACCACGCCGACATCATCCCGCGTACCAGACCCCCGTTTGGCTCCGTTTCTAGCTCCGTTTCCCGCGCTCTTGTGCCGTTTTAAACGGAGTAGCTCTCAACAGAAACAGCACTTACGGTTGAGTGGTGTAGTGGTAACACGCTGACTTGCAATACATTATTTCTTGGAGGTGGTTCCTTGGTACCTATCACGGGCTTATCATGGGCTATCACGGGTCTTACCTGTACTATAGTCAGAACCGGAGGTTCGAATCCTCCTTCGACCGTTTATTTTTGCCTTTTTTTGAGGTTTGTTTGTCCTCTTCGAATCGCGAGTCTTGGTGTATATATTTATTCCTACCACAAACGCGCAGAACTGAGGACGGGTTCGACGCCTCTCTGGGCCATTTTTTGTCTTTTTTTTTTTTTGTTCGTGCTCTAACTAAGTCTTGAAATAAATGTCAATATTGTATTCTATTCTGACATGCTCACACGGAGACACTCTCCTCTCCTCTGGTTTGGTTGCATCTGACATTATTCAATCAAGAGCTATCTATCATCGACCTCGATGGCGCCGGTAGAGTGGTACGCAAAGGTGAAAGCAGCCAGTCTCTGACGGAGAGTGTCCATGCCTGGTTCTATTACAAATTCGTACGATTCTCCGGACGCGACACAAAAGATAAGACATTGCTATGCTTTTTGGGATTATATTGGATGCCATTTTATATACATACTCCTCGCCGATACTCCTCGCTCCACGCCCGCCAAAGACAACAAACATGTTTGGACTGCCGCTTTACAGCTTCTTTCTGTACAGCTCTCCACCACAGTCTCTCAGTCTAGCTGCCGCCTGCTCGGGAGTGATGTCACGCTGAGGCTCAGCCATCAACTCGTAGCCGACCAAGAACTTCTTGACGGTGGCCGATCGCAGCAGAGGCGGGTAGAAGTGCATGTGCAGATAACTGTTCTCAACCTCCTCGGCAGTGCCGTCGAGGGGTGCCTGATGGATTCCAGAGCTGTAGGGGAAGCTGGTCTCGAACAAGTTATCGTAACGTCTGGTGACCTCGTGGATGGCCTCGGCGAACTTGAGACGCTCGTCGGCGGTCAGGTCAACGAGAGCGCGAACATGGCGCTTGGGGATGACCATGACCTCGAAAGGCCACACGGCCCACCACGGGCAGACAACCAGGAAGGCATCGTTCTGCCAGACAATACGTTCCTTCTTCTCCATCTCCAGCTTCACGTAGTCGCCGAGCAAGTGACGACCCTTGTGCTCGGAGCGGTACTTGATCATCTGGACAGACTCGGCGGCCGGCTCCTCGGGCAGCGTGCTCGTCGTCCAAACCTGGCAGTGCGGGTGGGGATTCGAGCAGCCCATGGCCGCGCCCTTGTTCTCGAAGATCTGCATGTAACGGAGCTGCTCCTTTGGTGGTGGTGGCATGAGGTCTGACGACACATCGTGGGACAATAGGTCGAGCTTGGAGGCGACTTCGGCCAAGGGGTTCTTGGGCGAGAGATGGGAGGCGTAGATTCGAGTCCACATGTTAATGATGGGCAGGGTCTCGGCCGGTGTCATGTCGGGTAGCGTAAGGTGGTGCTTTGGCGAAAACGTCAGGACGTAGCACTTGCCCTTGACGCCCTCGGCACGGAGGAGGAGAGAGGAGAGATCTGGGTCGGATTAGCAGGGTGCTTGTCGCATTGGATGTATCATCATACCATCGCCTGTAGTCTCGGCCGAATAATCAGCTTGCTCCTCCTTGACCGCGCTGTAATCGTTGACAAAGGCAAAGTTCTCCTTGTAATCTGGATTTTGCTCTCCGCCGGCTCTGGAGTTTCGAGGGCACAGGTAACACTGCCAAGTTTAGCAGTCGAATGGCAACCACCACATTTTGGGGCCGCTTACTTTGGGGTCGTACTCCGGCAGATCATTGACACCAGGACCTTCCTGGGCGCCTCTGTCGTTGAGCTGTATTAGCGAAAAGAAGTCGTAAATTCTTCTTCAAAGACATACTGCCATGGGCGCTTCGTCCGGTGAGGCGAGACCAGTAACCACGATCCCCTCAAGGGATTGTACCGTCGATGGGAGATATCGTCGAGGACCTTGTCTGGCATGGTGGGTTATTTGGGAGCCAATGACGCTTGCTGTTGTAGTGATGAGGCAGGCTAGGGGATAGAACGAGCAGACCCTCGACTATACCAAAAAGAAGGGAAAATATAAGCTTCCAAGTATGACTAGATAGTAGTTAAATATTGAGCTTGTTCTAGAATCATGGCAGGATAGCTGTTGCAAATCCACCTTCGATCCGCGTCCGGGCCGGAGAATGGCGGGGKATTGGCATCTTTTGCAGGGAAATCGGCGGGGTCGCTCGCTTAGAATTGGGCCGCTTAAATTTAAGTCAATATAAACTGTTTACACTATGGATCAGAGAAACAAAAAATTGCGCAGTCACATGTTGTCGTTTGTAGGTTTCGCACACAAGTTTCCGATAGGCTATGACGTATTGGGTTGCAGCTCAGGCGGGCGGCTCGAAGCACATAGATCGCGCTCGGTGTATTGAACGAACTACGGCAAGGTGACAGGCGGTGCCTGCGGACGTCGATGTAGCGAATCCACAAAGCTAACATTCGAAGGCGTTCGACTAGGTATCTGTACGACTGGCATCTAGGTAGTGCTTCGTTCTCTGAGTGCGTTGGTGGTTTATGCAGTCCTTACACAATGGTTCGAGGTCACTTAGCTCAGCAGCATGCATCATTATAATCATGATTCTGAGCGCGTATCGCATGGCATTCACTAATCCATGGTAAGCAGTATGACAGACTTCCAATCCTTACAGAGATCGTGATGATTCAACCCGGTATCCTCATGCTCTCCAATGGTCTTCACACCCTTGTATCGAGCGAGAATGTCGTTCCATTGAGCCAGAAGTCGAGGCTGGTCGTATAGCAAATCTTCAATCATTTTTGCGTGACATGGCTCCTCAATGCTGACCACTCGAGGCAAATTATACTCTGCGAGTCGCGACCATGCTGTCGGCCCGAGAGGCAGGCGTCGTTCGATGACGGATATGGAATCGACCTCTCTGCCACGACAGTACAAACCTAGGAGAGTCCCCAGGGTGATGAACTTGTACTTCATACGTTGAGGTATCATCAACGTTCGGATCTCACCAAAGTAGCGATCCAAGAACCCCAAATCCAACAGAATGCTGTTCTGGAGACATCTTGAAGTCAAGTATATTTCGTCCCGGGAGGGATCGAAACATGCCCAGACAGGCGAGCAACAGCCATTCTTATATTTGGGCTGGTTCTGGAGCGGGCTCTTCCAGGATCCCATGGCTCGCCGATCACGATGCGCATCAACGTGTCGTGCCTCGCGACACGCATATGCGTGGGGGTATCGGGAGACTGGCTTGACAACGAAGTCTAAATTGTCTCGAGACGGCTCCGGCTTGTCGATGACGAATATTCTGGATCGGCCAGGTAGAAAACCCCATATCAATAGCCGTATTTCTGTTGGCAGCTCATTGAATCGAGGAAACATTGCTAAATAGAAAGTGCCGTTTTGTCGTGGAAGGCTAGGCACTGTGTTCGTAGAGTTCTTATGCAATGAATTAAATGTCAATGGTATCAAAAAAGAGTATTTGGCATGCTGGTCTCCAGTGTCCGTGATGATGGAACAACACAAATGTGCATGGAGATGCGAAGCATAATGGAACCAGACAATCACGTGACTTGTAGGAGACCAAAGCTGCGCTAGCTAGCTTGGAGCTTGGAGCAGTTCAATGTTGCCTGGGTCTCCCCCAAGCTCAACTAGCGCGACGACTCCGTATTCCCGCCCGTATCGCGCAACCGCGATCGCCAACCGTCCCCTGGCAGCATCCGACATTTGACGACGTCAGTTCATCAAAACAACGGCTTTGGACAGCAGAATCCATCAGATGGGTCGCCGATTCTATTCCTAAGTCTCGAGCACTATTGAACAGGCCTCATCGCGCCCGATTTACTCACGACTGGGGTGTCCCCGCCTGCCTGGCCTCTCCTAAGCTACTGCTGCCTGTGGCCTCTAGTATTACGTCGCACAGGCGCAATGGGCGTCATCCGGAAGAAGACGGCGACAAGAGGGGGTGAAGGAGGCGTCAAATATGTCTGCGACTCATGCTCGGCAGATATTACATCGACCGTAAGTCTTTCAATCAGCTTCTGCGACCCCGATCTGCCTGCTGTCGCGATTGCGACTCGGCCGGCTGCATCCCCGCGTCGACCGGGCCGACAATCGGTCGGCGCAATCCCCCATCTATCCCCACCACCATTTCCACCCCATGGTATGCTCTCCATCTGCTGTGGCGGTATCCTAACATGAGATTCTTAGGTGCGAATAAGATGCGCCCACCCCGATTGCAAGGAATACGACCTGTGCGTGCAATGCTTCTCCAGCGGAGCATCCAGTGGCTCCCACCAACCGGCGACACATGCATACAAAGTTATCGAGCAGAACTCAATACCCATCTTTGATCCGGAATGGGGAGCCGACGAGGAGCTCCTGCTGTTGGAAGGATGTGAAATATACGGCCTGGGATCGTGGGCAGACATAGCCGACCATATCGGTGGTTACCGACACAAGGATGAAGTGAGAGATCACTACATCAAAACGTACGTCGAATCGCCATGCTTCCCTCTGCCGAAGCGATGCCGCCCCTCGGATATGGAATTGGCGCAGGAGATCTCGCGCGAAGACTTCCAGGCCAGAAAGAAGAGACGCATCGAAGAGCGAAGGGAAGCACAAAAGAACGCCGCTCCTCTGCCGCCAAAGACCAAACCCACAGCCAGTGTCCCGTCATGTCACGAAGTCCAAGGCTACATGCCCGGTCGCCTGGAATTCGAGACGGAACACGCCAATGATGCGGAAGAAGCTGTCCAGCTTATGCAATTCGATCCTGGCGATGGCATTAATCCTAGGACCGGCGAGCTGGAGCCCGAGATGGAACTCAAGCTCACAGTGATGGATATCTACAACGCACGCCTCACCCAACGTGTAGAACGAAAGAAGGTCATCTTCGAGCACAATCTCTTGGAGTACCGTACCAACAGCAAGCTCGAGAAGAACAGGACCAAAGAGGAGCGCGATCTCCTCAACAAAGCAAAACCATTTGCCAGAATGATGAATCACGACGACTTCGAGTCGCTAAGCCAGGGATTGCTCGATGAACTTAATTTGCGTCAAGCTATCGCCCAGCTGCAAGACTGGAGAGGTCTTAGGATTGGCGATCTCCGGAGCGGAGAAAAATACGAGAGCGACAAGGCTTCGCGCATACAGAGATCAATACCGATGGGGTCTATGGACAGAGAGCGCTTGGCTACCCAGCAACGCTCGAAGCAGAATGTGCAACCAGAACCTCCGAGCGGTGCTGCACTTCTGGTCGCGCCAGAGTTGCCACTGCGGATTGCCACGAACGGGGCTTCCTCGCAGGCCACGACGAATGGGGACTCTACAGGACTGACCAACGGTCATGCCAATGGTGTCGCGAACGGCGCGCCAAATGGAAACTCGGCAATCACCAAGAACCGATTCGTCGCGCAACCCATCTCTGGCGTTACGCCCTTGGCGCTTAGCCAAGATACTGCGCCTGATGTTCACTTGCTTACGCCGGAAGAGGTCGAACTTTGCAAGATCTGCCGACTGCAGCCCAAGCCATATCTCATGATCAAAGAGCAGGTCCTCAAGGAAGCTTTGAAAGGCAATGGCACTCTTAAGAAGAAGCAAGTCAAGGAGATATGCAAGCTGGATGGTCAGAAGGGTGGAAGAATATTTGATTTCTTCATCAATTCTGGCTGGGTTGGCAAAGCATAATGAAAGTTTGATGCAGGACTTATATACCCATCAGAGACAGATTGTTTATGATTGCGTATCACTGCCTTGTCTTCTTTTCCAGCATATCTTATACACAAGTCAGAATGGATTTGGCACAACCTGAATCAGTGTGCTTTTGCCGGATGCAGCCGGAATGTTGGATTGTGGACATAATTAGGGACTGTAGATACTAGATTGGCTGGATTGGAAAGGTTATGGCGCGAAGCTTTTCAATGTGAATCTCTTGGCAAGCGGCACACGGTCGCGGCCGGGAGATCTAGCATTGTGACACTTGAGGGTGCATCAGGGAATGATGGTTCCTCTGGCCAGTCAGCTGAGGACGCATGGGCAACTGCTCGGGGTTAACGCCTCCAATGACGAGAGGCCAGGTCAACTCTTGGAAGTCAGATTGTCCATCCTCCTGGCCAACGAGTAATGGTGACGCTCTGGCACACTCTGTGCGCCCTCACTCCTGGAGGAATGATCCTCTGGCCAGAATAAAATAAACGTGATCAATACATACACACATACTACACAAAAGTATATCTATATACTAATGCAGGCGGCTTGCCAATGACCAAGGGATGTCCAGTTCGGACGTGAATAACCTTAAACAGGATAAACATGACTGGGGCCGAAGACGGCAACATACTATTTATGCTAGGTGATGTAGGCATATTTCTTCGGCTGGGTGGGTGGCTTCGAGAAGAAATTCTACAGCCACCTATCTACTATAGGTTGGAGATGCATATGAGAAAACTGATGGCGTCGGGTTCCCGAGCAAGGAGGACGCCGAATGATACGATGTCTGGTACGGCTCTTGCTCGCATCACTAGTGTGTACGAAGGTCACGGTGCACACAGCAGATCACCATCGGGAGCACCTGGGCACCATGCAAAGTGCCGGGGATAGGCCTGAGCAGTAGTATGCCAAGTCGGGACAGACGGCGCGAACATGAAGGAGGAATGTTCTTTGTTTCGGCGACATACATGGCCAATCTCACTGGGTAAGCACCGATTTGGGGGTCACCTCTTTTTTTAATTGACCGACGCCTTGTGTTGTAGGATTTCCCCCGCTGGTACAAGAGGAGGGAAGGCGCTGACCATTGTTGCATCCCAACGACTCGATCGCTCTTCTCTTTATTTTGTCACCGCTTCCGCAATTGGGGATTTGGACAAGCTTTCCCCCCTCCTCCCTGACACAAATCAATTTTCCTGTGCCCCGAGTAAGTCATTGACAGCTCGACACTTGGGGAAAACAGTTTCATGTTCGGCTTCTTCCACATTGTCGTCGGCACTGCAACGACATCACTGGGTTAAGGTTTGCGCTTGCACTTGCAAGCTGCCTCAAGCGCTCTCGCATACCTAACCACTTGCTGCTGGATGACGCCGCCGCTCTCCTAGAAGAATAGATATTGACGGATCTGGTCAGTTTCGAATATTCGACTCTTCTCTCTACCGAAATCCAGACGAAATCTCCCTATTCCCTGCTTTGGAACGAACCGAGCAAATCATCTCAAGGTGTCCCGATTTTGCAAGTCTGTTTGCGGGCGGCAATTCACCGAAGCACTTGAGAGATCGCCGTGTTGCTGCCTCCGGCTGCCGACATAATCACCCACGAATAGCAGGCCGCTGTCAGCAAACAGATCCGAGCTGAATCGCTGGCAAGCACAAACTGGAATTCCCTTCCTGTTCCGGAATCTCAGAATCTATGATTTCAGAGAATACGAAAACTGCTTCTTTCATACTTTCTGGCGATCATCAAGATTCGTCCACAACATCAGTTGTCCTGCGACTTGCCTAACTGGACTTGCCGGGGCCTTTCACCTTATTACACTACAGCTCGGCAGCTGCGTTGGCGATCCCGTTTAGCGCCACCGCGGCGCATTCGCCCTGCTAGGATCGCCCGTTCACCGGACCCTTTTAATCTAATCGGCGCTGGCTGAGACAGGTGTCTCCTTTCTTTCTCAATATGTCAATCGCCAATTACATACCGCAACGCCTTGCGGGATTCATGCCTCGACGAAACATCCTCATCCCGACTCTGGGCATCGTCACTCTCATCGTTGTATGGAGCCTGCGAATTCCCCCTTCGTCGTTAGGATGGACTAGCTCGAGTGGCGCCCAGCAGGTCTCTATACTGCACCAGCCGCCTGCGCATCCCGACATTGATCTTTCCGCCCCCGATGCCCCCTTTGTTGGCTGGCCACTTCGACGTCTATGCGACGAGACGACCTGGGTGGACGGCCTGGTTTACATTTGCGACAACAACTCCGGCGGCATTGGCAACATTCGCAACTACATCCAGACATGTCTGCGCTACTCGATTGAGGCCGGCGCGACGGGTCTCGTTGTGCCCAAGATCCGCAAGCGATCCGAGGAAGATTTGGCCGACCTCTTCACTTCGTATCTCCCGCTATCCTACATGTTCGATGAGCAGCACTTCAAAGATGCCTGGCAGACATACTGCCCTCAGATGAAGCTGTACAACAACGTGACCGACATACCCAACTACCCGAGAACCGTCGATGGTAAGCCGCGCATCGAGGAAATTGCACCGAAGGACTATGGCGACCGTAAGGGGTGTGATTGGAAAGACCAAAACCGCCATACTGATCGCTTCGGTGACACATTCCGCTCTTGGCTGGGGAACGTAACCAACGCCGTTCCTCCCTCAAGAGAGCATCCCCGGCTCATCAGGTTCAAATGGGGCGTCCTTTGGGATTGGCAGATCTGGAAGGACGGGCCCGAGTTTGCAACCACTTTCGGCCATGTCCTCAAGTTCAACAGCCAGCTTCAGCATCTCGGCAAAACGGCTCTCACGAACATGCGAAGCTTCGCTCGCAGCCAGGGAGCAAAGGGTGGCGAGTTTCTAGGTGTCCATTTACGCACCGAGAACGATGCCATGAATTTCTGGCCAGTCTACGATGTTCAAGCTAAAGGATACTTGCGCAAGGCACAGGAAGGAAACTACAGGGCTTCATATCTTGCGACCGGCAACATTACGGAAGCAAAGAAGTTTGAGAAGCAAGCCATGGAAGTCGCCAGCATGAAGGTTCTGACCAAGCAAGATCTCCTGACTGGCAAGGATCTTGAAGCACTCAAGGCGCTGACTTGGGACCAGCAAGGACTGGTGGACCTGATTGTTCTGCTTGGCAGCAACTATTTCGTTGGAACAATGCCCAGTAGCTTCTCCGTATACGTGACGTTGAAGAGGCACCTGAAGACTGGCGGTCTGTACACAAGACCATACAAGGCCGGAACGGACGGTGACGGATATAGCTACCTCGTGGGACGATATGAGCAGTATTGGGAGGACTGGCTGTTCATGTTTGATGGCATGTGGCCGTAGACGTACGGAACGACACGAACAAGGCAGATGTACCACCTCTTGTGCATAATTTGGCATGGCGTTTTGGGGATTTCCCGGCATTCTCTACTGGTTGGAACCAGAGAAAGGAGTTGAGACCGAAAAGATGGCATTTGCTAGTCGAATAGAATTTATGTTTTCCAGCTCCATGGTTTTCAAGACAACGCAATGTCCCACGGAATCTTTTAATTTATAATCAACGGAAGTATACAAAATTCACCAGAATACAACAACCTGGTGTATTTCTATGGCATGTGAGATTGCGGGGCGTGGTGGACTGAGGATAAGGTAGCGGCTGCCCCATACCCCACCACTCTGCTAAACGGGACCGCCAAAGGTTGACCTGAGCTTGAGCTTCCTCTCGACATCAATTACGTCAAATTCAAGAAGCTGGACGAGGAGCTGCCAACAGAACAGGTCTCTCGGTACATTCTACGTTGATTACATGAAGCATATTGGACACCTATTTCCTCGCCGCAACATGTCGTCCATGATCAATTCCGGAAGCCTGAAGCGCATCACAGCGCCCAAGCTAGCTGAGCAGCTCCTCGCCAATGCCGAGGCGGGCGCGGCCGCCGACGGCTCTTCGATTGCGATCGTGGACGTCCGGGACGATGGTGAGTGAAGCAATTCCTCTACTCTACCAAATCACGACGCGGCATGTCCTAACGCATGACGAAAACTTACAGACCACATTGGCGGACACATCAACGGCTCCCTGCACTTCCCTTCGCGGTCCCTGGACGCCATGATGCCGACGCTGCTGCGCAAGCTCGAAGGCAAGGAGACGGTCGTGTTCCACTGCGCACTATCACAGCAGCGGGGGCCCTCGGCGGCGCTGCGGTACATGCGCGAGCGGGCCGACCTCGTCGACAAGGCGGCCAAGCAAGGGAAGGAGGAGAAGCCGCAGACCGTGTACGTGCTCGACCGCGGCTTCGTCGGCTGGCAGGAGGTCTACGGCACCGACAAGAGGCTTACCGAGGGCTACCGAACCGAGCTGTGGAAGGACGGGTACTGGATGTGAGAGATGCGGGCGGAACCTAGTGTCAAGAGGTGGAATACAAGAAGAACGGCCGAGGCGCCTTGCAAGGACTTGGTGTTGAGAATCGGATGCGAGTCGACATGGGACTGCAACAACACGGCAGCATCGTCGTCGACATGGCCGCTGTCTCGTATGCATACCAGGATATCCTGAGAGCCAGCAGAAGATACAGCCAGCTCTATCTCAGAGACTCCAAAAAGGAAGTATTATTCTCGGACGGCTTCCAATCAGAACCCAGAGGGCTTATCGATTCGACAAGGACAACTGAGTGTATAGTTCTTTCGTCAGAAACCAGAACATTCCCAACTCCTGTTCGCACAATAAGCATGGGATGTTCGCATCCCTCACGAGCAGAGCGCTCAGTATTATGAAAGCCAACACATGCCAACGACACATAAAAAACAATAATCATATCAAAAACAATTCAGAAGCCGGGGTCTACTACCCCATGATCGATTTCATTGATATCCAAATTGGGTTGGCTTGATTCTCTTCTCTGATTGGCCAGAATCCACTCAAAAGAACATTGAAACGAAGACAGCTATGGCGCATCGTATACTCGTTTCAATGGGCTAAGATGTTATAAGTTAGTCGGATCGGGTGGCTGCCTGGAACTTCACCCACCCCCTAAACAAACCATAAAAGAACTCACTGCTCTCAGCTCCGGGCAACAACTATTTGATTACTCTTGCCAATTGCACAGCGGCGACTATTCTACAATCTGACCTGAGTCTAGGCCAATTGGTTCACCATCTCCACCATGTCAATCAACTTCGCGCTGCCGGCTGTCGACCAGGACACGCCCTTGTTTCGCCTCCCGACCGAGCTGCGTCGACGAATCTACCAATACATGTTGACGCCATCTCACGTGCACATTGAACGGAAGGTCGACTATAAGCTTACCAAGTCCGGCATCGAGGTTATAAACCCGGGACCGGTTACCCGGAGCAAAAGTCAACGCCGACGGGCTGAAGATGAAAGTAAGGATATGATGGACTTGTGGTGGTCTGGTCAGCCCTCAAACCACTGGACCTGCAAGAGGATCATTTTGGATCGGAAGACACGCTTCAAAATCAATGACAGCGCCTCTCGTCAGGATGCTCGGAACGCCTTGTTCAACGTCTACTACTGTCAAAGCCAAAGACCAGGTGGTCCTAGTGCCGTACCCCCGGGATACCTGGATCACGAAAGTTGCAGAGGCGATAGGGAGCAAACGCCATTTTTTGGAAGCAATCTTGACGGGCTTCTCATGACCTGCCAATGGGCTTACATGGATGTCCGCTCCGTTGGCAATCCGGTTGACCGATCGGCAAAGGTGTTCACCCCAAACCTCTCCCGCAACGATGCGAGGTTGGAGCTTGGAACGCACAATTTGCATTTCAGTGACTTGCAAGATCTCACCTGCTTCACCGAACTTGTGTCTCTCGAGTTATCCGAGTCATTCAGCAACCTCTCTGTCCATGTCGACTCGATGGAAAGTCCTTATTGGAAAACATTCGTAAGTCCCTTTGCTTACCTGTTGTCCCTCTCCTTGCGAACCGGTCGCCTGCGTCGGTACAATCATGACTCCTGTAACATGGCGAGACCGTCAAATCATCGTCGAAAAGAAACCCCCAATCGAGCCATATTACATTTGAGAAAAGAATGCCCACTGACTTGCTCTGTTGCAGTGTCAAACATACCTTCAGCCGTGGTCACGCATCTCCTTGATGCCTTGGGAACCGAATGAAAAAACGGCCCCCATCTCTTTCTACCACAATCACACAACCCATGATCTCGCAGATCCTCGAGAGCCCGACCACCAGGCCGAAGTAGCCGAAGCTCTGGCAAGCACCTGGGTGGTACCCAACATCCAGGTCCACTCAGCCCGTGGTGCGTGGAGCACAAAGTTCCGAATGTCTGCACTGAAAGCCCGCTCTGGGGGGCCTATCAACCTCCGCCTCTCCTTTCCCATGTTCCTGCGCCGGGATGAACCGCAATACAGCCAGTGTTTGGACAATCCGGAGAGACGGCCGACGGGCTGCCGAGACCTCCCAGTGCCGCACTCGGAGATGGACCATAGCACCATAATGCAATTCAACCAACGCCGCTGGCTCAGTGAGAGGCACGATACAAGGCCCATCGCGAAGGCAGAGATGAATTGGAACGGGGACATGGCATATGAGCACTTGGGCCTTGAAGAACCGAGGCGACTACAGCCTGGCCACCCCGAACAAAGGTGCGAGATGGAGTATACAACCCTGTACGACTCGGGCATGGACTATCTGGTCAAGCAGAAGGTGTGGCTCGAGAGGAACCCGGAGAAGAAGGGAAGCGCCGAGTGGCGACAGGTCCAGGCGGATTTCGACCAGCAGTTCCGCAGCATGTTCCTGCGGTCGAGGAACACGGTGCCCCGGAACGACGGGCTGCTGCACGGCGTGCACTGGCGCATGGACTTTCTCGACAGCTGCCAGGGCCTCGCGGGCCTCGAGATGGACTTTTACGGCGACGGCCAGAGCCCCGGGACGGTGCGGGAGTTCCGCAGCCACGCGACTGAGCTGTTCCGGGACGGCCTGAGGGAGCGCTTCACGGGCAGGGGGTGGACGTCGAGCGACGGCTCGCAGACGGTCGAGAGCACGTTCTGGAATATCGGTCCCCATCCCGAGCCCTTCTTCGCGGGGTGGGCCGATCCCGACGGCAACATGCGAGGTCTGAACATGGACGAGGAATGGCAGCACTGAGAATGGAGTGTTTTGTACGTGAACTGTGGAGGATCTGTCATGGCTTCTCGTTTGTATTTATTTCTTTACTTTGCAGGGTTCAAGTTGTACTGGATTCTCTCCTTCCAAATATCGAAAACCCTTACATGAGGTCAGACTGGTCTTTCCGTGAGAATCTGCTGCAGTGATGCCGGGTGCCTTTCCAACGACCTATTAAGCACTCCATCGAGGGTCATGGAGGAGAAACCAGCCATGACTTGGTCCGTTTCCAGTCTCTGGTGAATTTTCATTCTGTAGGTGCCTCTCCTCGCTCAGAAATGCTTAGTTGTGCCGAGCGTCATCAGGTGCCAATATCCTCCACTCCGTATGCTCATTCGGAATGATCTGGAAGTGGAAAGATCTCTTGCATTTGTTGTGGTTGTTGAGACAAGCCCAGATCGGTCGGCATATCTCTGCCTGTGAACTGTTTTCCTTGCTTGTCTTGCTGCTGCGGGCATCCACTGCTAGATCATACGCAATCTGGCCGTCAAAGTGTCGCGAGGCTGAATGATCAATATCTTGGAATCGACGAGACAAAGTACGGTATTTTTGTCATTCTATCCCTCGTATATCCTTCGAGGGGCTACAGCGGGCGGGCGGGCGGCATTCCGGTACCGTCAAGACGTCGGACAAAACAAAAGTAAAAACAACAGCATCGGCTCCGGGCAGAAAGGTGAGTGCGTCCACTTTGGTGTGGCCGTTTATCAAAGGACCGGGTGTCGTGTCCCTCATATCCACCAACCATAGACGAAGTTGGGATCGGCGATCAATCGGTTTCGGAGGTATGTCTCTGGGCTAGATGGACAAGGTTAGTTTCTTTACAGAATTCTTTTTCTTTTTCTGTTCTACACGGAACTGATATTCAAGTCGGAGAATCGCCCAGGGTTTGTAATACACCGGGCGCCAGAAAGGCGGATAGAGAAAGAGGAATGACTTACTGCATCAGAGTGTAATAGCAGGACTTGGCAAGGGTAGACAAGACCAAGATGACTTCGTGCATGACTGTCGAGTTGTGGAGTTAGTATATACAGATCAGTGGATTTGATGGCAGAGGAATTACTGCAGGGACGTTTTGATCGCCGATCCAGTGGGTAGATAAACAGGAAAGAACGATTGACAACAGGCGAAGGGTTGCTGTATTTGGGATTTATTGGAAGGGGGGAGACGGGCAACAGATGACTGGAGTAACCTGTGACTTGACATGAAAATGAAACAAATAGCAAAGAACAAAGTAAAACCACAGGGAACGTGACATCCCTCCTTCCAATTTGTCCAACTCACCAAACAGCGGCATAATAGGCAAAGCCAGAAATCCCAGAAGGAACGCGAAACCCAAACGCCTGAAGAAGCCGCCGACGGCCCCGGCCCTGCCCGGGCCGTTGCGCATGAGCCGGCCGCCGTGCGCCTCCCAGAAGGCGTCGCCCTCGGGGCCGAGGAACATGCTCTTCCGCGTCAGGCTGACGCTGAACACCTCGTACAGGGCCATGCTCAGCGACATGCCCAGCAGGGTGCCGGCGAAGGCGACGGAGAGCACCGTGGTCGGGTCGCCGATGATGTTGCCCTGGTCGTCGAGGCCCAGCAGGCCGAGGAAGTCGGGCATGGTGGCGATATCGGTACGGTGGACTCGGCGGTGGTGTCTGGGGTGGCGTATGGGATGGAGAGCTTGGTTGGTGGTGGTGGTTGTTAGGTTTTAGGTGTGAACGAGGCGTGTACGAGGCGTGGCTCTCGGTCTGGTCGAGTGTCTAATATTGCTCAGAGAGCCGCGCTTAGTTGGAAAAATGACTGATGAGCTTGGTCTGAACTTGTGGGAGGAAAACCCAAATAAACAATAAGAGCCTCCCAGGTGCAAGAAGTTCGGCGGCCGGAAATCCACTTGCGGCGAATGGATATCTCGTCCGGCGGCGGTTTCAGGAGCTGTCCTGCAGGCTTCCCAATGAGGGAGTTTCTGAGCTTCAGGCTACCAGATATACCGGCCCGGTCTGGACGTTTGCAAGTGCACTTGGATACAAACGGCGCTGAGCAAGTTTCGACTGTGACGAGGAAGAATGGAAAAACAGCATGTCTTGTACCCATTGTCTGTGTAGGTTGATCACAAACCAACCTGCACTCCTTCCAATTATGCACGATAAGAAAGTCACATTGTGCATGAAAGAATATATTTCCAGTCTTGCTGACTAGGCATATGTGGTAATGATATCAGGTGTGCAAAGAGATTCGAGTTTCCTTGTCAAGGAGTGCTCTCACCGAGATGGACTTCTCTGTATTGCCGGCGGCCGAAACTCCAATAATTCTACAAGGTTTACCGAAAATAGCAATCGCCAAGATCCATATAGATCAAGCCGCCAATAATGTGTTCAGCATACATTTACTCAACTAGGTTTGAGATATTTGTACCTAGAAAATAAAACCTTTCTTGATTTAAAAATGAAAGTACATTATATGTTGAAGACCGATCTTGATTCTGACCTGTGTAGGAAATCTAAACCGGCAATACATTCTGATATTCCTTCTTGCTTACAGATACATCATCGTCAATCTTCACTACCTTCTCATACGTACAGCTACACCCCAACAGCCTAACAGAGCAACTATACCAATCGAAATAATGGCCACCACGCGACCCGTAAAACACGACACGACCTTGCTCGACAAGCTCATATACGTCTACTCCAACCTGCCCGACCGCATCAAGTTCCTGCTGCACTTCATCTGCCTCTGGTGGCTCTTCGGCCTCGCCGTGGTCCTCTCGGTCCCCAGCACCCGCCGCTACATCACCCGGGCCATGACCCCCGCGGTCCCCTCGTTCTGGCTCATGGCGTGGTGCTGGCCCGTCATGGTCCCGTACGGCATCTTCGGCCCTCATCCCAGGGGGATAGAGAATGGTCACGTTGCCCGCGTCGTCGAGGACGAGGAGCGCCCGCTGCTGCGGGAAGCCGGTGGTCGCTCGCCGGACGACAGCGCCCACGACGGGGATGATGAGTGGGAGGACGTCGATAGTGATGATGACGACGACGACGTCGATAGTGAGGAGGAGGAGGATGAGGATGAGGAGGAGCAAGATGATCGCCATCCTTATAAACGCCAAGGCGGGGGCGTCATATATCTGATACGAAGTTAACTCGGTATCCAGGAATTGGCTGAGATTGCTGAAGGTGGGAAGTCAATGGCTCGAGTTTGGATAGTATTGGAATTCGCAACGTTGAAAAAACAGAGAGAACCCAGTTTGGACTTTTGAAGAAAAGTGTTTCGATGGGAATAGACTGGCAGCCGGTCATGATTCGAAAGTTAGATCGACAAGGCTGATCTATATCTTTCATCTCCAAGTTCGGAGAAATTGCGAAGGACTAGCCAGAGAACGGAGAGAGGTCGACTTGAAAATTGTATGAATTATGATGACATGGTATCGAATTTGATCTATACCACCACTACCCGCTTATCCAACAATCAACGCCTCCGCTTCTTCTTGTCGTGACTGGCCGACCCGTCGTCTCCGTAGCTTCGCTTCTTCTTGTCGAGGAGCTGCTTCATGCCCGGCGTCGTGCTGAACTTGGGGTTGGACGGGTCGATGGCGTACTCGTGGCTGTCAAAGACGGCCTTGAAACGATCATCGCCAGTGTCGACGGCGAATTCTTGCTGCAGCCCACCGCGATCGCCGCCCTTGGCCTCCATCCTCTTCTTGGCCTTGCCCTTCTTGTTCTTTTGCTTCTCTGCTCTGGAGATCTCGGCCATGTCAAAGTGACCGCTGCCGTCGTCCTTGTTCCTGTTGCCCATGATCTTTTCCAGGTACTTCTTCTCCTCGGCCGTCTTCTTGGCGTCGGCTTCCTTGAGCTCTCGCTTCTTGAGGCGCTCCTCCTTTCTCCGGGACGTCTTGGAAGCCTTGACCGGCTCTTCCGTGGTGAAGAATGGGTCGTCGAACCCGAGATCTTCGCCGGCCTCATCCGCTTGCTCTTCTTCGACTGGCTCCTCGACCTCGACGCCCTCTCTCTTGGCGACGGCCTTTTCTCTCTTGCGCGCTTTCTTCTCCCGCTCCTTGCGCATGTACTTCTCGACTGTCGTCTCCTCCCTGTCCGGCGAGCCCTGCTTCTTGGCCGCACTGTCTTCGTCCAGGGTGAATGTCATCTCCATCTCGCCCACCGGTTCCGATTTGGACGATTTCGCAGCGGCATCGGAGCCGAGGCCCAGGGCCTCTCTCATGCGTTGCCGCGCGAGCTCCTTTTTGCTCAGCTTTGGTGCGCCCTCGTCGGCGGCTTCGGGCTGCTCGTCGTCGTCGGCCTCGGAGTCGCTCGACGCGAGGTAGGCCTTCATGTCGTTTTCCTCGAGCTCAGCCCTGCTTCCAGTAAAGGCGCGCCTCATGCTTTCTTTGCGTTCGGCCTCCTCGGGGTGAATGTCCCAGGTAAGTCTGATTGTTGTTAGTTTCGTCGTAATCGCCGTAGATAGGATAAGATCAACTCACTTGACCTTGGAGTGCTGCAGAGCGTCCGTGACGAACTCCGTCGGCCTGTAGTCCGAAGGAACACTGTCACACTCATCTCGGGGCTCGTCGTCGAATGTCACCTCGTCGGGAATAAACCGCAGGTCCATAAAGTTCGAGGAGCTTTGGTACTCGGTGCCATCGACGGCCTTGTAGATGTTCTCCGCCGTAGCCTCGTCGGAGCAGACCACAACTGCGTAGTAGTACCGTAACCGGTCCAACTGGTATGTCCTCAGCGCGTCCGAGTCAAAGTCTTGGTCGTCTCCCTCCTGAATGAGGTCCTTTTCGATTTTCTCGTCGTCCTCGTCCTCTTCATCTTCGTCATCCTCGCTGTCGTCTTCCGAGTCGTCCGAGCTGTCGTCGCTGTCTTTGGATTTCTTGAAAATCTCCTTGGGCGGGCCTTCGAGCTCTTCGCGCTGCATTCGCTCCTTGCCAAACTCGCTGGGGTATATGGAAACCTTCTTGATGCGGCCGCCCTTTGGTACGAAACTGGACATGAGAGCCATCAGGTCGGGCGACTTGATAAAGTCCCAGTCGAGGTTGACGATGGCAAACCGCTTTGTGACCTCGCCGTCTTCAACGTCGGCCTGCTCGTCGCGCAGTCGCTGCATGCTCCCAGACGTCTGCGCGGGCGCATCTTGCTCGTCCTCGTCGTCTTCGTCTTCCGACTCTGACTCGGAATCGGACTCGGACGACGAGAAGCCGCCTCCTCTGGCCGGGTCATACTTGACGTTGGCTTTTTGCAGCTCTCGCTGCACGTCCTCGTCGTCGTCGGCGCTGTCGGCCTTGTCCTCGTCGTCGCTCTCCTCCTCGTAGAGATTCTTGAGCGCCTTTGCCTTGTTGTCCGACTTGAGCTTGCGTCCGTATCGGTCGACCTTGGCGGACTTGGTGAAGTCCTCGTCTTTCAGGACCTTGGCGAAACGCTTGTCGATCTTGGTCTTGGTGGCCTTCTTGGAGGGCAGGCGGAAGCGCGGGTCGGACTGGAAACTGGCGAAGCGCGAGTCTCCTCCGCTGGGGGCGGAAGACTTGGCCGAAGCCTTTTGACCGTCCTTCTTGGCCATTGTGGTGTCGCTGCAGAATAGAATTGCGCAGTTCGCAATTCGCAGGTGGGCGGAATTTCTTCTATGCAGGCAAGACGCACTCAGAGGTTGAGCAAAAATAAAATGGGTCTCGTTATCTACATCTTATCGATAAGAGCTGGCCGCCGACGCGGGTCCATATGCACCTGGGCACTTGAATAGCGCTGCCGTGCCGCCCATGCATATGTAACAATTTATTTCCAGCAGTGCATGCATATCCTTAGTGAGTATATGAACTACAAATCGTGAATCCCATCTCATGATCATCCATGATAATCAATACTACGCTCTTTCACACTAGACCGTCTTTTCTCAGGTGAATCCCCTCACCTATACGAATCTCTTACGACCGGTATCGACTCCAGGGACTGGGCTTGTTTACCATTGGCAAGGAAAATGTGGCGGTGTGAAGCTCGAGACGTTGGGCCCCCGGACACTGCCTCGTCTGCCACTAGAGAACCCCACGTTGGCCCCTCCAAAACATAAACGAACCCCTCCAGAGAGCTGCTGTTCAATGCGATGCACAATTACGTCGGGGCGGTTGGAATCCCGTGTGAACGCGTCCCTCGAGTTGATGGAAAACGTACGTTTATTCTTCAAGTAGAGAATCCGGAATAAAGATATCGGAATAGGCTATCATATATATCAGCTTCCATGGTACTTCTGCATGTAGCATGATAGCCCGATAGGTGGAGGGATCGTCAGGCGTCTGGAATAGCCAATTGGTTAGTTGTACGGGTTGACGGACTTTCACTTCATGCCACCGTGTTATGGTTCCATCCCGACTTGATTGATGCGCTGTTTCGCATGACGAACCCTTCACTAATATGGCAGTAGCCTTGGCAGGTCATCAGGGTTTCCATGATCCATGGACGGGGGGCCTCACATGGGAAAAAAGATAACTGGCATCTCAGCCATCGGGACCAAGCCAATAGATCCATTTGTTTCCTTCTCAGCCTCTCTGCGGTGCCGGTGATGCAATGCATGCCAAGAAGTGAGGGTCTCCAGCTAGGAGCTTGAACAACCTGTCATTCGTTTCAAAAGTCATGTTCCGACAATCTGCCTGGGCGCTATTATAAGCCGACACCCGTTCCACACGCTGCTCTTGGTCCCTGAGATTTATTTACTTCCGTCTGAAGACACATTTCGGGTCATCACAGTCAAATCAATTGCTACTACATACTCGTGAGCCCGGTGAATCACGACCTTTACTCAGCGCCTACAAATAGAGTTGCGACCCCTCCGTGTCACCCCCCACGCCGGGCTTCTCATCTCTTTTCTGCTAGCGGGCATAGTAGAGCTGTTTCATTGCTCTTGCATACATATATATATCTTTAGCAAGCATGGATTTCTTTCACAACATTGGCCACGAGATCAAGGAGGCCCTCGGTGGTGGCTCTCACGAAGAGGAGCGCCGCGACGATGGCCAGGGCGAGATCAGGCCTCAGCAACAGGAAGAGCGCCCTCCTTCCCGGCCTCACTCCAGCCACAGCCACGACGACAAGCCTTCGGAGCCGCCCGTGAACACCAACCGGTACCAGTCCTTTGCCGCCCCGTCTTCCGGCAACGTCAAGTGGCACGTGGACGGCGCCAGCTATTTCCACGCTGTCTCGACCGCTCTGGAGCGTAAGTTTATCTAGAGAGAAATCATATGAACGATGGATTCTAATCTACCTCATAGAGGCCAGAGAGAGCATTTACATTCTCGACTGGTGGTTGAGCCCGGAGCTGTACCTGCGCCGACCCCCCGCCAAGAATGAGCAGTACCGTCTCGACAACATGCTCAAGGCGGCAGCCGAGCGTGGTGTCAAGATCAACATCATTGTCTACAAGGAGGTCACGCAGGCCTTGACATGTGAGTGGCATTCCGAACAGAGTGTACAAGTGAATCTTTTGCTGACATAAATACAGTGAACTCCAAGGTACAATCTCTCTCATCGCAAAATTTGGTTCTTGGCTAACATATATGATTAGCACACCAAGTCGCACCTTGAAGAGCTGCACGAGAACATTAAAGTGTTCAGGCACCCCGACCACGGTCTGGACATGGATGCCGCCAAGGCCGACCTGGAGTCTGTCTTCCAGGGCCTGTCCATGGGATCTCTAAACGCCTTCAAGCTTGCCCGTGCGCCCGAGGACGCCGTCAAGTCCCTGTACGGTTCGGCCGGCGAGGTTGTTCTCTACTGGGCCCACCACGAGAAGCTCTGCGTCATTGACCGTCAGCTTGTCTTCATGGGAGGTCTTGACATGTGTAAGTTTGATCAAGTCTAGATGCCGACCTTTATACTGACCTATCACCTTTTCAGGCTTCGGTCGATGGGACACCAACAGTCACCCCATCGCGGACGCGCATCCCGGTGACCTCGACGCCATTGTCTTCCCCGGACAAGACTACAACAATGCTCGTGTATTCGACTTTGAGGGAGTTGACAACTGGAATCACAACCAGCGTAAGTAAATTCATAGCCGCACTCGTTTGAAATCATGTCTAATTCAACGGCCAGTCGATCGTACCAAGAGCTCGAGAATGGGTTGGTCCGACATTTCCATTTCGCTCAACGGACCCATTGTCAGCAGTCTGCTGGATCATTTCGTCGACAGATGGTAAGTCATGGTCTGCCCAGCGGGTTGAAGTAGGAGTTGACCATGAAATAGGAACTTCATCTGGGGCCAAAAGTACAAGGACAAGGACCCCGGCAAGTACGAGGAGCTCGTCTATGAGAGCGGCAGCACAAAGGCTTCGGCCAGCCTCAGCGGAGACTTCGAGGGCCGCCTTGCACCCCGAGTCCACCAGAGACACCGGGAGGGCGGAGCTAACATCCAGCTGTGCAGAAGGTGAGCCGACTATGCCGTCCATGTGTTGTCATGATTTTAACAGATACCTCCAGTTGCTGCGACTGGTCCGCAGGCCACCCTACGGAACACTCGATTCAGAACGCATACATTGATGCTATTGGCAATGCGCAACACTTTGTCTACATTGAGAACCAGGTGAGCAGGAATAAAATCTAAAAAATCCCAGAGTACAACCTAAACATGATATCACAGTTCTTCATCACAGCCACCAGCGATGAGCAGGACCCGGTCAAGAACAAGATTGGTGGTGCCATCGTGGATCGTATCATGCGCGCGCACAATGCCGGTGACAACTTCCGTGTCATCGTCTTGATGCCTGCCGTTCCTGCGTTCGCCGGAGACCTGCACTCTGACGGTGCTCTGGGCACTCGCGCCATCATGGAGTTCCAGTACAACTCGATCAACCGTGGCGGACACAGTATCATGGAGACGCTCCAACAGCGTGGTGTTGAAGATCCCAGCCGCTACATCACCTTCTACAACCTCCGCAACTACGACCGCATCAACAACTCGGCGACGCTCGGCCAAGCTGAGGAGCAGAGTGGTGTTCCCTACGAGCAGGCTCGCCGTGACTTTGACGACAAGGTCGGCGTCGGCAACCAGCCATACGGCGAGGAGTTTGAAGACCGTGAGCGGTACGGACAGGACGAAGGCGGCTACGGTAACTCTGGATATGGTGAGGAGCGCAGAACCCGCACCGGCGACGACTACGAGCAGTACCAAGAGGCTGCCAGGGATGTCTCCGATTCCACCAAGGACTCTGTTGCCGCTTCTTACATGGAGGGCGGCGCGCTTCAGTTGGCTCCGTGGGATGGAAACCCTGATACCGAGCTGGATGCCTACGTCTCGGAGGAGCTTTACATCCACAGCAAGGTGCTCATCGCCGATGACAAGCTTGTCATTTGCGGCTCTGCCAACTTGAACGACCGCTCGCAGCTGGGAACCCACGACTCGGAAATCGCCGTCGTCATCGAGGACCCAGAGCCTATCGAGTCGACCATGAACGGCGAGCCCTACACCGCTTCCAAGTTTGCCACATCGCTGCGCCGCCAGCTGTTCCGCAAGCACTTGGGCCTGCTCCCTCACCAGCCCGTCGACCGCCCCGACAACAACTGGCTGCCCATCGACCAGGAGCCCCTGGACTACGACTTTGGATCCAGCGCCGACGCTCTGGTCGAGGACCCCCTGAGCTCCGAGTTCTGGGACCTCTGGACCGGCACCGCCCGCACCAACACCGAGGTCTTCAACAAGGCGTTCCACCCCGTGCCCAGCGACCTGGTCCGCAGCTGGGACGACTACAAGGAGGTCTTCAGCAAGCACTTCCTCATCCCCGGCGTCGAGTACAAGGACGACGAGAAGGAGGGCAAGGTCGAGTACGGCCACATTGTCCGCGAGGAGTTCCCCGGCGGCGTCCAAGAGGTCAAGGAGTGGCTGGGCAGGGTCAGAGGCACGCTGGTGCAGATGCCTCTGGACTTCTTGATCGACGTCAAGGACATGGCCAAGGAAGGCATGAGCTTGAACAAGATCACGGAAGATATTTACACTTAAGGAGGGATATATCGCCTTGTTAGGATACAGAAAGAGACCATAGACCCCAGTTGCATATCTTTGTCTAGATAGCATGTTGCCCATATAAATGGCAATATACTCTATCCTTGAACATTCTACCAATCAAGTCAATTATAAAGTATTTATTGGATGGTCGACTCGAGCTGTATATGCATGGTCCAATTTCCCGGGTCGAATGGACTCTATAAATGACCCAAACAAGACACGTGCGCGCCGTCGGTTTACGGATTGGCAGGCCAAAGGTAGAAACTCGACAAATACTTGATGCTGTTCCCTCTTTCTGCTTTCTTGGCCCAAACCTCAGCTCTCCCCTTTGCTCTTTCGCCAAGGGGTGACCGGGTGTTCGGGTATGATCGAGCTTCCTAACAGAGTTTCGCGTCGTGAGAGTCCCGCCGCCACCAACCCCAGTCGTCTGTCTTTGCCACTAATGCACATCCGTACGTACCTCGCAGCCCGCCTTGGACGGGGGTCCACGGTTGGTTCTTTTGGAAAAAAAAAAAACGGAATTGGCCTGTCAGAGCTCGAGGATGGTGAATGTGGTCCTGCCCTCTCGTCCGTCCCCCGGGAAGCTGATCTTGCTTTCTTTTTCTCGCTAAGGCAGAGGCGGGCAGCACTGGAGAGATAAGTCGCATGCCAAATTCCGCCCTGTCGGTCGGGACGTTGCATTTTCCTAGTGTCTAGCTGGGGTGAGAGTCTTTCTCCTGGGGTCTCTCCTCGGTCTTGATGTCAGTCTCGAGCTAGAGCTGTCCGAGGGGAGGGGCGAACGCCTGTTGATTATCGAGATGAAAATGGATATCGTACATATATATATGAGAGAGTCTGGCCACCTACCCTTTCATAATGTCGCTTCCGCCGTGACTGCTCGCGACGGGTTCATCTCACGTTCTGTCCATTTCCAGGCTAATATTTAATATACCTGCTTCCGATCGCCTCGACTTGCCATCGTGACGAGTCGTCGACGACACAGGGATCCAGCGTTGCCTTACCGAAACATTCTTGTCGACTCCATCGGGAAATTCCATAATCTCAAGAAAGAAGACACAATGTCATCCCCAAGCCTTCTCGCCGTCCTCGGCGCCGCCGCCGCGCTCCTCCCGGCCACGGTCCGCGCCGGCCTGTACCCGGGCCTGTCGACGGAGAACCACACGTGCTCGATCCAGAAGCCGGTGCTGTCGTGCTCGGCCGGCGCCGCCGACCCGTCCGCCGTCGACACGTGCTGCGTCGAGACGTTTGGCGGGCTCATCCTCGCCACGCAGTTCTGGGATACGTACACGGGCCGCGAGGCCGAGGGTCAGCTGCTGCCCAAGGATTCCTGGACTCGTAAGTACATCTGAAGAATTCATATAGATTTGTGTTCCTCCATGTGTGAGACGCTGGGAGACAGTCTCGAGATGTCTGGCACCAAGTTTTCGCGGAAGATCAAAGGAGCATTCTTCAGAACCCGGATACAGACACTAACACCTCCTCCAGTCCACGGCCTCTGGCCCGACTTCTGCAACGGGTCGTACACGCAGTACTGCGACCTGTCGCGGCAGTACGACCCCATCCCCTCGCCCAACACGACGACGGGGACGTCCGCGGGCGCGCCCGTGCCGCCGTACACGGGGCCCAGCATCGCCACGTTCCTCGAGCCGCTCGGCAAGCTGGACCTGCTCGCGTACATGAACAAGTACTGGGTGGCGCAGAACCAGGACAGCGCCGGGTTCTGGGGCCACGAGTTCAGCAAGCACGCGACGTGCTACTCGTCGTTCGACGTCGAGTGCTACGGCCCCGAGTACGTCGAGCACGAGGAGGTCGCCGACTTCTTCGAGACGGCGCTGACCTTTTACGACGGCCTGCCGACGTGGCGGTGGCTGGCCGACGCCGGCATCACGCCGTCCAACGGCACCTCCTACCCCACGACCAACTCCTCTACTGCCGCCCTCTCGCTCTCCGACGTCCAGGACGCCCTCGTCGCCGGCTTCGGCAAGCTGCCGTACATTGGCTGCTCGGGACCCCGGTACAACGCCACCGACGCCGGCAAGGGCAGCAGCGACAACGGCTACACGGTCCTGACCGAGGTGTGGTACTACCACCACACCCTCGGCCGCGTCCAGAACGCCCGCGCCGAGAAGGTCCACGCCAACATCACGGGCGGCTCCGTCTCGAGCTGCGCCAAGACGCCGGGCGCTCTCCGGTACTATGAGCGGACGCCCGGATCGGATGTGGCTTATTAGGAGACAGGCAGTTTCGGTAGTGTTGATAGTCTGCGGATGATGAATTCATAATGATAATGAGATAACTTGTCCTTGCACACTTAAAAATACTGATCGTGTTGCTTGCAACGTTGTAACATTGTATCACAATATTGAGATGCCCGACGCGGTTGATTTCCTGGACACTCATGCATTCTTTAAGCACCCCGATGATCCGATAAAAATTCATGAAACTCATGCAGTCTAGCCCAGGATGATCGCAGGGCACCTGAGCCAGTCTCGCCACGCACTATGATTACAGTCCCTTGCTCCTTTTTGGTTGATACCCTTAAACGCCATACAAAATGACCACATCACCTCTACTCATCGTCCGCCAATTCCTCGACACGCGGTGCAGCGTATGAAGTTGCTTGTGCTGGAGAAGCCGTCCGAATCTGCGTCTCGGTTCCAGTTGTGGTAGCAGTGGCGGGGGCAATTTGTCCAGTGGCACCTGCGAAGTGGTTGGAAGCGTCCAGGTTAGTAGACTGGGACTTCTTCGACTTCTTCTTCTTTGGCTTCGCAGTCTGTATGATTGTTAGCGTAATTCGTGCGTGGACGGTACCCGTGGAAAACCACGAACCTCATGCCATGCCCAAACAGGTCTGAAACTGTCCATAAACGAGACATCCTCCCACAGATTGGGGTACAGCCAAAGACCAGGAGAAACAAGGAAGTAGGTGGCGCAAAAGAGAATGACACGGAAGATGGCCATGGCGAAGAAGAGACCAAGCAGCCCCAGGAATCCCCAACTAAGATAGTATACACCTTGGCGAAGGAAGAGAGGCCAGAGAGGGTACAGAACGACGATGAAGATGGCGACCAGGGCAAGGAAAGCGTAGACCTTGCGCATGACCTGGCTGCCTTCGTAGAACCAGATGTAGTACATGTCATCCTGGGCCTCTTGTTGCTGCTCAATCTTGACGGTCCACTGACCCTTGACGCGCTTTCCCTTTTTCTTGCCGTGGTCGTGGCCCTCGTGGGGGTCGACCTTGTTGACTCGCAGAGCAAGCATGGACATGGGGAGCAGCTTGAAGCAGTTCTCGAGGCTGGCGCGGTCGGTGATTTCAGGAAGGCCGGGGTTCTTCTTTCGCAACTTCTCGTAGGCGGGAGACTGCAGGGCGCGTAGAGCTCGCTTAACGCGGAACATGTCCTTGCGCTCGCCATTGAAGATGACGGTTCGGGGCTTGAGACTCTGGCCACGCAGGAAGTTGGCGAGCACGATGGCCAAGGGGTTCGGGGGCCCAGGCTGGACAGGCTGAGCTACCTGGCCTTGCTGGGGCGGCGGCGGCATAGGGCCTTTCTGGACAGCCTGTCCCGGGGGACCTCCTGGGCCTCCGGGACCTCCTTGTCCGCCCTGCTGCTGTGCTTGCTGTGCGCGCATGGCCATCTGTTGCATCTGCTGTCTCCGGATGTGCTCGACGAATTGAGGAACGGTCATGCCAGCTTTTTGTGCTTGCTCCTGAAGCTGCCTCTGCATCATGGCAATCTGCTCAGGTGTCGGGGGCGGCGCTCCTGGAGGTCCACGGAATTGGATCTGAGGACCTGGCTGAGGAGGACCTTGGGGTGCGCCTTGAGGAGGGCCTTGGGGACCAGCCTGAGGACCTCCTTGTTGTGGAGGAGGCTGCGGCGGTTGCTGCGCTTGGTCCGCCATGGTGAATGCGACGTGTCTATGCTGTCAATGGGATGTTTCGTTGAATTTTGCGATGTCGAAGTTGGCTTGTTGCCGGAAGGAGCGTTTCGTTTCGTTGGGTTGGGATGAAGAAGGAGCGATGATGGATGTTGGTTGGCGTCGACTTGAATGTCAGCCAAAAGTGAGCACACGTGTATGGGAGAACTAATAAACTGTGTCCTTACTGGAGCTCCGTAGTAAGGTTACAGCAAAGTGCCGGCCTATCAAAGCTCGCGGCGAAGGCGCTAGAACGCGAGGTAGGTGAGTGACCAATTGGAAAGACCAGAGCTCCTTCCGCTGGGTAATGCACTGAATCGGGCACCGAAGGAACCGATTTTAGGTCCTGAAGGCACCTGTAGGTTTCAGTGCACTGGTATTTTCAGGTCCGATATTGTTCCGCCACAAAGCCGTAAGCTACAGAAATCCCCCAGCCCCGCCATGGTTAAGGGTCCAAGTTCAATGCAGCAGTGGTGTCACTGTTCTACAAAAGGCCTTTGCGTACGCGGCAGATGAAAAGACTATTTTTTTTTTTTTTTGAGTATATACACGATTGTGACATGGTCTACACGTCTATCACGATAGCCTAGCTGCTATGGTGGAGCTTCACTTTTGGCACCGCTGGCACAGTGGTAGACGCGATAACGATGATTAGTATATATGAGTTTCGGTCGACTTGCATTCAATCAGCTACAGTGTTGTGCACATCTTTCGTTTTGCTACCTTCTCGTTCCTAGCTTTTGACTTAAATCGGCAGGATCAAGAGTTTTGTCACTTCCAGGTTGGCAAAGACTGGGTAGTGACTTCCATATTCAAGAGATTACCTGACTGATACAGTGAGGCGCTGCTTCCTTTTAATATTCAACAATACTGTTCTGTTTTGGTTTTCTTTCTTCTGGAAGAAAGATTGAACAGATCTGCCGTGTCCCCTGTCTTTCCAATGTCTCTCATGCTGTTCCTTTCGGCCGATTACTTCAACATCTGTATTTGCATCTGCATCATGACGGAGTGTCTTGTCGCACATATATATGGGAAACGGGTCGGTAGGTGCTCCGCCTAGATTAAGCTGCATCTGACCAAGCGAACAAGCTGACATAATGGAATAGGATTGATCTCCATCCTTGCATGAGTGTCTCGAGCCAGTTGATGAAGCAGATTGCTACCCTCCATGTTGGAATCGACGGTGCAAATCAACGTCTACGGATATCGCGTCGTCCATGCATGACATCTACGAAAGAGCGAGAGAGGAGAAGAACCTTTGCAGGGCACGTCGGCTTAGTGCATGCAATCAAGCAAAGTTCGCATGTGATGGCAGAGTTATTTATCATTACTCGCTGCTGCCGACAGCATCATTAAATCGCTTCTCTGGGCTCACCTATGGCGTCTGCTCAAGTGAGACAAAATGATGGCATTGTCGACCTGCGCCCGCTCTTAGGCCCGGTCTATGACACCGAATTCGCCGGTATAGCCTCGACATGATATGCAGGTATTATTAGAAGCCCCCATATTTCGTTTCTTCCCTAACGTAGCATGCAAAAGAGCAAAGAGGGGTTGGTACGTTATAGTAGCCAAGTGACGCAAAGAGTCGAGACAAAAAAAGAGACGAAAGCCGATGTTGACGTTTAGCCTTGTGGTCAGAGAAGGGATCATCCTCGCCGGCTTACACGAGAGAAGCCATTCCGGCGCTCTGGTTTGCGCAGCTCTCGAATGACACTAAAATAATGTACAGGCTTTTTTATCCCGCCAACGGCTCAGCTGCTCGTACAACATACGCTATATCCGGCTAAGGAAAAAAAACTCAGAAGTGCACGCATCCGTCGAGAGATACGAAAGAATGGGGAGAAGAAAAGACGAGTCTCGAAATCCGAGTCCCTCATGTGCCCGCCCACGCATCCGGTGAGACCTGTGTCTGAGAATAGCAGCTGTGGGGTTAAGCTTTGTTGTTCAGATCTGCGGGTACAAAGACGTGTCGCTCTTCTGGAACAAAGATACCCTACCCTGCACTATGGTACTCGACCCTGACAGCAGATGCCAGAGCGACAACTTAGAAGAGAGAGAAACAAAATACCCCTGGATCTAGATCGCGGGCGGTCCGTTGAACGATGGCCTCATGCGAAACATGGACCGCGCGCAATCCTGCCACGGCTGGCCATGTATCTCTCGTTCTGTCACGAACCCCCTTCGCGTGTTTGCATCACAACTGAGAATCGGCGCAGGCGGTCGTGGGGCCTCCTGCCTTGAGGATCCCCCAGGAAGGCAAGGGAGCAGGGCGAAGAGGGTGCCCACGGCCAATACACATGACCAATCTGCACACGACCTGACACATCCATCTCGGGGACTTCGTGGCAAAGAGCGTGTCCAAGAGTGGACTCGCCGTCGCTGGCAGAGGGCCGGAGGACCAAGGAATTGTAAGACATCGAGTCGCTGGAGGGCACCGTTCATCTTACACCAAGGGCCGCAGCCGGCCAATCGTCTAGTGCGACTGCAGCCCTCCGGCCTAGTTTGCAGACCCCAGCCTCTAAGCGCCAGTGGTCCGGATGTTGAAGAACGGGGGTCTCTCAGCCTATCAAATCTCCAAGTCGCCGTCTTGTCAGTACATCCAACCAGATGCCCTCTCCTTCGTCCTTCCCAGACTCAGACTTTTCTGCTGTCAGGCTCTCCCGTCTGGCTGGCTGGCTCATAGGATGGATGTGCTCAGCTATGTGAGCCTAAGTGGTAGGGTCAGAAGGTAATTTCCCTTTTTCGATTCCAATGTTGTTTGCCATAATAAAGACAAAATTCCGCGACCGAATGACCATGCGAGCGCATGTGTCGGTTCGTTCGCTCCCTCTCCCTCCTTTGTCCTTCCTGTGTTGTAACATTACTTGAACTCCGGATTCGCTGGTCGTCTTCCTCCTCTGCAGGCAAGCAAGCAAGAACCCAACCGTACCCACGCTTCGATATGCATCCTACGACACCATGAAAGAATTTAGTGCTATGATCGATGGAGCCATAGCCACTTTCTCTAGTGCCCTTGCTACTTGCTGTGGTAGGCCCGAGGACAATACGTCTTATTATGGTAAGCCCACGGCGCCGGTTCCTATAGAACCTGATCGAGCACCTTACCCTGACCTTTACTCTTCACACACAGTTCCTGAAAAGTCTTTCGTTCCTGTATACCAACAACCATCGTTCACGCCTCCGCCTCTGAACGAACCAATGAGGCATCGGAGAGGTCCTTCACCCTCGTGGGAGCAGGCTCCTGGGAAGAGACATGATCATGACCAAGCTGGTCTGTCCCTGAGGGAACGCTTCTTCCCAAGCAAATCAAAACCGCGCAGGCCGCAAATATCTGCCCCTACAGACTTTGTCCACCTCACTTCGGGTGCTCCTGGACCTTCTGATTATCAGGTTCCCGAGATTATTGTCGAGACTGCCCCGCCAAGGTCCCGTCAGAGGTCCTTTCGCCCTCTGCAGCTCAACATACACAACTCAAACGGTCGCTTGTCGTCCATGCTGCCGTACTTTGGGTATCCCAACCCACCTGTCACTCCTCCCGGGAGGAGTATGGACCCGTCGAGCAGCAGCGAAGACAGCATCGTTCTCAAGCATCAGCAGAGCTCGTCGACCATGTCGTTCCGTATCCCACGAAAGCCCACTCCCCTCGGATCAGTGTTTGATTCGTCGCCAGACTCGGACATTATACATCGTCCCTCGCCAGCTCGCTTGAGGGCTCAAGCATCGTCTGAGAGCACGACTGCAACCATGGATGAGCTCATCGAGCGTGTGGCCACCGCCATGAAGGAGCGGGACAACCTGCAGGATCAGATCGACGATGCTATCGAGAGGCAGAGTGTTTATGTCAGCAGCAGGCCGGGGACTGCTCACTCCATGGCGAACACCAACATGGAGCCGATGCCTCAGGTCCCCGCGTTGCCCCCGAACGCGCCCTCTTTCAGTGAGAGGATTTCCCTCGACCATCCGCGCCACGCTCCCGTGAGGAAACCAGTGACCGCTCTTGCGCCTCCGCCACGATCTCTCTCCCGAGACCAGCCTGTTCATGGGCTGTCCTTGAGTCGGGGTGTAATGCCACCACCCAAATCCCTGGCACGGGGTCAAGCTGGCCTGGCGCCGTCATCACTCTCTCGCCGGGCGAGAGACCCACCGCCACCGCTGAGAAAGAAGAAGTCCTTCTCACGAGTCTCGACGTGGTTGGGATTCCCAGCCGAGATCAGCGATAATGCGGTCTTTGGATCCGTGAGGGCCAGGTCTCCCCCTGCTCTACGAGAGGCCGGTCTCTACGAGGTGCGCCCGGCACACCGAAAGGCGAGCTTCAGGTCCGACGACACGGTCAGCGACTGGACGTCGGATGATACCGAGCTCGACGTCCAGACGTTGCCGACGACCAACTGGAGTCCCAGCAGCAGCGGCGCCGAGACGATTCGGGCTTCCGACCATGCTGCCGTCCTCGGCCCGGCGCCGTGGCGACAGAGCGTCGTCGGAGTCGCCTTCTAATTGGCTTCTCGCCTCTTCTTGCGACACTCGTTACTACAAGGGCCATTTTATTTGTCTTGTCTTTTTTCACCTGCATCTTATAATCCTTTCTACTAGCCCTGATAATATTCTTGTTTTTTTGCATCATGATACCACGACAGGGACGAAAGCTTTTTTAATTTTATACATGGTATAGAATCTGGGAGGCAAATGGGGTTTTCACAGGATGGAGAGGTTTGGAACTTGTGTTTTTTCACTTCTGGATACCAAAGTTGCCCTGACAAAAAGGAATGAGTTCCACAGGTTCGGATTGGAACAATAGAATTGTTTTGGGGGTGCATTAGGGGTTCTCGGGAGTCAGAGACTTCCCATTTTATATTCTCTAGGAGGATATTTTGAGGTTGGGAGGCGGATCTTGGAATTTTTGAACTTGGGCTTTTTTGATACCCTGCAGACAAAGGCGAATGCTACATTAGCTATAGCTAGGACGAGGTTTTCTGGGGAGAATGAGAACGAGAGATTATTTTGGAGGCGAATATTCTGTTTTCCACTTGCATAATCATACTTGACCGTGTCGTTCATGAACTGCCTAATCATGCTCGGCTGTATCATCCATAACCGTCATCGCGTCTCGTGCGGATATAGAACGGCCGGGGTCTTAATCAGGTTGTACCCTTGAAATGAACTAACGATTAGCAAGCTGTCATGATACCCTTTCACACGCCAAGTCATGTCATCGATCAAAGTGAGTCACATGAACCAGAGTTGCGGCCGGCATATTTCGTCTTGAACATGGTTTTGTGGGGAACCTGGGCTCACAAGGTAGATATAGTTTCGGGACACGTGCCAGCAAGTCATTTTCATCTTTTATTTCAAATCTCATTTTATTTTGTCTCTTTTCTCGAGTCTAATATGAGTGCCGAAAAAGCGTAGCGCCCCGAAAAATCCAAGCAAGGTTTCTAAAGTGCCCTCTGATCTGTACCGCGCCATGTGTATGTATATCATTTACCCTAACTACCTAGATTACATGGACCAGATTGTGTATATGTCAAAGAAGTACCATTTTTTCAACTTCTTAATCCCGAGTCTTCCCCTCTTACGTTATTTTAGCCAGCAGCGTTCCGGTGCTCGGCCTCGGCGACCGACTGCTCCCAGTCGCTCGTGTAGATGTACCAGTACTCGACGGCGGCGACGAGGGCGAGGCCGAGGGTGACGCCGAACCAGAGGCCCTCGAGCTTCCAGTCGAGGGCGAAGGCGGTGCCGAACGAGATGGGCAGCGCGACGACGTAGTACGTCAGCAGGTTGGCGTAGCCGCCAAAGTGCTGCCGGCCGATGCCGCGCAGCAGCCCGTGGGCCATGGCCGCCATGGCGTCGAAGATTTGCATAAAGGCCATGACTGTGTGAGGTGCGGCGTTAGCAGGCACTCCGTGGGAATGAAAGAGTGTACGAGAGAGAGGTTTTGACAGCTTCGCTCGAGAAGTATGATATCTTCGTAGAGGTAAAGCCAATAAAAGAAAGTGAGGTATCAGGGACGACTTACGGGGCATGATCTGGGCAACGAGCTCAATGACCTCCTCGTCCTCCGTCAGCAGCTTGGGCAGCTCGTATCGGAGGCTGCTCAGGAGTGTGAAGTTGAAGATGGCGACCAGGCCGGCGGCAACAACAGCGACATAGGCCGACGTCTTGGCGGCGCCGACGAGCTTGGCTCCGATCAGATTCGCCACGCGCGTGGACGCCGCGATGGATATGGGGAACGGGAGCTGGAAGGTCGTTGCCGCCAGCGTCACGAGGACGGACTGGGCGGCGAGGTAGGTGGTGCCGAATTGACCGCTAGCGAGGGTGAGAACCTCGAAGGCAAGCCATTCTGCGACCAACATGACCATGCCGGGAAGGGCCAGTTTGACCATGGGACCTATGGTTTAAGTATCAGTACAGGCCTTGGTCGAAATGGTAAAAGTAGTCAGCGAGAAAAGCATACCCCAATTGGCAAAAGCCTTCTTGCTGAATCCACCCCAGCATTGTGATCCGTCGATAAAGACGACGTATAGGAACAGGAGCGCGGGGATCAGATTCTGGGAGATGGCCACGGCGATAGGCGCACCAACAAAGCCCCAGCCGAAATGCCAGACGAACAGCCAGTTCACAAAGATGTTGAACGGCGCCGCGACGAGCAGCACATAGGTCGTCGACTGGAAAAGACCCTGGGCATTGACGAAGCGCTTGCCGCACTCGGTGGCTATGAATCCAGGGACACCCGCAATGACAATCTTGAGATAAATACCGGCAAGTCTGGCGGATTCCGGTTCCGGAACGAGCTGCGCCAGGATGTCGCCCGCGTAAATCCACAGGATCGCTACTGGGATGAGAAGCGCAGAAAGAAAATAGGTCATGCGCTGTACTTGCAGACCGACGAGGTGCTTATGCCCAGATCCGTAGGCCTGTGAGCACAGCGTGTCTAAGCTCGTTGCCAATCCCTGAAAGGGGGCATAGCAAGTGATGTTTGCCGTCATGGTGGCCACTATCACGTTTTATATCAGCCCGTGAACGACTCACAAGCGATTCAATGATCGAGAAACAAAAAGAAGTGTGACTTACAGCTAATGGCCCCGAGCTCAATCTTGCCAATGTGCCCAACAGCAAAGACACTGGCGATGCTGACGCTGTACTGGAGAAAGAAGGTCAAGATCAAGGAACGAGAATATTTGCCAAGCGTCTGGGCCTCCCTCTGCCACGTCGTCTGGATCTTGCCCGACGCCACCGCGGCCTCCCACGTCTCGTTGAGGTGCTCGTGCTCCTGAATCGCGGCGGCGCCCCTTTCCGGAGGCCCCGCGGGACGCAGCAGCGGCGACGTCTCGGACGCCTGCTCCTCGTCCTCGAGCGACTTGCGCACCTTGGTGCTGAAGAGCCTCTTGTACAGCCTCGAGGGGAAGCCGGGCTCCTTCTCCGGGGTGTGCTTGGGCGGGAGGATGTGGTTGTCCCTCAGCAGACTGCGCTCCGCGTCGCGGGACTGCTTCTTCTCGGCCCTGGTGACGACGGGCGCCTCCGCGGGCTCCGGGAGCAGAGTGCCCTGGCGGTAGCTGACCGCGATGCCGTGGGGCTGGCGATACAGGGTCGGGCCGGCCTCGCCCGTCTCCGAGTCCGAGCCCGCGGCGTCGTCGAACGCGCCCTCGTAGTCGGGCTCGTAGTCGTCGTCGGAGCACTCGGCCAGATCGCGGGCCACGATCTCCTGCGCCAGAGGAGAGGACGCCCGGAAGGAAGACGCGAGGGAGGACGCGAGATCGCCGAGTCCGCGGTGGGACGACTTTCTCGGGATATCCCTCGAGTTGGACATTGTGACGTGTTGCCCTGTACAGCAGTTTCCCACTCTCTTGCTTTTCCGAAAGCGGCGATAAGTGTGTATAATCAAGAGATTTGATAGACCCTTCTGTGATCCAAAGAAACCCCCAAAACCACGCAAATGATTGCAAGAACGAGAACTAAAAGACAAGAAAACAGAAACCGTCCCTCGATAATTCGCCTCTCGAGCTGACTCACACGGGGTAACACGCAACGACGAGACTTGACACCGATCGACGAGGTTCAGCCAGCCATTACTTGTTTGGAAAGCACCAAAGGCCAATGGGGGTATTTATCTCCAATGCTGCTCTGCCTTGCTCTTCTCTCTCTCTCTGACCGTGCCGTACGTGACGAATCAACCGTTCCACACCATTTGGAAACCTCGCCGCCTCTTTCCCAGCCGTAGCTAGGTCCCTACATTAGTCTGTTAGGTGCTTTCATGGTCCCCGGGGGTTCGCAAATCGGGGGTCCCACCCGACCTTTTACACTAGTAGGGGCATCTATCAGGTATGTATCTCACGGCGTCGGCCAACAACCAGTCACTTTTTTTGCATCTGTTTTTATGTATCTCTCTTTTCCCCGCCGCTACTTATCGGCAGATTAGCTGCATCGGACAAGCCCCCCTAAAGGACTGGGCTGGGCCTCCACTGCGCTGGAGTCTGGATGTGGAGGGACCTCGGGATCATAATCCTGCCTATAGATAGGAAGATCCGGCCGTCATACCGTGTGGTTGATTTGTAACAAGAATCGCGATTTTGACTCAGGATATCATACAAGAGGTCAATATATGCTTGCCAGGGTCTTGTATATAATCCCAGCTGCTTCCAGGCCCTGGACAGTAAGACAAGAACTTACAGATAATGCAGTGTACGGCATATGTAGTGATGGTTATCGTACGACCGAAAAGATAGATGTCTGGGTATGGAATAAAAAGGTTGAGACAGAGACCGACCGGTCGCAATGGCATGATTGGATTGGCATGATTGGATCGATGCGAATCTAGAGGAAAACTGCGCGATCGGCGGTCCGGGGGCTTGGCTCGTCCAACTTGGCGTTCTTCCCTTGCCCGATCGCTGCATGAGGAAAGTCCTGGGCGGTGACGTTCCCGGCCAGTGACGGAAGCTCTGAAGTTCGTAATGTGCCTCCAAGTCAAGACCTGGAAGCTCAAGAAAACAGCTTTCACACGTTGTTACCTGCCGACGCTTGTGGCGTTCACGTCCAGATCCATATCCCATATCCGCCGCGCTCAACATGTTCCAACTGCCATTGTACCTAATAACTTAGCGCTGGGGCTTCATCGGAGCTAAAAACATCTTGCCCCGGATTTTTATTCCTCGTGCCATTGAACCCCATTTGACGCAATTGGGCCAATCTTGGTCATCGAAGACATCCAAAAACACCTGTGCATGTCTACATTACACACTGCATACTTTATATACGAACAGCACCTATGGACTGACAGCTACCAGCGAATCAGCCGCACCAATTCCCTTCTCCCCCTCCCTCGGCTCCCATCTGACCACCACCACCACCACCACCACCAAAAAATCATGCAGCGCGCAGTGCAGGTAGACGAGGAAGAGGACGACATGGCCGCGTCGTGCTGCGGGCCGCTCTCGTGCGCAAACCTCAGGAGGCCCGTCGAGGTCGACGGCGATCTGACGTGAGTAAACCGCTTTGATCAGAACCCATTCATACGCCAAACAGAGAATTTATGTATATCCGTGGATATTACAGATCGGAATGGCGGACGCAAAACACCTTTTGGGCCTGGCCGTTCTTCGGCCCGCTCGTCTTTGAGAACACGACGAGCGACGCGCGGGACCACTGCGCCAACGAACGCAGTGAGTCTCTCTCTCTCTCTCTTCCCTCCTCCCAACTCATACATTAGATAACTAAAACGATGGCCTAGCCTTCCTCTCGTTTCTCAGGCTGTCCGTCTACATGGCCATCGTCTCCGTGGCCATTGTCCTGTCGTTCCACCTCAAGTCGCAGCCGTCCAAGCTGGAGCTGCGCATGGCCCGGCCGCTCGGCTTCATCTTCTGGCTGCTCTCGCTGTCCTGCCTCATGGTCGGCTTCTGCAACTACATGCGTTCGTCTTGCCGCCCCTGCAGGAATACATACATGGAACGCAGCGCTAATCACGATCTTGGTCACGTAGAAACTATAAACAAGTATAGCAGGAAGACGGCCATTGTTCAGACCGGATGGAGGACCCAATCGGTATGTATAACCTACTGCCGTCCACGTTTTGGGTCAGAGTTTGGACTGACGTGCGTGCTCATGCAGATCATTTCGCTCATCGCGTTGGCCATCGTTGGGACCTGCATCGTTTTACTCATCGTCGCCAAGATTGACGTGGAATGATTTTCGCATTTGTTTCTGGGTTTACTATTTTTCCTGCTGCAGCCCGTGCATATATATGTGCATCTAATCGTCGACGCAGAACAGGTCCTGCGTCGTCATGTCGAGACGCTGCTTTGCTGCGGCCTCCTTGCTACACTTGCCCACTTGCGTCCTGAATTCAAAGGCATACTTGGCAGCAGATTCATCCAGCTCGTCAAGGTCCGTCGTCTGGCCACCCCAGCTCACCAGCGGAAGGTTTCCAAATGGGCGTAGCGAGCCCGCATCGAGCAAATTTTGAAGAGAGGCTTCAGAGGTCCGGACTAATTCTGGGCCCACCCTGAGCTTTTCCATGGCCTTTTGGATCTCCTCCTCGCTTGCCTTATCAGGCAACGTGACGGGCTTTTCGACTTGCGCATATTCTTCCGGCGCGTGTTGGAGCTCCCTATGCACTGTGGCAAGGCTCCTGGCTGTTTCCTCACCTGGGTACAAGGCCCAATAACCGCGCAGTTTCGACAGGCGCAGAACGTATTCGAGCCATGATGGGTGTTGGTGGCTGATGAGCTTATTGGCTAGAAGGGATGGTGTGGACGCCGACTTTTGCTGAATATCGAGCGATCGCGAGACGAGGTCATGGAGCTCAACCCACTTCTCGCCCATGAACAACATGGCATGGCTCGTTGGCGACTGCCACAGGAACGAGGATGCGACATCTTGCTGCGATTTCTTATCGCGTGACAGCGGCGGCGTGAACTGCGTTTTGCTGTCCAACAGCTGCAGGGGCTGTTCCAGACTGATGCCCAAGAGCCTCGCGTCCCAGTGTTGTATTTGCGCCGCATCAGAGTACCTATACTCTAGCAGCGTATATTTAAGATCTGGACCGTTTGTTAGCCGAGGCGCATTGTATTCACTGGGAGCATTGGCTTACAGTGGAAAAAGTTTGGAGCAAGCTCGACCTGGGGAGTGAGAACTAATACATGTGAGTTCTTCGGATCTGCTGGCCAGAAAGACTCGAGAAAACGAGCCGAACTCTCCTCCTCTGTCAACGATTGACGAGGTATTCTGTGTCTCAGCGAGACGTATTTTGCGCCCGTTGGATTGGGGATATACGATGGTGGCCATTGAAAATCCTGTAAGAACTGCTTCGTGGCGGGATCAACATCAGGCGGTAGCTCGATAGTCAAATGCGGAATCGAGCTTGAAGTAAATTCCGCAGCGCTCAGAGACCTGAGCAGCCTGATCAGGCTTCCAGCCGTGCCGGGTACGGCCTGAATAAGGATATCTATGTGATTCGAATTCCAAGCTTTTCCACATTGTTAGCATAACCGAGTAAAAGCTGTCTGCTGTTTACGTAGTTGCGCTTACCTCGCAGTGATCGACTGTCCAATCTGGTCATCCACATGAGATTCTGGGCGGAATACGGAAGTTCGATCAGAGTGGCGCCAGTGGCTTTGACGTGCTTGGACGTCCCTCCCGTGAAAAAGTACTCTTCCCAGCCCGACCCGTCCACGATGATGGCCTGCGGGTGCATCCACATGAAGATGTGGTGGTAGGCGCGGAACACGGCGTACTCGAGCCGGTCGTCCGCCATGGCGGCGGCCCCCTCGGGGCGCGCGTCGTGGAATATGATCTGGCAGCCCTCGTCGACGCCGTTGACCCGCTGCAGCTCCTCCATGTCGATGTCGCTGCGGCTCATGAGGGCAAAGTGCACGTAGCTCCGCGCCTCCCGGCCCATCTGGCACGCGGCCGGGAGCAGCGCCGCGGCGCTCTTGAGACTCGACGCCGCGAACAGGACGTTCTTGTTCACGAGCATGCCGCCCCGCGTCCCGGCGATGGCGTGCAGGGATGGCGCCAGGTCGTAGAACTTGGGCGGCTCGCTGTTGGCAGCGGCGGCGGCGTCGTTCGCATCGCCAGCGGCCGGCCGGCGCCCACCGGTCTGGGGGTTCCTCCCCGGGGCGCCGTGCTGCTGTTGCTGCCCGACTCCGCTGTAGTGTGGCCGGCTCGACCGCACGGGGCCGAGGTCGGTCGGGATGTTGTGGACAAAGAGGTAGACCAGGGCGACGACCAGGAGCGTGACGACGGCCCGCTTCAGGTGCCTCCGCTGGGGGCCTCGCTTGGGGTGCCAGCCCGGGCCGGGGCGCCTGTGGTCGTCGTCCTTTTTACCCATTTCCTCGTCGCTGAGGAGGAACCGCGGGGCTTTCCCCCACGCAGCCATTGCTCAGAGCGCGTGAGACCCGACCGGGAGAGCGAGAACGGGCAAGGCGTGTCGTCGTGTTTTTGCTTCGGTGTCGGGGTCGCATCGAGGGGTCCGCTGTTATTCCATAACGTGCTTGGACGACATGCCGAGTTGTTTGTTGTGTGTGATAATTTGTTCAGAGGTCACACGAGCTGTCGTGCCTACATCAGGCCGCGGGGAGGAGAAGTAAAAGAGGGAGGTAGGTCGGAAAAGGTTGGCGATTTGGATCGAGCGGAACTTATGGATATGACGATGCATTTACCCTTGAAACGTGCAGCGCTTCGCCAAAAGTGCGCTGGGGACAATAGTAGGCGCAAGCTTTCGGACTGTCAGCGCTGTCGCGGGGACCCGCCTCTCGTTAGAAACACTTTGGATGGATCCGAGGCTGGACTGTACGTTTAGCAGCGCGGAAGCAACTTTTTAAGGTTGTCCAGCCTTTTCTTTCCAGCAACGGCCCAAGATTGGGGGATATTCGGGAAACGTGTCACGATCTGTTCATGGAAAGAGAGATGCCGAGTTCCCAATGCCCAGGGGTCGGCGATTATAGCTGTCATTAATCACGCCAGATGCGTTGCAATGATATGGTGACATTCGCCAAGACAAGTGGTTTCTTGTTATTTGTATACCCATGCATTAACTACCTGCTTAGTACAGTCTCGCAGAATATATGTGTGTATGGTATAGTCCCTGATTCAGATGTCCCTAACCTTAGGTTTGTCGCCTCTTTCAACATGTCCGGGAAACCCCCCTATGATCGTTCTCGGGGTCCAGTAAGTCAGACAGTTCAACACGGCCGTCCCAGTCCTCCGTTACCCGTATCTTCCTGCAGCTTTCCCCGCCAAGCCCCACTAGGACCCTTCGGCCTTAGACTACCCGTCCATGCCCCACTCGTCGCCGACCGTGTATCGACGTTGACGGGTCTCCACAGCAAAATTTCCATGTTTTTCATGAAAATGTGACTTTAGTAATTCTGCACGGGAGATGTTGACGGATAAACAGACCTCTTTTATCCCACTCGATAATTGACCAGTCATCTCAAACACCTCACAAGTGTCCCAGACAACTTCGCGTACAATAAAAAAAATGGGAAAGTCGCGTCACAACAAGAACAAGGGCGGCCAGCGTTCCGACCCTCTGGCCAAGCCCGTCAAGCCGCCAACGGACCCGGAGCTTGCGGCCCTTCGAGAGAAGAGCATCTTGCCCGTGCTGAAGGACCTGCAGAGCTCCGATCCCAAGTCCCGGTCTTCAGCCGCCAGTGCCGTGGCCAACATTATCCAAGACACCAAGTGCCGCAAGTTGCTGCTGCGGGAGCAGGTCGTTCACATTATTCTCACCGAGACCCTGACGGATGCGAGCATTGAGAGCCGGGCCGCCGGCTGGGAGATCCTCAAGCTGCTGACCCAGGAAGAGGAGGCCGACTTTTGCGTCCACTTGTTCAGGGTTGATGTGTTGTCTGCTGTCGAGTTCGCGGCCAAGCAGGTGAGACGAGACAAGCTCAAAATATGATCACTGAACTTTTCCCGCTGACGCATATACTAGGTTACCGACTCGTTGACAGCACCTGGCGGCGCATTCACCAAGCGCCCGAAAGCTGAGCAGGCTCTCATTTTCAACATTTCCGAGGCGCTGGCTACAATTGTGTCCGCACTTGCAGAGGCCCAAGAAGACATTCTTGAAGTGATCAACCGCAATGAGTCTATCATCGGGTTCCTGTTCAACCTCGTGTCCAACGAGTTGGTCTCGGAGAGTGCTAGAAGTAGCAGCTTGTCGTGCATGATGACACTTACTGAAGACAACCGCCAGTTTGTGGAGACGATTCTCGGCGACAGCAAGAGCAATATCTTCAAGCACCTCATGGCTTTCAAGGCCGGGACCGGATTACTGGCTGTCTTGGCCTGCGGAGTGCTGCACAACGTCTTTTCTGTCATGGAATGGGATGACGAAAACCCTGGCAGAGACAACTCAAACGATGCATCTCTGATCCCGGCGCTTGCTACCGCGCTCGAGACCGCACCTGTGAACGCCAGCGCTGCCAACGACGACAACTCGAGCCCGGTCGAGATCCTCCAGATGGCACTTGAAATCCTTGCTTCAATCGGCACTGCCCTCCAAGAAGCTCTTCAGAGAGGCAACAAGAAATCCAAGGGCCGTGGCGGCGCTCGCAAACCGAATGGTCCTGTTGACGAAGACATGGCCATGGACGCCGACGAGGATGGAGATGACGACGGATCAGAGAAGGAACCGGAGGAGGAGGAGGACGACGACGAAATGGATGCCGACGCCATGGAGGCCGATATGGATATGGTAACCGGCGCAGACGATTATCCCGAGGCCGCCGGACTTGACGAATTGCCGACCTTGAAGTTGCTCGTCCAGAAGGCCATCCCACAGATTGTGAAAATCTCGATGAGCAATGTCGGCGACCAAGAAGCTTCGCTCTTGGTGCGGACCCATGCTTTCAATGCGCTGAACAACATCGCTTGGACGGTGTCATGTCTCGACTTCTCCGGAGACAACAATGCGGCTGTGCTTGCAGCATGGACCCCGGCAGCCAAGCTGATCTGGCGAGGGTCGGTATCACGCATTCTTGCAAGCGATACGTCGGACGTCTCGTTGGCAACCGTCGTCACGAGCCTGGCGTGGGCTCTTGCTCGTGCGCTCCACGACAAGACGCCACTCGGCGCCGATGAGCCGAACAAGTTCATGTCACTGTACCATGCCTCCCTCAACCTTCCGGTGGACGCCGAAGACCCTTTCCAGGGACTTGGCGTGAAGTGCATTGGAGTTCTGGGACAGCTCGCCATGGATCCTGCACCAATGCAGCTGAACCGCGAGGTCGGAGTGTTCCTCGTCACAGTCGTGTCAAAGCTGCCCGAGACACCAGCGGCGGACGCTGTCGAAGCATTGAATCAGCTCTTCGACATATACGGAGACGAGAAGCTTGCTTGCGACAGGGAGGTGTTCTGGAAGGACAACTTTATCAAATATTTTGAAGACGTCCTGCCAAAGGTCCGGGCCATGGCCAAGAAGGTCGACAAGAGGCACTCGGCAGAACTGCGGCTTCGTGCGGATGAAGCTTCGATGAACCTGTTCAGGTTCATTCAGTACAAGAAGAAGAACAAGCCTTCAAACTAGTTCGTTCTGTGCGTGGGATTGGCCATATTCAGGAAGAGGGTGTGAAGCTACGGCATGCGGCTGGAAACTTGAGAGTAGTACAGGCATGACCGCATGTAAGGCGACATGATGTTTGCTCCAGTATGGATACATGCTCGGTCAAACAACCAGTTCGGTGACACAAGAGGGAGCCTCTTCTCATGACACAATTGATGAGAATAGAGGCTAACCGAAGGAATGGCTCTGGATCTATCCGTTGACAAGGGGGAAAAAAGTTTATAAAAAGATATAGTTGCCAAAAATAAAAGGTTGCGCCCGTTGAAACCGATCATACACGAGTACGTAGAGTGAAGTTAATGTCCCAGACCCCTGACTCTCCTCCAGGCCAACTGAAAAAAGACCCTTGTAATTTACCCCTCTATGGCGCTACCGAGCAGTGGGCAAATGCGCTACGACAGGTACTATCGGGGATCCACCAGCAAATCAGGGCCGCGATAATTTGTTGACGCCCCTCGACAACCCCGATGCTCTCGACTCTATCGACGACCCCCGGGTTCCGTTGTTGGTAAGCCCGACATTCCTTGAAAATTACCTGATATCACCCTCCAACTACAACAAGTCCAGCCTCTCCTTGTCTCTTCTTTCTTTGGTTTATCCCCTTCTCCTTCTCTTACCAAAGCCAGCAAGCACAATGTCGGCCACGACCACCACCACCGAGACCGGCCCCATCACGGCGCAGAACATCCTGAGCCTGTTCCCCGAAATCGACACGACCTCGGTCGCGCTCGAGGGCCACGATGAGGAGCAGATCCGCCTGATGGACGAGGTCTGCATTGTCCTCGACGAAAATGACAAGCCGATTGGTACTGCCAGCAAGAAGCTCTGTACGTATTTCTATAATCCGAGCGGTCAGGGAGGCCATTATTCGTGCTAATACATTCATGACCATAGGCCACTTGATGACCAACATCGACAAGGGCCTGCTGCACCGCGCCTTCTCTGTCTTCCTGTTCGACGACCAGAACCGGCTGCTCCTCCAGCAGCGCGCCAGCGAGAAGATCACATTCCCCGACATGTGGACCAACACGTGCTGCTCCCACCCTCTGAGCATCCCCGGCGAGACTGGCTCTGACCTGCCCGAGTCCGTCGCCGGTGTCAAGCGCGCGGCGCAGCGCAAACTCGAGCACGAGCTGGGCATCAAGATCGAGCAGGTCCCCTTTGAGGACTTCCGCTTCCTCACCCGCATTCACTACAAGGCTCCCAGCGATGGCAAGTGGGGAGAGCACGAGAGTAAGGCTATTCTGTTTTCTGCCGTGGAGGACGAGTAATGGCTAACCATGCGCTTTCGCAGTTGACTATATCCTGTTCATCAAGGCCAATGTCGACCTCAACCCCAACCTGAACGAAGTCCAGGACACGAAATACGTCTCTCCCGAGGAGCTCAAGTCTCTCTTTGCCGACCCCAAGCTCAAGTTTACGCCGTGGTTCAAGCTGATCTGCGAATCGATGCTCTTCGAGTGGTGGCAGAACCTCAACTCGGGCCTCGAGAAGTACACCGACGAGCAGGAGATCCGACGCATGTAAGACGGAAGGAAGCGACAGAGGGAGAGGTCGACGTATTACAAGCACGGCACGACGGCGGTAGCACAAGGAAGGATAGACAGACGCAGGACTTGTCACCGTTGTGAAGAGGCATTCAGGTAACTCACATTCTCTTAGATATCCGCTCTCCTCGCCTTGATGGGAGAGGCGCTTTGCATTTTAAGCAAATATACACCAGCACAAAATAATAAATCTACAAAGCAAATCATGAAGCCAAAGGACGCCGCCCATTTGCCAACCGTCGGGAACCGGGGAACGCATGCTGACCACGACGGAGGCGGCAGGATCAGCCACGCATGAATGCCTGTCAGCAACAGCCAGAACCAGACCGGGCCATGATCGATGTAGAGTTGGGAGGACAGGCCAATCGAGCGCTGCGATGCTTACCTCGTCCCCGGAAAGCAATTGGACTGACTGGGCACGCCATGCCGCCGGTGATAAACTTCAGGATGCACTCACTGGCAAGACATCATCTGACCAGGGAATCCCCAAGGAAACCAAACCCTTTTCGAACACATTCGCCTTACCAACGGCGCACGGCGTCCTAGATGACGAGCGATTGGGCCCCTTCTTCCCTGATACTGCAGTGTACGATCTGCCAACCCCACCCTTCTTGCCCACTAGCCGCTGCGGGATGTCGTTTGGCGCATGAGGTCCAATGCAGTCCTATCTTGGACTACAGACTATCGCCGTCCTCGACTGTCAGGTCACTCAGTCGGGCGAAAGGTCAATGGCTTTATCGTGGCGATCTCCAACGCCAGCAGATAACGATGAAACGAGAGCCTCATATGTCCTCCTTCCCATTTCCACTTCATGAGCCAACTTGATCACTTTGTTGGCCCTCTCAAGTGACTCGAGAGAGAGGATATAGTTGCTACAGTAGTATACTGAAGATTCCTTGGCAGTCCAGTGATTGGTCCGGACTCTATCTACCCAACAGAAACCACCTCCGTATCCTTGTTTGCCTCTCGACCGTGTCTTACAACGTCCAAGACTGCTGATCTGGGCTTTTGCTTGCTTGCCAGCTTGCATCGCACACCCCACGCGGACCGGTGTCCGTGGTACAGTTGATCTACATTCATCTGTCACTAAATAGCTTGCCGCCTGCCCGGTCCCGTCCCCGTCTCGTTTCCTCCCTTTTCCTCTTCCACCATAGGTATCATATCCATTGTACACAAACCTCTTGTCGTGAACTAGTCCAGTAACCAGCATTGGATGTTTGCTCTTGCAACAATCTAACTGCCCATATACTTGGGCCGTAGTTATTCAAGACGCTGTGCTCCTTGTTGCTTGCTAACACCCCGACTCGCAGCCCTTTATCTATCCTGCTCTCACCTTTGTCCATACTCTCATGTCCGTCACTGTGCTATAACATTGCAAGTCCCGATTCCATCAACGGCCTTGTCAGTTCCTCGTGTCTCTTGGGGACATCACCTCCTTACCTATCAAGACAAACCCAATACACCCTAGAAAGTCCACCCGACCAAAATCGACATTGATGTCTGTTGACCTACGAACGACCCTCTACTGCCTGAGTCACCCGGAGAGATTCATGCCCATTTCAAGAACGCAGTTGTCCAAAGTCCACACGGGAGATTCCAATCAGAATTTATCAAGTAGTAAAAGTAGTCACCAGTGTAAGTGGAGTTGGTTGGTACTGGGTCTCAGTCGAGGAAACACGACCCAAGGGGATATACTCTACTCGAAAGAAGGCAGACACGCTAACATGTTATTTCTCGGCTATAGTAAATCAAGCTTGAATTTAGCCCAGCATGGCGAACGTACAATCGGCCATTACGGAGAGTCAGGTGGTCGGCAGCAACGGAGCGACGACGACGACGTCCATGACGGTCGTCGGCGTCGCAGAAGGGAACGCGGCGGCGGCGGCCGACCTGAGCCTCGACCTCGTGGCCAAGAAGCAGCAGCAGCAGCAGCCGAAGCTCCGGTCCCTGCTGCCGGCGCGGTGGGGCGACCAGGTCCGAGCCGTCGGGCTCGCGGAGCACAAGGAGGCGGGCCTCTCGATCGCGCAGGCCTTTGCCACGGACGAGCTGGCGCACTACCTGCTCGACGCGGACGACATGGCCGGCCTGTCCGACGAGGCGCGCTGGCGCCTGCACGTCGACATGATGAAGTACATCGTCGCGGCCCACTGCCTCAGCGGCCTCGTCACGACCATTGGGCCGGATTACGAGGGGGTTGCTCTCTGGTGAGTGGTCTTTTAATTTTTGTTATTGTCCAGAGTTTGATTTCTTTGCCTCGACTTCGTTTCATTTCCCAAGAGGATTTAAGAATAGGTCGAGTTCTTATAAAGTCACGAGGTCTGTATGATGGTTGATTACGGTCGTCTCAACTTGACCAAGGGACGAGAAATCAAGAGTTTATGCTACTCGTCAAGAAAGGCCGGAGTGATCAGACATGATCATAGTACTATAAAAATTGCTGTTTTTTTTTGTGTTTCTACTCTTTCACTTTTTCTGGTTTCAATCTTGCCATTTCAAATCATTATACTTGGTGATCATTTCTCACCGCGCCAAATATTGAGTTGCATTCATTTTATACCCAAACTCCTCCTCACATCCCAACCCAAATCCCCTCATCAACTTTTCCCCTTGACTGACGAGGTAGAACCCGCACCCCGGGTTTTCCCCAGGGCTCCACCGGCATCCAACACAGACGACTGGCTGACGCTGCTGCGCTCCGGGTCCTGGCGGCTGTACTACCTGCTGTCGGCGGGCGGCCGCGCCCGCTACTTCTCCGAGCTCCTGCCCCTGCTCCACGACACCAAGCGCGCCGTCATGGGCGCCCGCGACCGCGACTGCTACTACCTCGTGTACGTCGGCACCAAGCCCGCGGGCCGCCGCCGCGGCTACGCCGGCAAGCTGATCGGGACCATGGCGGCGCGCGCGGACCGCGAGGGAAGGCCCGTCTACCTCGAGTCCAGCTCGGCGCGCAACACGGCGTACTACCGCCGCTTCGGGTTCGAGGTCGTCAGGGATGTATACCTCGGCGCCGGCGGGGAGAGTCCCGTCCGGCTGTCCATCATGGTGCGCGAGCCGCAGCAGGCCAACGTCGCTGCGGCTGTCGGCAAGACTATCCCGATTAAGCTCGGCGCCGGGTTCAAGGGGCTGCAGTGAGAAGGACGGGACTTGTTACTCGTTGGAGTGGTTTGCTGTCGAGAGTTTTGTGATTTACAGTAAGTGTATCGTGAGATGGTGACCTTGTTTCTGTTATACTGACATTTTAGATTGCTGTTTTGTGATGTTTCTGTTTTGATTGCTCTTGCCTCTTCTACTTCTTCAGATTGACATTTCAAGTATCATTTTCTCATTCAACATGAGACTTAGGAAAGAGGCTATGCTTTTCTTATGGGTTTTGGGACCTAAATTGCTACTCCCAAGCTCATCTATTCTGCTTTTCTGCGTTTTGCTGGGGTTTGTTGTTCATTGCTTTTATACATGACTACGTATGACTCGAGGCTTTTCCTTCTTGAAAGCATAGCTAGGTAGATGTCGTCGTCGTCTATTCGCTCCTTTAATACAAGCGCGTTCTCATCCTATCAATGACCCTCCATATACTCGTGATTCTCAGTATGGCTGTGTGAGTGTACTGATCTGCTCGCAGCAATAGGCTGCGGCCGAACGTGCTCGATACTTTCTTATACCAGCGTCGTTGTGTTCGTGGGTATGATAGTTCTCCGATACCAATGCAACATCACCGGCAGTCTCGTGTAGAAGCAGTGTGCTCGCTGAGTGCCCAACTTGTGAAGAGGCACACAATTGCAATGATTTCCTTCGTGTTCCCAGTTTTCGTCATTCCTCTCCTACTCAGTAATCCAGAACAGCAAATGTCTCGTCATCCGTAGTGGTGTAAATCATGCCGGGCCCAATGAGCTCCTCCGAGGCCGCCATGGCATCGTTGATGGTCATGCTGCAGCCCTTGGCAATGTCCGAGACATGTACTCCCTCGGAGCCATTGTTGTTCACGTTCAAGAAGTTGAAGAACCTCTGGGCTCTCTGCGAGACATGCCTCAGCTTCTCTGTCAGCTCATTCGGCTTCTCCTTGGACTCGCCGCTGCCGCCGTCCACAAACATGCTGTCGTCGTCGCCAGCGTTGCCGTCCCCGTGACCAGCGCCGCCACCGCCGCCGCTGCCCTTGGTGAAGGCCAGGTGCACGTACGTGACCTCGAGCAGGTGGTACGAGACCTCGTTGTAGTCGGCGACGGCGCGGAGGCTGTGGGCGCCGACGTGGCGCTTGTTGTTGAAGCTCTTGAGGCGGCCAAAGACGCGGACGTACTCCATCATGTCGTACGGGGGCTTTCTCTCGCCCTCCTCGTCGTTGTTCCGGTCGGCGTCGATCCACTCCTTGACCTCGATGATGCCGGTGCCGTCGTCGAGCTGGTACGTGTTGTTGGTCGTCTGCATCGAGATGTTGCGCACCATGGCGACAAACGTCACTTGCGTCACGTCGAGGTCGTCGATCCGGAAGGGGCCGTCTGGGTAGGCTTGGTTGGCGTCGATGAGCTGCTTTATCGTCACGGGGCGGAGCGTCTCCTCGCCGAAGCCCTGTAATGGTATGCCGAGTCAGCCAGAGCCGAACAGGTTATTATTTCTTGATGGAGGCGATATACCTTTCCTCCTCCTTGGCTGCCACCCTGGGAGCCTCCGAAGAAACCGCCCGCATTATCGCCGCCGTCTGCGCCGTATGCAGGCTTGGAGTAGTTGTTGCCTCCGTATGCTATGATGGTTGTGAGACTCGGTACTGTCTGAATAGAGCAGAATAGTTTTATGTCCAAGGAAACTTACAGCTCATGATGCCGCTCTTATGTGAATGACTGAAAAAGAGGTTCTTGCACTGTGTTTCTTATGTTGGAGGTTGCAGGTGGTGATGTATTATGCTTTCCTTGAATGCGAGGAGGGGAGGAGACGCGTCTTGGGACCAGTTGACGCGACGAATTTTAATTGAATTCTAGGCTGAAATCGCGGGGTCTGATGCTAGAGGCCACTGCTAGCATTTGCTGCTGATGCTCGTTGCGCACCACAAAACGGGGCGACGCTAAAGAAGAGACCAACATTGAAGCGCGCATACCAACCTGGTGAACTGAATCAAATAACATTGAATTATCGTAGCAATTACGCAGTACATCTTGCAAGTCGATTTGTCTTGCTAAAGGCACTTCTCCAAAAGTAGGCAGTCTTTTTGACGGTCCCTCTTTTCGTGGTTATGCTGAAAGACAAGTAGCGAGAATGGTATAGTTGAGAACGTCAGGTCACTACATGTAGTGTTACCTAATAGCATTAGAAAGCCCATATCAGATACCTTATACTCTGTACGGTACGTACCACCATTCACATGGCAGAAGGACTCAAGCTCGGTCAAGTAGCCGTGGACATCTGTCGAACAACAGACTAATAATAAGAATGTGCCTAATAAATGTACGTACAGTGGCAATTCATGGGGTCAAAGAGGGGGTTCACTGGCTGCTCGCTGCTGGACCTGGAGTAGAAGCGGGATCCCTCCCGGGGGCCACCGGAAACTCGCGTCCGGCACCCGCATTCTTCATAGTCCAGCACACCTAGTACCTACTTGTCACTCCACTGAGACGAGACCGGGACCTCGGCTGCTGCCGCCAGACCACTTGCTACTCTGACTGACATCAGCAGCCGATACCGAATTCCAGTCTAGATTCATACCCAAGTTCTTCCATCACCTTCTGCGCTGCCTCTGTTGTTCGTGCATGACCATCATCAAGATCCAAGGCACTTTGCCAAGTGTCACACATTCTACACACTTCGTTGACATATAAACAGCGACCCCATTGAATCCAGGACGACAATTACACCACGTGCGCTTGCGTTGCGCCTGACGATCAGCACACTTGACAGACCGAGATGGCTCCCCCGGCGCAGTCGGCCATGATGCCCGTCATCCCTCTGACCAAGGGCAGCGTCCTCTTCCCCGGCTCGGTCCTGCGTATTCCCGTGCCCTCCAGTCGAGGCGATATCCCGGCACTTCTATCCGGCGTATACACGCGCGCATCCAAGGGCTCGAGGCGCGTCGATCAGATCCCCGTCGTCTGCGTCCCTCTCAACTCGCCCCTGCTGAGCCGCCGAGGTCAGCTCCTCATCGCAAACGATCCCGCCAAGTACAACGATCTCCTAGAAGCCGACTCGGCCAACATTCGGAAAGACAAACTATTTGGGTACGGAGTCACGGCAAAGATCACGGGAATACAGGGCCAGAATGGCGGCGAGTTCAACCTCCTTGTCCAGGGCATCAGCCGTGTTGCCGTCGATAAGATCGCCCAGGAACACCCCTTTTTCGAGGGCAAAGTGACACCACACACAGATGCTCTTCCCATGCACGTCGTCCAGAGTGCACACTACCAGGAGCTGTTTGGCAGACTGAAGCAACTGTCCAGGGAGTTGGTCACCTACCTCAGAGTCTCCTCCTTGCTGGTGGCCTCGAGCACGTCGGGACTCAACCCGCTGCTCTCTAGGCGGTTGGAACAGCTGATTTCCTCCAAGGGTCCCCAGGAGGGGGGCTCTCTCGCCGACTTCATGATGAACCTGGTCGACGCAAGCTACGAGGACAAGCTTCAAGTGCTGAGTGCCGTAGATATCCAGGCTCGCATGCAAAAGGTCATTGAGCTGCTCGAGCGTCAGGTCGATGACATCAAGGGCAACATCAAGATCACGACTGTCACCAGCACGGCCATACCCATCCAGATCGAGGAAGAAGATCAAGAAAAGGCACCAAAGAAGAGTTCGACACGGAAGCCCCTTTTGGGCGTTCCGCAGGGAGCTGGATTCGACCTGGGCAGTCTGTTCGGAGGAGGCGGTCCCAAAGGAGGCCCCCAGCCCGACTCGGACGACATGCAAGAGCTGGCCAAGAAGATCGAGGCCGCCAAGATGCCGCCGGAAGCAGCCAAGGTCGCGGAGAGAGAGCTTGGTCGGTTGAAGCAGATGATGCCTGCGCAGGCCGAGTACCAAGTCATTCGTACTTACCTCGAGACTCTAGTGGAGATACCTTGGTCCGTCATGACGGACGATCCGATTGGAGTTGGCACTTTGGAAAAGGCCAGAGAGCAACTGGACAATGATCACTATGGAATTGAAAAGGTCAAGAAGCGGCTCTTGTCATATCTGACCATTGTCAGGTTGATGCAGTCTGCCAACGAAAAGGTCGACCAGCAGATCAAGCAAGCCGAACAGGAGACTGTGGACTTGGAGTCGAGCAAGGGCGAGGTTCAAGAAGGGGAAGAAGGGGTACAGCTGGATCCGCAACTGGAGGAAAAGATCAAGGCGAGCGGCATCAAGGTCAAAATGCTTCAGAACAAGATCAGGTCTGAAAAGGCCCCCATTCTTCTCCTTATTGGCCCGCCTGGTACCGGAAAGACGAGCATCGCCAGATCCATTGCCACAGCACTCGGCCGCAAATTCCACCGCATCTCGCTCGGAGGCGTACGAGATGAGGCAGAGATTCGAGGTCACCGCAGAACCTATGTCGCGGCCATGCCTGGCCTCATTGTTCAAGGACTGCGCAAGGTCGGAGTTGCGAACCCCGTCTTCCTGTTGGACGAGGTTGACAAGCTGGGCATGGCCAACCACAATGGTGACCCTTCGGCAGCCATGCTCGAGGTTCTGGACCCAGAGCAGAACCACGCCTTCAGCGATCACTACATCAACGTTCCCATCGACTTGAGCAAGGTGCTCTTCATCGCCACTGCCAACTCGATGGACACGATTCCTGGCCCACTGTTGGACCGCATGGAGACGCTCGAGTTCTCCGGATACACGACGTTGGAGAAGAGACACATTGCACTGCAACACCTGGTACCAAAGCAGATTCGTGTAAATGGCCTGACCGAGGAACAGGTTGTCTTCAGCGAAGAGGTTGTGTCCAAGATCATTGAGTCATACACACGTGAGTCAGGAGTGCGGAACCTTGAGAGGGAAATTGGCTCCGTCTGTCGTGCCAAGGCAGTCGAGTTCGTCGAGGCAAACGACAAGGGCAAGCCTGAGACATACCGCGCCGAATTGACCGTGGCAGACCTGGAATCCATTTTGGGAATTGAACGCTTCGAGGACGAGATTGCAGAAAAGAACTGCCAACCTGGCATCGTCACCGGCCTTGTCGCCTATAGTTCCGGTGGCAACGGCGGCATCTTGTTCATTGAGGTCCTCGACATGCCCGGTGACGGCAGCGTAGAGCTTACGGGTAACCTGGGCGAGGTGCTGAAAGAAAGTGTCAAAGTGGCGCGCAGTTGGGTACGACATCACGCATATGAGCTGGGTCTCACCCAAGACCCGTCGGAGAATATCATGAAGAACCGGAGCCTCCATGTACACTGCCCATCAGGCGCTGTTCCCAAGGATGGTCCATCTAGCGGCATGGCTCAGGCCATTGCCCTCATCTCACTGTTGTCAGGTCGATCTGTGCCGTCCACCATGGCAATGACGGTAGGCCTCTCTCTGTTATTACGCTGTCTGCTTCATTTGGAAAAGCTAATCAAGGCGTACAGGGTGAATTCCAACTGTCTGGCCACGTCAAGCGTGTCGGCGGTATCAAGGAGAAGCTTATTGGAGCCTACCGAGCAGGTGTCAAGACTGTTCTCCTTCCGGCACAAAATGAAAAGGATGCCAGAGAGGTGCCCTCGGAAGTGAAGGAGGGATTGAAAATCATTTACGTCAAGTAAGTAGCCGTGCTGAGACATGTCACGACAGCAAAACCGTTTTGTCTCTCGCTTCCGATACAACCCTATTCGACAGGTGCTAACACATATGCGAACAGCCACGTATGGGATGCCATTCGTCAGGTATGGCCCGAAGTCCAGTGGCCACAGGAGACAGCTTTTGCCGGTATACAGCCGCGCCTGTAGTTGTCTGCTTGCGACACGGAGAGTATGCAGGTAGGCGTTGTTGAAGCGATAGCCATCTTTATCATTTTGTATTTTGTATTTCCACCACAAGGCAGGGGCCAACTACAGCGACTACATTTTGTATTGTTTTTGTTATCATTGTATCTACATCTTGTACAAAGCCCCAGCAGCGTACATATTCGTCCGACTCCGGATATACAGTACAGACTTTATTGTGATATAACCACAGTTGTGTGAAACGTCTAACCAACGCGCCTATGCTTCGTGACAGCTCGGCCTGGTATTGACTGACCCTTATACAGACCGGATATTCCAAGAACTGTGATGTATAATTATCCCACATGAGAACTCGCGCCTCCAATCGGTAGCCAATGGAAGTCCTGATCCGCACCACTGGGACACCAATGACTGCCGCGGATCTTTGTGACACAGTCGCACGACGGCGGGCAGGAAGGAGAGGCGAGAAGGTGGGAGAAATTTTGCTTGGGTCCCCCTCCCCTTTTTTTGCCTTTCTTCTTTCTTCTTTCTTCTCTCGGCTTGCTGCTGAGCGACCCTTCCGAAACGGACGAATCGTGGGTGGGACGTTTCACCGCGTTGCCGGTTACGCCCTCGATCACGTTCGCTTGAGTACCCCAGGTGTCGGTGTTGGTGTTCTTGTGCCACCCCGCCCCCTTTTTTTTGTGGTGCTACGAGGCGCGGCATGAGAGCTGGGTTACCTGTGGGATTTCCTTGAGGTGGTTGAGGCCGTGTTTGGTGGTTGTATCGAGACATGTACCTACACTTCTCCAACGGCCGCGGCGAGGAGGGTGCTGTTCTCTTTCATGTTCCGGGGAAATCGATATCACAGCGGGATGATGAGAGAAGCGACATGTTGAATTTCTCTTTCTGAAGATAATCCATCCTTGATTAAACATGATATCTTTGAGGAAGGTGTAGTCAGCTAAACAGATATCAACACCACTGTCATGATCCGTGACATGTCTCGGACAAAAATGTCCAGAAGACTGAGCACATGCGAGAGTCTTGCATGACGAACACCGAAGACAAGAGCCAGTAAATCTCGGCAGGACTTTACTTGCGCCGTTGTGGCATCGGAATGATCATGTCCATTTGATATCGAATCCATGGCGGTCAGTGGTTCAGAATGTATCTTGCTGCCAGAGACTCAAAAGATACGCTCACTTCTATCCAACGCGTATCTGCCAAAAGAAAACTGCAGTCAAGAGAAACAGAAAGAAACATTTGACACCGGGACAGTTATCCTTTCAACCAAGTAATAATAACCCAGCGATTCCTTGTTTCGGGATCCTGTTATTACGTACTTCCTCTCCGTCAATCTCCCTACTCGATATCACTCACCACCTCACCGTGGAGTTTGCAAGGTACCGCCGGACGGAATTCACATGCCTCGCAACGGCCGTAAGCCTCAAGAGTTGGCTCCCGTGCCACGACACACTGGTGCCATGGATACACGAGAACAAGAGGGATGTATACAATTCAAAGATGGAGACGGGGGAAAGATTCCAAGAAAAAAAGAAAAGAAATATGGAAAACCCAGAAAAGGCCGGCTGCAGGAGGGAATGCCATGTGTAACCCCTGGGGCCTTACCGACAACTTGGGTTTACCGTCTTGTACACGGCGGGATTATGGAGACTGTCTGGACGAATGGTACTTCCCATTTTGGGGCTTGTGCCTGACTTTTCTTCTTCTTGACTTCTTCAGCACTTCACAAACATAGAGACCGTCAAAGTTTGTCCGTGATGACTGGTCGAATCGGCGTCGTCATGGCAAAACCTCATCATCATGTCCTGCCCTGGAATGAGCTCTTGCCTGGCCGAGTTTTGTAAGACGGTTGTGGCTCGTCTACATGATGAATCACCACAAGATATGGAAACGCTTGATATTTACTCCTCTGATACTTTTACCACCGTAGTCTGAAAAGGTAGTATCTGCCTCGCCCGTCAATCGTACACTTGCAAAGCCCGCGGGCTCGAAGGAACTGCGCAATCTCGCTGTGCCGACATGTCTTGTCTTACCATACCTGGCCTAATCCAGACAGATCCTCGAGATTTCTCCCCGGCCGGATCATTACTCGTCCGTCATGTCCATGTTCTGTCCATAGGGATCCTCTACTGTGTAGACATGTCGTTGAAAGATACAGCCAAACGGATGTCTGGAGTTGCGAACCGTGAAGGAACCATGATCTTTCGAGGGACATCCTCTTATGATAGTAGACCAGAAAAAGAGATGCTTGCGAGATTTGCAGCCAGCCGCCCGCAGTTCCTAAGCACGGGGAAAATCTTCTCGGTTCTCGCCACTTGGGGATGGTGTCTGAACGTCTATTACACCAGCTCCTATAACAAGAAAGTAACAACAACACCGTGCTTATCATTACTACGCACAAGAGAGAAAGAGGCTCATTTGTTGTATCACCATTCTCGCCAGTCCAGCTTCTTGATGGCACGGTCCGTCTGCACATCTTACTTGTCTCCATGTTTGCGAGGCATGAGTATTTCTTGACTTGCCGGTCAAGAAATTTTATCGGAGGATCTGCCCTTGTCGCGGTAGGCATGTTGCGAAGTTGCAAGCAGCAGGGGCGAGTATCTAATATCGAGAGCCGCGAGGATGAATGTCCCGAGTCGCCGGCGAATGAGCATTTTGACTATTGTAAACAAGCCAATATCACAGTTTCAATACTCATATTCACATTCACATGTTCCCGATTCCCCGTTCTTTACGATTTCTCTCCAGATACAGCTTTGCGGAAGACGTCTCCGCGCCAGCATAGTATATACATCACGTCTCTTATTTCCACCGTGACACAAAGGAATCAGAGTCGGGACAATCATATTCCCCCTCCTCTCCTCCTACACAACCCGAAAGGCAGCACAGCACATAGGAACGCACCGATGAGAAAGCGCTGACCTCCGCACCAGCAACCCGATCATAAAACCAAGCAAACGAAAAGATAAACACACCTTACCAAAAAAAGAACCCCCCGCATTTATTATCAGCCCGTCATCTTGTTTCGAAATCTGACCATTCTACTTTAAAGTTGTAAAATAACCCGAGATCCAATCCATTGCCTTTCCCTTTACCGCCCTTCACAGCAAGACACATGGTTAGCCCTATTGCGAAAAGAGCCCTAGCCTCGGCGACGGACTCTGTGCTCGACTGTGCTTGGCTTGGGATCGACCTTTCAATAGTCACGGCTGGCTGGGCCTAGGATCTTTTTGGTAATAAAATCCCGTCTTTCTTTTCTTTTCTTTATTTCTTGATCGATAGCCGAGGTGACAGGTTTAGTTTGTTATGCCGGCGATCGTGGCGTCTTTTTTTCTTGCTTTGCTTTGCACGAATAAGGGAATTTCAATACAGCAGAAGAAGAACCGTCCTGCGCGCCCAGCATCACCGCGGTTCATGCAGGTAGGTAGCGATCGCCCCGTCGGTTTTTTTTTTAGTCAACTTTCAGCTCTCCATCTGCCGTAAGACTTGTCAATTGCTAGTAGCAATACTACATTGTTTTTTTGGGGGCGGGAAGACCCAAACAGGGTAACCTCGATCTCTACTTTTGTTGAAGTCGTACATAAGGGGAGACGGTTGTTCCGCACAGGGCTCTCCTCTGCTATTGTGACCCCGGTCAATAAGAAGATGCAAGGAACAATAGTACTACAGCGGCTGCTCATCATGGCGTATTTTTGCCATGTGGTTTTTTTTTCCCCAGTGATCATGAGATATTCGGAACTTTCCATGAATCCCCCCATCCTCCAAAGTACATTACACTCGAGCCCACAGCGGGCGGGAAGCATTGACTTGTCGAGGGGAGAAAAGCATGGACGAAAAGCGAGAGGGAGACGGTCAGAAGTACGATGTACACATCAAAGCTTTTCTCTTGCCAAGCACGGAGTACGGTACGTGTGAGCTTAAAAATTTAGTGTCAATCCAGAGACCGGCCGATTGGATCCCCTCTGGATCCTCTTCTCTGTGTCCCTTTGCCCACCGCTCCGGGGCGCTGCGTATCCGTACGGCACTCGCTCGAGGGGTTTTCTTTGGGAAGATGGGAACCCGAGAGAGAGCAAACTGGAGAACACTAATTACACGGGATATCTGGGTACTCTCCCCATCTCCGAGTCGACTGGCCAGCGGGTCTCGAGAGATGGATGGGGACCGAAGGCGACAGGGTATTGGACAGATGGGAAGAGTGAATGGTTGGAAAAGAAGCAACAGACTAAAGTGGGTTTAAGAAAAAAGAGGCCATCAAAAAACCACCGATCAAGAAAAACACGTGGGACCGAGATATTTTCCGGTCGGGCGGGATATTACATCTCTCGCTATTATACGACGATCGTCTATTACATTCCCCAAACAGGGTTCGCACGTGGACAATCTTCTCCAAGCGTTCGCGCGCCCATTGTCAGTGTAGTCTGTCTTGTTGCCGGGGCCCTTGGCAGGCGGGCCAATGAATGATTGGGGTTCATTGATTCTGGGAGAGAGGACGTGTTGCTTTGGTATCACAAGAGGTTCTGGTTTTTCTTGTCGTCTTCCGGGGTGGGAAATGTGAGAGAAGCCTGGAATTAGCAAAGCAAAATGAGATAGATACCAATGTACCGTACGTGGTATGACACGCGGGGCAAGTTCTTGGTTGGTGCCGCATGTACACCATACCGAGTAGCCTTCAGGTTCGCCAACGGTGCCGTGGAAATTTGCTGGAAGAGATAGCGGCGGGAAAAGGTAACAACTTTACCTAGACTGGCTCGAGGAAAAAACATGGAACGTATATCGAGCCGTTAGCACGTGAGCTTTGCAGAGCTATGCGACACGGAAAATATCAATAGGTGAAATAGATCATAGACGAGATGACGCATGGCGCGGCTGACCAAGCTCTTGTGGCGTGGATTGATAGATACCCTGGACAAATATCCAACGGCAAGGGAGAGGATTCAGACCAAGCCTTGATCGTAATCGTGCTCGCTGTGTCCCATGACGAACGGGCCCCGGTTGAACCTCATATCGCCGACGGCGAGAGCAGAGAGTAGATAGAAAAAAAATTAGCCCGATCTGCACATCAAGCGGACACTAGAACGCCTACATTCCTTCTAGCGAGATGTTCGGCGCAAGGTCCAGCCCTGGACGTTGGCTTTGACAGGATCCGCAACTTGTGATGAGGTTGCAAGGCCGGGGCGTTGCTAGTTCAGGTGAAAGGGTTTAAAATCCGCGGTTCAATTTCCCGAATTAAGTGCATCCGGCGAACGTCGTTCGGTCGTTGCAGAGGCGCCCCGGCGGGCGGGTATCTGCAAGTGCTCTCGTGTGTCCATAGCACCAAGTACCATACTTTTTTCTGCTACTACATCTGTATCGTACGTGCGCTTGCCGGATTGTACTGGCAAGTGGTTCGACTCCGAAGCGAGGCCTCGAACAGTCTCCGGACTGAGGCGAGTATCGGTCAGCCACGAGAGTGAAGATGGCGCATCTATACTAGGCGCGCGGTGGCTGTAGGTATGTAGTAATAAGGTGTTATTAGTTATCCTGGCTCTGGTCCCTGGAACCCGACAGACCTGCTGCTGGACCCGAACAAGAGTCATTGGGTAATTAAGGTAGATCCTCGTCTTGTGGAACGATGAGATACACATACTTGACAGGCGGGCGGCAAAATAGATTGATTAATTCACCTGAGGGAGATTTCCTCGATGCTCAATCTCCAGAAAAGCCTGGTATCGGTATCCAGCAAATGCTTGTTGCTTCCATGTCTGCCTGCTGCTGTGGCTGCTGCTGCTGCTTTCTTTCTGTCTGCCTACGTACATATTAGCAGTTATTAGTAGGTTCGCCAAACTCTGAACCGGTTCCCGCAATGACACCCCATGGTAGCATCGGGCGTCGTGGCTAACCTGGCCATTGGGGGGACCCAGCGAGTCTGGCTTTCAATCGAGCTTCCTGATCTGGCCACTAGCATTCGTCCGAGACGAGAAGCAAACCGCAACTCCGGATCGCTGCTCATAGTGGTGGAATCGTCTCAAGCTCGCTACTGCTATCGGTGGAGAGGCTGAAATGAAACTGGATTATTGCGCTCCCACACGCGCGCTCTCCCAAACTTCGTAGAGACCTACCACGCACGCCCAGCGCCAACAAGGGAGCTTGACTACGTGCAACAAGACACCCCAGTCGTGTGCAGCGTGTGCTCTTCTTGCTATGCAGTATGCTTGCAGCAGGATGGGCCTGACACCATAGCATCTATTGACTGCAAGCCCCGTTGAGGAAGTCGATCTGGCACACAAAGTGGGATGCATTACATGCCAGGTATGCAGCTCGTGGCGGGCCGTGATAAGCTGTGCTCGCGGTGCAGCTGTCACGGATGGAAGGCCGAAGGACGAGCTGCTGCAGCATCTGCCTCTCTTCAGCCTGATCCCCGTTTGCAGATACATGTGAAATTGACTGCTTCTTGCCAAACGCGGATTAGGGGAGAGGCTGGATACATACTGTTTAGATGGGAATATGCAGCAGCGTTGGCGACACGTCAACGTCGGTGCAGAAGCGCCGGAAAACGAATCAGAAAAAAAAAACATGAGACGAAAAGCAACCAAGCCAAGACTGCCTGCTTGGCCGGGATGCGACCTTGGTACGGCGCAGGTCCTGCAATCTGGGTAAGGGAGTATGGCCCAGCACGTCGTTCGCAACCGAGCTTTGGCTCCCGGTCCTTGCCTGCTGCTAGATTTCGACAACTCCTCTTGAGTGCAACGCTGAAATGCTGAAACCAGATCGGTCTATTCCTGCGTGTATGTATCGGACTGGTCGCTGCAGAGAAGCGCGGGTAGCGGTCGGTACGGTAGGCAGGCTAGAGCCATATGCGTGCTACGTAGTATATTCCTCCAGTTAAGTGGGGGGCGCACCGAGCTCGCCGATCTCATAATGGCAGGCATATCGCTATTATACCCTTAAAATAGGGCGTCTGCGTTCTTATCGATAGAATATATCTGGGCGTTGAAGCAGGTTGCAGCCGCGGTAGATTCCAGTAGTGCGAAACACCATGATGTTCTCATACGTCGCTCACTTGAGATCCCAATGGAATATTACAACCTGGCCGTCGTGCCAGGTATGTTCCTTCGGGGTAGCGCGCAATGAGAAATGTCTCTTGCCATGTCGCAATGTGAGTATCCTTGGCTGGATACAACTGCTTGTCATCAGGATTGCCCCATTGAATCATTGACCCTCAGCCATGTACTCTGTAAGATGATTTGGGTGTCATTGATTTGACTGGGATGTGAAAATGACCATGGACGTCGAAAAAGACCTCATATGTCTAACTGAGTAATTCGACGAGCTGGGTACAATATGTCTTATCTTCGCATATATGGAAGCTCAAGGGAACATCCTTTGACAGGCTGCTCGGCTCCATTTCTCGGGCTTGATAGTCCCTGGAGGTTATAAAGCTCCGTGACGTCAGGGCCGGCCGGAAAACCTCCTACGATGGTGCCGATGGGACTCTGAAATGCAGAAAAGTCGTGGGCGAACCTGACGCTAATGTAGATGTCAAATTGATGCATCGGAAAAGCAGCTCAGCTAAGCGCTCGTCGACACTGGGGATGAGCTCGCCATCAAGGTCGCAGTCGTGACGTTGTCCATTTGCAAAGGCGATAACCTGCGAGCAAATTGCTTGGGTACAAAAGGTCCAGGCATCGAGCAAGGTACACCAGACTTTTTGACCAGGTCCCGACCTGAGACAGGGGAGTGACACCCCCAGCCAGGAAATTCTCCGGTTGGCTGGCCCTGCTGGCGGTGCACATTCGCATAAGCTTGGACGAGACGACGGATGTGCTCTGTGAACACTGGCGTGCAATGGGCATTTCCGGGGTCCGAGGGGGCAGATGAAATGTTCCGAGCTAGGCGAGATGAGCAATTCATGCCCCCCCCCTGTCAACTCTTCGTCTGATGATTTAGTTCCCATGCAGTCATGTACGGAGTATGCTGGCGCCACGACGGCTGCAAAACGCATGGCTACGCTCACAAGCCGGCTGCTATGCACGCATTCAGGATGGATGCGCTCTACCCAAGTGGATAAGTTGCGAGGATATTCTGACGGAGACGAATAACATGTGAACCGTGCGTAAGCATCCCAGGTTGTTGTGCTGCTAGTGCCTAGATTTATTGCACCTCGCTCGCAACAGGGAGGGAGAGACTGGTACGGAGTACTCACGACCACGAGGTATGTACCGTCAGCCGTTCGGGAGGTACCATATGCCGGATCTCCTTGAAGCCGGCACGATAGGTTGGTGGTGCAGATCTGTCAGTCAATATCTTGGTCAGCAGTCCCACGCTCGCATGCTTGACAGCCTCTTATTCGACGACTCCTTCATGTTGACCTGAAGATGACTAACTGCTGAGAAGAGGTTCTTCCCCAGGAGTCACGATTCGCAACCTGGCTTGTGTGTGGGTGAGCGGTGAGGGTAGCGATTGGGCCTGGTTTTCCATGTTGAAGATCGATTATGGATCTCGGCGCCATGTGCTTGGTTGTGATGGGTCCGGCTGCTACTGCCTCATATCGATGCGCAGTGGTGAATACTAACACGAAACAGATCATTGGTAGTGACTCCAGCACGGCTGAGTGCATCAACAAGTGACATCGTCAAAATATAGTTTGTCCTGCGTATTCTTGTTAATACCCAAGCACTGAAAAGACGATACCTATTACTGAGCAGGACACTCATCGGCGATACTACAAGATGAGGCTCAAGCTCCCAAGTCTGCGGCCGTCTCAGCAGCAGACCCCAGGCGAAAAAGAGATACGTAGAGACATGTGGAGAGCGGGTCTTATCGCCGACCCGAATAGCGAAACGAACCCATAACGAAGTACCGAAATTGGATCTCGAAGTATTCTGATCAGCTGCAGTGCATTCAATAGTCAGTCGCAAAAAGGACGGGGTATGCGTGCTCTCTGCGCGGCTACCGTTCGTCACATCAACAAAGTCTGCAATATGTTGTAATCAAGCATCGAGGGGTAAGGACCCTGATTCCAACTTGCTTTCGGTAGGGTCCCTTGGTTTGGGAAATGAAGATTGCTCCTCTCGCGGCGATGGGGTCACGGGGGCCACTGCAGTTGATCCTGCGGATGATCTGTGTCAGCCTGATGATTGAGATGTACGTACGGGTTGCGAGGGGAGGGACGTGAGCGTGCAGGCAGGCGGGTGTACGGACCTAGCCGGGATGCTGAGGCCCTTGACTTTTTCCCAGTATCTTGTGAGCGACGGGAAGGGTCCAGTGTTGAGGGGACTGCGGTCCAAGTCCCTGGGCGCCCCCCCAGCAAAAACCAAAGGGCCGATATGAGAGGGTTTTGCGGATTCCTTGCTAGCATCGAAGAGCAAAGTGAGTTTAATACTGCTAGCTGCCCAGCTTGACATTATTTTTCCGTGACTGGGGGCGAAAGAGAGAAGTGGGAATGTAGAGGTTGGGGGTCTGGTTTGCAGGTGGATCTGAGGAAAACTGGATGAGGTTTAGGTACGGTGTATGTATTTGATGCCCTGAAGCTTTTGCAAGTGCAGTAAAGTAGGCAGCAAGAGGTCGGTAGGGTAGTTTAGCAAGGTTAGCAGGTGCGATGGAGGCAGCGTTGAGCAACACGATCTGGCAGCGCGGCAGGGGCACAAATTGTTCCCGAGGTCCAGGCGGTTGATATCAATTCAATATGCCTAGCGAAATACAGGACGACACCTACGAGAGGGTGCTTGTATCGTAGGCAAGTTAGGTCATGGTCGTAATCCATCAATCCGTGTCATTGCCATTGCAATCGCGTTGACTGCTTTGACTATCGAGTATAAAATAGGCTGATAGAAATGCACCTGCCGTCTGCCATCGTATAGAGCAGCAAGGCACGTGTCTTGTCTGCCTTGGTAAACGAGATGTTGACTGGCATTACATAAGTAGGCAGGTATTCAATGTAGACATACGTATTGTGATGCAGCCAGCAGTCCAACTTGGTCGATAATTCGTGTGTGATACGCCTGTGAGACGACTTGATCTGAATGCCATGTAACTGAACTGTATTGTGTCGGTTGTTAAAAATGCCCGCTACCTTAGCACTACTTACCCAGGGCTTGGCCGGCGGGAGTGCTAGGGAGGGCTTCTGCACCTACCGGGCAAGAGGCCGGGGGGCCCTTCATGCACTCGCTCTACCACTCCATGTGGAGATCATTGGATGATAATCTTAAACTCATCAACTGCTGCGCCGGAGCGTGACGACGATGGTCACTACGCGTTACGTGGACGGGGTGTGGGAAACCAATAAGCCTCGGCGCAAAGCAACAGCTGCTGTTAGCAAGCAAGCAAGCAAGCAGTCAACGTCAGTCGTGCCCCCCAGTCAGACAGTCTGCGAATAGGAAAATAAAGCCTCCAATCCGACGGCGAGAAAACCCGCGGACCTTTTTTTTTTTTTTTTTTTTTTTTTTTTTTTTTTTTTTGGTCTGTCTGCGTCTCTGCGAGCTGCGAGCTGCTTACCCAAGGTATTTTGCTTGAAACCTGTTGCAAAACACGCTCGCGTCTCACTCGTCGGCGACGTTTGTTCCCTGATACGCACAAAGGCGCCGGCTCGAGGTCGATCATACAATCATCCCATCCTGGAGCTGTCAGTCCACGAACCTGCGTAGCCGAGGATGGGCTGGCGGCTGCACGATCACCGCGCATTTCCATTCAGGAACGGTTTTTCTTTCTTTTCAATACTAGGTACCTCTGGAGAAGAGAGACACACATTCGCGCATTGCGCACACAACCCACACCCACGCCTTTCGGTCTGCGTTGCACTGGGCCACTGGGCACCCGGAAGAGATGGAATAGAGATCAGACGACGAACAGGGGCCAGGATCTTTCGTATCCCCGGGGGTCCATGCAGCTCACACTGCCTTTTCTGAAGGATGTGACCTAATCGAATTCGAGAAAGCACGTCGTTCAAGGGTCGCGATAGCCGGAGAAGTTTATAGCCCATTTCAATCTTTCTAGAAGGAGAGTAGTCGGCGGCGGTCTTGTTTGTGATAGATTGACAAAGAGCCCGGAAAACTTGGCTACTGATACGGTGCGAGCGAGAGTCAGTAGTGTAATGAGTGGGAAGAGAAATAAAGTTGCCGAGGCCGGGAAAAATTCTCTTGATCCCTCTGGGCTCATTATCTCATTTTGCAAACTTGCAAGCATCTGATTTTCTCGGGATTTCAAGTGTTGATCTTTCGTCCCATGTATGCCCTTGCCTTGTCCACCACCCAGCACCCCAGCAGATCCAGCTGGTGTTATTCCGTCTGGTTCAATAACACGAGGGTGGACGAAACTCGACAGGCCGGTCGAGATCCTAGACGTAGTCGCGCAGAAGCGAATAAGCAGCCGGGGAATTATAGCCCCAAACTTTAATGAGAACACGGGAGGCCGTGAGGTGAGGGGGGGAGAGGAAAAACAAGCAGAGGGTCTTCACTATTCCAGTGTGAGCAAGCTTCCTACTGGACGACGGGCAATTTCTATTTCGTGGTCGCGGGATGTGTAGATCTCGTGCCAGTGCATGAATCGACTTGCGTACACAAGCAGCTGCTCATACACTAATGGCACAAGGTGGGAACATTCCGAGAGCGGCCCCTTGGATGCAAATTGACAGCTGAACCGAGATGCAGGCGAAAAAGAGGCTTCTTATTATTCACCTGCCTCCTTCTCTACCGTAGATAGCGTATATGCAACGGCCGAGCTCTGTGTTCAGCCAGACGCCGTCCCTGGTCTACAGGGCAGGAGCAACGGGGTCCAATGAGGGCTGGCCAGCGTCAAAAGAGTGCTTATTTGTAGTGGCAAATGAGAGAAGTCATTTTTTCTACTCCTCTGTCGGAGTGTATCACTGTGAGAAACTCCGAAGGAGCAAAGTCATGGTTGGACGAAGAGGCTCAACCAGATCGGACAAGCGAAGCGAAGCGATGCCTGCCTGGAGGGGTGCATGCTTTAGCGCAATCCGGCATAATGGACGAGCTATGGGACCTGCCGCCCCAATAAGTGCCAGGGTTTTTTTTTATTCCTCTTATTAAGCTGTACGATGGTCCTGCATTCGCGTCATGTATCGTGAGCAACGCCTGACCTTGCAGAATCGATATGATGTAGAACACTGTGGCAGGCGAGATCGCTATGCTCTTCGGGATGATGAAGTCTATTACAATGACCACACCTATGCAAGCCAGTAAAGTCAGGAAGCACAGTCCGATTCCGCGGTTCACCTGTTGTGACTTGTATTATCAATCGCTTTGTTGACAAAACAAGAGCTGAACACTTGTATACGACGACTGTGCGTAGACAAAGGTTAAAATGGGCAATTGGCTTCAGTAGTTGCTGAGATCGTTGCCCAATAGCATCTGTTAGATGCCACCAGACCGGCTCTAGTATAGCCGACTACCTTTCTTTGGTTTATAGCGCGTACACATCGCTGCTCAAGGCTAGACATTGCCTCTTTGTTTTTTTCAATCTTCTGACCAGATGCTGCTAATGAAAAAAAGGCTCAAGAGGAATGCAGCTGGCGGCTGGACGAGCGTCTTGCAAGCACGCACAGGAGAGCCGGTGCCGCCTTGGACGGCCGCCGCCCCCACCAGCCAAGTAATAACGCGACCATATTATGGCATGCCACGCTGACGAACGGAATGTCAGGGGCCCACTTGAGCCGCATACTATAGGCCGGGAACGCCATTATGTCCCCGAGCCAGAGAACTAGAACGGATGGTATGCCCTTTTCTGCAATAGTAAGAGTAGTAGTTGTAATAGTAGCATTCTGCATTCTGTTGCCATGACAAGACGTGGTCCAGGGTCTCGTACGAACGGGCGATTGATCGATATTTGCCGCCGCCAGGCTCCTCCTCCTGGGCCGAGGAAGCTCGGCCCCTAATTATCACTGCCGCACCACCAGTCGATCCGCACGGACATGACAGCAGCTCATGTTCATGCGGTCTGCGGTTCATCCGCCCCCAGCTAAAGGGACCCTACCGCGACTAGGGAGTGACGAGCACGGCAGATATGCTCCTACACATCTTCTTTCTACTTGCGCATGTGAATAGGGCTGTCTACATACGATCAAGCCGTCCATCATCGTTCGCATAAGACGAGCGACTGTGGATGGTCATCATCTCGCCGATCGCCTGTCGTTCCTGGGCGGGAACACATCCCAGTTGGGATTTGGGATGCTAATCTGCACATCTTGCTGAAGTTGGGATGAGTCCAGGGTCTACCAATGTCTCGGGTATAATTAGATCCCACCTTCTCAAGATCCGAGGGGAGCATACCCTATCTTAGTTGTTCCGTCCATGCATACATTACATACATCGTCTCCCGGGTTTTGGAATCCAGTGTGGAGATGGGGGGAGCACGCAAAGTCCGCTATAATATAATATCCCTGGCAATATGTGAATCGCCCACACATGTAGACTTGCAGGTAGATGCAACTCAGGACTCGAGAGGTTCGTCCTGTCTTTTTCTTCAGACTTGCATCAGATGATCGCCGAGAGTCCATGTTTACCGAGAGCAGCTTGAATCCTCAAACAATCTCTTGCAAGGCTGTATATGACACGACAATTTACATGCGATTGTCTACCGGGTGGAACTCGATTTGACACAAGACTTTACGTACTCGCCCAGCAGAAATGGTCATACAAAATTAGCATCATACAGTAGCAACAAACACATTACGGCACTCTGCTGCTGCTGCCGCCGCCGCTGTAACTGCAGCAGACATACTGATTGATGTACCTACCCTTCACACATGTGCATTACATACACCAGTGACATTCCCCAAAAGTTTAAAACAGACAAGATGCAGGCTTGATTGAACAAGGCCCCAAAGCAGCGCCAAAAATAATCAGCGGACGTCACGCAAGAGAGATCCAGACGATTGGGATGCGCCGCGCCCGGCCTACATTCCCCGCGAATCTCGGATCGCTGAAGCACCGGCAGGGTCTTGGCGCCCGCCGAACCTTTCTGCATGCAGGTGAACTATCAATCTTACTCAACCCACCAGTCGAGGAGGGTGAGAAGAAAGTATGTAGTCACCAAGTAGACAGAACCCGAGGCTGGCACGCATGAAATTGCGGGACGAAAAGAACATCCCACCAGACCATCATCACCCTCGCTGCAACCAGCTGTGACAAGTGCCCATCTCGCCCCGGGGGGTTCGGGCTTTGCTGCTGGATACTCCCGTCTGTCTGTCACTTCTCTCACCGCAAGCAATTAACCAATTGGGTCTAGTCCGCTCTACGCAGTAGGTAATTTTGACTACGAAAGAACAAGCGTTCTGGTGGGTAGTAGATTGATAGGGAGGCAATGTCATCACATATGGCGCAAAGTCAAAGTGTTACCAGGTCCATTGGCAGTTTACGCACATCAATAAAGAAACAAGATGCATAGGCATTATATATCACCTTTCTCATTCGACTAGATGACGACCAATGCGTACGTGGGATGCATATGATGGGCACGAAACCAGGCTAGTGCATATGCTCGAGGTAATACTAGATCAAAAAGTAAGGTACTATGTCAGACAGGCGAAGAACGATAAATGTAGGTACTAACCGTATTCTTTTTGGAGGGTCATAATAGACTTGTCTAGCTGGCGGGAGAAAAAAAAATGCAGGAGGAAAACCTCGTCTCTTTTGATCCCTCATCAGCCAGCCAACCAAAGAGGCTTCCTGGCCAAGCCTCCGAAGCGCACACACTCACGCCTTTTCGTATCTCTCCCACCGTAAAGGCTCGCACCCCTCCTATTACAGCTTGCAAGCTGTAAGGTCGGTAGAGTAGGGCCATGCAGCCGCGGAACGTCCAACCTTATCGAGCCCTACCTCTGCCTTTTGCCCTCGCCATTGGCAAGTGTGTCTTTCTCGGCGGACGGGGTCCCTGTTCTCTCACGTAGTGCGTATGACATCTTCATCCTCAATTTCTTCAGCAACCGTCTCTTGCATACGGAGATGACGTCTCCTCGCTTCCGCTGGGGCTTGAGCGCCATGTATTATTATGTGTGTAGGATGGGTGTAGTGAAGGGCATTCTTGATCTACTTGCTGCCCTCCCACTTTGCTTTCTTTCCAACGTGCGACAGGGCCCCCCAGGAGAGCCAATGGGAATATCCTCTCTTATTTTTGTGGTTACCGTGTGACATTCGAAACCGAGGCTACCGAAACCGACTACTATTCTCATCCCCGTCATTGGCTGTGTATTCGTATCGCTGCTAAATATTGCTCTCCCGCTTTTCCAGAACAACCAGGTCGAAACCACGGCGGCCTTGGGAAGAGGCTGAAAAGACGGGAACGACAAGATACGTACCCATATACTCGCATCACATATTAGCCCGTGCCTGTTATACAGTCTCGGGACCACCCTGGCAGGACCCAAGACAAGAGATGCATGTAGCTTCGTAAAATTATATTCGCCAACGTGTATGACAACTGCCACATGATGAAAGCCGCCGCTCAACGGTCGCGACGGGATCAAGGCCTCCCCACTTGTACTTTACTCGCACTTTAACTCATCGTCCGTTGCGAAGGTCTCAATATATTATTCTCCGCCGTGCAAATCTCGACTAACATAGTCTGACATAGTCCAGATACTCGGTGGAGAAGACGCCCGAGCAGAACAACATGGTGATGGACCCTTGGTCTTCAGATTGGGCGACATGGAACCAGGCATTGCAAAACAGGGTTCATAGTAGGTAGCAAAGTAGCTCCCCATGTGAATTCATGGTGAGCAAAACCGGGGTAACCTGGAAGTCATTCGCCATGATCAAGAGAGTACGTACATGGCATAATGCGAGTAGTAGGTATATGATCCCTAGTCAAGATCATGAATCGACACACTATGGTGATCTTAATGCTCGAATATACTCCGTACGGGTACCGCCTGGCAGTGAGGTATGTATGTGACTATGCATGTATATATCGCCGGGGCAGAAAGCTGGTGGGTGACATAATCAACGCGTCTTTTTCGAGCTACCACGCCCACTGCCGTGACAAATTTATCCATTTTTTCTTTTAAACCAACTTCGTATCTTTGGTCCCTCAAAACACGACAAAAAGCAGGCGAGTAATAGGACGGAATAATGCGAGGCAAGTACATATGTGGCAGCTGGGGCCATCTTGCTACTGGCCACTTTACTTCGCTAGGTACCTGCTGCACATGCTGGACGATTTTGTCCATTGGGGGGTGACGGGGGTCGACCCTGGCACAGCTAGGTAGGTTAGGTAGCTAGCCCAGGCTCGCTCGAGCTCCGGCACCCTGGCTCCCCACCATCTTCTCTTCTGCTGCCTCTTCACACTCTTGCTCACTTTAATTTTTTTTCCAGCAGCGACCAAGACTTTTCTTTCTCGCTGCTGCCCCCAAGATGGCCCAGGGGTGTGTGTGTGTGTGTGTGTGTGCCAGTCATCAGCCCCCTTCTACTCTGTGGTGTGTGTAGGTTGTGCTCTGATTCTTTCGTTAATCTTAATTCTTCTTTCCTCCCGCTCTCTTCCCCTTGCGATCAACCATCACCCTGGGCCTCCGGGGGAGGATAACGCAGAATATCCACCTCTTTCTCCCGTTTTTTTTTATTCCACCACCCTACACTATTACCGCTACATACGTACATACAACTACTAGGTACTCATCATCACCGTGTCCCAGCCCATCCCAGCCCAGCCCAGCCCAGCCAGCCATCCCATGCCAGGCCCCAAAACCATGCCATGCCATGCGTTCCATGGTCCTCCCCCATGCTGACCAAGTATTGCCCACCTCAGCTAGAGGATATCCATATATACGGCCGGCATCTAGGGTTGTACCTCTCCCGTCATCTCCTCTCCTAGCCTAGGTACAAGCCCCATGTCCATGGTGGTCCTAGCAGCTCTCTCGCTCGCTCCAGTCGCTCACCCAACGCTGGTGGCAGCACAGCACCAGTGCCCGTCCCATGAGCCAGCCAGCGGATCCCAGAGTCTGTGCAGCGGTGATGCGCCCCATGAGCCCATGCACCTCCGTCATCCTTGTCGAGTCCATATTGGGCCAATCTTCTAATAAGTGGCACAAAAACCTCCGTCATCCCACCCACGATAGTAGAGTCCAAAGTTTTCGAGCATATCGTCCATCTCGACGCTCTGCTCCGTCCTAGGTAGTCAGCCCTCAGCCTGCCCAACTTACTAGATCCCGGGGCTGGAGACGATACCACGGCGTCCTGTCCTCCTCCATATCGCCAATCCCAACAAGGAAGAATCCGAAAGGGAATTGAAAACAAAAACAACCCATCAGCAGCACCGAGAATCCCGAATTACTGATTAGAGGCCCAAGCAAGCTTGCCGTCCGTGTTACGGGAGAGAAGGTCTCGCAAGCGCCTGCAGCTCCCCGGTGCTTTCTCCAGTTCCCCAAGATACGACGACGAGATCGCTTACCGTGTCACTGGTTTCTGGCCCTCTTCGGACGAGTATCACCAACTACAACCTGTCCCACGTTTGTCTTTAGAGACTTGCCTCTTCCTTTAGTCGCTGGCCCGTCCACGTTGTTCCTGCCATCAGTTGCCTCCCATCGAATTTTGCCTGTCGACTAGTTCCGGATCCGGATAGCAGCGAATAGCTGTGCTGGAAAACCCTAGAATACTCTCATCATCAGTCCGATCTCCCGCTCATACAACCGAGTGTGAAAGGAACGCCAATTCTTTGGATCCGAAAAAACAGACCTGACTTGTTCCAAAACGCCCAACAGCTACTCTTGCCGAGTTCGATCATCCATCTCGGATCTTGTTGGTTAATGCTGGCATGCAACTTGTTGTCGAGGAACGAAGCTGGAATTGTACGAAAGTGGCCTGTCTCGTGAGATCTCGGATATCTCCTCGTTGTCAGGACAGCCCGTACACGACATTGCGCTTGCCTGTTTCGACGAGCAGACTCCATGCAAGCCTACCATCACCCAGGTGAACGACCTTACGTACGAATTGGCCATCGCCGAGGCGCATCCGATTTGGCGCGCTTCATCGGTGACCTGAGCTGGGCTGACAGAGAGACGGAGTGCCGCCTTGGCACAAGGGCCTATCCCTCCCCGCCCATGTCAGGATCTCCACCGCTCCCGCCCAAGCCATTCCAAGAGGCCGGTGAGCGAGGTCTGAGCAGTTATCCCGCAACTTCTCAAGATGCGTACCGCCCTCTCATGACTGCGCAAGGGGCCGGCGTCCGCGCAGTACCCATCCCGCCGATAACCACGCAGTCGCATCCACCTCCGCCACTGCCCGCAGGCTCCGGCAGCCGCCCGTATCCGCCAGAGATCTTGGAACGGTCAGAGTACCCAACGAGCCGTCCGGAAGACGTCCAAGGCCGCCCTCCCGCGTTGCCACCCTTGTCCTCCTCCTCTCAACAATCCCATTTCGCCCTACCACCGAGGCAAGGCCAGATGCCAACGACATCGCCATACTCATTGCCGCCGAGGCCGCAGACAGCTGATGCAGCGGCTTACACCTCGCCAAGATCACAGCGCAAGACAAAAGGACATGTCGCTTCGGCATGCGTGCCATGCAAACGAGCTCATCTGAGGTAAGATTGCCACACCTTTCAGGGGGCAAACATATGAAGACATGGTACTAACCTCTTTGGCAGATGTGATGGTATGTTGTGCAATTTTCAGCAGAAACTGTGCCCGATTTCGAGAAGAGACAAGAGTTTGTCTTGCGTCATATCGCCCAAGTGGAGATCCTTACCTTTCAAGCACGATGAGCGAGGACACCTCTCGCGAAAGAACGGTCTTGGATCAGAAATGCATTCCTCACCTTTTGTCAATGCCGTGGCCGCAAAAGACGTCGCCGAGTGACGAGATCATGGTCCAGGAGCTCCCGTTTCTGCACTGCCTTCGGCTTCTCTGGTAACGCCGATGCCTGTAGAAAAGGGGTCCGGCCCATACAGACACACTTGTGACTTCATGATACGAGAGACCAGTTCGCCGTTTGGCTGTCAAAGTTGACGCATGACACCTGTTTGAGATCGCTTGATCTGTCCATGATTTGCTAACACAAACCTACCAACAGCTCAAAGACCATGCTCGAGATGTCTCAGCAATGGCAAGGAGGATGCTTGTATCGATGTACAACACAAGAAGCGTGGTCGACCGCGGTTACGAGAGGACAGGGAAACAAGATTCGACGCATCTCGATTCCAGCAACATCCGACTGATTCGATGTCGAGACGGCCTGTCTCTCTGTATGCGCCCGTGAGCGCACCAGCAGTCGCCTTTGATGATCCGTTGCGGAGGAGCCAGTCATATAGGGTGCTCAAATCGCAGCCGACTGACCCTGTAGCACCACGATACCTCGAGCGCGGCTCTGTTGGCGATGCGCACATATATCAGCCACCGCTGATGACGCCTCCCCGCTTCTTGGAGCCCATGGCTTTCCTGTCCGTTGACTTTGACATCGTCAGAGTGTCGAATCCATTCGTGGATGCCATTGGTGCTGGAATGGAACAGGCTATCCTGGGCAGGAAACTGGAGCAGCTGATCGCACCGCAGGAGAAGGAAAGGGTCGCCGCGCTGCAGCGAGATCTGCAAATAGAACAAGGGAGAAAGGAGCCGAATTATCTGCCGCCCATCTTTGGCAGACAGGAACTGCAACGAATTGTGCATTCGATGCCAGTCGATTCCGAATACGTTTCGAGGCTCCCACTTGAGAGACAGGACGTCTTCACCTTTTTGTCAGCTCAAAGAGAGGGCCGACAATTCTCCGTTCGCGTAGGGCTCGCCAAAGAGGACTCGGTTTACTTTGTCGTCTTGGTCCTGAACGTTCGACCGCCGGTATATCAACACCCACCACCCTCTCCACACACCCGGGAAATTCCATACCCATATCAACAGCAGGTACTTGGGCCCCAGCTCACACCCGTGTCGGCATCTTTCGAAACGAACCGGCCGAAGCTTGGCGACCCTCGTGAACTACGAGACGATGTCATGCCTCGCCGACAGACCGTTGCAGGGACCCAAGGGCCAGCGGGTCCGAGTCCCGGCGTGAGCCCGAGTATACCTTCATATGCGCCGTCTTCGGGTCGTTTTGAACACCCGGCCGGCCCCTCATATCAGATACCCCGAAGCGAGCTGCCGGCCGCTCGGCCGCCGGTTCAGCCTGGATTCCAGCTTCCACCGATCCGAAGTCATGGCCCTGCCTCCGAAGCCCGTCCGGGGCGCGTCGACATCGGAGGCTTGATAGATCACCCCGACGCGCCACGTCGTGGACCTTAGCGAGACTTGCTTTTCTTGCTTCATCCCTTTACTTCAGCTCTCGAAACGGAGCTATTAATATCTCTATGTGAACGTACTTGGTTGTAATTGTACGCGAGATACCCCTTCCTGATTTTTGTTAGTTGTGGCATGGAGATACCTCTGTACAACGTTGATGCAGAATTCTGCTTTTTGCATATATCTGGCTTCTGGTTGATATTTTCCTCATCTGCGGCCTTTGGTGCGTCGCTGAGCCTGCATTGGTGGTGGACACGATTGGAAAGGGGGGATTTGTCCTTTTGATACTATAGTTTTTTCTGGCGGCCAGTCCTCATTGTTGGCGTTGGAGGTCCACTCGCTTGTTTTGATTTTTTTCGCATATCCCAGAGAGATGGGACGGGGACCGATATAGGCTGATGGTTGACGATGGTGGTACTCGCTCAACCGAAGAATACCGTCGGCACGAGAGATGCCAAGGATGAACTCATGATGAGGGGGTGTAATACAGATATGAAGCAGTCGTGCCGAGAAATGTTTGTCCGTATGCTGCCAACGTGAACGATGTGATCCAAGTCGCCTTTTTCTTGCGTCCCTTTCTCTCTGGTCGAGTGAACGAAGAGTTCATTAATACCTGTGATTAAGAATTGGTGTTCCTCCCCTCGGCTGTTTCAAGCTCGCCTCATGACTAGATTGCCCGCAGACTGGGAGATTCGTCCAGCCGCCTCATGTTGACAGCAAGGAGAAAGAAGAAAAAGAAAAAAGTGAAGCAAGCTCGCTCCCTTAGCAGAGCTCTCCTCATAGTGGTGGATGATCATGTTGTGTCCGGTACACGCAAAGTCCAGCCATTTTTCTCTGTCCGTGGTACAAGGTGGGGTTTACCGGCCAGCATAGCGATCAGCCGGAGTGGCTGTGAGGATACAATATGATACTCGGGCGTGTTCCACGAACGCGGTGGCTTTGTCGTGGGCACTGTAGATCGTATTTTTGTTGGTTGGACGCTGATCCGGAATTGGAATGATGTTCGTCATGAAGCAGCTTATAGATGAATGTCCAGATGGTAAATAGTAATCAGGAAAGAAAGTGGACGAGGGGCGAAGACACCAGAACATTGATTGACAGCTCCCGGGAATTAGCCCAGAAGGAACTCGTTCGATCAGATCGGGATTGACAGGAAGGTTGGGCAGGCAATTTAATCTGACTGGAATGGGAACAAGAAAAGGACAGGCCAGAGTTGCCGGCCGCGAGACCAGGAAGAAGTATGAGTAATAAAGCCCACCCTAGAAGTTAGGTCGGATATTTTTCCCCCGCCACGCGAGTTGTTTCATGACGAATAAGTTTATAGTTGAACCCAGATATAAGGCTCGCGCCGTACCCTAACACACTTACTTGGCCCTTTTTTGTTTTTATTATGGAGGGGGTGGGAGGGATGGAAAGGATAGAAACCTTGTACATGTCTCGACTCTTCGATGGATGATCTTGTGCGTTTTCCGTTACGCTCGTTTTCTATCTCTCAACAATCTTACCTGGGGCTCTTTTTGAAAGGAAGAATCTAAGGTGCAGATCCCGTAGATCACATCAATTGTCTTTAGTGTTCGAGTAGAATTTAAGTTCCTGTACTTCCTTCTTATCACCTCTCCCACTGACATTCCATTTACGGTGGGAGAGAGCGAGAGGAACAAACGAGGCACCGGGCTGCCGGCAACGGCGTTGTGTCCTGTGGTGGACGGTGAGAAATAGACCGGGATCGTGGGTTAAAGACCCAGGGTGTCTTGGTGTCTTTTTTTCTCTCCTTCCGGGGTTGTTTCGTTTCTCTCCTGCATTAGAATCCCATCCATGTCCTTGGAGGGTCATACAAAAGTACACGCAAGTGTGTGTGGTCTTGTKGGGGGGGGGGGGGGGGGCCTCAATTCACCCCGCAATTGACTGTCCTTCCGGCGGGATATGTATGGACTCATCGGCATAATTTTCTCTCTCTCGCCTAAAGTACAGGAGGACTGGATTCGGTTATATTATAAGATGGCCGAGGTATAAGTGAAAAAAGGACTTCGCTAAATTGTTTGACAAATTGCGCCTCGCTTTGGTCGAATGCGCATTCGACGTTGCGGTCGCATCTGTATCTGCAAGCGGGATTGCAGCAGCACATCGAGTGAGCGCCCTTGCCTTCCATGGTTTTTAAGAGGGGCCCAGCTGCAACCTTCTGCCTTCCAGGGGGGTCCGAAATGGCCCTGGCCCAGCCTTGGCCCTCATAGTGGGTTGGGGAATGGATCTAGGCGAGGGGCTGTAGGCTGCAGGGGTTCGGGGAATTATCATTACCCCCCAGTTCAGCCCAGTAAGAAGTTGAGATGATCTTCACGGCCGGCATGGAGATGACGGGCTGCCCTAAAAACCGGCGGACGCAGTCACGAATGGGAAACAAACATGGCCATCCAGTGCTGGCGATGAAGGAATGGCGCCATGTCTTGTCCGTGCAGGAAGCACACCGATTCTTTGGCAGCGTAACGCTCACCTCCCCAAATGAGTACTGATTGCAATCACTGACACGAAGATCACGAAGACTGCAGGAGGATTCTCTGACATGCCTGGATTTCACGACATGAAAAGGGCTGGCCCGGGCTGACCCAGGGGTGCGTCTTTCGAGCACGTGCTTTGTGCTTTGTTTTGGAAAACTCGACCTGGTCACATCTCGGGCTGCCGGGTACCCAGTCTGCTCATCTACCTAGGTATGCTTCCGCAATGTAAATATGGGAGGAGAATGAATCACCGGTGAGACGTGCTTCCAAATCATCATGTTAGTAAGCATACCTGAACCATGACGGAGAACGAAGTCACCAAGGCGGACACCGGAAATACCGCCCCAGCCCGCCAAGGTAGCAATCGGAAAGACGGCGGTCGAATCGGAGAATAGATCACCTTCCACTGACAGGTAGGTCATACCGCAGCGTGTCCACGCAAGGGAACCCGACTCCCGACTCCCGATGGCAGGCGCCAATCCATTCCATCCACTTTCTCTCCACGGGAAGGCGCTCGGTTTCGCTAAGAAAGATCCATCATGACGATCTTCACTGGCCTTGGTGTTCTCGTCCTTTGAATGGGAAACTGCCCTTCTCCCCCGGTCCCTCCAACGCAACGACGAGATATGCACCATATCGGACAGCGAATGTAACAGAACGAGCAGCTTGGCCAGGTTTCTCTGCCGTCGGCCCATGGCCAACAATCTTGTTCGAAGCGAAGATATTCCACGACGATACCAAAGTACGACAGCTTTGGGCTCGCTGTGGGAGACGTCTCTCTCGGCGTCAACAAGCTTTGCCGGGCACATCTTCCATAGGAAGACCAGTTGCAACCATCAAGGCAACGCCATACCCTACATCCGCCTGGGACTGTTTATTAGTACTCGGGAGGACCACACCGATGCTGACCGGCAGTCGTTAGTTGTTCTTGCCGGGACGTCTTCCGCGAACCGAACCCACAGTCCGAGCTCGATCTCATTTGGCACGCTGGTAATTCCCACTCACACCTTCTCGATGCAATCGCTTGAGGGCCTTTTGAGCGGATCCCTAACACACATCACATCATGGTGCTATCCAAGTGACTACAGCGCCTGATTCCCGTCGCACGATATTTCCCGGAACTCCCAAAAAAGGAAAAATGAATAACCTTCCATCACTCTCCAGAGCGTCCTCCTGCTCCTTCTTTGTCGACGGGCCGACTTGAAGACCCGGCTCCTTGCTTTTCATGGTACGGAAGATCCATCTTCCTCTTCTTGTTCTTGCCATCCATCTCGTCGAGCTCCACGGACAGTTTGTCTTTGCCGCGAGGACTGTCGTCCTCGAGGATCTCCTCGACAGGCCTGGGCCTCTTCTTGTGAGGCGTCAGATCCGAAGGCCACTACCGAATGGAAGAGTCAGCAATCCTTTTGTCTCTTTTCTTCACGTTGAGGATCAACGAACACCGTGGGGACTTTCTTACAGGCGGTGGCGTAAGGCCGCGAAACAGACTCTCGTCGAATTTGAGAATCTCGTCGGCCGAGGAGACGGGCTGATCGCGCCCGCGCTGCCAGTTCTGGACGTGGCGGACCAGCGCCCGCGTCCGATGCTTGGACCGGGGGCTTCCAGTCACGGACGAGTGTTCAGATCTCAGGACGGAGCTGACTTGGAGCTTTAGCAGTGTCCTCCTTTCTTCCACATTTCGCGAGTGGAAAGTTGAGACTTACTTTTGGCTTCCTGGCATTGCCAAAGTAGAGTTGCCCTCATCCTCGTCTCTGTCGCTCAATGACTGCGGAGGACCGAGTGTGTCCCGAGTTGATGCGCCGCCTTCCTCCGCCTTTGGTTCCCGACTTTGGTCCCGTGGTTGCGACGACATATGATTGTGTCTCGAAGTAGTTTGTGGTATGCTGATTGCTAGTCATGATGTGTCACGATGCCCGATGGCATTGCTTATAAGATGCACAGATTGCCATCCCCGTTTTCGTCTTGAGGCAGCCGACACCCACGAGACTGACACACCCTGTACACTTTTCTCCCAGGATGCTCACGGGCATGATGTATGTGGCGAGGCCTCTGGATACAGTATACATAAAGTAGACCGCGAAACGTCTCGACGAATGCGCCGTGGTGTTGGTCCTCTCTCCCCAGTCGTGCTTTGGGGGTCAAACTTCAGCCTCACCGTACAGGGGCCCGAAGGCACAAGACCCGGCTCTTTTCAACCTCCCCGTGATCCCTCCAGGCGCGACGCAGACATCTTAGCTTGCACTGCACTGCACGGCGGAAGGATTCTGTAAAATCTCCCTGTGCCGTTTTCGTTTGTGTATATATACTTGGAGGATAGATGGTGGCGCAGACACTTGACCAATATCCATTTCCAACTATGAGGAAAAGGCTGGCTGTATCGCAGCAGCTCTTGGCTCTGATCTTTACTATTGAGCCGGGGAGACCTGGCCCAGTCAGTCACTCAACTGCCGTGGTTCGTGGCGCAATCGTTTCGATAATGCCGGCGACGAAAGGGTGATTTTTCAACAATGGTATTCATACAAAAAGATATGGTTCGAGAGTTGGTTAGCTACATCTTCAGCCCCTCGAGTCTCGACTTCTTCCTGGTCGGTTTGGGGGCCGGAGAGAGCCTTGTCGGCGCAGCTGAGCTGCCTGTCAACTCAGCCCCGAGGGCCAGGATTTTTCGATCCTGTTCCCGTGCGCAATATTTTGATGCGCTGTGCGCTGTATACGCCTTGGAAAGGCAGTTGGCGAAAAGATTCCGGGACCAACTAGGGAAGTATCATCACAGTTTCTGGCGGATGAATGAAGAGGCGTTCTTGGCCGTCTTGCTCCAGAGCAGGGGAGATTAGTGGGAGGCCAACTCGGGTCGTTGATGGGAGTGCGAGGCTGAGATTTTTATTTTGTACATATCAGCTACCCACGAAAACTGCCTCGAAGATCAAGGCGCTCTCTCAAGTACAACTGTTGGCTTGCGTTGAACGCTAATGTTCAGTACCCTTGAGACGCTTCGAGATCAATGATGGAGTTATTCTTGTTGGAAAGCAGGACGAGAGCAACGCCATCGCCCACGGCTTCTTTTGCAGTACCGGCAGCCATAATTGCCATGGCTACGGTTAGTGGTATGTAGAGAAGAACAATTTGACGCATCTTGTTGGATGATGAATTGGTGCTTTGTCCTGTCGAGTAGAAATGATCCAGGTGCACTTTGGAGGGAGACGAGGCAATAGTGCATAAAATAGATGAGTTCTTGATGCTCTAAGATGCCCGTGGAATTATGTTTCTGAATGATCGGAATAATTGTTTGTCGACCAAGTCTCAAAGGTGACGTGTGCAGGTTATACTCCACCCAATATATCCGTATCATAAAACCACTTTAGTATGGTTGGGTGGGTAACAGTGGGCTGTCGTTTAGCGGGCTCGTGTCCGGTTTCCAGTGCATCTAGGCGCGATTGGTTCAGGTTTCTAGCGCTGTGCTCATAGTCGACGCGCTTGGAATCGCGAATTACTGAGGCAGGCACCCGTCATGTGACTAATGGAACCTCGATTTGCATACCTACGTTGAGCAGTTGCGACCGTCGGCCTAAAGAAGAGTTTCTTGATTCCATGACCTCGAGGAAGCACTGAGTCTCCGATCTTGCAGATAATTTATACCATCGCGGAGCGTGCGGCGGAGAAAACAGCCACTTGAAGCGCGGGTCCTTGTACAGTCTCTTCTCAGCTGCTGGAACTATACGCCGTGTCGACCGCTTCCATTGGGCGCCGCACAATATCTCCCACAACAACGCAGGGACACTTGGCCATGGAGGAACCCATGGATGTCGACAGCCCCAGGGGCACCAAGAGGAAGGCAGATGACGACGCTCTGATCGATGGCGCCCCGAGCCGAATCAAGGTAGGTCAGGCGCCTGATCACCGATGCCTTGGGAGGGCGAGGCTGACTTGATGCCATCCTGCGGCCTGCAGGCTCTCGACCCTGACGTCGTGAACAAGATCGCGGCAGGCGAGATCATCGTGGCGCCAGTACACGCGTTGAAAGAGCTGATCGAGAATGCCGTCGACGCCGGCTCTACGTCATTAGAGGTCCTCGTCAAGGAGGGCGGCCTCAAGCTGCTCCAGATCACCGACAATGGTCACGGAATTGAGGTGAGTGAACGTCTTATCTTGCATGTTTGGATCACCAACCTGACTGGTGAATACAGAAAGAAGACCTCGCCATTCTTTGCGAGAGATTTACCACCTCGAAACTGAAAAAGTTTGAGGACTTGGGCAGTATTGCCACATATGGATTTCGCGGCGAAGCGCTCGCCAGCATTAGCCACATCGCGCACCTGCAAGTGACCACAAAGACCAAGGACTCGAATTGTGCCTGGCGTGCCCATTACGACAGTGGCAAGCTGGCGCCTGCAAAACCCGGCCAGCCCACGGACCCAAAGCCCGTGGCCGGGCGGAACGGGACGCAAATCACGGTCGAGGATCTGTTCTACAATGTCCCTACTCGCCGCAGGGCTTTCCGCTCTCCCTCCGAAGAATACAACAAGATCATCGACATGGTCGGAAGGTATGCCATTCACTGCCAGGGCGTTGCCTTTTCCTGCAAGAAACACGGCGACTCGGGAACCTCGATCGCTGTTCAGTCGGGCACATCGACCATTGACCGCATCCGCCAGATACATGGCGGAAGTGTGGCAAGCGAGTTGGTCGAGTTTTCCGCCTCTGACAACCGCTACGGATTCAAAGCCGAAGGCCTGGCAACAAATGCAAACTACCACATCAAGAAGACGACTCTGCTGCTGTTCATCAACCACCGATCAGTCGAGTCGTCCAACATCAAGAAGGCGGTCGAGCAAACGTACTCGACCTTTCTCCCCAAAAATGGACATCCTTTTGTCTACCTCAATCTCGAAATCGACCCACAACGCGTCGATGTCAACGTTCACCCTACGAAACGGGAAGTCAACTTTCTAAATGAAGACGAAATCATACAGTCAATTTGCGAGAACATTCGCGAGAAACTTGCAGCGGTCGATACCAGCCGCACCTTCATGACCCAGACCTTGCTTCCCGGGACCGTTCTACCCAGTGATGCCACCCAGTCCGACGCGGACGGCCCGACTAAGAAATCGGCTGCCAAGGGCAAGGCGACTGCGAGGCCGTACGAGAACAACCTGGTGCGCACCGACGCCTCACTTCGAAAGATCACGAGCATGTTCCAGCCCGCGAGTAGGGAAGACTCGATCGCGGAACAAGTGGACGACATCGAGCCCGAGTACGAACACTCGGACCGCGAGCCGATAGTCTGCCGTTTGACGAGCATACGGGACCTGCGAGCCGAGGTCCGCGATGACATGCACCACTCTCTCACAGAGATATTCGCGGGCCACACCTTTGTCGGAATCGTCGACGAGAGACGGCGGCTGGCGGCGATGCAGGGGGGCGTCAAACTGTACCTGGTCGATTACGGCCGTGCCTGCTTCGAGTACTTCTATCAAGTAGGCCTGACCGACTTTGGAAACTTCGGCACCATACGCTTCCAGCCACCTCTGAATCTGCGCGAGGTCCTGTCGCTGGCGGCCGAGCGCGAGAAGAAGACCGCCGCGGAAGGTGCACTGGCCGACGACGACGACTTTGACGTCGAGGACGTGGCCAACACCGTGGCAGAGCAGCTGATCGAGCGGCGGGAGATGCTCCTCGAGTACTTTAGCTTTGAAGTCACGCCCGTCGGTGAGCTGCTCAGCGTACCCCTGCTCACCAAGGGCTACACCCCGTCCATGGCGAAGCTCCCGCAGTTCCTGCTCCGTCTCGGCCCGCACATCGACTGGAACGACGAACGTGGTTGTTTCGAGTCGTTCCTGAGAGAGCTGGCGAGTTTCTACGTCCCGGAGCAGCTCCCGCCGCTGCCAGGGAACGCCGAGCAGCTCGAGGCGGAAGGTATATCCGACGAAGTCAAGTCCAGGCGAGCACACGTACGACGCGCTGTCGAGCACGTCTTTTTTCCTGCTTTCAAGGCTAGGCTGGTGGCTACAAAATCACTCATGAATGGAGGCGTTCTGGAGCTGGCAGATTTGAAAGGTCTATACCGAGTGTTTGAACGATGTTAAACTACTTGAGAGAACTGGACGTGGGGGGATATTTGTAAGAGATCTGCTGGTTTGCTGGATTTTTGCAAGTGGCTCATACACATCATACATGGACCGCATTTCGCCACCGAGAGGCGGCCAGCCCGGCTTATGCAGTGGTTGATCATATACCCCTAGATAATCACATCACACGAAACATGGTGCATGCAATATTTGTGCCAAACACTTACCTCATTCTGAGCAACAGCTGGTCTGGCGATGGAGGATAGGTATACATCGAGGCAGTGACAATGTACAACACGCGAAAAACGTCCGATCCAGGCGCCGGCTTTCTGAGGGTGTTAGGGTCATAAACAAGTTGGGTCCTATCAAATTGAACTCACATCTCGGCTGTGCTTATCATGTCCGGGGGCGACGGGCCTTGCCAGGGACTCGTAGGAGAAGATCCTCGTCCTTTCCGCTGCCTGAACAAGAAGTGTCAACATCTCAACATCTAACAAGCATGCACCTCCATCGCAGAGAAAAAGCTAGTAACCCCCCAGCTAACCGATGGGCTTGAGCTTCTTCTTCTTCTTCTTGCCGCCATCTTCGCCCCCGCCACCCTTTCCCTTTGCGAACTGCCGCCACGAGTCTATCCTCTGGTCGCGGGTGGCCTCCCAGTCCTGGTCGTGCTGGCGCTTGCGCTTGCGCTCGTCAATCTCCTCGTCCTGGCGCCTCTGCTCGCGGCCCTCCTCCTGCATCTGGGCCTTGACCTGGCGGCGGCGGCGGTGCTCGTCGTCGATGAGGACCTCGCGGGTCTTGACGCGCCACCTGGCGGCGAAGTCGGGCGTCTTGAGCTCGGGGGAGTCGACGGTCCACTTGTGCTCGCGCAGGAGCAGCATGCGGGCGTCGGCGATGGACTCGTCGAGGCGGGCGCGGTGCTTCTCGTCCATGAGCTCCGTCTGCGCCTTCTTGAGCCGGTCGAAGGCGTCGGGCGCCTGCGGGTTCCGCGTCTTGTCCGGGTGGATCAGCAGCGACTTCTTGCGGTACGTCATCTTGATGTCCGACTCGGGCACGCCCGGGTTCAGGTCCAGCACGGCGTAGGCGTCGAGCCGGAACGCCTTGAGGATCCGGTCGATCTCTGCATCCTAGAGAGAAGGAGAGGCCGGTTAGTTATTGTGTCTACATGTACAGATATATATGAATGGAAAGAGCACGTGAGGAGATGAAGCGTCAACCTCGGCTGTCGCATGACAGGATGCTTGATTGTATGTAAGGTATACTTGCCTTTTCGAATTCCTTTGCTTCCGAGGCCAGGAGATCGAGTGCATCCTTATCCTCTTGAGCGAGATCCTTTGGATCCTTGGGAATATCGGCGGCCATGTTGGGTGGTGTCTGGACGGGAGTGGGCTGAGAGGTTGAACAGGAAAGGCTCGAGAGGAGCGACCCAGGAGACGGGACGGGAAGATGGTCAAGTGGACGAAGCAGCAGCAGCGTTGATCTGGGGTCCTGATGGAGCCCGCCTGGTCCAATGCTTGGCTCCAGGTCTTTGCCAAGGGCTCCTCTTGCCTAGTGTGGCGTGTCGAATGGGCGGGCACAGCGGCGTTAATGCAGATCGATAAGCACCCCTGTCCTGTTTTACGGGGAAGGAAAGCTGCGATAAGCCCCACTACCTAGGAAAAAAAGTTGTAGAAGGTAGAGCGCCGGAGCCAGCCATCAGCAGCACCAGGCACTTTGAGAGAAAGCCTGTATACATTTTCCAGTTACTTTCCACAAGGCAACTGACGACACTCGACCATGCCTCGTCCGCGCGCTGTTTCGCCGGCGCAGTCCGAGGCCGAAGTCGATATCCTCGGCTCCCTTTTCACGGACGGCGCAGATGACGACAAGACCAGTTTCCAGCCGAGCCACGCAAAAGACGGGTTTGGCTTTGACGCGGGAGGAATTCTTGATGACGAAGATGGCGACGACGCAGACGGCGACGAGGCCTTCATTGCCCTGAAGCAGGCCGCCTCTTTCAGGAAAAATGCCAACGTCAAGGGTAACTCGGTCAAGAAGGGCGGTGGTTTCCAGGCCATGGGTAAGTCTAGAAAGAGTTGCGAGGGAGTAAAGTAGACTGTGACTAATGCGATACCCAGGACTCAACTCCAATATGCTACGAGCGATCACGAAGAAGGGTTTCAAGCAGCCTACCCCGATTCAGCGCAAGGCCATTCCCCTGATCATGGACCGAAAAGACGTCGTTGGTATGGCTCGAACCGGTTCGGGAAAGACTGCCGCCTTCGTCATTCCCATGATCGAACGACTGAAGGCGCACAGTCCGACTGTCGGATCGAGAGCCCTGATTCTGTCGCCCTCTCGTGAGCTTGCCCTCCAGACGATGAAGGTGGTCAAGGAGTTTGGACGAGGCACAGATCTCAAGACCATCCTGCTGGTCGGAGGAGACAGCATGGAGGACCAGTTCGGAGACATTGCCTCGAACCCCGATATCATCATCGCCACGCCTGGTCGATTCCTGCATCTCAAGATGGAGATGAACCTGCAACTCTCGGCAATGCGCTACGTAGTCTTTGACGAGGCTGATCGACTGTTCGAAATGGGTTTCGCGGCCCAGTTGACCGAGATTCTTCACGCTTTGCCACAAAACCGACAGACGCTCCTGTTCTCTGCAACGCTTCCGGCATCCTTGGTCGAGTTTGCGCGCGCGGGTCTTCAGGATCCCAGTCTGGTGAGATTAGACGCAGAGTCCAAAGTTTCGCCCAACCTCCAGAGTGCCTTCTTCAGCGTCAAGGGTGCTGAGAAAGAAGGCGCCCTTTTGCATATTCTTCAAGATCTCATCAAAATGCCGACTGGCCTGCCCGAGGGCGTCGAAACTGAAGCCGAGAAGAATTCAAAGAAGAGAAAGCGAGGTAAAGATGCGGGGAGTGGCCGTGGCAAGCCGACTGAGCATTCGACCATCGTCTTCACCGCAACCAAGCACCATGTCGAATACATACAGTCGCTGTTGAATGAAGCTGGCTTTGCCGTCTCGTATGTATACGGTTCCCTGGACCAGACTGCACGTCTGGAGCACGTCGAAAACTTCAGACAAGGACGTTCCAACATTCTAGTGGTCACTGATGTTGCTGCCCGTGGTATCGATATGCCCATGCTGGCCAACGTCATCAACTACGACTTCCCACCTCAACCAAAGGTCTTTGTCCACAGAGTCGGACGTACGGCACGAAACGACCAAAAGGGATGGAGTTATTCCCTAGTGAGAGAGAGCGATGCGCCCTACCTGATTGATTTACAACTGTTCCTTGGAAAGCAGCTTGTTCTTGGTCGAGAAGGCGAGAACTCCAAACTCACCGACGACGTCGTGGTCGGCTCTCCTATGCGAAGCAAGGTGGAGACCAATGTCGAGTGGTTGAACAAGGTCTTATTAGAAGATGTGGACATCAGCACTTTGAGGCAGGTGTCGGTCAAGGCAGAGAAGCTGTACATGAGGACGCGAAACTCGGCCTCGAGTCAAAGTGCGCGACGCGCCAGAGAAGTTGTCGCCTCCAAGGCTTGGGTGGAATTGCATCCCGTGTTCGGCAAGGATATTGGTGCCATGGAGAACTCGAGAGCAGAGATGCTTGCCCGAATCAGCGGTTACCGACCGCCCGAGACAATCTTTGAGAGCAAGCTGGTCAACGGCAACAAGGTGGCCAATGGAACCGCGGCAGAGGTCATGCGGAGCCTGAGGCAACGAGTCACTCCACGGAACCAGGTCAAAAAGGCCAACGATTCGAAAAAGGCAGAGGAAGACTCGGAGATGGAGGATGCAGAGGGAGAGGCGGAGGCAGATGGCTTTGGAGAGGAAGATTCCGAAATGGAGGATCAGGCTGCTGTGGAATACGACTCGGATTCCGAACTTGAAGTGACGGTGGGAGATAACAAGAAGTCGGGAGGCGCGGATCCAAACTCGTTCCAAGACTCTGAAGTCTTCATGTCTTACACGCCGCGAACCATCAACACGGCCGAGGAACGAGGTTATGGTGTGCATACAGGCGGCAACTTTGTCGAGTCCGCGCGAGACGTGACAATGGATCTCACCAATGACGATGGAGCCAAGGCCTTTGGGTTGCCCACCAAGTCCAAGATGCGCTGGGATCAGAAGAGCCGGAGATATGTCGCTCGCACCAACGACGAAGACGGCAGCAAGGGCTCGCGCATGATCCGTGGCGAGTCGGGCGCCAAGATCGCCGCCAGCTTCCAGTCCGGCCGCTTCGACAAGTGGAAGAAGTCCAACCGCGTGCAGCTGCAGCGCGTCGGCGAGCAGGAGAAGATCATGCCCAACGGGCCGGGCGGCCAGGCGGGCGGCGCGCGGTACAAGCACAAGATGAACCGGGCGCCCAAGGACGCCGACAAGTACCGGGACGACTACCACGTGCGGAAGAAGCGCGTCGACGAGGCCAAGGAGAACAGGGTGGGCCGCTTCCGGGACGGCGCCGGCGACAAGAGGGAGGTCAAGGGCGCCGAGGACGTCCGCAAGGCCAGGCAGCTCAAGCAGAAGAAGCTGGAGAAGAATGCCCGGCCGATGAGGAAAAAGTAGATGGCGGATGGGCTAGCATCATTCGATATATTCAAGACTCGATTTCAATGCCAATACCCTTTGTGATAGACAATCCCCACAGCTCTCACTTGTGAAAGGGATTATCAATGTTCCTGAAGCTGCAGATCTGCGGCTGTTATTGAAAAGTATAGAGCTATAGATGAAGCTACTGGCATGAGATGAAAACGTAACTATATTGTTTGAGTTCCGAATACTCAGTGGTCCAGCCAAAGAGATCCGGTGTCGCAGATCTCGGCTACTATTGTTGCACTTCGAGTGGTCTTTAGCTGAGAAATACGTGCTTTCCCCATTAACTCTTTGCATGCTTGCTTAGCAACGCGTTGGCGATGCCTTCCTTCATTAGTATTGCGGCTTCCCGCCAGAGCATTCCGTGGTTCTGGAACCCCTATCTTCTAGGACGCAGGCGCATCCTGAAGTGAACATTTTGGTTTCCACACGTCTCTTTGGATGGCGAGCTCTCCATCTCTACCTACAAGCAAACACTACTCTGTCTTGATCTCATTTTGCAGTTCTTGGACTCTACTGCGAAACGCCAGAGAACTCTTGCTTTTGGTCCTTTCTTTCTGTCTCTTGTGCGAACTTCTTGGCTTGCACATTCTCAGCTTCTTTTTTGGCTTTTCTTGAGCTTCCCAGATTTCGCCAGCTAAAGCGTACGCCCAGGTCCTCTGAATCGTCATCTACGATGACAACAACAATCTTTCCCAAGCCCGAACAGGCTCCGAAACTACCAGGCCTGCAACTCGAGCAGTCTGCCAGCGAAGATGCTCCCCATCCGGCTCGACAGGCACACATGGCTGTGGTCAACCCGCCTTCTCCAATGTCTTCGCTTCTGTTTCAGAAAACAGAAACGCAGTATCGCATCTTGTCGCAGAAAGAATGGGTACAGTTCTGTCACGGAGTCGGCGTCATGAAGGACGATGAGAGCAAGGCAGTCATCCGTCCAACTGCTTGGTGAGTGATAGCCGCGAGGACGCTCACAAGAGACGTCTCTGAACATCCCTCTATGCAAACCAAAAACTACCTACTCTTGCTCGCACGGCCTTTCGCTGATATTGAAACTTCAAGGTACTGGCCGCCAAAGGGCTTCCCAGATGGCCTCTATCAAGATGTGCTATGGGAGAAGGCCAAGTTCACTTACAGCTTTCACATACTCGCAACCATCAGGTTTGTCCCTCTCCCTGGGGAGCTTCTCTGTAGGGAGTCTAGTATCTTGTCAATACAGATGGGTATTGATGATACTCCAACTCTCGCTCAATGCCATTCTGACGGCTCTTGGCTCTTCTTCATCCAAGGATAGCGTCGTGATCACAACCATTGCGGGCTGCAACACACTCGTCTCTGGCCTGCTTGCGCTTATGCACAATTCCGGCTTGCCAGAAAGATACCGTTCAGATCGAAACGAGTTTGGTAAGATCGAAGACTACCTGAAGGAGATTGTCGACACGCGGCTTGTCCCAGTCGATGACTCTATTGTGGAAGTGATGGCGCGCTGCTTTGATAAGTTTGCAAGCGCCAGGCAATCTGTGCAGCAAAACGTTCCGGCTTCATACGTCCCGGCTGCATCAAATGCGACTCCCAAGGTGGTCGCATCCAAACCTGAGGCTGCTGCTTCTGATGCGAAGCAATGAGTCATCAGTTGCATACCAAGGAGATCACTCGCCGTCCGACCTTGCCGAGTTCACTGGAGAACTCAACAAAATTGTCTCCTGCGATACGTCGTCATGATCTTGAGCGGCTCTGTTACATTACTTTCTTTCTGGAACCCAACATTATCCTAATCAGGGGGTGCTCGGAGCTGAGTGTAATGTGCTGTTGGGCTGATCATTTAGTAAGGGTTGAAGGCATCCAAGACAAGCCCCGAGGAAGAAGATGCTTGCATCTATCCAGGGGGGTTTTCTGAGAGGCAATGAACATCTTATTGTCTTGACATTTTACGTGTGGAATATCCTACTCACATGGTCCTGATCTTCTTGGTGGTTGGAAGAGCGGAGGAATAATACGAAGAAGGAATACTGTACTTTACTGCATCAGGGATATTATCAAGGTTTCCAAGACACATTGCAGCCAATCAGTCCGAATCGAGTCCGGGTAAAACAAATCGGCGCTCCCATTGGCCTCTATGTGTGTGTCAGTGTCAATATGCAATTGTGAGATGGATTTCCCCAACCGAACCCAATTTGTGGTCTTTTACCCCGGGTTCGACTCCCCGACCCTGTCGTCTTACTTGAATGGGTAGGTGCGATACGGGCGATCCAAGGCGTCAGTCGTTGTTAGTTCTTGCCGCGTAATAGCTGTCGTTCAACATGGTTCGCTACCCCGAAAACTGAATGAGTGAAATATCCCTTCGTCCCCATCCATCAACTTTGGAGGTGTTTTGCTTTCCTTCTCTGCTGCAAGCCCATTTGATCTCCGTCATGAGGTCCTCGACGACATCTCAGTCCGGGTTGCTTTAGTAGCGCGTCTGCCGTCAAGAACTCTATCGGACGCGCAAAGCAAAGTGAGACCACATGCTCCGAATCTGCGTCTTTTTTCCCTCCCCTTCCTCCTCCCTTTCGACTGGCGCAGCTTGATCTCAACGGTCGCTCGCTTCATTTCCCTCGTCGCTGGCCACATCCGTCGTTGTCGCCGCCGAGTCATCTTGACCCGACGCGCCGTCGCTCGCTTTCCTTCTATTTGAACCAATCTTGATCTCGCGAATCTTTGTCATCGCGAATGTCATCATATCGCCAATAATACCACTTTTAGTCTCACCTTTCCACCACTCGTTTCACACCATTTTCTGCGGCATTACGAGCCATGTTTCGTCCAGTGTATTTCTCCGGAAGGGTCAGGTGGCTTCACTTCTTTGTTACATTTATAATAATTTGTATTCTCTTGTCTGCTGTACGTTACCACCGGCCACCACCGCGGCCTCCTAGCATCTACGACTATACCGATGGTAAGACGGTGGGAACGTGGCTCAATGAGACGTTGAATGAGGTCCTGGTCACGGACGAGGCGTCGTATCTCAAGGATCTTGCGAGCCAGTATGGGCTGTCGGACGATATTCCATTTTATGCGCGGAGGATACGCCCGTCGCACAAGTTGGATGTGAGGAACAGTATGATGGATACGGGCATCAAGTTCATGGCCCGGGATTTTGAGCATGTCCAGCTCGAGGAAGAAAGAGTGCATTTGCATGCTGAGAAAGCGGTCCACCTCACCGTGAAGCGATCCGTCACGCCTGATCAACTAGACGCATCGTCGCTCATCTTTGGCATCTCGTCATCCTACGGCCGGCTCACGTACGCCGACGACGCACTCATCCGCGACTGGGCGAGGTGGCTCACGGATGGCAAGGGCCGCACCAATGGCGCAAGCATAGTCCTTACGCTTCATCGCGCCACCAATGCCGAAGTCAGCTATCTGAGCACCAAGCTGAGAGGTCTTGGGATCGATGCTGTGGTCCTGGCGGCCAATGAGAGCTCGGACGTCACGGCGCGATATGTTGAGCTCTTGCACATGCTCTCCCGGCGCAATGATGAGTTCTCGAGAGATGGCGAGACAAAGAGTTTCCTGGCGCTGGTCGACGACGACGTCTTCTTCCCGTCCCTCGGCAAGCTTCTCGACAGACTGGCCAGGTTCGATGAGAAGGATAAGGTATACCTGGGCATGCCGAGCGAGCGCGCCGACTGGACTGTCGAGAACAACATCACCTTGACATACGGCGGAGGCGCAGTATTTTTTAATATTCGAATGGCCACCGATCTGATCCAACTACCATGTCTCCATGAAGACAATTCGGACGTCGAGGGCGAGCTCAAACCGCGTGGAGATGCGTACTGGGACGAGCACGTCTACAAGTGCGTTTCGCAGCACACTGACGAGGATATGCACGTGTTACCTTCCTTTTACGTGCCCGAGGATGACTACCACGGCTTGCGGACCGGCTTCGAAGGCGGTTTGCAACCTCTGACTCTGCACCACTACAAGCACCGGCACCGTTTTGAGCCCTGGAAGTCACACATGGTGGCGAGTGTCTGTGGCGAGGACTGCTTCCTGCAGCGCTTTTCTTTCCGCGACTCGTGGATTCTCGTCAATGGCCACACCATCTCTCATTACCCGGATGGAGTCGAGGTCGTGTCGATGCCACGGACATCACGGCTCGTGATGCAGCAGGATCGCGACAAGGAGCGCGAGGTACAGACGGCGGCACGTCTCATTATAGAACCCATCGAGGGAGCCGACCGCAACAACCAGCGCAAGGTTGTCAGCTGGACGGGCGTCAAGCGCACATGGAGATTACTGGACGCCCGCATGGGCGAGAAGGGCGAGGTCTGGCAGGCGTATGCCAAGCGACGGGGCAGCCCCATGAGCTACGGTGACGAGGACGACTGGTTGCCAGATGACACGGTGCATGCTCAGGACGGCCCCAGCGACGAGGATTCGGTCATTATGCTCATATGGGAGCCATGATGCGAAAGGCTTTGAAGAAAGATCGAGAGTAGACAAATGTTAATATAGTAAATGATAAGTAATGGGATTATATGACCGCTTCTAAAGTATGGTAAATCACTGCGCAGCGGTTCGATGCAGCCTCCCTGGCTGTGCCAATCCTGCTTTGCAACATCTTGCTTGCGAAGAAGTCGTTTATAGATCTTCATCAGGGAAAAGTAGGGATCACTTGCTGAACACAAATCAGCGGTTCCGATAGGCGGGTTTACTGAGTGGGGACCACTGAAGAACCCGCCCCCAAATTCTCCGCCGCGGTACGACGCAAAAAGTCAATTATCTGGTCCTCTCTCTGTGGCCTGGCCACCCCCTGAGCCCTGTTGTTGGTCACTACACTACACTAAGAAACCTGATAACCTTAGGCTTTACCTTTTAGCTACTAACCCCAGGCCCAAAATAGCTGGACTGGACCCATCAATTGGAGCTGATCTGACCCCGGCATTCCGAAGCGACAGTGAGAGCCCGTTCGTTTCCTTGTTCCAGGTGCCAGGTGTAGCACACTGCACACACTGCTGTACGTCGCCCATACGTCGGTTGAGCTTGTGCGTGTGAGACTTGGGATTGGGCCGGACTGGGTTGGTCTTGGGCAAGGTCGTGTCGTGTCGTAAGCAGCACAGCACCAGCAGCAGAGAAACCTGGTCTTTTTGTATCACATTCAATCAATCACATCAGCAACAGGACCCCCAACTGCCCAAAGGTCGCAAAACACAGCCTCAACTAACCACCAACCCAAGAGCCTCACCCTACCCACAGAAAGCGAGGCCGAGGGAATTCTTCTCTTCCGGATCAGGCATCCAACGCCTGCGACTCTTTTATTCTCAATCGATCCCGCATGGTCAATCGATTGACGCACCCTTGGAAACCCTGATTTTTTCTACTCTTCAGAACCCATCGCCGACGTCCCGCCATTGGACGTCATCCACGATTACCGAGATGAACGGCGTCGGAATATTCTTCATTGTGCTGATCGTGCTGCTGATCGTCGCGGCCGCCGGCTGGGTCGTCTTCACACAGCTGCGGGCAAGGAGATTAGGCGTATGTTGTCCTTCTAAACTTTTCTTTCGTTGTCTTCATCGCGAAGCTCGCTTTCGTGTTGTCCGGCCTTCCAAGATTGCGACTTAATGTTGCCCATTGCGCCTGCGAGCCAATGCGCGCATTTTCCGCGAGTGATGCTGACGGCTTCTGGTTCCCCTGGTCGGCATTGACGTTCGGGCTTGGCTGCGCTCAGGCTTTTCCAAGACAATTCTATCTGCAGATGTGCTAACCCGCGCGAAATACTTCTAGCTTCCCGCGCCCTCGCTATCGTCCTACAACCCCTTCTCTCGCTCCGACGCATCCCCGTACGGCTCACAGGGCCAGGGCGCCGGCGGTATCGGCGGCTGGTTCAACAAGCTCAAGAACGGCAACAAGAGATCGGCAGCAGGCGCCTACGAGGCACCCTCGGCGAACACGGCAGGTGGACGGGCACCCCGCGGCTTCGGGGCCCTCGATCCGGATGAGGCTTGGGATTCGCGCGTCGGCAACGAGGCTGACGGGTACGGTGGCTACTACGAGGAGCAGGAGCTCGACCACCGACACGGCGGCGCCGGGAACCCCTACGGCCACGACCCCTACGGCGGCAGCGGCTACCCCATGAACCTGGCCGCCACGCCCGGACACGCGCCCGAGCCCTACGGCGGACACCACGACGAGCCGAGGGGCCGCTCGCGGGAGAGAGACCCCGAGCTCGGCGTCCCCTCGTCGGGACATGCCGGAGGAAGCAGGACGAGGCAGAACCCGTTTGACGATGCCCAGGCCGAGCCCAGCAACATTAGCCTGCGAGGTGTAAGCCCGCGGCCGATTGAAACGCACCACGACGGGAACGCAGCTAACCCGTTCAACGATAGTCCAACTGAGAGGAGAAGCATCTTTAGAGAAAACGTCTAAGGATTTTGCGAGGGGACGAGATGGGTAATCTCGAATCAGAAGAGATGGCAGAGGTGGAAACTGTATAGCTTTGTTACGAAGGGGTGGAGAGTTTTACGACATTGGTCCCATTTTCTCTCTCGATTTCTTCACTCACACATATGGCGAGAACATCATGGGAGACGACGGATTTGTACGCGGAGTTGAGGCGTTCATGTATGATGAGAAAGTTTCAAAACGGATCAAGGAGACTTCAAATGTGTACCGATCGATGGCTACCGGGTGTGTGATTGCACCTGTGTAGGAGACCGGGCATGTGTATCGTGTAGCAATATGATGACATGCCTTTCGACATGACAGACCAAGAGCTTGATGTGTATCTATATTGATGAATCTTCTCAGGTCGAGAAGTCCTTTCCAAGAATTATTACCTGCAACCTTTGCCCGTGCAATGCCAACGTCGCGACTTGCTGGCCAATGAGAACCATATGACCAGGCACGATGGGATGCGGCATTACATCAATTCTCCCCACAAACGTCCCACAGTTGCCCGCAGCTCCATACCTGACCAAGAGGAATGGGAAATCGGAGCAGATGCCAGAGTTGGAAAAGTGACCAATTCCTCATTCAACTTGGGTATCGTCGACTATTCACAAGAGTGACAACCCCGGACTTTACCTTTCCACCTCAACAACATACTCATTCCACTCACAGTCCGCAACCATGGCAGCAGCAGACCTGGACCTGCAGGATATCCACGACACTCTCGTGTCGATCGCCTACGATGCCGGGCGTATGATCCTGACGGCGAATCCCAGCGATATCGATCAGGGGACCAAGCTGAATTGTGAGTTTATTTTGCTGTCGACCTGTGTACCATATCACCGTATTACCTGGCTGCTACACCTTTACATATACTTCACACCTCGAAAGAGTTGGAGAGCAGACCCCTTCTACATTTCATTTTTACCCCGCGGTGCCCCTCCAAAAATTACGTGCATACCTTGACCGGTGGACGGCTACTCACTCATCATTGTATGAACAAATGGTCGTGAGAGCGACATCATGCCTACATGGCATTGTTGCCTTGCGAACTGCAAATATAGAGGCCAAGGGATCTTGAACAAACTCAATCAGAGTCTCCCACATCACACGAGGAAATTCAAGGACACACCCCAACCTCCAACTTCGCTTTTTCCCATATCAGACATGCCCTCCGTCTTTCCTCTTCGTATATCAAACCATGCTGGACTAGCTCTATGCTTACATCCCGCCCAGCCGCCGACATCGTGACCGAATGCGACAAGGCCGTCGAGGCGCACGTCTCGTCCGTCCTCGGCGCCAAGTACCCCTCGTACGCCTTCATGGGCGAGGAGACGTACCAGCCGGGCCAGACGCTCGGCCCGGAGCCCACCTTTGTCGTCGACCCCATCGACGGCACGACGAATTTCGTCCACGGCTTCCCGCACGCCTGCATCTCGCTCGGCCTCGCGGCGGGCCGCGTCCCCACCGTCGGCGTCGTGTACAACCCCTACCTGGACACGCTGTACACGGCGATCCGGGGCCGGGGCGCCTTCGTGACGGTCGGGAAGGCGTGGGGCCTTGGCGAGGGCGGCGCGGGCAGAGTCAGTAAATTGCCGCTCGCCAAGACGCCGCAACCCCTCGGACATCTCGACGCGGCGCTGCTGGCCGTCGAGTGGGGCAGCAGCCGCGACGACGCCAACTACGAGCTCAAGGCCGACGTGTTCCGGCGGCTGTGCCTGGCCAAGTCCCAGGGCGGCGCCATGGTGCACTCGCTGCGCTCGCTCGGCAGCGCGGCGCTGAACCTGTGCGCCGTGGCCGCGGGCCAGCTCGACCTGTACTGGGAGGGCGGGTGCTGGGCGTGGGACGTCTGCGCGGCCTGGACCATCCTGGCCGAGGCCGGCGGGCTCATGGCCGGCGGGAACCCGGGCACGTGGGACCCGCAGATCGACGGGCGCAAGTACCTGGCCGTCCGGGGCGCGCCGGCGGGGCAGCGGGAGATTGTCGAGGAGATGTGGGCCGTCATTGGGGAGGGGAAGATGGATTATACGAGTTAAATGGCCCGCACGAGAGAGAGAGAGGAGAGAAAGCGTTGTCTTGATGGTCTGGCGAGACAAGCAAAATGCAAACTTTGAACCACCGTCACGTGGAAGGGGGGTCGTGACAGCTCCATTGTCTCGATTTCATTTCCCAGGCCAGGGGAATACATGTGTGCCTGACTATTTTCTAATCGAAATCGTGATGCCACTAGTTCGAGTTTGCTGGAATGCGCTCTTGTCTTACAAGGCTCTTGTCTCACTGTCGTGGAATCAGGAAACTAATACTCGACGAAAAAAATGTATGCGCATTTAATTGATCAACAGCCAAAAGCGAGAGATCTCATTCTTTTGCCTATCGACAATGCTCAAAAGGTTTGTTAAGAGCACCTGGCCATGGCGACGTGGTTGCTTCCTGTGAACAGCCATCACCCCCAGCCGGGATCCGTAGGCAGGAAATGGAATACCAAAGCCTTGATCGAATGCGGAGCAATAGGCAAGTCATTCCAGTCATGATCCTCACAACATCCTACTAATTCAAGAGCCTCGTCCGTCCACAGGCACCAAGAAGAAGTATCACCTCAACCTCCAAGGAGAAATCCACCCCGTCTTTACAAACTGGGCCGATGCAGACGCAGACCTCCTCTCCGAGCTGCGCCAGCCCCTCCTGCTGGCGAGCCGGCTCGTCGAGCGCGCCGGCCTGGCGTGGATCTCCGACTTTCTGATCGACGACGTCTTCGGCGCGCAGTACCCGGGGCGGGAGGACCGGACCATCGTCCGGCACCACGACGCCGGCTGGGCGACCGGCGAGCTCAAGCGGAGCTGGATCGTCGAGGCGTCCGAGGAGCTCAAGAGGGGCCTGCCGCGGTCGGTCGAGTGGCACCTCGACCCGGACATGTTTCGGAGCAAGGGCTGGGTCGGGTATACGTGCCGGCACCCCCGGGGCGACATGCCCATCGACGAGCTCGACGCGCGCGGCACGATCGAGGAGTGGGATCACCGGGCGCGGCGGTCCCATCGGAAGCAGCGCAGGCTGTCGCTGCTGGTCATGGCCGAGTTCCCCAAGAGGTTGAAGGAGCTTGCCCGGGATAGCGAGGAATACTTGCTCACTGCCTTCATGGTCGCAGTCACATTGATACATGAGTGAGTGTGCTTGGTCGTCTCTTTTCAAGGTGATACTAACGAGCTGTTACAGACTGGGCCACGCGATATTCTGGAAGGACTTTCGGTCGCTTACCAGAGAAATGACGGAGCCTTTCTATGGAGGCGATCTCGAGATGGAGCTGGGGAGTAGCCTCGTCGCCGATATATTCGGCGGCTGGGTCCCAGTCCCGATCAAGGATCCCGTCAAGTTTAGAGAAAAGCCGACACTGGAATCGGGTCTTGCTTGGCGACAGCATTTGGACTGGAAGTACCATAGAATGAGGCCCAAGTATAGAGCCCATTACTCAATTCCAGTAGAGTAGTATGTGTCTTTACATGTCACATCTTGACAACTTGAGCTGACGGAAAGAATAGTGTCGCCAGGCTTTTCAAGGAACAAAACTGGGAAGACAATAGCAACAATCTGAGGCTGAAACTCCAACCTCAAACGCTGAACAAATCTAGGAACGAGCTTGGCTTGAGCCATGATGTCGAGAAAGAAGGACTTCATGCAGCGGCGGCATTGGCTGATTTTCACATTGACGGCGATGGATGGCGATGGAATGGAAGAGCTGGCGCACCTTTCCGCATCCCCCAGTACGACGGATCTCTTTGGCCCGATCTAGACATGCCTGTCGCCATGGAAGGCGTTATACGGGAGACTGCAGCGTTGGATCCCATATCACGACTAGCACGAGAGGCAAAGCCAAGTTCATCTTCTTCTCCCGCCAAGAAATCACCTGGCTGGCGGCATCATTCACGCATCGACAGCATCCTTTCGGTGTCGTCGGCAGACTCGAGCCCTAGCATGAGTCCTGTTCGAGGGTTGCCTTTGAGCCAACAGCGACTGCCGGCAAGCAGGCTGTCACAGGCACACTATCCCGTTCAGCGGCCCAGTAGCAGCATCAGCATCATTGTCAGCTCAAGCGACAGCCCCTTGCAGCAGCAGGGAAAATCTAAAGAGATTACCGTCGACGAGCTGAAGAGGCGACTGTCCCGTCTCATTGGCGTGTCCATGGAAGAGATTGACGACTTCTTTACGGGTTCCTAGAACCCCCTTTTTGGGCACAAATGCCTTTTTCCCTCTGTGTTGTTATCTGCTGGAGCCCGATCTCTCGGCCGACTCGAGTTGGTCGTCGCTTGGTAGAGGTGGATACCTGCATGCATGTACAGATACTCTGTAGCTTTTATTTTTGCTGAACTGGAGATTGTTGTCTTGCCCTCTTCAAGGAGATTTCGTCATGATTGGTGATGCCCCTTGTATGCTTTTCATCTGTCCTGAAGCATCAAGGTCAAGTTTGACGTGTGGCATATTAGAGACTAATAAGATAAAAAAAATGGAAGCAGTACTGAGTGAGCATGACTGTAGAACCCACCGTTATGCTTACACGACTCAAGCCAAAGTTCGTATTTGGAAAGAGTGAGAGCAAAAGGATAGCGATCTGATATTCACAAGCCCTGGATTGGGTACGGCTATCCCCGGAACTGGCATCGCAGGCAAGTCCAAAGTATCCCTACTCGGGCAGAGAAAAGGCTCCTGAATGGTGCTTTTGACTTTTTTTTCTTGAGCTTTCAAGTAATCAGAACAAGATCGGCATACGTAATTCGCAGCACTTCTGATAAAGCAGGCCCAAGCATAATTGATAGAGCGAGGGAGGGGCGCGAGTTCGGGCCGCAACAGCTCGAGGACGTCTTTTTAACATGACCTGAGCGGTCTGGTTCGGCTGGCTGCATGAGGGTTGCCAGAGGTGGTACTGCAGACCGGGGGGCGAACGGGAAGAAAAAGAAGCGCTGGCTGTCTTGCATCGATGCCACTGTCGCACTGCATTATCTTGTGCTTCCACCGTCGAGATAAGGGTGGTAGGCGGCTCTGTTGTCACTTCCGTGTCTCAGGCTTTCTTCCGGACGAATCTGCCGAAAAGCCCTTATCTCTCGAGATCCGTATCAGGCTCTGGATGGTGGCATGTTTTTTCTGCACTTCTCTCTCGCAGAGCTCTGGTTTGATTCAGGCGGATGACGGCAGTGATGCAAACAGGAGCTGCGCCATGGGTTGGGCAGATCATTGGTGACGTGTGTCTCATTTCGGGACAGGTCGGATGGGTGTGTTGTATGAACTGGGCGGTATTTTGTAGCAGAGATACTGCTCGAGGCTCGAGCTCACCAAGGATGATATCCTCCAACGAGGGAGAAGGAGAGAGAAAATGGTGAGCCAGGTTTCCAAGCTCGCCAGTAACATGGCCTGTCACCGCCAGTCGAGAGGGACCCGGGATGGCCTGTCGAGTCCGGTCTCGGGTCCTGAAAGCAAGAGTGTTAAGATTTGCACCGTCGCATGTCAGGTTCCGGGGATCCTGATAATAAATTCTGACATGCTCTCCTCTGTACATGGATGAGGAACAGGAACAACAGACGAAAGAGTATTGGATAGAGATGGTCTGCCTCACCAAAAGATAACCACGGCTTTGTCGAAAACAAACCGTGGCGAATATTGTGCCTGGCTGGTTACTACTGCATGAAACAGAAGAGATCGGATGGCGGTTCATTTACCGGCATGGGGTTGTAGTGTAGTGTGGGCAGGCGCGTCCAAGCCCTTTAGCGGATGCGCCTAGCCTGGAGTTGAGTCGATCTAGGACGCGATTTCCGGACAGTAGATTCTGGCTAGCGAGGCTCTTCATTGGCGGGCTTTACTTTTCGATTCCGTGATAGGAATTTCGCCAGACTCGTCATTGGCCCGGGTGATGAAGAAGGATCTGGCAAATCTGGGTCGGTCAATTTTACTGCGAAGCATTCTGTACCTAGCCAGGTCCATCGTTGTAGCAGTGTTGACTTGTCACGTCTTCCAGCGAGAAAGTCAACCAGGTTCTACATACAGGTTACGCTCAAAGCTTGAGCAGCGAATGATTCAATGAGATGGATGTATTATTTATGTGCTCAACAGTGAGTAATGTGCTCGAGTGGCCCAGCATCGGTACAGCCGCGGACTGCCCTGCCTGCTCTTTAGTGTTTGACAACAGAAACAGAATCCTCTTGGGCGGACTCATGCTTCCGTTGGCCAGCTCAGGCTTTACACTAGCATTCATCCCAGTCTCTGAGTCAAGGTTTCAGGACTGCCTGTTCGCACTCAAAAGACTCCGATAGTCTGGTTCCACCCACTGGTCCGGTATCTTTCTGTCTGATCTGCTCATATTTGAGCTTGTTTTGCCTACATGGTTATCTAATGACGAGTGCGATCCATACCTAGGTATCGCCAGTCGCTTTCGGTATCACCACATGCCAAATTGTGATACCTCATCTGTGCCAACGTTAACTTAATGCACACATTCAACGCCGACATTGCCGGCCCTTGGCTGTCAGTCAAACTTACAGCTCAAAGTCCAACCAGGCCTTCGGCCCAACACGTGGATCTATTACAACGGGTGTACGGTCTAGGTACACACAGCTCGAAAGGTGACAACCCATGCGCTATCAAGGCCAACATGAATGAGCAATGCCAAAGCAGACTACATGCCATCCCTTGAGATAATATTGATGACGACAGATTCTGCTTGGCCTTGTAGCCCCTGTATGATTGACATTTCTTTGCATAGATGTGGTACATCGCCTATCTGCTGTCGTCGGAACATTTGATTGTACGAGGTACGCTGTTGGCCAAGATAGATAGCACCCGGCACACAGCTTGCTGCTTGACAGGTCCAACCCACCAGGTTGCCAGGATACACCACATATTCGGTTCTTTTCTTCTAAACGCGCCAACAAAAGACAGTAGTATACAAGTAATCTTATCATATGTTTCTATGGGGACAGTGGATTATACTGAGCTCCATTATGGACAATACTCGACGGAAAGAGGAAATCAAGGCCCTCTAGTCTGGCTGTTATAATCCGTGGTCGCGATGTCGCAATACTATTACAACCCGCTAACTCATAGCGAGTTCCCATGGCGCCAAACGGCCTAGCCGATCCACTGCCAGGTGACCTGGATCAGGCGATGGCCACTGGAAAGACCTGACACATGCTGAAAACTTTGTGTCCGAATTCTCTCTCCCAGATCTACCGCCATCTATGGTGTGGGCAGTGGCAGATCGGCCTTTGGCATATGCATGGCAATTTATTTGCTCTCCGTCCCTGCTTCTTCTACTTCGGTCCTGTTTTTTTTTTACTATTTCCTGCATTGCAACGTCAAATCTTTTCCTGCACCATCGACGAATAGACCGGGAGGGTGTTGCTTTTTCCCTATATCTCTTGGCTGTCTATCGTTTCTCTCTTTTCCTTTGACGCTGACTCTGTGGCTTGATCACCCTTCTTTTGTACAAAGAGATAGACCCCAGGCACAGAAAAGAAGCATCATACCTTACGTCTCTATCGAACCTTCCTTACCCTGCCGTCAAGACAAGAAGAATTCCGGGTCCCTGCTTGATCCGCCCTGGAAGCTTTACACAAATAGGGGAACGATCCAGCACCTGAAGCTTACTTGCTGTTTGAGAGAGAAAAATAAGGGACTTCGACATACATCACTCTTTTTCACCCTTCTTTACTTCAAACGTCAGGTGCTGCATCAGCTGTCGTAAGATAGATATTCACTTGCGAGACCATGGTCCTAACCAAGCAGAGATCAACTCGAAACCCTGATGACTTTCCGACCGTCCAGCTCTTTCTTCTAGGTTGGTAACAATACCTTTTCTGTCAACAACATTCCGTCTATTATTCCTTCCTTGTCATCCCAAAAGAAACACTGGCTTACCCGCTTCATAATAGCCATTGTTCGTCTGGCTGAGCCCATTGCGCTCACGTCCATCTTTCCATATGCCTGGTCACTGGTGAAGCGGTTCAAGATCGGCAACGAGCAAGATGCCTCCTTCTACGCCGGTCTGCTCATCTCGGCTTTTGCCTTGGCCGAAGCCTCCATGGGCATGTACTGGGGAGGGCTCTCGGATCGTATCGGCAGAAAACCCGTACTCCTGATGGGATGCATTGGCACCATGTTCAGTCTGATCCTGGTCGGATTCTCTACCAACATCTGGATCGCCCTTGCAGGACGTGCCATCGGTGGATTTCTGAATGGCAACATTGGCGTCATTCAAACCATGGTCTCCGAACTTTGCACCAAGAAGGAGCATGAGCGTAAGCATGTCCTCTGCTCATCTAGGAGCCAACACTAACAGCCATCCAGCACGCGCATATGCTGTGATGCCATTTGTCTGGTCCATCGGCACCATCATTGGGCCAAGCATTGGCGGCATTTTCGCTGAACCACACAAGTCTTTCCCCAACGTCTTTCCCAAGGGAAGCTTCTTCGATGTGTTTCCGTACCTTCTCCCCAACCTCATCTGCGCCGGTCTTCTGCTCGTCAGCATTTGCCTCGGGTACTTTCTACTCGACGAGACACACCCAGACATGGTCCCTCGAGTCATGCTGCCAGACAACACGTACATGTCTATGGAAACACCGCTTCTTGAGACGTCAGACGCCCTGAAGCAACCCGCCGTCGACATCCGGTCCGAGACGTACGGCACCTTCCGGACCCGGAACAGTGCCGAGCTGTCTCGCAGTGAGATCCCGTGTCTGAAGCAGCCGCAAAAGGATGCCCACGTCACCATCTTCACCAACAGGATCGTCGCCCTCATCGTCGCCCTGTCCATCTTCACCTATCACTCCATGACCTATGATCACCTCCTGCCCATCTTCTTCGAGGACGAAAAGATGCCCATGAGCTCTCTCTCTGGGACCGGGGCCTTTTCCGTCGGCAACCCGTTGTATTCTCCCGGCGGCCTCGGCCTCTCGATGCAGTCTGTCGGTGTCATCATGGCCATCAATGGAGTCATTGCCCTGTTTGTCCAGGCCGTCATATTTCCGATCGCGGCTTCCTTCATCGGCGTCTTCAGGCTCTTCATTCTCGTCACGGTCCTCCACCCGATCGCCTACTTCATCATGCCCATGCTGCTTCATGTTCCCGAGTCGATGCTGTACCCGTCCATCTACTTCTGCCTGACAATCCGGAACATCTTGTCCATCATCCTGTACCCGCTCCTGCTCATCCTGATCAAGGACGCGACTCCGTGTAACACCGTGCTGGGCAAGGTTAATGGCCTAGCAGCCAGCGCCGGTGCTGCATGCCGGATGATTGCGCCTCCCGTTGCAGGATATCTCTACACCATTGGAAGCCGGCAGAACTTCACTGCTCTTGCCTGGTATGGCAGCGCCCTGGTAGCTGCCATCGGCGCGGTTCAGTGCTTCGCCGTGGAGCGTGTCAAGAACGATGAGGCACCAGAAGAGGCCGAAGCGGTCAAGTCCAATGGCTACGTGACCATTGTCGAGGTTCCGGAAGGTTTCGGAAGAGGATTGAAGTGATGTCACCGATATGCCTCGGCGCACATTTTTTCATCATATGAGAAGCAGACAAATCTCTCCACCAACTAAGAACGGCCATGCACCACCACCCACAAAATCAAGAAAGAGCTCTCAATCTGTCCATACTCTTTCTGAATGAACCTGGTGAGGCCGGCTAGAAAGGGCTTGACTGCCAACCACATAGCTGCGCTCGATGGCGTCGCTTCTGGAGATATAGAAGGGATACGGGGCTGTTTTTTTATTAGAGCTATTGAGGTCGGTTGATTATAGACATCACTTCGGTATAGGCACGGGAATTTGGGGAAAAGTTTGGCGTTGCTTGTGATATTTCAACGATACCCTCTATTATTATCACGCTGGACTTAGAGGTTTGAGGTTATACTGGTCGTTATCTTTGGGATATAATGATTCTGGTCTCACGAGGAGTTTGGGAACACCTGGGTCTTAGAGGTTGATAAAGAATAATACTAGAGTTTCTTGACAAATGCCTTGGTTGTTGTTCTACGTGCTTTCTTAACGTATAAAACTATTTATTTTATCTTATTCAAAGACATTTCCTTTTGAATTAAGCCAGTCTACAACAAAGGTCGCGTTTCAGCCTATTTTCAGCTTTCACCTTTACCACAATTTCGTATTCTACATTATTACGCAGTACATCACGTATTTTTATATTCTGCACAACGCGGCGCATCGCAACGTAGTCTTGAATGTTGTATTATTTTGGTTTTCACTGTCAATACGGTGTAACTCTCAATACTACAAACTGTTACGTTAGAGTATTTGGTGCACATACACTGCGATTTTTAATAACTTTTTTGATAACAATAATCATACGCAGTTGTGGCTATCTGCCCGAAGCCGTTGAAACGGGGCTCGTATACTGGTTTTGGTGTGAATGCAATCATAGCTTCCGCCGTCGAAGGGATAGTTGGTTGTGAGGGCTTTGATGGGAACTTGGTTCAGTCGCTGGCGAATTTACGGCCTCGCTGTTGGGATACTGGAACAATTATGCCCTGAAACGCCAAGGTCTTGGTGTCCGCGGGAACAGGACTGTTCACTCGGGCCCGTGGGAGATGCTTCTTGATGCGACGAATTGTCCGGGTCGCGTCGCATGGGGTCGTGAAGAAGCGGTTGGGAAAACCCCGGAATATCAAGTAGGCATGTCAAATGAATAGATGTTTTGGTTGTGGTTAAGGGATGCCCGTCATGTTGGCGTCCTGGGCAGTGGTTTATTCGGGAGGCTCCGGGAGGTGCCCAGTAATTGGCTGGGTCATTGTAATGATTGTAAGCGCTGTGTTGCAGAGAATTCTTCCACTCTCTCCTTGTACTCGACGAGAGAACCGGCCAGGTCGTGCTTCTTGCGCCTCGACCTCAGAGCTATACTTGCGAGGCATCTACCGCGCAGTGAGGTGTTGCCCAGGCTCATCCTCCGGGCCGAAATGCCGGGTCAGCCGTTGTGTGTTGCTCGGCGCAAGCCATCGGGATCGTTCTCGATCTGGTGAGTGACAAGCTGTCGGGTGATGTGGTGGGATTCTAATCCCACTGTCTCATACCTAACAAGAACGCCTTCCTCCTCGAGTGTCTCGGTAGATTGGTCTTGGTGTGGGAAAGGGTCGCCTAATCCCTGGGCCAAGGGCCGTGACAAAGAGAGCCGTCTGCAGTCACCTTCTTTTCAGCGACCTGTTCACGTCAAACTTCTCAGAGAAAGGGCAAAAAAGTTAATAAATAAAAAAAAGCAAAAAAGTTGCTAGAGGCCTTTCACTCCGGTAAATCAGCTGGCCGGATAACCTCATGTCGGTAAATCAGCCACCGGATAACCCTTGGGGGTAGATCAGTGGCCGGATAACCAGGAGGTAAATCAGCCGTTTTGCCGGACAACACGGGGGCCAGACCGAGCTCGAACCCTTTATTGTTCGAGGCCTGTCGCTGGAGGAGATCGCTTTGTATTCCATCAGCGCTGGGCCTTGTATGTCTGGCGGCTGCCTCGCGCAGCTCCACGTTCTCCTTGGCGATCTTCTTTGCCCACATACTCAGAGCGTTGAGGTTGCGAACCTGGGTAGGTACGGTTGCCCTGCAGGAGGTCCAAGGTCTGGCACATGTATGCCTCCAGAGCAAAAAACGCGCGTCTTCATCTCTTGGTACACAGCCTCCGGAGCCTTGGCACAGGCCTGCTTGAAGGTGGAAAGAGAGATGATGCCATTGAAGTTGCCCATGCTCCCAATTTTAGCGATAGTCAGGGGTCGGAACTTAAATCGGGGCTCGTCCTCAGAGATACAAAAAACGGCTGTGTTCTCGACACGGTCCTGGACGTCTCCCTCCAAAAAGGCAGCGCGGGGATCAAACATGAACTTCTCGATGCCGTGCTCTCCTCGGAGGTCACTCAGGAGAGCCTCAGCCAAGGGGCCGCTGCACCAGCTAGTTTGCTCAGGAATCTGAGCTGTTGGTTGGTTGTTGGAAGGTTGGTCATTGGCAATTATAAGGTCTCCCCTCCAGACTACAAAAGCAGGTGGTATGGTCGGCCACTGATAGGTTATGTTTCTCGTTCTTGACAACCTGGGTCTGCGAGCTTGAGACAGAAGCCGTCGCTTGTATAGCAACCAATGAACAAAGTCAGAGGATTATAACCTTCGGATCTCCTTCTTAATAAAAGAAAGGAGCAAGTCGATCGTGACTTGGTAGACGTTGTCACCTCGATCCACGACCATTTCCACGAGTGAATCTTCGTCGACACATGGTTCGATTTCTTCTAAATGGCTCAAGGTATGTCCTCCCTTGTTAAGACGGCCAGAGACCTCGTAGAATCGGATACCATGTCGATGATTTGCTTCGAGCAAGCGGGCACGACTTGCACCAAGGTCACCATCCACATCGACCGGCCCATCTGTAGACAGTGTTAGTCACGACCGCAAGCGATTCAGAGCATGAAAACCCCAAGGTCAGACTTACGAGTCTGCGCATGCACTTCCACGTCAAGCCAGGCAGATGTTTCGGCTTCTGCTCGAACGGGTCGACTAATCGAGGAGGCAGATCTTGGAAATTTACGAACGTGGCGTGGTTGTCCTCGCAACCCGGGACACGGCTCAACACATTCTTGACATCGTTTATGTCGAGGTTGGCGAGTGCTCCTGGATTAGGCAGGAGTACTCTGCTGCAGTCATTGCCAGGCTGACTGGGGTGACAGCAGGAACAGCCGGAGGTGTTCAAACCTATTCCATAGGCTGTTCCATGATCTGGACGGTGGCCGTGGTCATCATGGTGTGTACGACAACAGTGCCGTATGTCTCACGGTAGTAGCTAGGGTCAAGGAAAGTATGCTTCAAGTCAAATACTTTGACGTTAACAATGATGTTGAAGAAAGTTTGGACAAGACGCAATATATATAAGTTCTAGAAGCTTTTGGCTTCAAAGACGACAATACTATCTATATATACAAGAGAAAAGCTTCATGGGAGGAGAACGAGTCGCCTACTGGCGCTGATAGAGCCGATGGTGGGTATACAATTGTCGTCCAAGGATGCTTTCTAACTGACGAGATCGGGAAAGCCAAAGAGACCGGGCGGGGGAGGTGACATTAAAGTTTCGATTAGTTCGGGGTTGTAATCGGAAATGTCGATATCCAAGGGCCACTTGTAAGTCTGATGTGCCCAACCCTGGATACCTTCGCTGACTTCCTGGAATTCATGATCGACCAAGAAGCGTCCGGCGTTGCAGATGTGGGCTCTGGTCAGCAACTTGACCTCCACTGGGTCCTCGCCTTCCCTGGTTTGGCGATCTGGGTTGTGCAGCATCTCTTCTAGGTACTTTTGCCATCTCTTTTCTTGGTTCTTCTCGGCAGTAAAAAGCTCACTATAGGGAATTTGTTAGCACGTTATGACACCATTTTAGAATAACTCTCATGTCCAAGGCAAAAAGAACTTACAGCCAGCGCTCGACTTGTCCATATCGAAGGTTGATGGACTGGCAAGCCTTTTGGAACGATCCATATTTCCTGGAGAGTGCCAAGAGAACCACGGATTGCGGCTCGTAGTCAAGATTCGACCACTCGAGGCAGAAAGCAGGTGGTCCTGCGTCGTTGCCGAAAGGTTTGCCAGAGTCTGCCTCGGACAGGCTTCGCTTCTTTGCCCCAAGTTCTCTGCTTTGAGAGTTGCTGGTGTAGGCAGACTTGTCCGGGCCCTTCTCGGCAAATTGATCCTCGAATTCCTTGTTGAGAATGGCAAGAGGACCTGTCGGTACAGGCCTAACCTTCTGGTTCTGATCGCGACTCTGGGGGTGTTCGTACCGAGCAGCTATAGGAACATGGTCAGATGCGCCGAACTCAATATCGGGGAATCTCTAACTCACCAAGAACGCCGATTGGGTGCTCGCGGTCTCTCGAGATTCCTCTCCACGCCTTTCGCATTATCGATACATCGGAGGGGTCCATCGTAGGAACGTTCTGAGAGACGGGAAAGGACGTAGCGGGCAGGCTAGGAACCGTTGTCCACCAGCCCGGGGGGTCTCGCTCGCTGAGTCGGTCCATGAGCCATCGGGCCTCTCCGGGATCATCGGCGCTGTCGGTCGTGCTTGTGGAAGTGATTATGGAAATTGACGCGTCTGAATCGACTCTTTCTCTCTTCACTTTCGGCTCTGGATGCGACCGAGATGGGTCGTCGGGATCGTCCAGAGTCATCTTAGGCGCCGAGACTCGATTAGGTGGACACTGAGAGGCTTCCAAGTTGAGCTTTCCCATGATGGCGTCTCTAGGACTCAGAAAATCAGTTTGATCGGATGCTCGGGTAGCAGTACGCGGTAGAGAATACTCGAGGACGTGAAGGCGGCGCGCGAGCACGTCAAGGATCGGGATCAAGACAAGGTATTGAATCGGTCGAAAGAGTGGTCAGGTAGAGGCTGGCTGCGCGGCTGCGGGATCCAGAGTACTAACCTTTGAGCTGAAAAAACAAACCGAAGCGAGGCAGGTCGGATGAATAGAAGGGCAAATACTGATCAGAGTGACAACTCGAATGTTGACGCGATGCAAGAGCTCGAAAGCGCCGACGGCCAGAGGACGAGAAGCTGTTGAAGGTGCTGCGTGTCGTTTGGTTCCAACCTCTGCACAGTAATTGCAACTTGTCTTGCAGGCGCAACAGAAAGTATTGATTATTCCACTGACCGACTTTCGGTCAACATTCAATCCTGTGTCCTTGACACGGCGCACTCTGGCGAGATGTGATCTGATCTGATCACAAAAGATAACATGAATAGTATGGGCGACTACAAATATGGCGTGACGGGTATGTATTCTCATAAGGTATTTTAAGCACAAAGACTGTGACTTTGTTCACAATAGATACACATCTATCGGTGATCCACGAGAGATCACAAGCTGCTCTGAATGTCGTCATGTGCAGGGAAAGTACACCAAGCTTACAGAAGGCAGGTGCGAGACTGGTCTGGCATTCCAATTGGGATAAATGGAAAATGGTTTTCTTAAATAGTTATCTTGACGATAGACTTGCTCAAGACTGACTCAACTTCTGTTCTACTACATAAAAACACAAACTAGGAACTCTGTCATCTTTGCCTCTGTGTCCTGTCATGGCTTCCCATATTGACGGCGTTCTTTTGCTCTTGGTTGGTGTTTAATGCCAAACAAGTTCGAGCGTGGTAAAAGACCAAGACAATATTGTCGACTCATCAACTGTGATGCTTTACCCCTTGAACTCATACTTGACGGGTCAAGCCAGGGAGTTTTCCTGTGTCAATATGTGCTTGCAGGTCATGGCAGATGGGAAATTAAAAATCACCAGATGCATATCGTTTCGAACAGAAATGCCAAATAGTCCCAGATGCCCCGACAGCAAATCATCGAGAAATATAAAGTGTGACAACTGTTGTATGCATGTCGTCTAGTATAACAGCAACATTAGCCAATGAGACATTTTCACTTATTTGCCAGTTTCTGGAATCCCTGTAGGAATTGGGAGCGACCATAGAACGGAGCAAAGACTGGGGTAAGAGGTGCGTGCCACCAGCACTGTACTGCACTGTATTCATGGCTCCGTGCACTGGCACCTCTCTGCCAAGCTTGCGACGTCAGTTGAGCTCCTGGCCCGCAGTCATTACCCGTAGGTCAGGTTAATAAGTTAGGTACCGTTTGTATGGAGCTCGTTCGCATGGCAATCGTCGCACCCCTGGAAGCTCGGTTGTAGTTGGGATTCATTCTAGAGGCGACGCAAGTCTTCAATTCATCACCACCTTTGCGAGCCACGGCGACGACCCAACAGCCCAGCTCTTTACTCACTGCGCCCGATTGCCGACCCCTTCCATCGCACACCTCCGCAATCCGCGCCCTGCGACACCCGCTCAGCAGCACAGCACAGCACTCTGCAGCCTGCCGCCATGGCGCCCCGAATCGAAGCATCCGAGGTCGAGACCTACTGGAACATCTTCTCGACCAGGACAAATGGCGGCAAATACCTCACCGGAGAGATGGCGGCGCCCCTGCTCAAGAACAGCGGGCTGAGGGATGACCAGCTCGAGAAGGTCTGGGACGTGGCCGACATTGACAATGACGGCAACCTCGATTTCGAGGAGTTCTGCGTCGGAATGCGCATCATCTTTGATATAGTCAACGGCGTCCGTCTTCCTCCCCCGCACCCAGCTCACGAGACCCTCGCTGACAGTAGCAACAGGAATACAACGAGGTCCCCAACACACTGCCCGACTGGCTCGTCCCCGAGTCCAAGGCGCATCTGATCCAGGCGACAAGGGCACTGACCGGCAAACAAGTGGCCTTTGAACAGGTGGAAGACGAGGACGACTCGCTCGGCCTCAAGGACGGCTTCGATTGGTACATGAACCCGGCGGACAAGTCCAAATACGAGTCGATATACCAGGAGAGCAGAGACATGCGCGGAGAGATCTCATGTACGTTGTATTACGCCCAACATCCCCTAAATCCGCTGCCTCTGAGCAACCGCTGACCTTGATTGCCACAGTCAACTCGCTAGAGGACCTGTATGAATCGCTCGACGTGCCAGATACCGATATTCGCAGCGCCTGGAACCTCATCAACCCATCTGCCTCTTCAACCATCAACAAGGACGCCACTCTCGCCTTCCTCCACATCCTCAACAACCGGCACGAGGGCTTCCGGATCCCGCGGACCGTGCCGGCATCCCTCCGCTCTTCGTTTGAGCGCAACCAGATCAACTACCAGCTAGACTCGGATCGCAATGCTCCCGCCAGCTCCCGCTGGGCCGCCAAGGCCGACGACAGCACGAGCACCGGCCGAAAGGCCAAGTTTGGCGACCAGTACCTGACGCGGCTCGGCAGAGGAGGGTTCAAATCGTCCGGCACCGACTTTAGCACCGCCAAGACGGACGACTGGGAGGAGGTGCGGCTCAAGAAGCAGCTGTCCGAGCTCGACGACAAGATGGCCAAGGTCGAGGAGATTGCCAACCGCCGGCGCGGAGGCAAGAGGGAGAGCAAGCCCGCATTGGTGAAGCGCGAACTGGAGCAGCTGCTGGACTACAAGCGCAAGGAGCTGCGCGAGCTGGAGGAGGGCAACGGCAAGGCCAAGACGGGAAGCAACCTGAGGGGCATCGCGGATGACCTGTCCACGGTCAAGGAGCAGATCGACGGCCTAGAGTCACATCTCAGCTCGCGGATGCAGATCTTGGAACAATTGCGGAGGGAAGTCGAGGATGAGAAGACGAGCAGATGATTTCGATCAAGGCGGCAGTAGTTCACTAGCCACGGAGTCAGGATAGATGGCATAATATCAAAATATTTCATGAGTGATTGGCCGAGAATTTGAAAGCAGAGGCGACAGCATATACATATAAACCGGCGTGTATACATGAAACACCAGATGTTTTTTTTTTCAGATCAAATCAATTACATTATCTGAAGAGACACGGTATCTATAGGGTATCTGGATCTCTCCTCAAAGCAGCCGCACACGACAAAACCACACAAGCAAACTTCCGCTCAAGCTTCTTAATAGCTGCTACCGTTGACCATGCCCGGCAGCGTCTGCGTCCCGAGCGTCTTGCCCTTGATCGTGTACACCATGTACGAAAAGACCTTGACCGGCCCGATGCGCCCGACGCCGCGGCTCCGGCCCACGGCCGCCATGAGGACGTCCACGGGGATCGTCTTGACCACCGCCGGGTTCTTGTCGTGCAGGACGAGGTCAATATTCTTTGCCACGCCGGCGGCCTTTTTTTTGTCCTCACGTTAGTATACATGATCGTCGGGGATTATAGAAGGGAAAAGGGAAGAAGAACTCACCTGCTTGTCCGTAATAACGTACGACCCCCTCGGCAGCCAGACGATGTCGCCCGCCGCCCAGACGTTGGACGCGTTCTTGACGCGGTAGCACTCGTCGACCGCGACGAACTTGTCCTCCCGCAGCACCTCGGCCGGCAGGTACTCGGTGTTCGGCGCCATGCCCATGGTCGGCAGGTACAAGTCGGTGACGATCTTGTCGCCGCCCGCGAGCGTGACCTCCGTCCTGCCGTCGGGCAGCGCCGCCGTGCCCTCGACGCGCGCGTCCTGGCGCACCGCCACGTCCAGCTTGCGCAGCTCGGCCTCGGCGCTGGACGCCAGGGCGTCGCCGCCCAGCACGCCGGCCGTGCCGCTCGACAGCAGCACGATCTCCTTGTCCTTGCGGTACTCGAAGCCGAGCTCGCCGGCGACCTCGACGCCCGTGGACCCGGCGCCCGCGACGACGATGTGCTTGGCGGCCTTGACCTTTTCCGCGGTGCGGTGCAGCGTGTCCATGATCTCCTCGTGGGTGCCGCTGGCCTTCCAGGGGACGACGTCGTCGCCGGCGGTGCGGGTGCCGGTGGCGAGGACGAGGTGGTCGTACTGCAAAACGCGCTCGCCGCCGCCGTTTACGAGGGCCACCTTGACCGTCTTGGCGTCCAGGTCGGCCGCCTCGGCCGTGCCCACGACGAACTCGAACGCGTCCGACGGGTACTGCGCGAAGCCCTGCTCGATGGGCTGGGTGTACTCCTCGTCCTTCAGGACGCCCGGGATGATGGCGCGGACCGAGGCCAGGTTCCAGTAGAAATGCGAGTTCTTGAGGGGGTTGTGATCAGCGGCTGTTTTTATTTTCTCATAGAATACGTTTTGTTGGAGACGGCAAATGTGGTGAAACACATTCGATACGAATAGATGGAGACTCCCGTCTCGTGGATCTTTCTCTCAACTTACTGTGGACACGAGAATGACCTTGAGGTCCTTGACCGACTTCCTCGTGTTCTTGACCAGCCTGTGTGCGATCTGGATGCCGGCAAAAGAGCCTCCCAGGACGACTATCGTCTGCGTCATGATGGCGGTGGTGTGTAGTTTGGTGAAAGTCCGTGTTGTTTTCGGGTTATGTGACGGCGCTATACCGTGTAAGTCAGGCAGGCCGCTGAGTCTCTTCTGCGCTGCTGTATAACAGGTCGATGAGTGCACGAGGCAAGTCCGGTAGGTGTGTAGTATAGATTGGAAATGACGAGAAGAAACAAGACAAGACTTGGCAAAAAGAAGAGACGGCTTCTTTTGAACTCTTTATATTGAATGAAACAATCGAACCCTTGAGACAAGTGTCATGGCACGACAGGGCAACCCAGACCGGACTTTATACAAGCGTCCGGGGGAGAGCACGGATCCGCAAGGGCGTTTGGGTCTCCCGGCACCGAGACTGGGGGGCAGCTCTCAGGTCTGACACGTTTTGGGAGGGAAATCGACACTGGGAAGAGCAAAAGAGGGCCGTGTACGAACGTATGAAAGAAGTGACCCGTTCATTTCCCCCGGCCGGGCGTTCCCCAGTATAGTGTCCGCTCTGGCGTGCCAAAGCACCGATCTGTCGAGGACGGGCAATACGGATTCGCGAAGGCAGTCCTGGTCAACTGGATGCCTGCGACAACATTGGCATGATGCTTGGCTTTCCATGTATCATCCTCCGAACGGATCTCGCCAGCTTTGATTATCAATAGCGTCAATGACTGGAGGGCCCATAGTAGCTTTATTAGACTTCCCCAAGGGTTGCTTTTGCCATTATTCATCAAGTTACCAACGGCCAATAGACCCTCTAGTACGGCAGTAGCTTGACAGTAACACGCAACTGCTCGGTGGTGCTGCATCTCACAGACGACCAGCCCTAAAGCGCTGGCTTCTATGCATGAATTGAAGATGGATTCACATATCTCAGTGTCGAAAACATCAAGGAGACAGATGCAAGTCAAGCATAGCTTTGAAAATCGGCCGCTATTGAAACCCGAGACGAAAATAGTCCTGGCCGCGGAGTATTCCAATTGCAAAAGTCACAACCACGTCGGTACCGAAAAAGAACGGCCAGGCGGGAGACGCCGCCCCAAAAAGTGGCACCTGCCATTCCCCCGGGCTTTTCAAAAAGACGAGAAAGAAACACCGCCTGGACCCTGCCAGCGTCCATGGATAGATATTTATATAACTTATCTAATCAAAGAGCTACTGATTGATAAACTGCAAGGACCCGATATTCAGGTGGTGATTCCTGTCCAGTCAGATGCCATTTGAAGCATTCCCATCATATATCCTGACCAAGAAGCAATAATTCGCCAACGCGACCTCGGCAGATTTACCCATCAGTTCGCTTTCTCTCAGCCAGGTCCGTCCAATATAGTTTTGATTACGTTATGTCCATGTTCCAACGACATGTATCAGGAAGTTTGAGGGGCCGACGACAAGACTGCCGAAGAACTTATTGGCCGATGGTATACCCAAGGAAAGGCAGGTAGGCAGGCGATTAAGCTTAATAAAAAGCATGTGTTAAAGATGTCACAACGTCGTCTTTTGGAAGTTTGACCTCGGAGGGGACACCCTACGTCAAATTGTCTAAATGATCACTAGGCTAGGCGGTTCGGCTGTCAATGGTTTCCCCCTGCGTCGTACCTGTTTCTACTCAAAAGTATTAGAAAATCTGGACACTTATTGCCATCACTAGATAATTCATGGTAGTACGCTTGTCATATTGGAACAAACACGCAGGTGAATACCGACATATCATCATGATGACCGAAATTCAAGAACCACATGGCATTTCCTAGTGTCCCATTTCTTTTGCACCAAAACCCGACTCGATCTTTTTTGGGGAGGATTGACACTGCACTACAGATACAGGGGTCCTTTCGTTCGTTCCTTTTACCCCGCCATTGCCATGTGATCCATTGTTGGCGGATAGGCTCAACACATGGGCAGCAGCCGGGCGGCGACCCCACCAAAACTCGGCTCGTCATATCCCATTACATTACTTTTCTCTCTCACCTCAACAAGTTTTCTCTCTTCTCCTTCTTTACTATTGTTATTCTTCCGTTCTCGATCATCAAACCCGATAGACCGAAACTCCCCTTCGAAACCGAAACCCCAAAACACATCCCTCAAAATGTCTGAAGCTTTCAAGCAGGCCGTCATCGACAGCAAGAAGCTGACGGCCAAGCCCAGCAACGATGAGCTCCTCGAGCTCTACGGTACGTCCCGACCCGCGTCGCATTCTCTCGTCTCGCCCATGATTCCGATCGCCCTTCAAGAAGTGCCCATCACGCTAACTCTCTTCTCTCCCTAGCCCTGTTCAAGGTCGCCAACGGCGAGGACATCACCAAGGCTCCCCAGCCCGGCATGTTCGACCTAAAGGGCAAGGCCAAGGCCAAGGCCTGGCAGAAGGAGGTCGACGAGGGCACCACCCCCGAGCTCGCCCAGGAGAAGTACGCCGGCCTCGTCGACTCCCTCAAGACCAAGTACGGTTTCGACGCCAACAAGGTCCCCGAGGACGTCGGCACCTCGTAGACGGTGGACGAGAGAAGACAACGTGGCGGAGGCATATTCGTTGAGCACCGAGGGTTACCGGAAGGCCGATCTCGGAGGATAAACAGTCATACCACTCTGGCTCGGAGCCAGTTGCACGGGTTGTTGACGCCTTAAGCAAAGTGTGCGTGAATACCACCTGGTTGTTCGCATTCCTCGCCATTTTTGCGGAGACTCGCAACACCCAGCAAACATTCGAAATAACACACGAAACGTCGCCGAGTGATAAATAGCGCCGAAGCGACTAGAAATAAAGTAAATTACCTGACATTTGTCAACTAAGCAACATGGTTGCTTATGCGAGCAAGATTCGAGATGAGCTACTTGTGTTGACTGAATTATCATGAGTTCCAAAAGCCTCCACAGATGCGGTTACCAAGTCTCGCCCTTGCAGTCTGGTTCTTGGTAATCTGCCGTGGCCACCCATGGCTCCTCTCTTGGACCGTACTTCTGCAGGGGTAAATTGTATGGAATACGTAGACCAACCAGTACTGCAGCTTTGGCATCGTTCTCGCCATCACTATTGACCTCAGAGCCCAGTTGATTTGACGTGTCTGACTTGAAGGTTGCCACCATCATTGCATCTTGTTCTTCGGCAAACAACTCGGGCCATACGAGAACGCCAATCTCCCAGCTCGCAATTCGAACTTCCTTGGCGGTATTGGCTGCTTCACCCCAGGCCTGCTTGGAAATGTTGGCTGAAGTCAATAATGCCCAGTCGATAGTACTCTTAGCATTGTATCTGATGTATGTCTTGATGTGAGGTGCTGCGCGCTGCCGACCGGCATCCTGTGCGCCAAGATTCGAGGAAAGTCCTGTCGATGGGACGCCGAATTCGCTATCATTTGCCCAGTGACAGAACATGGGCTTCAAATATTGTAGTTGCTTCTGCTGCTGTGAAGACTGGATCTTGGTGTGTATAGACCCTCCCGAAGCATAACCGTCTAGTGAACGACGAATCTCATCGGCAGTCGGGAAAACCACCTTGAATTGAGGTCTACTGTTCAGTTGTCTAGTGATAGACAATGAATCGAAAAGTGTCTTCTGGAGCCAGGTATCTGTAGGACCAAGTGTAGCGATTGAAGAGACCTGGACAACGACATCTGACTTTCCTTGTTGGACGGGCACTGAGCGCAGAGCATCCTTCATAGCAGCCCAGCCCCAGCGTGTGGTGATTGGATTGTGCTCGGTGGGATGTCGGCCTGGTACACTTGCAATGAGACTCCCTCGCACATCCGAGAAGTCGTATTTGGCCAGTTCCATGACAAGACTTTTGCAGACAACACGTTTTGTGTTGTATGCTCGCAAGTAGTTGAGAAGATCTGCCTTGAATCGGCCTCCGCTGCCTACAGATCCTCCAGCTTGACCATTGTCGGGACTGTTGAGCAGAGGGAGAAGGGGTGATTGCCATACTCCATTGGTCATATTGGTCCAGTCCTTTGCAATCATGTTGGCCGTATGTATTATGACTTGAGCCTTGTCGTCATGCCGAAGAAGTATCATCATCTTTGAATGATGAGTACCAAACATCTCTGGCATGTAAGCTGTATGAAGTGCCACATTTGGGTAACGTGAAGTTTGTTGCTAGAAGCATGTCAGATACTTTGAATATCAAGCTGGACTATATCCGACCATCAAACGTGGGAATGGCGTCCATATGTATATGATATGTTTGACAGAAGAAAAAAGAAAAGGAAGCTGGAAACTCTTACCTCGAGCATGATTTTGTTTGGGTCCTCCCTTTTCCAGAACCCGTGAACAAGATGAACCTTGACCAGGGATCTTACATCTTGGTCAAAGTGGCCCATGAGATAGTCGACGTCGTGGAGAAAGTTGAACTCCCAGCATTCTTTGATCAACGGATCACCAAGCAGGTCGTGGAGACCAACAGCACCATCATTGTCATTGGATGCTGGTGAATCACGAATCTTTGTCAGTCGGAAAGGCGATGGGATCACTTTGCACGACTGCTCTTTCTGTGGCCGTGGCACTGCAGAACGTCTCGTCATGGGCGGACTGATAGACCGTGTAAGTGACGTCGGGCCCGGCCGGGGACTATCGCCAGCGTCAGCTATGCGCTGTCGTTTTGGCGGAGGCTCTGCCATCTTCGAGCCCAGTGCAGCCGTTTTTGCCACGGAGACAGAAATACTGTGATATTTTCTCATTCGATAGAGAATCGGACTGAGAGCCTTGAACTGTGGCGAAGGTTACATGGGAGGTAAAGTGATGATCTCGAGATAGAGATTGATCAAGCGTGCGGCCAGCAGCAGCCCCGCGCTGTGCCTTTGGCGAGGAAGGACTTTGGAAGTAATTACTGAACAAATACGCCAGCCAAAACAAAAGAAGATCGCTGTCGATGACTGCGAGTTGACGACGACTCTTTGCGCGATTCAGATCAAGGTCAATCTGGTTGCTGCCTGTAGTGGTGGGTGTCTAGAGTAGAAGCTGTCATTGCTGGACAGAATGATCTGGCAGGGCTCACACTTACCGTTTAGCCCTTCCATGTTGTCTTGTTGGCAGGAGCTACCAACAGCGAGGGCATTGTGACATGAACAAATCTTCGACAGGAAGGAACATTGAATGCATGCAGCATATGGAAGGCAAATGAGCACGTGAGCGTACGAATTCTTGACCAGTAGGTACTTTGTATGTGGTGCAATATCCCTGCCTTGGCAATTCCTGCACTGGCTTTCCATATGCAGCATTTCAATGTTGCTGGGTTCATCAAATACCCGGAGCCGTTGTACGGAGTCCCAAAGCAGGTACAATACCAACTTTGCGCACAAACGCAATCTTTTGCCACCTTGCTGCTGTCGACACAATAGCTGTAGATCATGGCGATATGTCTGGTACAGACTGGGAGAGCTCATGAACTCAAGTGCTCCATGATGGATACCAGGATGTGCTCTGCTCAGCCACAGATGAAAGATGGAAAATGTGGCGCCAAATTATTTAACCTAGATGGATAAGGAGAAGAGAAGAGCTGGGGTTTCTCCGATTTGAGATTCTAGCCCCCAGCCCCCCAAACCCTTGTCAGTGTCAGCAGCTCCTGAGCCCCATGATTTGATCCTCCTCGCGTGTCGCAGCTTTGGCCAGATTGGCATTGGCTTGAAGTCCCTGGACAATTGAATTTTGCTGGATAAAAAAAAAGTGACAAGGAAAGCAAGACATTCTGGTAAGACGCTTTCTGTATACTGGCTCATGTTGATGTGACCTTTTTAACCTCTAAACAAATTCCGATCGAGTTTGACTCTGCGTAACCATTTACCAGGAAATCTCGACACGAGAGCTTATTGTTGTTGATTGACATTTGTCTCCAGATACCAGACGAGTCGAGCCAGAAGAACAGAAGGGCGCTTGTCCCCAGTGCGTAATAGCGCATTAGTTTTTTCTCTGGGCATTCCCGTATCAGTCGTCAGTGCTGAAATAGCGAATAGCAGGGTGCCGGAATCTAGCGCGACGGGCGTATCCCCCGTAGCTTACCTAGCAGCTCCGTGCCCCTTTCTGCCTACATTACCTACCTAACGAATTACCAGCCGACACACCTGTGCACTCGGGACTTCGACTTCGACGACCAGACCACGCTGGCCATTTACCAACTCTTGCTCCGCCCTCAGCGACGATATTTCCCCATCTTGAGTTGGGCGGCACTTCAGGGCGCATGAACCCCTAGACACCACCTCATTCTCGATCGACACCCGACACCGATCTCGACGAGCAACTCCCATTGTTTCCTCTCGCGACAACTCGCGAGGCCCCGTTAGCCAGCCATGAGGCTTTCCTCCCTCGCGCTATGGCTGAGCGCAGCTGCCCTCGGCGCTGCGCAAGCCATTGGAGCCGAGAAGGAGAACAACCCAAAGAGGGAGAACACATATTTCGATGGCAAGAAAGTGCCGCCGCTGCTAGAATTGACGGCCGATAACTTTGCCGAAGAAGTTGGCAAGACAAAGTATTTGGTGGTGAAATACTTTAGGTAAGATCCAAAACAACACCTGCCCTTATCACGAGAAACGCCGCATCGCCCGCCTGCAAACGCCGCGATCCATCGGCCTTCCGTGTTACCATCATCACGAGCATGTTGTGCTGACCGTTTCACAGCCCATACTGCCCTCACTGTGTCGCTTTCGCCCCGACCTACCAGACCCTGTATGAGTACTACTACACCTCGGATCCTCCTACGGCTTCCAAGGAACAATCTTTTGAAGAATACTACGACATTCGGTTCGCCTCGCTCAACTGTATCGCATACGGTGATATCTGTACCAAGCACGAGATTAGGACATATCCCCAGACCTCTATTTTCAAGAATGGCGAGTTTGTTGATGCCGTGCACGGCGGCAAGAACATGACTGTGATTTCCAACCTCATCGAGACTGAACTGGAAAAGGCGCACCCTCAGAGCAGGCCGCGCGATCTCCTTCTTCCCGAGCCAGGCGATGCCACTTCTCCCGACCCAGTTGAAGTTGCCAAAAAGGAAGCTGGCAAGAAGGCCGATGCAGCCGCCGATGAGGATGAGAAGCCGCTGAAGGAGGACGCAACCGACGCGACTGCAAAGACCGCCAAGACCGACAAGACTGCTGGCAAGGCCGACACAAAGGCTGCCGGCTCCAAGGACGGCAAGGACAGCAAGGACAGCAAGAAGGAAACGTCGCTCGCGGACAACATGGACCCATACGTCAGCATTCCATTCACCATTCCCGAGGTCAAGCACAAGAAGCCCACTACCACGCCGAACAAGGATGGCAAGTCTGTTTCCCTGACTGCCGAAAGCTTCCAGCAACTCGTCACCATGAGCCAGGACCCCTGGTTCATCAAGTTCTACGCACCTTGGTGCCACCACTGCCAGGCAATGGGCCCGGCTTGGCAGCAGCTTGCAAAGGAGATGCAAGGTCGACTCAACATTGGAGAGGTCAACTGCGATGCCGAGTCGAGACTTTGCAAGGACGTGCATGTCCGAGGTTACCCTACCGTCCACTTCTTTAAGGGAGGCGAGCGGGTCGAGTACGACGGTCTTCGTGGCCTTGGTGACTTTGTCAAGTACGCCGAGAAGGCTCTGGATGTCGCTGGTGGCGTTCCCGATGTCGATGCCGAGACTTTCGCGGCCATGGAGGAGAAGGAGGAGGTCATCTTCCTGTACTTTTATGACCACGCCGCCACCACGGAAGACATGCTGGCGCTGGAGAGGCTCCCTCTCAGCCTCATTGGCCGCGCCAAGCTTGTCAAGACCAGAGACCCGGTTCTCTTTGACAGATTCAAGATCACTACATGGCCCAGGCTCATTGTTGTTCGGGACACGAGACCGACTTACTACAACCCATTGACCCCGAGAGAGATGCGCGAAACGCGTCTGCTCCTCGACTGGATGAAGTCTGTCTGGCTGCCCATCATTCCCGAGCTGACTGCTTCGAATGCCCGCGAGATCATGGACGGAAAGATTGTTGTACTTGGCATTCTTAACAGGGAAGACCAGGAATCCTTCATGGGAGCCAAGCGCGAGATGAAGAGTGCGGCCAATGAGTGGATGGACAAGCAGATTCAGCTGTTCCAACTTGAGCGACAGGAACTCCGAGACGCCAAGCAACTCAGGATCGAAGAGGCTGAAGACCGCAATGACCAGCGTGCGCTTCGCGCCGCCAAGGCCATCCGCATCAACATGGACAGGGCCGATCGCAAGGAGGTTGCTTTCGCTTGGGTTGATGGTACTTTCTGGCAGAGATGGATCCGCACCACATACGGTATTGACGTCAAAGACGGCGAGCGCGTGATCATCAATGACGAAGACGTAAGTGTTACCAACGCTGAACCAGGGGAATACTCGATACTAACAGCAAGGAACAGAACCGAAGATACTGGGACCAGACCATTACTGGAAACTCGATTGTCCCATCGCGAACCTCGATCCTCGAGACCATTGGCAAGGTCACCGCGTCACCTCCCAAGATCAAGCCCAAGTTGACCATCTCGAGCTTCGAGAAGATCTTCTTCGACATTCGCATGACCTTTTCCGAGCACCCATACCTGAGCTTTGGCTGTGTCGCCGGTCTCGCACTCGGCGCCGCATCCTGGTTCCGCGGCCGCGTCCGAAGGAGAGGCAGCCCCTTCCGACTTGACGAGAGCCTGCCCATTAAGGAACTTAAGGAGGGACTCCTTGGACACACCGCCAACGGCAAGACGGACTAGAGGGTGGTGCATAGGGTTGAAATACTGGATTTCGCAGATGAGAAATGGAAAGCCGGCACATCATTAATGATCGATGGGACATGGGAGCCAAGCCAAGATGGCGGGCCCCAAACAGGAGTTCTGTATATTGCGTGCTGACATACTGCACCTTGTCTTGCATAGTTGTTCACGAAGATCTCTCACTGATGAAACGGGAGGGGAACATGTACTAAATCGGGGACTCGAGTAGCACGGCGCAACGCATGACATTGAAAGAGCTGGCGCGGTAGAGATGGGGGGTATTGGAGAGGAAGTGCTGGTTGCCGGAACCACCAGCACTGTAGTAATATATCCAAGGCTTTTGTTTGTTTGCGAAGTTGGCCATTTTCTTTTGGCTACTGTTAGATATCTCGACTGACCCGTCGTCCGTAATACAAATTCAGTACGGTTCGTTAGAGAAGTTTCGTTCTTGGCTAATGTCGTTTTCCGGGATCTTTCTCTTTATCGTGTTTCTTTGCGTCAAGCTTTGAGCGACAATCGAATTCCTTTCTCGTGACATGGCAGTAGAGCTTGCAACATCTGCGTAATATAAACAGTGTATTTGTATACTATGTACAACTCGACTCAATTTCATCGTTTCGATACCACACTGCACCAAACACCAGGTACAAAACCTCTTCTCCGCCAAAGTATTTACAAGAAGCATAATCACCACCCCCGAAAGAAAGAAAACGACCCGTTCGGCATCATCACTGGTTGATGTGGTGCTCCCAGACCATCTGCTCGGTGCGCGCCGAGTACGTGCTGGCGGCGAGGATGGCCTGCATCTGGGGTACGCTGACGCGCAGCACGCGCGCCGCGACGAACCACCGCAGCCCCTCGGTGCACGGCGGGCTCGTCAGGCTGCCCTCGTACGTGTGGAAGGCGTCGAGGCGGGCCACGGCGTCGAGCGCGTCGGCCAGGTCGAGCGACGTCTCGGTCTCGAGGTCCGTCTCGTCCCAGCGGTGGTAGGCCGGGGGCATCTGGGCGAAGAAGGCGTCCTCGACCATGTCCGGGATTGAGGGGGAGGAGGACGGGGGAGAGGAGGGGATGGGGTCGATGGGAAACCCGACGACGGCCTTCTCGTGGCCCGCCGCGTCGACGTGGACAAAGTGCAGCTCGGCGTGGGAGCGCACGCCGTCGATGATGTGGTCGGCGGGCGCGTGGATGTGCCAGCCCTTGAGGTAGACGGTCTGGTTGTCGTAGGTCATGGCCGGCAGCGACGTGTAGTCTTGGTCCTCGCCCTGGGATAGGGTGAACGCCGGCCCGTAGCCCCAGTTGTACAGGTTGCCCGTCGTGTTGGCCCTGTAGGCAAAGGTCGGCCGGTGCAGCGAGGACAGGCCGTTGGCCGCCTGGCTCAGGGCGATGGGGGACTGTTGGGTTCCGATCTGGCAGGTTATGTAGTCTGTGTAGGGTATGAGCAAGGCAAAGAGCATTCCTGGAGCGAGAGGAGGACACGGTAAAGGAAACTTACTGGGATCCAACATGCCCCAGTCATAGGACTCATCATACGCCCAGGCCATTGCCGTTGTGTTGGTTTCGGCACGTCGCGTCTTGCCATTGATAGGCCTGTTGTTGCTGTGGTCTGGGCAGGCTGTGACCGAGACACTGGCGGTCATGGCTAGGCCAAGGACGAAACTGAAAAGAGTCATGGTGTTTGGTGGAAAGAGAGACGGTGAAGTTGGATGATACTGTTGGAGAGACATCTGGCGAAAGAGGCATGAATCTCAGAGTTTATATAGACATGAAGTATAGCTCAGTATATTGATATGGACTCCTGTTCGCATCACCATGAAGAAGACCCCTATCCATGACATTGTCATCCGGCTGTCGAACTGTGTGATTCCTCACGTCTTGTTCGACGAGCGAGTGCCGCTCACCGAGCCCTTCGAATATGGTGGGTTCACAACCGTGGTCCCTACAAGTCGAGTCTTGGCAGTTAAGATGAAGAACATGGAGACCGAGTGAGTATAAATGGTCTTGGCTCAAAACGGAGCCACAGGCAAGTGAACAAAAATCAGATTCTGGCCCATGCCCCGACACCGACTGCCGGAGTTGCCTGCTTGCGAGTTGAAGTTGTAGGCAATAGTAATCTTCTTGTACTATAAGAGGAGATGCGGACGAATCAGAAAGCGGCTAATTCCATGGCGGAGATCTTGGCCGTCGATACTAGCCAAAGTAAATCTGAGGATATGTCAGAGAGAGAGGATGGGATTTCGGGGATATGCGAAGAAGACTGAAAAAGAAAAGACTAGACTAAGCTGAACCATGAGAGGGATACAAAATAGAGCGACAGCCAAAAACACACGTTGGTGAAGTCGTTCCTTAATTCGACGTTCTGGTCTTGGACTCTTGGCAAGATTGGGAAATCATGCGAGCGAATTGGCTGGCGAGGCAGCCTCAATAAGGTAATGACAGACACAAGTTCTAGTGGCTCAGCAGCAAACATGGGCGGCTTTGACAGCGCCCGCAACCTCCACCACGTTCAGACTCAGTGCCCAGTGAGCACTGGGCGGCGCTTGGCGTTTATGGGGAATGAGCTGATTTGCAGCTGCGCCTAGGTATCCAGATTCCAGGGACTGCCCCAGTTCTGGGATCAACACCGCCAACAGTATAATCTGCCTCGAGCCGCCAAGAGGACAATGCTAAGCCCGACCACACTCTGTGGCTGATACAATTCTGTCAACTCGAAGGGCTAGCAAGCCTGATGCAATGTTCATCTCAAGTTCGTCCGCGATGCACACCACTTTGGAACAAAACCTAGAGAAACCTTATTATACTGCCAAGCCAGCAAGTCGAAAAGAGGCGAGAAGAAAAAAGAAGAAGCCGTATTCGCATTGATCGAAAACCCACCACGGCATTCAACTCGAGGCCAAGCGCGCCAAGCGTGCATCGCCTCTCCCGAGTTCCTGATACTGCTGGGCCCAAGGGCATCATCCGGATCGGCAAGGCGCTAGCAGCCGTTGCACGTCGAACGTCCATCCGTCCCCTCGGATCCTCATGTACATCAGTCGAATGCCGATGGTGACCCAGCTGGCCTTGGTGTCGGCATACCTGCGAGCGAGTAGTCCAACACGTGCCCACATGATCGAGAACGGCTTGGTAAAGCTTGGAGGCTGGAATCAAGAGTGACTGACTCGCTGCATCACGAGCTGCTGCCTCTATCGGTCTTGGTGTTGCTGCGCATTCCTCTTGTGTTATGACCTCTTCTTCTTGTTATCGCTACGTATTCGGTTCCCTTCCGTCGGGCTTGATTGGGATTCTCTCGCTCGGCATAGCGAAGCTTGAATCATTGGGTCGGATGGCTGGCTGGCTGGCAGTCAGTTGTCTAGTGTGGATTTCGAAAGAGTTCAGCCAGAGACGTAATAACAATCATTTTATCAGACTGGTGGATTGGAAGTGTTCTTAAACATCGATCGTATTTACATAGGAACTCGGCTTGTTGGGATCTTGACGAAGAGTTGCAGCCGCGTCGAGGTAAGCCACTGACCGAGTATACACCGAGGTTGACGTGTGTTACGGCAAAAGATTTCTTTCTAGATGTATTTTGTCGTCGGATTAATCTTCTGGCAAGTTTGGAAGGGAATACAGTGTTTTCTGACTGTTAAGTAGATGCGTAGGCGAACCTCGCAGCTAAATTAAGAATTACTGGATATTAATGTCCAGACATGTGATGGCTATGATTTGTCTGCATCAAGTATCAATAAACATGATATCGTTTTCAGGTCAAATGCAGGAGGCTATTATGCGCATCAAAGCCTCTGTTTTCACCGAAAATAATGACCAGACATAACTTGTACAAGTAGACTAACGCTCGAGGCGAGTGATTCTGGACCTACAAACGGCGTGGCTCGACTTTGAGTCCAAGTGTCTCTGCATTCGTCTCTCTCAACACGTGTTTTGGCGCCGCCCTTTTCTCGAACTTTAGTGAATGATTACTTGACAGAAGCTGTCACAATGCAGACAGTCATTGCGTTACCTGGGAAATCTTGCAGCTACTTTTGGGTGTAGGAGTGTCTTGTGGATGGTTGCAAGATGGCCGGAATAATGGAGGGGCCCGAATCGGTAATTACCTGGTCACCCAGGCAATTGAATGAACAAAGGAATGAATGGCAGAGGGGCTGTGGTCTCTTGAATGAAATTAATGGGCTTTGTTCTCAACGCAGTATCAGGCTGCCTGGTCAAGCTGTCTGTAGAGCTACTGCTTCTGCAACAGTCGTGGGTTCGATTCCCACTAAACCCTGATCTTTGCGACACCCCTTAGGGGGCTGACAACCACGTCGGTGCCAATTATGCACAGAAGCTGGGATTACGATCCTGGAATATGGCCTGTCTGAAGTGTGCCGGTGGTTTGTGGGGTTGGATAGTGGGAGCTGGGGGTTAAACTTGACTTCTTTTTTTCCCCTTCTTTCCCCGGTGCTCATGTCCAATTTTCTCCCGCCGTTGCCAACTGCTCAATTTTCTTATAGTATTGTCAAGAGAAGTACCTAATTGTCAGTCTTTCAGTCAGCTTTGTTTGGAGGCCACAAAAGCAGACGGTCTGCAGATGACGTGGCTTGACTTTGATTGAGTCTGAGAGTCTCTGCATCGACGGGTCTTTAGACGTGATAATCGGGTGGATTGTATTGGAGTATTCCGCTTTCCTTCTTTCTGCTTGTTAAATCTACCGATCATGTTAGAAGCCAAGGTTCACAAACGGAACATGGTTCTAATTATCTGCAGTGGTCCAGCTCGCAATATTCTGTCTGTCCCCCGCGTGTGATACTCAGATACCATTGTGCATGCACTCGCGAAGCCCCTCTTGTAGGCTTAACGAACAAAAATGCTGTGGCAGTTGGCATCGTATGCCTTGTCATTACGTTGTCCGGTAAGTCTGTCGTTGCCCATAAAGTGGGGGAGTGTCATGAAGATGATGCCTGGATATGGTAGGATGGAGAGCAACTCGACATGTACATCAACGGTTGCCTGGTCAGACGTTTTAGCAACCTTTTAAGTAAAAGTTAACAGAGTTCTTTTATTTCTTTTCTCCCAGTTGCTATATCTAGCTGTCTCTCGCTATTGATCACACGAGCTGGTACATTCTTCCATTGCCATTCGGGCCGTGAACATAAATATCCCAACAGTTTGGGTGCAATCAATGGGTTAGAAATCCCAAGGAGCAAGACCCAGTTATCTGCTGTCTACGCGATATAACCACGGACATGTTTTGTCTGCTGCCTCGTATAAAGTATAGTCAGAAGAACGATCGGAGCCGGAAGAGCTGAAATGAACCTCGGGGCTTAGAGTTTGCAACGGCTTTGATGTGAGACACAAGCGTGCCGCCCCGAGCCTCGCTCGCGAAAGTTATACTCAACTGCCGTAAAAGCCAAACACGATCAGCGGATCTCCTTTGATTGCTCGGAACCGCGTGGAAAACGCGTTGCAATCCTACAATAGTCTGATCATATGCTTCTGCCGTTTTGCTAACTGGCAGTCAGGAGTATATTCTCCCCAGCTTACATCGAGTGGTTAAACCCATGACAAGCCAAGCGCATGAATATAGCTGCAGACAAACTTCAAGCTGGTCCCAAGTGTTTGGACTTGGCGGGAGCATCAAGCTCGCACAGCTGTTATTGGTGGTAGGGATTGTCACTTTGATTCAGAGTTAGTACCAAGTAAGATCATGTTATACTACCGAGTCATCATTAGTTCTTGGCACTCCTGGGTTAATAGTGTTTTCGGCAAGGTATAACCCATTTTATCTGATCATGAGAACAAATCGAATCAAGAGGAGTTCATTCACTTGCCGACCAGGCAATGCTGTCATGACATATTTCGGTCCACCGATTCGCTTTATATCTTGTCAGACCCGAAATGGAGCCACATTGAAATACTCACAATCATGAAGAATCTATAGGCCGGGATGCCAGGAAGATTTGGTGTGAACAGCCACTTGCACACATCGCAGACAAATTCCTGTAAACTCCACATGTAACGATGGCTCCTTTCCTATAATGCTTGAATTGAGTTGTGCTAACGTGTCCACGCACCGATGAAACCTAAATGAAGACAGTGGTTCAATGGTTTTCAGCTCTGAGCTTAAGTGAGTAAGCAACACATCTATGGTTTTAGTCGCAAGAGACAAGACTTATCGTATGCTCAGATGTGGCCTGATGCGACCCTTGCACAAGACTGGCAACCAGCTTTCACGTGAAGGGTCGAGAGCAGAGTTTGTACGAGTGATGTCTGCCAAGCACTTAGACAGAACCATATGGTAGATAGGTATACCAAGTATTAAAAGGTGTTGGGAACCGCCACCTCGCTAATCCGTGACCATGCACCCCACACCATCTCGAATAATTAACTCTCTCAGCATCCACGATGGCGGCAGCTGTAGGCAGCACGAACCTGGACGGCGATCTCCCAATCGGAAAGTCCAAGAAAGGACTCGATCAGCTTGATGCCGACGAAAATACTTTCTTCAAGTCTGTGACGACGAACAAATCTGCTTCCAAGAAGCCTGGCAAGCATGTCGACGACGACTTTTTCGCCTTCGACAATGGCCCTCATGACACCCGCGACGAGACGGAATCGCACTTCGAAGCAGACATACGGAATGCCAGGCTCGGGTTGAACACATTCAACACGGATTTGAGCCACATCCTGACCAAATTGCTACACGGACAAAATTTCGAGATTTATATTCGATAATTCCAGACTGTGTACGTAGAGATCAACGTTCTCTGAATACTCAATTACAATGACTAATTACCCACATGGTAGGCAATATAACTTGCGTGCAAGGGATTACAATGCGACTCTCCCTGACAGAGACACGCCCATCATGCCATTGAAGAATCCACAGACCGGACACATTATTCCAGAATTCCTCAACGAGGATACCGAGAAGCCACTCACAATCCAGGCCCTCGAGGGCTTGTCTGGTAAGCCTCTCCAGCCTTCTCTTTTCCGCTTGCCATGATCTACGGTCTAGCAAACTAACGCGGCTCGTAATCTGTAGCTCGACAGAAGATCGCTATCATGCATCGCCTAGGAATCAACAACGAGGCTCTGGTAGCTCTCAGGATGGAAGAGGCAGAGATCTTCCCTCACGATGAAGAGAATAAAGAAAGGCGCGAGAAGCGGCAGGCTTTGCAGATGGAGAGGCGCCATGTGCTACTGACTAGGCAGCTGCGTCTCTCTATAGGTCTGTCAAGGACTTATCGTCCAAGTGTGTGAGGTGTCCCAAGCAACGGAATTCAAGATGCAGAGATTCAGATACTTCTGATAGCTTTGAAAAGTCCAGGGTGTACTCAGCTGGCCGGTTTGGACCCATTCCAGTAAGATCCATGATGTTGTAGTTTCGTAACAATATCAAATCTTTGATTGAGCTTTCAGGCAATGCTTTCAGCTACTGCCAGCTTATTTGATGTGTCTGAGAGTTGGCCGGCTCCTTTGCATACAATAACCTAACAAAAGTCTCCGTACCCCCGTATGTGCGAAATTTGCGGGCATTTGCAATCTACGTCGTTCACCACAGTATTATCGCACAACCAAAGTTCTGTTTACTTAAAAACAAACAGGATATAAGATTCACAGTCTCTTTCTGTTATAGATGTCAAATGTGCATTTTAGAATTTTTTTCCCACCTGAATATAACGTTGTAAACATGTTGGATTTTGGTGAGATTTGGAGTAGGTACGGAGACTTTTGTTAGGTTAGTATACATCGAGATGCAGAGTAAAATAAACGACGAGCTTGGAAAATGATTCAAGATACCGGTACTCGGCACATCATATGTTTCACGGCAAAGAAGGCGAATCTTACCGCATCGATGCGTAATTTGATAAAGCGTATTCCGATATCGTCCAGGAAATCAGGTTGTGAATTGTGATGGATTCGGCAGTTGTGTGAGTAGAACCTCTAATTCCCCTCCCCTTCTCGATCGCTGAGGGGTCATTGATTTCCCCGCTGTGTCATGATCGTATACATCTTGTGACTTGAAACCGAGGAGCAAACGTTCCTTGATTCACGACTTATAGCTCTCCAGCTTGCACCAACGAGGCAAAGCCCGTCACATATAAGCTTCAAGTCGGTCGGGTAGAGAAAACTCTCCACCACTGTCGGCTGCGGAGAACCAGTTACCGCTCACGTAACCCCAACTAGATTTGGAATTGTTACTCAGCGCAACCGGACTACAACTGCGGGCACAGCCTTTGCTAGCCGTCCAAGTCACTTACTTGCATGACCGGTTTGCTCGTTCAAGCTGAACGCCTCAGGACCGCGAGGCCAGACCACTAGAGACCAGCTATAGCATGTTTCTACGGCTGCTAAAATGCCGGGCTGGTGGAATTTCTTGATTTCTATAGTCAAAGCATCGCTCAGCTTGGGAGCTAGCTATACTAGCAACGCTCCCGCCAAGGACAACGACGTCAACGGTCGTGCTCTTGCTTCCGGATGGTTGTATGCAGACTTTCACACCAGTATTTTCTAGCACTATACAAGCTGAATGGCTCGGCATAAGGTTCACGTAAAATCTTGCTTTGCCGTGGAAAATGCATCTTGCTGCTTCGCAACCGCTATGTCATGGTGTTTGGACGACGTGGTACATATGCTCCCTTGTGGCCGGGCAGCTACTATGAGGCTCGTTCGGCAGACTACAAGTCCCACGACGACTCGGATAATTCATTAGATAGTCCTACATCATCCATTCACGAAATGTCTCGAAGTCGCAGGTCCACTGGCGGGGATGACATGCCCGGCGGCGTCCCCAAGGATGTGGACGACGAGCATCACAGTCCCGCGAAGCCCGCCGCCAAGCGCACCGCTACCAACGAGGCCGCCTCCAAGACGAGCACCAGTCGTCCGGCGCCGCAGCAGCAGAAACAGCAGCCCACCTCTCCAAGCAAGGAACGAGTCCAGGAGAAGGCTGCTCCAAAGACTGAAGCCAAGCCTCAGCCCAAGACTGAAGCCAAGCCACAGCCCAAAGCTGCACCTAAGCCGCAGCCCAAGCGGGAGCCTGAGCATGAGCCCTCGGACGATGAAGGAGAGAGAGAACAAGAAGAAGAGGAGCACGAGGAAGAACCAGAGCAAGATGCTCAACTGGGGCAAGAATCGGGTGAAACAGCCCATGACGAGGGGGAAGCCGAGGTAGAGGGACAGAAAGATGTCCCAGAGGAACAGCCCAAAGATGCCGCTGCAGACAAGGCGAAGGATACCGCAGCAGACAAGACGAAGGATGCCGCAGCAGACAAGTCGAAGGATGCCGCAGCAGACAAGTCGAAGGATGCCGCGGCAGACAAGACAAAGGACGCCGCAGCTAAAAAGGGAACCGACGCAGATGGTGTCAACGGAGCCGCCAAAGGGAAAGGTGGCATGGTTGATGGTGAACCATCAGCCAGAGGAGGCTTCAAAAGCCAAGCCAACGCCAACGCCAAACCCCCCAAACCCACCGACACCAAAACAGATAAGAGTCTAGAAATGAAGAGCGAAGACGAACAGCGGAAGGCAGAGGAGGCGCGAGCCAAAGAGCTCTCCACCATCGGCAAGTTCAAGTCGGGCGCCATAGCCTTCCCCCTGGAAGGAGACGTCACCGACGCCAAAGCGGCCTTGGACACGTTCAGTCTGGACCTGTCGAGGATCCTCATCGGTCTGATGAGAAAGCCGGCGGCGCCCGTGGAGATCGAGGTCATGTACGTGGGGACCCTACGCCGTGCATATTTGGAAAGCTGATTTGGAATTTGATATAGGCAAAAGAACCAGCGCATCCGGGAATACAACGCGGCCATCCGCGACAGGACAGTCACCCGTCTCCTACCCCTCTACAACCAAAAGGGCGTGCTGCAGGATGGGCTGTACGTCGCATCGGAAGTTGGCGAAGGGACACATACCATCGACACACTCTTCAACTTGTCGGGTAGGTCATCTTGGCACATGAGTCTCGACGCCCATTGTCACTCCCTTCTCTCTTCTTACGTTGACATGTAAACCAATTGCTAACTATCGTCCCAACCCTAGCTGAAAAGAAGAATAAAGCTCTCCTTACCATAAAGGGCCTGGAGAAAATCGCCGGTTAGCCACCCCTCCCCAATCCCTTTTTCCTCATCGAATACTCGTGACCAAGCCCTTGAACTGAAATCATTCTTACATTATTGCAGACGGCGAAAAGAAAGAGATTCTCGCAAGCCTCGGTATGACTGGAGCCTACGCCCTGATCCCGGCCAAGGACAACGAAGACCTGACAGAGTCGGCGGCGCGCACCATTCAGCTCCGAATCGCCATGGGCCTGCCGGCGACGTACTCTGCCTCGGGATGAGCCGTCATCGGGACCGAGTTTGTCGAGGAAAGCGAAGCGAGCAGGTTTCATGGGCGTATCCTCACTTTCGTGGTATCTTTTCGAGCAGATTGAAAATAGGATGGCATTGGCGGGGGGTCTTGTCGCCGCACTGACGATGACGCTCTCTACTATAGCTCCGGTACAAAAGCATAACGATCAAGTAATACAAGTGCATGAATTTGTCAGGTTTCTGAGTGCTCATACGCTGGCAAATTGTTATGATCAGTCATTGCAAATCAACTCGCGATACTGAACTGGGCAACTTGAAACGCATCACATCCGCTTATCATGAGGGGCGCCCGGACAGGACCAGATTATTGCGTAATCAGGAATGATCACTGGATTTTCATCGTGTCGTAGAGGCTCAAGCGCGACCATGTTCTTGAGGTGTCTAACTATCTTGGTAGACAGTCTCATGGAATTTGAAACTGCAGTCATTCACATTTAAAACTCAGCACTTTTGATTTGTCTAAACATTAATGTATTCATTGTCTATTTGATCAATGGTCAATTTTTCTTTTTTTGAATAACGCCCGTGATCATGCCGTAACTTCGTATTTTCATGTACAGCTGCTTTCAAGCAAAACACCTACTTGGTCTTCCGCGAGTCGCCCTGCTTTCCAGATAATGAGGCAGCTGGCGACTCATCTCGTGACTCCGGCTCAAGTCCCTCCATCTCAAGCTCGTCGGCTGCGGATGTCCTCATCCAGCTCGCCCGGCCGAGCGGACTACGACCGTTACGAGTTCGGTTCTGGCCGCTTCCAGGGACACCTAGCGGTGCCTGCTGTTCGCTCACATCCTCGATTTGGGATGCGTCAAAGTCCTTGTTGCTGCTAGCAGCGCTTCCATTTCGCTGGTGGCGCTCGGGGCTGTCCGTGTATGGAGTGTCGACCGTGTCCGTCCATCCGGCTCTGTTGAGCTCGGCATCGGAGATCTCGTAGACCTGGCCGGGAGGTGGCACGGCGAATTGTTTGGACTTGCCGAGGAACTGGTTGTACTGGTTCTGCTGCGCCATTTCGTACTTCTTCCGGTCTTCTTCGCCCATGATGCTCTCAACCCGGCGTGGGAAATATACTGATTGATTTCCTGAAACACCGTTCATGAAGCTGTCCCATGAGTCGCGATGCGGTAACTCATAGCGATGCGTAGGTAACTCGGACGACGAGCCGGCCAACATGTTGACACTGTATGCTGACTCCTCTGGGTGAGCGTAAAAACCGTTTGGCTTCCTCTCCCGAACAGCAAACTTGCCCTCTGCCTTCTCCGGTGGCTGCAGCTTGCTCTTGGAACGCTTGATGGAAGACTTCTTGGTCATTGCCTCCACCGCGGGGATGAAGGTCTCCGGCACGACATTCAGCTCGTCTCCTTGCTTCTCTGCTTGTTCGACGGCCTGCTGTGGTGTCGTGCCCACATCTGCCTTGGCGGCATCGGCACGAGGACCACCCCAAGTACGCTGGCCTGCTGTGAAGATTCCGTATACCATGTAGTACCAGTTGAAAAACGGATTCAAGACAAACATCATGGGGTACAGCCAAATCTTGAAGCGCTTGAGCTTCATGCCAAAGTAGATCATCATGAGCCAGTTCAGTCCGAGCGAGATGGCAATGAATCCCACTGGTAGATCAGACACCTTCTTTGTTGTGGTGATGATGGCCAGGACCATGATGAAGAACAGGAGGGCGGTCGTTCGGATGGTGTTTTGCATGAACCGGACAACAAGCAGGATCGGGTACCGCTTCCACAAACGCCAATCAGTCAACATGCACACCTCGTTGGTGATGAAGCCCAGAAACCATCGGCGTCTTTGCTTGATGAGTGATGCGACCGTTTGTACAGCTTCCGTTTTGCAAAACGCCGAAGTGCACATCTGAATTTGGTACCGCTTCTTGGCACCAATCATGAACAGATGCGTCAGCCACCGATCCTCGCCGAGATGGCTCTTGGCAAAGTCGAAGAGATCCTCGCACTCTTCTGCCTTGTCGGCAAAATAGTATTTGGCCATGCGACGGAAAGCCGAAAATCGAAGCATGGTCAGCGCACCAGGTAAGCAGGTCACAGCACCGCAACCAGACTCGACAGTTCTCTCGAAGAGCTGGCCATGAATATATTCCATATCCTGTAGCAGGGTGATGACACTGTGTGACTTGGTAGTGGACGTGATGACGCCAGTCATGGCCAGCATGTCTCTGTGATTTCCAGGGCTCAACTCCATGTCGTAGATGAAGTTCTGAAGGCAGACGCGGTCAAGAATGCAGTCCGAGTCAATGAAGAGAACGAAAAGGTTGTCGTTGCGCTTGAGGTAGCCAGTGTATACCTTGTCGATTAACTTATATGTCGACTTCTGGCAGTGACGCTTGCCGCCGTGTGGGAATCTCGAGACGGTGATGCGAGCAGCTCTGTAGGTGACGTCGATACTTTTGGGGTACGACTCCAGGGTCAGAGGTACGCCGAGCTTCTCAATGGTGTTCAGGTACAGCTCGTCTTCCTGGTCGCCATCAAACGATAAGAAGACGTGGATGCAGGACGGAGGGTAGTCGCAGTCCACGACTGAGTTGACGGCCGTGACCAAAACATCGGGGTCCTCCTTGTAGCAAGGCATCACAATGACGACCTTGGGTGCGGATACTTCGTCAAGGACCTTCTTGATACGCTTTGTCCTGCCAAGTTGGTGTGTGACGAGCTGGTAGACACAAAACAGCCACGGCACAGTCAGGAGACCAGCAAAACTCCAAAATGCAAACCACTGAAGAACTGAAACCATTTCCTCGGGCCAATATTGTACAATCACACTGGGCAGCGGCAACGTGACGACCATGATGGGTAGGAAAATGGCGCTAATATTCGGATCAGTGGATGCTCGTCATGGTGACAAATGGTCGTTGTAACATACCGTAGCAGGGTGAAGAAGACGCCAATGATTACTGCCAGCACTCTGATGGTCCAATGCTCAGCCTTTTGAAAGACCTTGACCAGACAGTACAAGAAGGCGGCAATCCATAGTATCCATTCGAGGACAGCTGCCAGCATGAGGGTGCCGACGATTGCGGTGTAGATGATCTAATGTGTCCATTAGCTCCACCAATTCCTCTGTGTTCTACTGTCCTTTAGACATACCTCGTTGACCGGCCATGGCTTTGTGATGTCCAGTTCCGGAGACATGTTGACAGGTGAAAAGAAAGTGAAGAGCCTCAATCAAGAAAGCTTGTTGCTATGGCTGTGGTTGTTTTTAAGTATCAAGGTGTCGCAGTCGTGGGACCGCCACGCGTGGATTAGAAAGGGCAGCCTTGATTCTGCAGCTTCCCGGGCAGGTTAAAAAAAGATTTGTCGGGTTGGTGATGAAAAACGAAAGTGTCTGGGTCTGGGTCGGAGTGTCGTCGGGTACTTGCAGCAACATGCAAGGGAGTTTGGCACAATTGATTGGTCGGTGCCGGTTGGTAGAGCTCTACACACCGTATTTGACACGGGCCATGCAGGGTCTTTAAGAATTTGTTTTCCTTTGCATGGCAAATGCCAATGGCTGAAAACGATTATCGTACCCAGGCCTGCGGATCGGCCAGGACTTAGCCGTCGATCGGTTGCCGGAAGCTATTGACAGCGGCTGTGTATTACAAAGTTCGTACCAAGGTGGCATACACTTGGAGGAACTGCAGATGATGGGACAGGAGAGCTGCTTGTGTTCGGTATAAAATACGAGCTTCGTTCGGTTATGCCCAATATTCGACACCCGATAGTACGTATTTCCGAAGGGTGCGCCACGGGTCGATGCCAGGAAGGCCGCAAGGAATATGCAGAGTCGTTTCGAAAGTAATACCGTTGAAATGAATGACAGATCCTGCGTCAGATGTGAAAGAATGGTAGTGGTGAGTTGCAAATTGAACGAGAGTAGGAGTAGCCAATGATGGAAAACCAATGTCTCGAGCGAGAACTTGAAACAGGAACAGCGCGCTCAAGTGCGAACACGGCTTTGTTAAGAGTCGATAGCCCAGAGCCAGAGACTTCGGATGAATCACCTGTATGTATTTGTATCAACGACTAGCCTGTCGCATCCAAGGCACGTTCTGGGTCAAGCCAACAAACAACTTCTACAATATGGAACCCCCTGCGGAAATCATATCGCATCAGTGGGACCTGGGATCGGTGGATGTGCGGAGAGAGGCCCAGGCTTCAGAGGTCTATACTCCGGACGAAACGGGTCGTCCAGAAATAGTAGAGCCTAAGTTAGTATGTTCTGTTGCACCGTTCTCGATCAGGTATAGGAGTGGGCCGATCGGGCGGCTGTTGGTCTGTTCCAGTTGATGGTCGTTGTTGGTGAGGTAGCCAGGGGGGTAGCAGTGGGAGAGGTTGCGTAATGTACGAAATGTGCAACCGTGGGACGCACATCCTTGATACAATTGGGGAGAATCTCATGATGGGCCGAGGAAAGGTGTACACTTGCCAGTGTTGTGCACACATGACCTCGAGCAGGAGAGAGAAAGCAAAGGTGACTGGCTTGATTGACTTCTCTGGCGGCTCGCGACTGACGGTAGGCAGCGCGTGCTTTGAGATCGGCAGAAAACTGCACGTATACTAAACCAATATCGAACATCGAGGCTGGAGCGTTGGCGCCACCACACAGGCAATCTGGTAGAGGCTCGAGGGTCGTGGGAAAAGAAACGAGAAAACCGAGATCGAGAACGTATTTCCGAGGACGCAGGCCAAGAATCCGTGTGTTGTCACGTTGGCACGGCCGTGTCGAATACTGAGTCTTGACCGTGTAAATACTTCGTAGAGGTCTTTCGATCTTTCCGTGTCTGCAGCTCACAGTGCCGAGATGCGTATTCCAAGGCACAAATTCCCCGTGTGGATGTATGTTGTTCACGTACAATTGGACCATGGATCATTTATAAACCCAATTCGCCAGACGTGCTTGTGCATATATTAATCAGGGCTCGGCTGTTGTTACTGCGTAACCACGGGACCGTCGACCTGAACAGGTCAAGCCATCTGATTGGGTCCGGATATATGACGAGCTGACCAGAAAGCCTTTTGCTTTGCAGCAAGTTTTCGCCTTCCCATGCAGAAGGCTGGGATTACACGAGCCCAAGACACGCAGAAGCAATGATGGAAGTTTCCCGACCCTTACCTGAGGTGGGATCCAATTCGGAGATATGCAGGTCGTTCAGGCGAGAGAAGGAACCTGACGCTCACCCCAAAGCCTGGTTCGTCACGTCTCTTTGGTGCTGAACAAATGACGACGCAACGTTTGGTAGGCAATCGCTAGCTCTTGGATGTAATGGTGGAAATTTGAACAAGATGCCAAGAAGCAGAACAAACATTTCGAGTTGAGGCGCAAAAAGAAGAGGTCCAAAGAAGGAAATGTGGGGGCAGGCGCGAGTTTCAGGCGGTGGGTGATCATCAATCAGGGCCTAGAAGCAAGCGCTACGGTGAACTTTGAACATACGTTCGTCAGGCAGGCACAGCACAGTCGCGACTTGTAGAAGCAGGTACGAGGTACAGCTAAAAGTTACATATTCTGCCTTCTTTGGCCAAAGAAGATCCGTCGCGGTCAGGTCGCAATTGCAACAGTGACTGCAGGGAAATAATCAACTGGAAATATCTGCTCTCTTTATAGCATACGCAAGCAACATCCTCGAGCTGTAAAGAAATAGATTGGTTATTTGATCCTATAACACTTTACCCGGCGGCGGCGGCTCTTTCTGGCGAGTGGGGATTTGCCTAGCTGGCGGCTTCCATCCGAAAACGTGTCCACCATTGAAACCCTCCAGCCTGCTTGGCGCAGTACGAGCGCTCAACTTGCGACTGCTACCAAAGAGAACTTGCCACTCAAGCTGGCGATTAACGTCCCCAATCCTTCTTTTCTTTCTTCCACAGTTCAACTTCATGTTTCCTGCCAACGTGACGTACCTGGTTAAAAGTGTCGAGATGTGTATCATATGTCATCACGAACCTGTCGGACACAGCTGCTGGCAACAAGGCAATAGGACTGCATGTACGCTCATTACTATCTGTAGATTGACCATACCAAGGTGGCTCCTCGAGAATTGTCTGTGCCATCTCCTCGTATGCTGTAGCAATGTAGCGTCGCTCGCAGGAAGAATATTACGGAAGCAATCTAAAACAACGCTCTCAACCGAGTCAAGCATAAGTTGTTGCCATGCCACCTCAACATATCAGATGCCATGCTCCAAAGCTTGTACCTGACTGATTGCAGACAGCTCTCCTCCGTGCTGTCTCGACTTCAATCCCTTCGAAGAGGCCGTAGCCAGAGCTGGCCGGGGGAAAAACACGCCGCCTGAAGCGACATGGGTCTTCTCCTGCTCAAGTCGAGGATCTGAGTTCGGGAAAGGCCTGCCTCGAGTCCCCTTCGGAAACGGGCCGGTGGTGGTCGTGACTCAATCAAGCCTCCGAGCCTTGTGCCGTTACCCCGAACAATGGAATTGCCTCGTTCGAGCTTGCCATCCGGGTCGTGTGCGTGACTGGCATGCTTCCAAGCAGCACTGTCGTACGTACTTGCAGAGCACTCGTCCAGGCCTTGAGGCTGGTTTCGCAGAGATACGCAGTTTGGAAAAAGGTATTACGTGTACGCAGAGCCCAGCCAATCATGTCCTAGAAGAAATCGCCAAATAGGCCTTCGGTTAGTTGTGCATCTTGAGGTAGCGGAGCTCTGTGATTAGGCTTTGGCTTGTCTTCGGTGTCGAGCCTGGAATGGTGCACTCCTTTCTCTGCGCTTGCTGGGAAAGTTGACCTCGTTGCTTGCTTCCACTCCGTCCAAAGACTCGACATGCAAAGTCGCCTGCTTGTTATCACGGGTTTTACCATACCAGTCCAAGTCGTTCATCTCGAGTCTGCGAACTCGTTGTCCGCCACGATCTTTTCCCTGTTTCTCAGGGCGATTGATGTGGTAGGTCGTAGTCTTCTCGGGGCCTGCTTTCATAGTGTTGTGAATATTGGCATTCCTAGTCAGGGGTGTCATGAAAGTATCACCATCAGTGTCTTCGCTCTCACGAAGATCGTAATTGAGAACCAGGTTCTTGATGCGCTGTTGCTCCTCTCGTTCTGCTTGCTGCTGGGTTTTCATGGCAACGGCAAATGTGGAGTCCGAAGGAAGTTCGACCGTTCGAGTCTGCAAATGTCAACTCCTGTACAGCTCAAGAACACGCGCCAAGGACTTACCTGCTGACGATTTCCCTTCTTGGTGAGAAGTGAGAAAGCCATCATATTGGCGGGATTATTGGCGGGGCTTTCGACCTCTGCTGGCTTGGCGATCTCTCGTGGGGTCTCTCGCGTCTTGGAAGATCGCATGGGAAGGGGGACATCGAAGAGCGGCTTGCGGTCAAATTTCCGCGACTCCAAACTCTCAGACATCATCTTCGCATATTCGCGTTCAAAGTCGGCCTCTTCTTCGGGGTCAATCGTTCCGGTCTCTCTAGTCACAACGATTTCTTCCTCTTCCTCCGATTCAGAGTCACCTGAATATTTGTCCTGTGAGTCAAGGTCTGTCAGCAGGTGCATCCATGGTTCATCGCCACGAGGAGTCTTACTTCAAGCTCATTGCCGTCTTCGTCTTCAGAGTTTGGATCTTCCTCTCCATCTCCTTCTGGGACAATGGCATCACCATCACCTTCTTCGTCGGAAGATGCTACGCTTTCCGCGTCGTCATCGGCTTCAGGATCGGGATCAGCGGCGCTGTCGACACCAGCATTCTTCTGATCCTGAGCAATGGCCAGCTGGAATGCCTTTGACGCCTCCTCCAGAGACGTAGCAAGCTTCCACTGAGGACGCGTGAGTGAATAGACATCTTGCACAATGAATTCGATATCCATGGGAAGGGGCGCCTTGGTGAAGATGTAGTACTATGGACAGTCAGTATGGGCATCGCGATTGTTTGTAGAGTATATTTACCTGGAGGAAGGAGAGAAAGTAATCCAGTTTCTTGCCAGCCGGTCCCTTATTGAAGTACATTCCACAGGTTTCCAATACTGTTGCGACTAGTCGGATGCGGAAGTAATCATCAGGCAAGTCGAATGGGTTGAATCGCCCCGGGATGGGTGCGCCATCTGGAGTTGCGTCAGTAAACAGAATGTATTGTAAAACGAGCAAAACTCACTGTGACCGAATGTTGTGATCTTGTACATGGTATCGAAAATGACTGGATGCTCCAGCATTCTGTAATTGTAGAGCTCGCTCAAATACTTGATCTCCGCAATCCGCTTCTGGTTGTACTTGAAATCGTTGTGTTCGAGACCAAGCATGACCGAATCGAGAACATTGTCGATGACCATGAGCACAAAGCCCGGGTGGTAGCGATAGACAGCGCTGAGGAGGATCGCCAAAATGTGAATACTGCCGTACTTAACTTTGCCAGGCTTCGAAAACACTTTGCCGAGAATCGCGACGACATCAGGCTCTTCCCAATGCAGTCGGCGGATCTGCTTGAGTATCTTGGTGTAGTTGCGCTTCGTCATGTCGACGTAGATGAGCTTGCGAATGAACAACTCGGTGGGAGATCTCTCCTTCTGCTGAATGGCAGCCCGCTCTGGAGGATCAACGTAGTAGACGGCGTTCTCAATGAGCATGCGTTCCTGCTGGCCGATATGCTGCACAGACTTCTTGCGCTGAAGAGTTTCCAAGAATGTCGCCATTCTGGGGGAGGTTTCAGCGCTACGAAGCAGATAGCGACCGCAGTTTTCAAGCAGGTTGCAGATGATCTCAATGTTCATGCGCGAGAAGTCGTCCAGGCTCACTTTCAAGCAGTGGAATACCACATGTTCTGGAACGATGCCGAATTTGGTCAACTCGGCAAGGTAGCGAATATTGCTCAATCGAACCTGACCAAGAAAGTCCTTCTCTTTACGTCGTTGCAGACTTCGAAACTCTGCGTCGAGGTATTCGACAACGCCTTTGGGAATATCGGGCATGTAGCGACCGAGGGTGGCTATCAAACGAGCCCAGTATGGAAGCAAGTCGGTGCGTCCCTTGGGCACTTCGGTCAGGGCCTTGATCAATCGGTTTCGAGAGGCTTTCGAGTTCAAGAAACAGAAGTCAATGGCCGTCTCGTCAACTGTGTCCTTGTTCGTGAGCTCCGGAAGGCGTGTCAATAGAGCGTCAACCTGTGCACCAATGGTCTTGTTGGCGATTGCCGTCGACTGATCATCCGTGACTTCTGGGGGCTTGGGTGTGTCTTGAGCATCAGTGGCTTCTGCTTTCTTGCCCACCTGCTCGTCATTTTCGGACTTTTTCTTCTTTCCATCTTCAAGAAGAATACCTGGCACCTTTCCCTTCAAGTCGACAAGGTTTTCGTAGAAGCGTCGTTCTTCATCGTCCTCCCAGATGCCCGCTCCATCGCTCTGGCCGCGGAGATAGTCGCCAGTCTTTACAAGACCAATCGAGCTATTTGAAGCTCCCAGAGCGTCGCCAGCGTCCTTCAGATCCGGCATTTCGGCTCCAATGGCTTCGGCGACAACCTGTGCGTTGCTGACCAGGCGCTCCTGGGCCTTGAGGAGGCGTTCGAAATTAGCTTGGCGGTCCTCAAAAACCTCACCGGACTTTACATAGGCCTCGGAATTTCGACCTTTCTGAGCAGCAATATGCTTCTGGTCGCGCAGGATGTGAGCTGTGACATCGTCAAAGTAACGTTTGAGGATGTTGCGAAATCGTTCTCGGAGCTCTGGGGTGGTGATCGGGGGATCGTCAATGTTGTCGGCGGCTCCGTCGGTCCCATCAATCGGCGTAGAAGCCTCCTCAGCTCGAGTTGCACCATCCTCTTCGACCGTCTTCCGGCCCTCTGCGGACGAGGACTTGCTGCCCAGAATATCCCAACTGAACGTCTTGAGAAAAATCACAAGCAGGGGCAGATTTGCGTGCTCTCGGTCGTGACCCAGCAAATCCTTCAGGACCTCGAGTGGAAACGGTTCCGCAGCGCCACCCTTTCCCGAGCTGGGAGCCTTGACTTTCAGCCCCGTCTCCTTGCCGGCGGCAGTCCCGTCAGGCTTGACATCATCAAGCGTTCTAAGCACACCGAGAAGCCATAGTTCGGTGACCACGCGCAGAAGCGCTCGTTGGCGGACCAGGCGTTCCTTTTCTTCCTTCTCACGAACCTCGGGGGTTAGAGCTTTGAGCAAACTCTTGTCGGGTGTAGCCATGCCCTTGCCTAGCAGCCATCCCAGATACTCGGTAAAGTCAGCCGGGCCGAATCGCTGGTGTAACGCGCTCACGATCTCGACTCCGGCATCGATCTCGCCGGGGCTCTTGAGTCTGCAGAGGCCTTCGTAGCATGCCGAGATGATTTCGGAAAGATACTTGGTCAGACTCAGAGTCTTGATCTCCTGGAGAAAGGTGTTCAGAGTGGCCGAAGAAATGGCGGTTCGCAGTCGCTTGATAAAGGCTGTATTCTTCTTGAGGGACGAATCGAGTGACTTTCCAACCGGAAAGACTTCTAGGAAATCGGTCAATCGAGTCCTGCTCGGAGCAGTCAGTAGAAAGATTGTCGCTTACCTGCGTCGCCGTCCCATGCGCGCTCGTTGAGCGAGCGCAACTCGCCTGCATGTTGGTCAGCATTGGGAGGGCCAGCCACGAAAGGAGCTTGGGCAGCTTCCTGGCAAGGGCGACAAACTCACGTTTTCTTGGGCGATCCATGGTGGACGGCCCAATGAAGAGTAGATTGTGTATGTTTTCTTAAAGAATGGCACTACATTCGTACGGCCAGCGACCACCGCTATGGGATCGCGTGCCCACTGTGGTGGATATGGCAGAGTGTTTCTGCTGCGGTCGGCATCGGTGAGAAAGTTGAGGTTTCTGCCCTGCTATTGCGAGCCAAGGGCAGAAGGTACGGACGGACTCGCTGGTTGACTGACGGCGGGGTCGGAAATTGAGGGCAAGAGGCGCGAAACGGGCGCAGAGATGAGTAGATGACGACGGCACCACTTTATCCACGTAGTAGAGAAATATTAAAACGGAACCGTGAAACGAGAAACAAAGCTGAGGTCGGCCTTTGGGAGGGGATGCGCGACTGGCAGCCCAGGATGCAATGAAGTTCGCAGTCGGCGCCCAATGAGAGTCAGTCGACCGTGGTAAGCAGTTTGGCGACTTCAGAAGGTTGCATGTGTTGTGTAGGTTGCGTCTACCTACCTAAATTCTGTGCTAAGTTACTGCACTAGGTTCCAGGTTAGGTCGCTGAGGCAGGTACCTTTTTGTGCAAGCACCCTGCCTCGCCCGCCAACTGTGACGCTGGCCAGGTCAATTTCAGTGGCACTTCCGATCAATTTTGCCGGTTCCGGAGGGGTAGTTACCTAAAGAAGTAGGATACCAGCACCGGGGCCAGGTACCAGCCGAGCCAGCCCAGGCCAGAAACGTCAAGTACCTTAAGGTATTTCTGCCATGCAATTCTCTGTTCTGGGTTGTGATGCGTCAGCCGCTTCATGGAGCTTTCTTCAACATCGCCGTCCTTCCTCCAACACGATGCATCGGTGGCGCTTTCAACCATATCATATCCGAGAACCAGCTGGCAAAATGACTCATCGGATGACTTCCGCTGTTCATGAATCTTTCGAACATCTCGGCCGTACTTCTTCTATCACTGGAGGTTTATTCCTCACCAGGAAACGCCATTTTGTTCAGAAATCGAGAATGCGCAACATGACAGCTGACCTTTGCATCTTCGACCTGAAGAATCTATTCTGCCTATTGGTGCTTCAGTGTGAATTACAGTCACCAAGATTGTTGGCGCCACAGCCAAAAGATTCCCACTGAATGGAAGACAGGTCTGCATCCAAATACAACATTTACCTTTTCGACGCCGCGGTGATTGCCCGGCGCTCAACTGATCACCGCTGATCATCTGAGCAATGATTGAAACCTGGTCCAAGCACACTCAATTCACAGCATAAGAGTCGTGCCTCGGGTTTTGAAGTAAAGTCCAAAGAACTAATGTACGCCCAAAGACCTGCGTCGGTAGTGGTGACGTTGAGACTATTCAGCGCTTGGATAGAAACGAAGATGGGATCTGCGTCGATATACGATCCGGCTCGCGAACGCCAGATCACTGAAACGATTCTACTTCGGCAGATATCATCCGAAATGATAGTTCAGGGGCCTGTGAGTATAGCACGCCAATATCGACAGCCTCCTTAGCTGTAGTTTTCCGCGGGGTGAACCATTACTATTCCAAATAACTACACTACTTCCAACAAGCTGACACTAAATTTCAGTGCGAGCTTCACTTTATGTATGCGAAAGTTCGACATGAGACGAGATCTTCAACTCCGAGGTCTACTAAAAGCTCTGATCAGAAGAGTAAAGATGCCGAAACAGTTATATAGTCACGGCGACAGGGCCCACATCTCCCATCGCCCCACGCGTCGATTGCCGACTGTCTGTCAGCACCTATCGTATACCCTGCAGCCAAGCAGCTCAGGTCCTAAGCAGTCCTTAACCCGACGTCACCTTGGAGATAAGGTTGGATTGGAGGCCATACAGGACGATTGCTCTTATCTCTGCTGCTGACCATGAGGAAGATGACTACACGCCAATACGACTGCCGTTTTTTTCTCCTTCACTCGATCTGGCCGCCTGGCTGATTCAGAAATGACATCTCCGGCAGCTGGACCCCCATACCGAACCCACTTTCTTATCAACACCAATGACACGCCGTCATGATGGAAAGCGTTGAAGAAAAGCCCTACACAGTCCTGGCGATAAGCCTAGAGATGGACCCCGTGCGACTGGCGCACATCCGCGGGATACAATAAATGGTCCATCATACGCTCTTGTCGAACATGCATTTCCTCGCTTTGCCGTCTCCCCAGCATTTCGTCCCTAGTTATGGACGGGGTCTGCGCACAAGCGACCGGAGATCCATTCACTCGGACCTGACCTGGAGTATGGTCTGCTGGGTCCGAGCCACTTTTGTTCCTATTCTCGAATCCCGACATTGCCTTCCTTGCACAGACTAACAATGCAACTTTTTTAAACAGTCCATAGGGGATCCACCTTCTAAACTCCTCAGTCGATCGTATGGCTTGGTTACTCTTCTGCCAGACTGCGTATCTATCTGTTCAAAGTTCATCTTGTTTTTAGATTTTACATGCTCTCTATACGTGTTTCTTTGATTTGTCCAACTTTTTGCACTGCAAGTTTCTCGTAGACCTTTGTCTCTATTGGCAGGGCGATAATATTCTCGGTCCCAGTACCGAAACGACTCTCGGCAAGGCTCCTCATATCACTTATACCCAGCGGGCCTCGAAAAAGTCCAACGTCATGGACGTTGCCCAGTCTTCGACCGGAACGCCGAAACTCGCACCCTCGGCCTGTCCAGCACAATGCCCACCATCTCCCCCAGATAGTGCGCTGAATACCAGGGCGCCAAGTTCTGATGCTGGATCAGTCGTGGAGGAAGTCGAGCAAGGCACAACTGTGGTATCTAAACCATACCCCTTACCACCGGCCATACGTAAAGACAACCAAGTCCTAGCACAGGATCTAAAAACGCCGGACAATCATGTCGAGCGCGACCCCCGGCTGATTCGGCTCACGGGTGTGCACCCCTTCAACGTAGAAGCTCCTCTCAGTGACCTCTTCAACGACGGTTTTCTGACGTCCAATGATCTTCACTATGTGCGGAACCACGGCGCCGTGCCCAAGGTCGAAGACTCCGAGATCATGGACTGGGACTTTACGGTCGAGGGCATGGTGGACCACCCGATCAAGCTCAGTCTCGCCGAGCTCATCAGAGAGTATGAACAAGTCACGTACCCTGTCACACTCGTTTGTGCCGGCAACCGGAGGAAAGAACAGAACGTTGTCAGAAAAACAAAAGGCTTCTCCTGGGGAGCCGCGGGCGTGTCGACGGCTCTCTGGACGGGCACCGTCATCGGGGACGTGCTCCGGAAAGCGATGCCAAGCCGGAGGGCGAGATATGTGTGCTTTGAAGGTGCCGACAAGCTGCCGAACGGATACTACGGGACCTCGATCAAGTTGAACTGGTGCATGGACCCGAACCGCGGCGTCATGCTTGCGCACCGGATGAACGGCGAGGTCCTGCACCCCGACCACGGCAAGCCGCTGCGCGTCATCATCCCGGGCCAGATCGGCGGCCGCAGCGTCAAGTGGCTCAAGAGGATCATCGTCACCGACAAGCCCAGCGACAACTGGTATCACATCTACGACAACAGGGTCCTGCCGACCATGGTGGACCCGGAGCAGAGCGCCAATCTGCCCGACACGTGGAAGGACGAGAGATATGCGATATACGACCTGAACACCAACAGTGCGACGTGTTATCCAGCGCATGAGGAACGGATATCGTTATCGAGCGCGCCGAGTACTTACAGCGTGCGCGGATACGCGTACGCAGGCGGAGGAAAACGTGTCACTAGAGTCGAAGTCACTCTCGACAAGGGCAAAACGTGGATACTAGCAAACATTTCGTACCCCGAGGACGAATACCGCCTGGCACACGACGAGGAGCAACTGTACGGGGGCCGCCTGGACGTTTCTTGGCGGGAAACGTGCTTCTGCTGGTGCATGTGGGACTTGGAAGTCCCCATCCCGTCTCTGGGACAAGCCGACGATATCATGGTGCGAGCCATGGACGAATCCATGATGGTCCAGCCACGGGATATGTACTGGAGCGTGCTAGGCATGATGAACAACCCTTGGTTCCGAGTCGTCATTCACAAGGAACCTCACGGCCTGCGCTTCGAGCATCCGACCCAACCCGCACTGATGCCAGGAGGTTGGATGGAGCGCGTCAAGAAGGCCGGCGGCAACTTGTCTAATGGAAACTGGGGCGAGAGAGCCGCTGGCGAGGTAGAAGTTGTCGTGGTGGAGGAGCCGGCCAAGGAGATATGCATGACCAAAAAGGGCGTGGATAGAAGCATCTCGATTGGCGAGTTGCGCAAGCACGACGGTGAGACGGAGCCATGGTTCGTCGTCAATGGCGAGGTCTACGACGGAACGGGATTCCTCGAGGGCCACCCCGGTGGCGCGGCTTCCATCTTTGGTGCAGCAGGCCAAGACGCCACCGAAGAGTTCCTGGCCATTCGTGAGTTGTCCCGCCCGTTCAGAGTATACATCCCAACTGACTCTTTTTGTAGACAGCGAGAACGCCAAGGCAATGATGCCCGACTACCACATAGGGACTCTCGACAAGGCATCGCAAGAAGCTCTGGCCGAGAACGAAACCGTCGAGGACGAAAACGCTGCACAGCGTGATATTTTCTTACAGTCGAAAGCCTGGACTCGTGCCATCCTTACAGTCAAGAAGAAAGTCTCATCCGATACCAAGATCTTCACTTTTGACCTCGAGCACCCAGCGCAAAAGGTTGGGTTACCGATAGGTCAGCATCTAATGATACGACTGAGAGATCCGGTAACGCGAGAGGCCATCATCAGAGCGTATACACCCATATCAGAGAATAGCGACGTTGGGAAGCTTCACGTTTTGATCAAGGTCTACTACGACACGCCCGAGCGGAAAGGAGGCAAGATGACGCAGGCGCTCGATGCGATCCCCGTGGGGCACTTTGTCGATTTCAAAGGCCCGACCGGCAAGTTCGAATACCTGGGACGCGGACTGTGCACCATCTCGGGCAAGCAGCGCAACATCAAGCGGTTCATCATGATCTGCGGCGGCTCGGGCATCACGCCCATCTTCCAGGTCCTGCGGGCCGTCATGAAGGACCCGCTGGACACCACGCGGTGCGTCGTGCTGGACGGCAACCGGGTCGAGGAGGACATCCTCTGCCGGGAGGAGATGGACGCCATGGTGCGCGGCAACGAGCACAAGTGCCGCCTGCTCCACAGCCTGTCCAAGCCCGAGCCGACCTGGGCGGGGCGGAGGGGCCGCATGACCAAGGAGCTCTTTGAAGCCGAGGCCGGGCCGCCGGGAAGTGCGGGCGGCGATCAGCTGGTGCTCGTCTGCGGGCCGGAAGCACTGGAGAGCAGTGTAAGGTCGACGTTTGCTGATATGGGTTGGAAGGACGAGGACTTGTTATTCTTCTAGGTTGATGTGAAACGAACTGTACATACGAAGTGGTGGAAACAGAAGATAAGCGGCGTTGTATATTCTGGCATGTTTGGATTCCACGTTCTCGATACATGTTCCGCGAAGCCAGCGTAAAAACGTGTAGCACTTGTTACAGCACTAAGTAATTCAAAACAACGCAAAAATTACTTCAAACTATTAAGACTCGGTGAGAATGACATATGAGCAATTTGGAGCAAAGATTCGATAAACGCGCTGCAAAGAGATTGAGCTAGGGCTTGACACATCTCCTCCATGGGCCACAAGTCATGATGACTATCGTACTTGAACAAAGTCACTCGGGAACATAAAAATGATCAGATAGTATGTCGAATTATTATTATAATTTTAAAGATCTAAAAACAGCAATCGCTTTCATGAATAAGTCGTATCGGCACCCAAGATTTACCACTTCTTCTTGGCGTACTCGGCAACACCGTCAATGACCTTGTCGGTGAAATCCTCGCTCTTGCCGTCGCTGTTCTTGTTGGACGAGCCGCCGCCCAGGAGCGAGCCCAGACCACCTCCACCGCCGCTGCTTCCGTGGTTGCCGCCGGACGACGAGCCGTACTCGTTGTCGTCGCGGCGGTTGCTGTTTCCGCCGCCGCTGCCGTACGAGTCGGAGCCCGACGTGCCGTAGCTGTCGTTGTTGCGGCCGCCGCCGGAGCTGCCGCCGTAGCTGTCGTTGTCCCGACCGCCGGAGCTGCCGCCGTAGCTGCTATCGTTGTTGCGGCCGCCGGAGCTGCCGTACGAGTCTGAGTTGGACGTGCCGTAACTATCGTTGTTGCGGCCGCCAGAGCTTCCGCCATAGCTGTCATTGTCCCGGCGAGAGCTGCCGTAGCTGTCGTTGTCGTCGCGGCGGCTGTTACCGCCACCGCTTCCGTACGAGTCGGATTGGCCGCCGAAGCCGCCGCTGCCGCCCTCGTTATCGCGGCGGGAGCTGCCGTACGAGTCCGAGGAGGAGTTGTTGTTTCCGTACGAGTCTGACGACGAGTTGTTTCCGTAGCCGCCGCTCTGGCGGTCGCTGTCGCGCGAGCCGCCGAAGCCAGAGGACTCGTTGCCGTACGAGTCGTTGTTACCCGAGCGATCTAAAAATGAATCAGCCAGCTGTCACCCTGTGCTGGAATGACGGAAGAACTTACACTCGTCACGACCGCCGGAGCCAAAGTTGTCGTTGTCGTAGTTGCTCATTTTGATGGTAGGAATATGGTTGACTTGCGTCTTGTGTAGAAGAAGTGGTTGATTGGATGGTGGAGATGTGTAGGTATTGATAATGGTTCTAGAATGGTACGAAGTGCAGTGAATTCAAGGGTCTATATACTTGGTGGGCAACCACGTTGAGGCTCAGTTCTCAGCAGTGTTGCGTATGACTTCATACCAAGACCTTGATTCCTGGGTTCCACCAGACTTTCCCTTGAAGTCATCGTGCTTCGGTGAAGCGCGACAGCATGCCGATGGTTTCATTCATGCATATCACCCACCGCTCGTTGCCACATGGCGCAGGCCTAACCAACAGCCAACCAACCTGGAGGTTCACGCTATGTGCAATAGTCTACATTGGATCGTCTCCCTGATTTCCTCTTGCCACAAACATCATTGGACCCATATTCTTGTTCCAAAAATATGTGTTCCAGAGACAAGCGGGACATCAGATCGCGCGGAATCAGGGTCCAGCTGCTTCTCGCAGGGCAACGCGGGCGAGGCGGGGGTTCGCTGTCGTGGGGAATGATATCAGAAATCACACCTTGGGACCCGCTCGGGGGATAATTAAGCGAGGTTAAAGCTTATCGAGAGATCGGGGATAGTCTGATCATGGTCGGCAATGAGTTGCCATGGTATCGATCTCAACTATACGTATTGACCGCTGGATCGTGTACCTTTGTGGCTCGGCTTCTTGTTGTCTCAGAGAAACTTGGTCGCTGCAATGACGCAAGTGGCAGGGGGTTTGGGCTTCAATCGTGTGGGGTTGGTTCCCGCTGAATATAGTGTCATGCAAGGGACCTGGGGTCTGCTAGGATTGGATCGTGTACGGGCTGGAATTGAGGCTGTGTTGTTTCTTGGACGATTCGAGAAGATCACAATCAACTTGAGAGCTGGAATAGCATCGATCGGACGAGCTAGACAAGAGCTAGATACACCATTCTTTCGGCAGGCCGTACAGACTGCCAGAAGTGGCAGAAGATGAGCCGTCTTGCCGACTCCTCCACTGAGCTGAGTGTATGATGTGATGCACAGGCGCACGTTTTCGGACGGATTAGGTAAGAATCATATCATTCAATCTTTGAAGCTAGGTAATCATTTATTCCGTCTTTTGAAATAGTATAGACGCTGTAAAACCTCAAGTATTCTTACTGCATCCTAGGCTCAAATATTCCGCAGCTCAGTGCCGCGGCCCTGGATCCACTGCGGGAGGCCGCACACAATGCTACACATACACTACAATAAGGGTATCAACTAGATCCACGAGTTGGGTCCTGTCAGTCCACGTTCAACATGGTCGACACAAGCCCTACTTGACATGCAAGTCTAAGACCAGGAACCTCATCATTCTCGATCATTCTCGACATCCGTCAGTCTTTTACACTCAAGCACTGACCCGCTCCTGACCAGCCTTGGCGACCGCAATCAAAGCGTCCGTCACGTCCTTGGGCTTCGACAGGAAAGGCGAGTGCGACGTCTTGAAGCGGAACGTGAGGGTCTTTTCGCCGAGCGCGCCGACCATGGCGTCCTGGATGGACACGGGGAGGGCCTTGTCCTCCTCGCACACAAAGTACGCGCAGTCGATCTCGTGCCACGGCTCGTAGGTGACCTTGCCGTGGAAGACGGGCGACGACTGGTGGTGCAGGTCCGCGACGGCCTTCTTCTGCAGCTCCGGCTCGACGTCGTGGTACATGACGTCCTCGGGGTTGGCGATGTGGACGTAGCCGCTCTCTGTGCCCATTTCTCCACCCAGCTGATGGAAGAGGTCAGCCTATATGTTCAAGGTCAAGTGTAGCCCGTGGACTTTTGCCATGTACTCACATTTGACGGCTGCATCCACGGCAGCCAATTGTTACCGAGCTGGTTCAAGATGCTGACGCCCTTGGGGTTTACAAAGGCGGAGATGTACACAAACATGGTGACTCCACCCTTCTTCCCCTCCTTGGCCCTCTGCTTGTACCCTAGGCCCTCGACGGCGTTGGCGCCGACGAGGCCGCCGTACGAGTGGACGCCGAGCACGATCTGCTTGCCCTCGTCCGCCAGCCTCTCGAGGACCGCCCGGGTCGCCGCCACGTCGTCGGCGAGGCCCTTGCTCGGCGGCTCCGCGCCGACCGTAGGGTACGACACGTACACGGTCTCGTAGCCCCGCGACACCAGGTCGTCGCGCACGATGTCGTAGCAGCTCGGCTGGTGCCATGCGCCGGGGATGAGAACAATTGTGGGATTGGCCATTTTGGAAAGAAATATCAATATTCAAACTGTTTCTCTTGTTTCAAGCGAAAGGTAATGGTTGTTTATGGTGAATGAGACTTCAAAAAGACTCCCCTCTCCTGCTTATATACATGGACTTGTCTATCAGATACGACCATGGATCTACAGATGACATCCCATTTTCGTCGGTCGGACCCCTAGCATTCAATGGTTCTTGCTGGAATATGGGGAACATGCTGGGGAAGATGGACGGAATACCTCGAATAGGTGATAGCGGGCGGGGTTGTTCAAGGATCCTCCTGAGAATCGTTGAATAGTGGACTGCTATGACTGGGGGAGAGTTCAACGGTCGTCCCACTTGTCAGGTTCTCGGAATAGTGTCAACTTGGACACTGTCAAGCATTCAAGCATTGTGGTCATATGAGCAACCCTCGGCTGCGGACCGAGTTCTTGCCAGAAAAAATGTCCGTAAATCCGGCATTACGATGAAAGTGATTGGTCGGGCTCTACGCTAACGAGGAACCATATACTAGTATAGCATAGAACGAACTGCCGGACTGAGACTCCGGGGTAATAGGACTGCGCTCAACCCCGGAATTCCTGGCCGCTAGCGATCGCCTCGAATGCGTCTGTCGTGTGTTCCCAAATTGCATCACTCACACGGCGCTCCCGTAAGCCTTTGTTGTAGGAAGACGGAGGTATAATTTCTCCGTATTGGCTGACCCGGTACATGCCTCCGCCAAGCGTACCATCTGCTGCCACAGCGACTCCAACACCAGAATCAGTCTTGTTGTGTTGTTCTTGCATGGTTCCGCGGGCGGGGAATCTGTCTGAGGCCAGAAACGTGATCCGGTCGCCCGTCTCTTCGGCGGACACGGCTATCGTCAGACGTATGATGGGCACCACGAGATAGCGAAACAACAAGTTGAACCACGCCGGAAAAGCCGTCTGGCCAAAGTTGGTGATGACGTACCCCGGATAGAGGTGGACGAGGGCAAGTTTCCCGGGGTGTCTGTTTGCGAGCTGTTCCATAAAGAAGGTCGTCATGTTGCTGAGCTGGGATGACGCTCGTCGAAGACCGAGGTTGCCCGGCTTGCGGCAGCTCATGTCCTCGGTGTCAAAATCGCCCTCGAGGTTTGGGTTCCAGACTGAGACGACGCGTGCTGGCAGCGGCGACTGTAGAAGCAGTGGCAGTAACTGGATGATGCAGCGCATTCTCGAGTAGTAGAAGAGCGACATTGTCTCATCAAGTCCCTCTGCGGTGTCTGATTGTGTAAGTCATTCTATACAATGCGCTCTGCAACATGGTATCTTACCTTTTCGTTTCAGATTCAAAACGCCTTGGGTCATGACTAGAAAGTCAATTCTCGGGTCCTGGCCACTTCTCACTGCTTCGTCTCGCTCCCGCGCTGAGATGTTGGCACAAACTCGGTCGACGTCCTTGAGTAGAGCCAAGTTTTCTGCCGCGACGAAAATGAATTGGCCATGTGGGCAATGCTGGATGCAAGAGGCAATGATGCGTTCTGCTGCAGCCTTGTTTCTTCCCACAATGTACATGCGAAGTCCCTTGCCTTCGGTGCCATTTGTCTTTGCCAGCCCAAGGGCACCGAACTCGCCAATACCAGCTGTGCCGCCAATGAAGACGGCCACGAGAGACTGGCGTTTGACCAGAGCGGCGTTGGTCTCGCGTACAATGTCAAGGCTAACCATGGTGTATAAAGTTCATCCGAAAAGAACAGAAGAGATTCTTTAAGATGCAAGACTTGGGACGTGAACGTGCAGTCTCTGGGCTTTTTGACATTTTCACAGACATAACCATAATTCAAAGCCATTGCAACAAGATCCCGTTCCTCCATCTCAAATGTCAATATAGCCAAAGCCGAGTCCGATGTTGTCTACGTAGAATGTGGCGTAAAGTTCATCCGTCGGGATTCGTAGTGCTCGCCTTTGATTGGTGAAGAACGACTATTACTACGTGTCTCAGCTGGACATTTTAGGTAGTCGGGGGGACTGATGAAGCGAATGCGACCGGGTTTCAGAGCACAGGCTTATTTCCGGTTTTTTCGTTATCACAATCAACTTAACTCCGGTACAAACTGCTCCGAAATCCAAGGCCATATCGAATGAAGTCAGTATTGATCTAGCATATGAATCTCTCTTCCAGAACTTTTACTCTGACCATGTGTTGTACAGTCCCCCCCATAGAGGTTATGACGGAGTGGTCGACTGCAGTGCTACTCTTAGAAAGTCCAGTGAGTCGAGCTAGAGCGCCTGGCTTCGATTGCGCTTCGACTGGGTACAATGCAATCTCGAGTCGACTTCATAGTGCCAAAGGGACAAAGAGTGACACGATGAAGCACCATTGTTCCTTCCCGCCTTGTTTCCTTGTTGCATAGAAATCTTGTCCGGAACAAGCCTTTGTCTGAAAGCAAACATAAGAGGCACGTGCAGGTCTGCATGGAACAATTCTATTGACTGATCACACAAATTTCTCCTTCAGCTGTTTGCGCCTGTTTGTGGATAATTGGACAGGACTATTTGCTACCGGTCGCATTTATTATATAATATCTCTCGCAGACAATGGCAGTCCTAGTCCAGTCCATGCCACTGGAGTGCGCACCGCTTCTGACAAACCCGGCGCCGCTTGCGTACAACACCATGAGCAAGCCGAGGATCACTGTAGACACTCGACAGGTCTTTGCTTTGCCGCCCATGTTGAACATGGACAGTGTCCAAGGGAACAGTCGAGCTGGCTTTGAGGATTCCCCGATCATGTCCGCGACAAGTTCGACGAGGTCGCCAAACTCGGCGTGCTGCGAATTTTGTCGCCAATACAACATGGCCCATGGCGACCACTCGGGCTGGCTTCACCGTATTGAACTTTCACGGGATTCTGATGTTGATCTTGAAGCAAACAGCCTAGAGCGCCCACGGCAGTGTCGTTTGAAGCGCATCCGAGACTGCTGCAGCACAGAAACTCTAATGCCGGCCATTGAGTTCTTTATCAAGTTGCAAATGAGACTCCTGGCAATCATGGTGCCTCTGCTACTGTTGACAGCTCTTTACGTCTTTCTTAGGCAGGCTCCTCAAGGATACGTAGGTGAGGTTTTTCTTGATTCCATATTGCAGAAGTAAATAAAGCCATTATAGGCGCCATGCGGGACAATTGGCAGCCACTACTTAATAAACTTTGTTCCATAAGACATCTTGCCTATACGATTTCTTCGATTCTTAAGATTCTATTTTGGCCTTATGAGAACATACCCTTATGCAAACCAAGTAGAGTTCCTCTTGATTGTATGATATTCAATGACTGCCTCGAATAAAGATACTGGCTCTCGGAAATAAGGTCGGACATAAGCAATACCAGTTTCAGCACGAAGCCGCCTGACCACGGACTGGGGAAACCCCCGGCAGTGCTCGTCATAGATGGACGGTGGCTTCTCTAGTACAGTAGCACGAGACATCGACATTTCCCCAATACCAGCGCCTGTATTTACTGCTAACTGATTTGATAATGATAATGGCCGTCACTGATACGACTGCTAGAACCACGGCGCAGACGTTCAGTGTAAGCGACCGCGCTAAGCTGCGGTCGACACTGTCAGACTCCAGCGCGCCGGTCCTGATCCACCTCAACGCCGACACAACCTGGTTGTTGAGCCTGCCGTACCCACCGTCGGCCGAGCGACCGGCGGGCCGGGCGCGGTTCAACATCCTCCTCGACCCATGGCTGCAGGGCCCCCAGTCGGACGTTGCCTCGTGGTTCTCGACGCAGTGGCACCTCGTCGCGCCGAGCGTGCGGACGATAGGCGAGCTGAACGCGCTGCTGGCGGAGTCGGAGCGCGCAGCGGTTTCGCATGACGGCGAGCCGGCCGGGAACCCCATCGCCGCTCACATAGATGTGGTGGCTATATCGCACGAGTTCACGGATCACTGCCATCAGGCAACACTGAGGGAACTCCCGCGCACCACTCCCGTCCTCGCCACCGAAAAGGCCGCGGACCTGATCCGGTCCTGGAAGCACTTTGACAAGGTCGTCACCACGCCGGGCTTCTCGTCGTCGACGGCAGACTGGCAAAAAGCGCTGAGCGTGGCGCCGCTCCCATCGTGGGTCGGCATAGGCCGAGTCGTGACTGCGGGGAATGCCCTCTACTACCACTCGGCCGTCATGCTCGCCTTCAAATCGTCACTCGACGACTCGCAGCCGCGCGCCGTCATCTATTCCCCGCACGGCATCAAAGGCTCCGACCTGGACGCGGTCAAGAGCTCCGGCATCCAGACCGTGGCTCTTCTGCATGGCCTCCACGACGTCAAGATTTGGATGACCAAGCAGCTCAACCTCGGCGCGCTCAACGGGCTCGAGGCGGTGCGCGCGAGCGGCGCAAAGTACTGGATCGCCACGCACGACGAGGTAAAGAAGGGCGGAGGCTTCATCGCGCCGCTGCTGCGGCGGACCCAGTATACCGTGTCTGATGCCGTGCAGAAGGAGACCAAGTCGATGGGCGAGCGGGCGCCAGATTATGAGTTTGTCGAACTAGGTTCGGGTGACGGCCTGCTGTTGGAATGAAATACATAATAATACAGATCAAATAACTTCAAGTCTTGGCATATCTGCTTCTGCTTCTCAGATGTTTCCCGTGTCGAAAGAGGAGCAAGGGAAGCGGCATCATTGCCAACGTAAGAAAGGCAAGCAGACTGGACGCCCAGTTATAGCCCAACTTGTTGTACATCTGAACCCCGAATAGAGGAGAGGCGGCTGTCACATCATGGTCAGCTTTGGTCTGTGCAATTTCAACGTGAATGCTGTATGTTTTACTCACCTCCAAATACACATCGCGTAAAATTGTTAGCCGCAAGTGCTGCTGTCGCATAGGCGGGATAAGCATCGACTAGAAACCCGGATACGCCTGTCAAGACGAGCAGAGTTCTGCGGCGGGGTCAGTCAAACCCATCTGCTACAAGTCAATTGATCTTGCTTACCCCATCCCGAATATACCAGAGCCTATGATTGGCACTATCCAGTGTACTTTTGAGTACATGGTCCACGCAAAGCAGAACAAGCCGACTGGTACGAGAACCGCGCCGATGACTGCAGATGGGAGCTGCAACTCAGGTTCCGGGGTCCCTCCATTTTCTTTGAGCATCTTTGTGTGCACGCGAAGCCACATGGGCTTGGTGAATGATGCAACAATCATTCCGATGAGAAGGCCCAGATTGGCAAGTCCGACCTGCCACAGGCTGAAGCCATATACATTGCCGAAGACGAGGGGATAGACTGGGACCAGAAGATACAATATGCCGATCAGAACCGCCGAGTAGAAAGACAGCATCAGACATATTGGCTCTTGCGTCAGGAACCGTAACGACCGGAAGGCTGAGGTGGCAATCTCTGCCAAGATGGACTTTTGCGAAAGTTCCATAGCTGATATCCACCTGCTCTCGCCAGTCGTTTCACGCAGATGTCGTGCTTTTGTTCGTAACATGGTTGGATCTGATCGATTATCAGCTCTCCGAAGCTGGCACTTCCGACATGGCTTCGTTACTCACGATGGGTCTCGGGCATCAGCACGAAACTGCAGACCATCATGAGCCCGGCCCAGATGAGCATGAACTAGAACAAAAGAATCAATAATGGCGACACAGTTTCAATCTCGTGTAGCACCAACACAAAAAGTCCATCGCCAATCGACATGGAAGTTGATGAAGTCGCCAAGTAACAGACCGAAGCACGGGCCTAATATTCATTGTGAGTATGGTTTTTGCGGATGCGCCTCGTTAGATTTGTAGCGTACCTATACAAGAGCTCACGAATACAATGGTCGCAGGCGCTTGTAATTCATTCGGGTTGAACAGATCACTGGCCGTACCACTGCTCGCACTCAAGAATTGCGCTACCAGCAAGCCCGCCGAAGAAGCGAGTCTATGTATACAATGTTCAGCATCATGTATATTCAAACGCACAGTATCGACGACCTACTATAATTGCGGTTTCCACATTCTTAGCTACAGCGGATGGAATAAGCCATATGAAAAACATCGCCCTGTTTTGTTTCAAGATGAGCGTGTCGGTCCCGCTCGACTTTGATTCTATTCGCTTACCACGAGATGATCAATACGGGTCGCCGACCGTGAAACTCAACGAGGGGCCTTAGAAAGAGAGGCTCTAACGCCACTGTATGTAAGCCGCATCAGCAACACGAAACATGAGCCTTGGCATTGAAATGATATGTATACTGACAGCCGAGTAGGTAGCTGGACAAACCCAAAGTTGCCACGACGGCCGATACTCCCAATTCAGCGGTGATTTGGTCGAATGTAGATGTATATATCGTGCTCGTGCATGTGCTATGGGAGAGATCAGTATATATGCAGGAGAACATACACTATGGAAGTTGTAGGGCGATGCCAGTACACGAGAGACATTCTTTTTGGGACTGTTTGACTTACACACAGATAGTCCCCGTGGCAACAATGATTACGAACACCCACTTATGCAGCAGACTTCGATTTCGGGGGCAGAATGGGTCCTTATCGCCATCCCAGCAGACCAGGAACTGATCATCAACCGTCTTTGCGGCACCGACAGCTTGCTCATTGTTGTTTATTGCCATTCAGGGAGGCCTGAAAAGTGTGATGCGTGTCACTAGGTAACCAGGCTCATATTAATTTCGGCAATACAGTCGTTCATCGAGACGTTATCTATATAAGAAGTATCTAAACGGAAATGCCGGACACTTTGCGCAGTCATCTAGCGATCAAAGTTCTCCTGTTTGACCATTTCTTCGCAATGCCTCAAAGGACATCACGCGATGAGTTCGGGATCCAGGCGGAGGCACGACTGGGATGCATCCCGAAGTACGGGTTTGATGTTATATCTGTACATGAAATGGAAGTATTTGTACGTAGTAAGTGGCTTTCTTGTAAGAATTAGTCCGGCAATTCTTCGCTATTAGAATGCAAGAGTTCGAACACTCCTGTTTTGGGGACTCGATTTCTGGACGAACATCACATCTCGGTGCGATGGACAGAAGCTTGGCCTCCCGCTGAAATCCATAACCGCCGTCATCAGCAGAATCCGATGGAGAAGCCCACGATTGTGTACCTTGATGTCAGATAGGCCCATATCTTATAGCTCTTGACAAACCATTTTTATCTCCCCTGATTACTCTCGGATTAGTCTTGCCTTCGCTTACGAAATCTTCCACAGTACTCCATTCGTCCTTGTCATAGCATGTCCGTCCGCTTTGAGATACTAATAGTCAGAACCTTATCGGGATTTGGTGACCAGATGCCGCGGGATGGCGCCGCACTACGGGATTGACTGATTGGCATGATTCGCCCCTCGGTCGCTGCCGTTGTTCCTCGATTCACGTACTATACCTATTTGCAGCAGAGATTGCTTTGCAGTGCACAACGATTCGCCCCCCAGAAATCGGTCTTCGGAAACACAAGATCCACAGCCACTATACGCTCAACTAGTCCTCCTGTACCTTGATTATCTAAAACCGGGACCTCTTCTGCCCGCAGTCTTGACGTGGACTGGCCAGCCAGGTTGGTAATCATGCTGCTTGAATGGCTTCAATATCCAGCAAACCTTGACCAGCTTTAGAAATGAACCTGATTCATGAGCATCTGTTGGTATTGTATATATAGAAGTAATAATCCCACGCATCCAATATTCCGAATTCATCATCACCTCATCAGCTTCACTCTCTATTATTTGCTAGATCTGTTACAGCTACCGTAACCAAAGCCAGCGGCTGTTCCCCATTCTTTCATAGAAATACGTAAACACAGCATCCACCAAGATACACGCAGGCATACCATGTCGGGCTCCAAGCTGTTCGAGCCGCTCAAAATCGGCAACATGACCCTGCAGCACCGAGTCGTCATGGCCCCGCTGACCAGATACCGAGCCGACCAGCACCACGTCCCCCTGCCCATCATGAAGGAGTACTACGGCCAGCGCGCCTCGACCCCGGGCACCCTGCTCATCACCGAGGCCACCTTCGTCTCGCAGCGGGCCGCGGGCGACGCCAACGTCCCGGGCATCTGGACCAGAGACCAGATCGCCGCGTGGAGGCAGGTCACAGACGCCGTCCACGCCCGGGGCAGCTACATCTACGTGCAGCTCTGGGCCCTGGGCCGCGTCGCCAAGCCCGACGTCGCCGAGGCCGAGGGCTTTACGATCAAGGCGCCGTCGCCCATTGCGACCGACGGCCTGCCAGCGCCCCAGGAGCTCACGGCGGACGACATCGAGGCCCTCGTCGCGGACTATGCGCAGGCTGCCAGGAACGCCATGGAGGCAGGGTTCGATGGCGTAGAGCTGCACGGTGCCAATGGGTATCTTATCGACCAGTTCATCCAAGACGTGTCGAACCAGCGCACCGATCAATACGGCGGCAGCGTCGAGAACCGGTCGCGGTTCCCTCTACGGGTCCTCGAGGCCCTTGTCTCAGCCGTTGGGTCCGACAGAGTAGGACTGCGCCTCTCCCCGTGGTCCGACTTCCAGGGCATGCGCATGTCGGATCCCGTCCCTCAGTTCACCCACCTCGTGACAGAGGTTAAAAAGCTCAAGCTCGCGTACCTCCACATCATCGAGGCCCGCATCTCCGGCAACACCGACAACGGATGGACCGACTCAAACGACTTCATCTTCAAGGCCTGGGGACAAACATCACCCGTACTCATTGCAGGTGGCCTGAAGCCGGACAGTGCCCGGACGCTCGTGGATCAGGATCATGGAAATAAAGAGGTGGCTGCCGTCTTTGGTCGATACTTTTTGGCGAACCCCGATCTGCCGTATCGTATCAAGCAGGGTCTGGAGCTCAATGCATATAACCGGGATACCTTTTACGATGCAGAGAGCCCTGTGGGATATATCGACTATCCGTTCAGCCAGGATTGGCTAGCTGCGCAAGCTTGAAGTGCAGACTATGCTGGGAGTCTTTGACAGTTGGTTATGCATTGCGACTAGAGTAGAGCAAGACTTATATCTAGACAATAGAGTTGCAAGAAGGCGTTCCAATGCAAAGGCATGAGAGATTGATTGCCTGAAACCGAGAGCCCAGAGCATCTACCACACGATATGGCGGTGCCCCATTCAGCCGCACATTTGTAGTGCCGGAATGCCAATGAAAGATGCCTGTCTTGACTAAATCATTGGGGAGATCTATGTGTAACTTCACCGCAGGTCATCAGATTAACGTTCAGATTAGCCAAGAACTGAACTTATACCAGTTGAAATGTTTTGCAGAGTAAAGGCTGATCCGGTATGTCATGCGAGTAGTGTAAACAATGGTCTTACTTCATGATGCTCTCTACCAAAAAGCAAACAGCTTCTAGGTTCAATCTCAGCTGAAAGTCCACCAATCACATAAATATCTTTGCCAACTCATTTCTTTCTCAGGGACTCTACTATGATTGGATTCAAGCTCCAAGTTGCCAAGCTCGAGTTGCCAATGGCGATTTCCATATTAGGGAGGTCTCATCGTCGCATTGTGGATAGGTCACACTCCCGCCACTTCTATACTTGGCATTACTTGGCAACTCGAACACCAAAAACAGCAAGCACGAGTTTGATCATGTCCAGAAGAAGACACAACCTATTAGACTTGCAACAATAGTGGTTTTAATGAGTAGCAGTATATAATCTAGACAACTAGCTTTGAGTCTATGTTGTATACATGCTTCTGAGCCTGCTGAGGCTCAACTCTTGATATACTCGAACCCTCTCCCTTGATATAATTGCCAAGCACGCGCCCTGATCCCCAACAAGGTCACACTACCTTATCTAGGAAAATGCTAAGACTTGACTCTCCACCACCAATTCGCTTCCCCTGCATGAAATACACAACCTATAGGCGCGCCGCTCTTTCGTAGGCGGCCACTCGCCACGCGCTCTATCCATCTTGCACAGGAACATGTTTGCCCAGCCTTTGACGAGAAAGCGTCTCTTATGTTGACCCGGCGGCATCCGATATCATGATGTTCATAAACTTGAGACGCATCGGGAAGGTTCGTTGCTATTCTTGACAAGCCTCGCGAGAGGCAATGGAGTCACTTGTTCTTGGTCTCGTCCTCGAGCAACCTTCCTAAAGTACGCTCAACTGTGCACAAGTTTTCCGTCCCATCTCGTCATGTATAAGAGAGGTCCCGGGGCGTCATAAGTGGCCCTCAAGGTCATCCCAAGTAGCACTCCCTCCTCCACAAGAACACACACATACTTGAAGCTTCTTTGTCTAGCCAATCAGCAATCATGCAGCTCAAGTCCATGGTCGTCTCGGCCTTTGTGGCCTCGGCCGCCGCCAAGCAGCGATGTGCCGCCCCCGAGCCCACCGCGGAGCAGCTCGACATGGCCGTGCAGATGTCCATCCAGGAGGCTGAGAACTCGTTCTCGACCCAGGCCACCATCGAGACCAACGTCTACTTTCACGTCGTCGCCTCTGGCACGACCGAGGCCGCCGGCTACCTGAGCGTAAGTGATCGCCGTCGCCCGGCCCAAGGTGCATGAGGCTCACACGTGACTACAGAACTCCACCCTGGATGACCAGCTCGACGTCATGAACACGGCGTACGCGCCCCACGGCATCTCGTTCGTCGACGCCGGCCGCGACTGGACCGTCAACTCGGTCTGGGCCCGCGACGGCGCCGAGACGGCCATGAAGACGGCGCTGCGCAAGGGCACCTACGCCGACGTCAACATCTACTTCGTGTCGGACCTCGACGCCTTCGGCTACTGCTACCTGCCGCAGACGGTCTCGAGCAACGCCGTCCTCGTCCAGGACGGCTGCACCATCCTGGCCAGCACCGTGCCCGGCGGCGCCGAGACCGACTACAACTACGGCTACACGGTCGTGCACGAGGTCGGCCACTGGTTCGGCCTGTACCACACCTTCCAGGGCGGCTGCGGCGCCGTCGGCGACTCCGTCGCCGACACGCCCCCCGAGAGGACCGCCGCCTCCGGGTGCCCCGCCACCCGCGACACGTGCACCGGCGGCGGCGTCGACCCCATCCACAACTACATGGACTACTCTGACGAGTACGTTGTTATCTTGTCTCTGCTTTCTTGGGAATATGATTTACTGACATGTTTATAGCACTTGCTACACCGAGTTCACCGCCGGTCAACAGACACGCATGTACAACCAGTTCAACGCTTACCGCGCCAGCTACCAGTAAATGGCTCGCAGCTCGTCGCGCGAAACTTGTGGTCATTTGGGAGTTGACGAGGAGACTTGTTGTGGGATCATGGTGGAGGGAGTTGAACATGTTGTCGATACTGTTCTCATTCAAAAATAAAAAGAAATTGTACATATTATGAGATAGCACTTATATAAGCCTGGCTATTCTACAAACCTTGCAGGCGTGAGCCACAATGCTCGACCACACTCGTATTTCAAGAATCTGTTGAGGCTGAAGTATTCACAATAAACTGACACAGCTGAGCCAACATCGGAATTCCATTTGCGAAAAAGGTGAAATGCTTAGCTGCCCGGCAAAGCAGTAATCATGACGAGATAGAGCCCGAGTGAGGCCATTTATGATTGCCCCAAAAGCGCAAAAAAATATTTTCGAGGTTTAATTTCGAGGGGGTTTGAACACTGGGCCTTCAAGTTTGAAGGGTTTATTTGACTTTTTACCATTCGACCACCATCCTATTGCCCGAACGCGAAGGTAGATTGCTTGTCGGTCCTTATAAGTCTGCATCTCCTGGCCTGGCCGAGCAACCGCAAGCCGTGCCGGGCGCGATTGAAAAAGGTGTTGGAGTTGGTCACTACGGTAACAGATCCAGGCCGATGGGCTGATTCAACACATGTTGACGAAGTAGATCAGTGAGATGCGGCCGCCTTTTGAGGCTGGTATGGTGTCGGTGCTATACGCATTGAAAACCGTCTTCTAGCCTCAAGGCGAGCTGGCCTTTTATGAAGACACTTTGGTTCAATTCGTCTGCCTGTTTGAAATAGTCCAGCAAGTTCAGCTCTGGGCATGAGCCACCTGGAATCTGGTGATAACTCGTTTCGTTGGCCTCTTGTTATTCCCGGGGTGGATCCTGGTCACTTCCGGACATCTCGTCTCTACCTAACTCTAGCTTCATTCTTCAGATGACAGTTCTCACTTTGGCGCAGGCAGCCATATTATCGACATCTATATAAACCACATCTCGAATTGACGAAACCTTGGCGAGCAGCAGGCATGCAAGCCACCAGTCAATCACAACCGCCGAAATGTCCAACTCAAAAGACGTCAAAATGTTCCCCTTCCCCTCCAAATTGACCTGGGCCCAGAACTGGACCCTCTGGCTGCGCAACCAGCTCATCCGGCGCGGCATCCGGTCCTCGGCCACGCCCGCGTCGCGCCTCTTCGACGCCGTCCCCGCCCCGCGGCGCATCCTCCTCCTCGGCCTCGACGCCGCCGGCAAGTCGCACCTCCTCCGCCGGCATTTCTCGCAGGACGGCGGCCGGGACGTGCTGGAGCACATGTTCATCGTCTGCTTCCACGTCGAGGAGGTGCGCTGCGGCAACGTGGCCTTCTGCGCGTACGACACGTGCTGCAGCCGGCCCGGCGGGGTGCGCAGGCTCGAGCGCAGGATGCTGGCCGAGGCCGACGCCGTCGTGTGGGTCGTCGATTCGAACGATGTAGACCGTCCGTACGAGGGGCGGGAGGAGTTCGATATGCTTCTGAACCACGAGAGTGAGGGTTTGGGTGGGGAGAAGCCGGTGCTGCTATTGTTCAACAAGTCTGATTTACCTGTGAGTGTGATGGACGATATCTCGTTGATAAAGACAATCACTCTGATTTCTTGGCTGCAGAATGCAATGGGCATGGCACACGTCGACCAGCAATTTGGTACTGCATTGGAAAAACTAAACTCGGTAAGAATCCTACACGATCAAGTTGTAGTCAAGATGACTGACTTCTCTTTAGTATGCCGTGAAATCCTCTGTCGTCACGGGTGAAGGCTTGTTGGACGGATTCAAATGGTTGAGTGATAGATTGCAGGGCAAGCCGGTCGAAGAAATAAACGAAAAGGCGCCGGCTAGCACATCCATATCACGAGAAACGGAGAAGTCATGAGTCATATCTTCATTATCTATCGACAGAATTACAGGAGCACCTTCTGGCTCTCTATGCTCAATATGTGCGTGGTCCATCTATATATGGGGGAGGTATACCGAAAACAGTGCTATACAACATCCTTCCGCAGATTAATTCCAACGCAAGGAGGCCAACGAGCTTCCAAGTCGTATGAAGACCCGGCCTATGCAAGTCACAAGGTGTGTGTCATTGATACACGTTGTGCAGAAATGGTATCTTCAAATAGACGAATCCATGGCAATCCCTGGATCGCAAATCTAACGCAACGAGCGCAGCCAATCTCCAATTCAAGGAAGAATATATATCACATGTCTTCGGCAGTCTGGTCTGCATTGTGATTGTGGTAGATGAAAAGCAGAAGATGGCTATCTTCTGACAAATGCCTGGCGTATTGAATCCGCCGATATGCGATTCCTACGCCCTATGAAGCTGAAACCAGTCTCTCACATGGCGTGATACTGTGGTGTGGTCTCGATAATGCTGCCTTCTCTGGAGCGTTTTCCATTGCTCGAGACATGGAAGTGATACTGAGGAGCGTAGACAGGTCTATCATCATCAACGACATGAGCTTGGCGGGGTGCAGTAGGGCGTTGGCCTCTGAGCCCTTCGGCGAAACCAAGATCATACGAGTCGTCGTCGCTCACGACCTCCTGCTTAGGGGGCGCTCTGGACTTGTGGCTGCGGCTGCGAGAGGGCTTAGCTTCGCGATGTCTGCGCTCGTTCTGTCTCTTGTCCCGTCGGCTGTTGTACACTGTAGTCTTCTCGTTGTTGCTTCGCTTGTAGGACATGTTGTAATTGGTCTTCTTGGACTTTCTTCGGCGGCGGCAGCAGCATAGAAGAAGCAGCAGGAGCAAGAAGGCCAGACCACCAACGACACCACCGACAATCGCGCCGACATTGGTGCTGTTGCTGCTTGTAGATGTGCTGGCGCCGGTGGTGGAAGTGAGCGGATCGACTGTGCTAGTCACAACAACGACAGTACCGTCGCTAAGGGTAGATGTGGATGTGGACAGGGAGGCTTGCGTAGCCGACTCTGATGCCTCGGCAGCTGACGACTTTGAGGCCTCTGATGCCTTGGAGGCGGAGATGGAAGCATCAATGACAAACTGCGGCTCGTCGAGCATGGTCGTAATGACCGTAGCAGTGCCACATCTTAACTGCGAACGATGTGGGAGTCCGGTCCAGAGATAGGTGACGCAGGCCGGCGCCGCGGCTTCGCTGCTGCAAAGGAGGTCAGGCACTAGATCTGTGGGAGATGAATGTCTATCGACTTACCAGCATCCGGTTTCAGGGCCACTGTCGTCACAGAATCCTTGCTGGTAGGCCGAACGGTCCAAGCAGGAAACGAAGAAGGGCTGGTAATCGCCAGAAACACAAGCCACTGCGTTGGCATCGTTTGTTGCGCAAACAAAATCATTGTCGCAAGTCCACGGATATGCTATGGCAATATCAGTATGCGAGGCTTGATTACATAGGGCCCTTGCGAGACCTACATGATGTTCCAGAGACCCAGCCGCAGGTGGCCGAGTTGGTCCAGTCCGTGGTGGCGTCCCGTCGAAGCAAGTCGAGGACAACTTCACCCTTGGATCTGTGGCCGGGTGCCTGAGTGGGCTTGGGAGTCCAACCGGAGGTGACATCAGCGATCTCTGAAATACCGGTCTCCTGGGGCGGCTTCCAGGTCGGCGTCGAGCGGTCGGTCCATCTGAGCCAGGCAGCACTTGTGCTGCCAGCAGCGCAAGCAATCAACAAGAGGGAGCGCATGGTGTTGAGTTGTCGTCGGATTTATAGAGGCTGTTTGGGCGTGTCAAAAAGACGCGCAAGTATATACAAGGCAAGATCTGACGAACGAATCACCAGTATGTACAGCTTGGTGACGGTGCTGGTGAACCTCAAAGGTGCCGATGCAGTTTTGTAGGTGATCGTGAATGGCCAAAAGGGCCAGTTGAGAAGGTGACCAAAACTGCGGGTTTCTCCCAAGTGCAGCTCGATTGAGGGAGGCAGAAATAAAGTAAAAGACTGCGCAATGGAAACCAAGAGGCTAATCCAATGCCGAATGGGATATTGTTTGGTTCAAGAGCCAGTCGCGTTGACTGGGTGGGCGCACCGCAAGCTTCACGGCGAGGTGACAGGTCCGGCTGTCAATAATACAAGTTGATCAAAGTATGGTGGGCAACGCCGCAGCAACCAGGCAACGACAAACACTGACAAGTCCAAGGCCACTGTCCAAAGCAGTCAAAGGATGAAAGGATGCAAGAAGAGAATGTTACAGATTTTGTGAGCTGCCTGTGAAGAAACGTTCAGCTGCAGCGCCTCCTCAGGCAGATATCAGACGGACAGGGAGGTATTGAAATGGCCAAGGGCGCCCAATCAGACCAGACCCGAGGCAGCCGGGTCTGGAGGGACTTTGGAGGTCCAGAAGCGAGAGATCTGCTTCATCTTCCGTCGCGATCCAAATGATACGTCAAAGTAGATTCGATCCTGTGGCGTGCACTTTGCAAAGCTTTGCTCGTAGCCAAGCGAAACCCACCTTCACGACGGTACCAATGCCCGTCTACAATTTGGTAGGCTCCGGGACCCCTGCCAACCCCAGACGGTCGGTGGGGCCTGCGGGTGATCCTCAGCGCCGACCAGTGCCTGGTTTCGGCGACCGGGTGCCCTGGGCCAATGATATTTTAGCGTCTAGCGCTGGCGTCTTCCCCGATCTCTTCCCAAGGCGGTGGATGAGTCAAAGAATTTGACGATTCTTATTGATGCATCGCATTTCATGGAGAGCTGTGAGGAACAAGTCAAGGAACACGGGCTTCTGTCTTTCGTTCACATTTTGAAGGCAGAGGATGAGGATATTTGTAGTCAAGTCTGCTGCCTCTTCGCCTCCCATGATTGCCAAAAGAGTCCCAAAGCTGCCCGGGGCATGCAGCGGCGCTTATTGGATACCACGGTCCGGCGCTTAACAAAACACAGGACATGCCAAAAGAAATCTGCCTCTCCTGAAGGAAGAAGTGGTCGCATAGGTAAAATATGTGGCTCATGTACGACGTATATGGTAGCTATTCGAGGTCTGAACGGAAAGGCCGTGTCGCAATGCTTCGACGCAAGACCCAGGCCATACAGAATGACAGTTGTAACCTTTCAGCCAACATGCGTATGCCGGGCCTTTGATTGTGACTCCTTTCGTAGATTGTCCCAACACTGAAAGCTGTATACTCTGCGAAGAAACAAGCTCCAACACACTGGGAAAATGTTGTCGAGTTTCTAGGCATACAGAGTTCCCGTTTGTGGTGTCTGGACATTATGCTCTTCTGCTCCAAAGCCTAGATGCAAGACAGGCTCGTCATTGTCGGTCTTGATTCTATCGGCTAGATCAGGAGGCAGTGGCATGGCACCCCACCGTACTTTTCCTCTTGCCACCTCAGTGAGGTATTCTCGTTCGTCGATGTTTCTGGCTGGTGGTGTTTGATCACTCGAGTCACTTTCTCCTTCTACAATGGTGTGAGATTTTGTCTTCTCGCACGACAAACAAGAATGGCACTTACCTGGTTGACTTGCAACACTGGGAACATGACAGGCAGCCGACAGCACAAGACTATTTGTTCCGCCCATGACCATGTCATTCTTCAGCATAAAAAAGGCGAGAACGACTGGGGATAGTGCAAAAGCGAGGCCGAGGAGGAAAAAGATAAGCATACTCATGCCTGAGTAACTCATCAATATAGCTGCATCAGAAGAGACACCCATGTCTTGCGCAAGGTCTGGCCGAGTTACATTTTTTCCTTCCGATCCTGCACCTGTAGGCTGGTTAGTGAAGCCAATATCAAGTCTCAGCATGGCAATAATCGCCTACCTCCTTCAGCGATGATCACAAAAAGCGACTGAGATACAAGGCAATGGAGCGAAATGCTCACAATAATCAGCGGAACGCTAAAGCTATACGGTAGTTGCAATCTGTATGTGGATACCTGCTCGCCGGCAGGATATGACACTCGCAGAGGTACGTAAGTACGAGCATATGAATTCAATTCATGCTCGACCTGGAGTTGCGTGTGCAGCGCATTGACCGTGAGATAGGCGAGGGATAACATGAGCTGGGGAAAGTTGACGACAATCAGTATTCCAATATAATCTAGCTCCAGGCCGAAAAAGGAGAAAACGTTGTAGTCTTGGGCGTGGCCGAAGCTTTGGAGCCTATACAGTGTCAGAAACTCGGCAAATGAAATTTCCCTGTAAGATTTCCTTGCTCTTGCAGGACTGACTCACCCATCAAGACTGCCGGACATAATAACGGCGATTAGAAGAGCGACAAGAGAGAGGAAAATGGGAAAGTACACCTGAACCCAGAGAGCACGGGTGACTAAAGAATAAAGGCGCCGTGTCCTCACAATCCAGCGACGTGGACGCGTAGCAAAAAATAAATCAGGGTCACTGATTGCGTAGTACTCTCTCCTTGGGTCGCATTCAAGCTCTTGAGCTTCTGCAAGGCTTAGAGTACCGAGGCCCTGGGTGACCGGGTCGGGCTTTACGATGAATGATTCAATTGCATCGCCAGGGGTAATCAAAGATCCATCTGTCGACGTAGCCATGAGAATCATGCTTGTTGTGATTTTTATCCCGACGCAAACTATAGTAATAAGCATTAGGGAGTTGGATACTCTGACCTCACATGTCATCGGCAGCTCCGCAAGACAATGGTCAATCTCCAAATTCCGCGCTCCTTTTTGAGGCAGATACCCCTGATTTAGTTCTCTGATGGTAGGACCTCCATTGAATCCGGAAACAGTAAAGGTTAGAGGTGCGATAACGTAGTCACTCGTTTGATAAATGGGGTGCGAGGTGTTCATGCTGAATAGTCGTGAACATGAGTGCCAAAACCGGCTCGAATCCGCACTATCTTTCGAGACACTGCATGGCGTCCAGAACCATAGAGAGTTGATTTTGTCGGGCGGCACTATTGAGTCCCAAGTATTCGACAGGTTGCTTCCAGGTTTAAACCCAAATACTTCGTCTCGTCTCCATCCACGCGAATCGGTGGAATTGGGGCGGACAATGATGGCGACATTCTTGTATTTCATGCGGTATTTGTAAGGTCTGAACTCTTCCATGCAAGCATTCTTGTCAAGGAAATCCCAGTTTTGGCAGCCTCTTGCGGTTGCTGCAATTTCTTGTCGAATGCCATTAATCCCAGCATCCCAGTAGCCATCAAACCGCTCTCCGTATCCACGGCCGGGGTCTCGAAGCTGTTGCGCAGGGGAGAAAGTGCCGCTGATAGCCAGGCTAGCTCCGGGCAGCCAATAGCTTTGATTCTCGACTCCATTTTGGACGAAGTGATCAGTCGCGATAGTGACGTTCCAGGTAGAACTTTGGTATGTAGTACTGTAAATAGCGCTGTTAAAAAAGAGGTGTATGGGAACGCTGCTAATCAGCAGCATAGCCCAACACAACTGCTTTTTTCGTGACAGAACAGGAATATTTGCTGGCGAAGGAAGGCCAATACTGAGGGATCGAAGCCATGCGTGGTTGTAATCGATCTCCTTTCTGGAAGGGGAGCTTACAATCTGCATAAAGAAGTTGGACGAAGACAAAATACCCGTGGAGATGATGTTGAGACCTATATGATATACAGTGCTCAAAGTAGAAGCACGTTCACATGGTCCTTTGAATATCTTCGTTGAACCCAAGCCCTCTCGAATGTCACGCCTCGAATAAGATATTGCCAAGAATATAATAAGAGCTAGGCCGCATGTGCTTGCGAGGATAACATTCAGAGCACCTGTGCGAAGCCATCCTTGTTGTCGGAATGCGTGGAGAATCAGCATGGCAAAAGATCGAAACAAATTATGACGCGGTAGAAAGTGAATATTGGTGTTGGTTGTCTGGCCACCATTTTGGTCTTGAGCAAGAGCAGGAATAAGGCTGTCTCGGCTGTCGGTAAGAAGGCGAGAAAGGGTGGGTGTTGATATGCCGAGGGGTTGCACAACAGCTGCAGGCTGTTCAATAACCTGGCTTCGTATTCAGCTGATGTAACATGTGACCAGTACACCGTACAATCAAGCGCAATATGTGGCGTAGGTTGCGAACAAGAATAGAGAGCTTTTGACGAATCAGCGGTGTCAGGGTTGAATCCGTTTGCCCAGCTCAGGTGTGCTGCAATGCCTTGAATGCTGTGATACGTTGAACACCATAATCCCAGCCCAGAATCTGCATAAGGCTGTGCCGACTTCAAAGTCCTAGATGCACGACCCTGTTGAGTTTGTCCCGCAACCTCGTCATTCTTGGAACGACTGTCTTGGCGTGAACACATTTGGGCGCGTAGTAGAAATTATGTCATTGGACATGCCAAGCAAAAGTACCTAGATGCGGATTTCAATGATTTATAGCTGAAATTTTTGAGGGTCGTGCCGGCTCAAATAGGACACACCTCGCCATATGTAACACCTTGAGCACTGGTATATCTCCAGGAGAAGAACATCGCTCCTTCGAAATGAGGTCTCGATTTTCGCAGGAACATTATTCTCACACAATGATGAGGATAACACCGCATCAATCATTTTCTGATCTGGAGTTACAGACAATAGCTACTGCTGATGAAACAAGATCTGACGCGAGAGCGCTGCTGCGAGGCTCTGAGACCCATTCAGTCGATCACGAGTCAGTCCGTTCATCGAATGCCATAGATAATGCCCTTCGGTATCGTCCTTGGAGGCAAAGCAAGTATTTACGACTTTTGCGAGCTGTTTCCATGGTATTTTCGTTGTACTGGACAATCCATTTCATACCCCGCTATGCCAATTTTCCACACGCCAAATACCAGGCTGCGTTCGAATCTGGTGGAATGGGGACAGGCGTGTGGCAGGTAAGTCTTGAATCGAACTAAACCGAAAATACGTGTCGATACTCAAGCAGACCATTTAGATGATATATATTGTGTCGGTCATACCATGGGATGTCTCCCGAATACTGCACTCTCTTTACCATCGCCCTCCCGGATTCAATTTCGCCTTTGTTTTTTTTGTTGACTTGTGTATTGGGGTGGCATGTCTGGTCGATATGATTGTTACCGGAAATAGCAATATCAGAACTCCAGCAGTTTGGATCAATAGCGCCGTGCTCTTCAAAGTGCCTGCTTTGTAAGTATCCATACAGCAATGCTCCGGTGGCCCGAGACTAAGGACTACAGGATATTTAGTACTTTTGTTCCCCTACTTCATATTCGGCATTACTCAAGCTGGTGGAAGGATTATCGACGCTATTCCAAAAGAAAACCCCGGCTCGTCTTCACAGCTTCGGGATACCCAGTGGCAATATACCTTCCACAAGACTTGAGCGAGCTACTGGAAATGGAGAGACTCTCGATAGACTCGTTGCAAGAAGATCGAGACGCACAGGCTGGCGGCATGGAGCCTACAAGTCGCCACACTAGTGAAACCATGGAGGATTTCCATCAGGAGGAACTGGAATTTCAACCCTAGCCTCCACGACATACCCAGAATCGGTAATGCTTGGAGTGATGAGAGACTATCTTTTGGGTGTAGTGACCGGAGCATGATCTCTCCAGGTGAATCCAATGACGAGATCCTTCTCCATGTTTACACCAGACTGGGTGCAATACTACTCCGTACAATTCCAGCCCTGACAAATGCCGAATGCAACACTTCTAGCATGTCCGTCCATTCTCATTCTGAATACAACTGCCCTTCATGCGTACAACACACCCGTCTGTGGTGCCTGAACACCATGCTCTTCTGTCCCGAAACCTAGGTGCATGACGGGCTCGTTGTTGACCTCCATCTTCTCCGCCAGATCAGGAGGCAGAGGCATAGCCCCCCAACGCACGTGGCCTCTTGCTACTTCTGCGAGGTACTCTTTTTTGTCTTCATCACTGCTTCCTGATTCGAGACATGATCGAGTCTCTGCTGTTGCATCATTCCTGTTCCTCAGGGCTGAAGCACTCGAGAGCTGAGGGACGTGGCAAGCAGCTGACAAGACCAGGCTGTTGGTTCCCCCGACCACCATGTCGCCCTTCAGCTTGCGATATCTGAACAAGAAAGGCGCTATCGCGACGGCGGTGGAGACGCAGAAAAAGATGAGAAGACTCAACGCCGAGCAGCCGACCGCGATGGAGGCATTGTAGGAAACGCCCATGCTCTCGGCCAGGTCTGCATCAGTTGGCGGCATATATTCAGAGACGCCACCTAGCTATTGTTAGCTGGACAGAATACACGCGCTCGCCCAAGTCGGCGGAATGAGTACTTACCTCCTTCGACTACGAATAGAAAGAGTGCATTTGCCATAAGCCAATGGAGTAATATACTCATTGCTATTAGCGGAATACTGTACTTATACGGCAACTGAAGTCTGTAGGTAGAGACTTGCTTGCCGGCGGGATAAGACACTCGTAGAGGGCGAGACCGCCGGCTAAAGGAATTCCATTCTTGCTCTACCTGAAGTTGTGTGTAAAGCGCGTTGATTGTAAGATATAATACCGATAGAACAAGTTGAGGGATGTTAACAAAAAGCAGGTTGCCGAGATAGTTTAATTTCAGGCCGGGAATACCGAGGATATTACGGTAATCAGATTCGCCAAAGGTCTGAAATCTAAATAGAGTTGTCCGATGTTTAGTGGGAGATTCGTGGCGTTTAAGATTGATTGTTTGGGCACAGGATGGGAAGTCGCTTACCCGAAATTGCGGGAAAATATCAGTCCTACAATATTAACAGCCAGAGCAAGAGAGATTGGGTAGTGGCTTTGAACCCAGATGCCGCGGAACACCGATGAATGTAAACGATGAGGTTTGACCTCCCACCGATGTGGTTGTATGGCCAACGTAAACTCTGGATTGATGCTGGTGGCGTATATTTTCCGTGGTTGGCACTCGAGGTCTTGTGCTCCAGAGAGTGCTAGAGTGCCAAGACCTTTCGTCACCAGATCTGGTTCGGATATAAAAGACGCGATGGCATCTCCTGGAGTGACCAGCGATACGTCTTTCAACGTTACCAAGAGGAATATGCAAGTACTGACTTTGATGAGGACACATGTCATGACAATCAAGATGAGGATATTAGATACCCTCAACTGACACGTCGACGGTTCCGCCAAGCAGTAGTCGATTCTCAGATCCCGGGCTCCAGAGTGACTTTTATACCCTGTGGATTCCTCCTCAATTACAGTTTTTCTTCCTTGTCCATCATTTATGAATGATAAGGAGGCGGCATCGGTGACATTGGCTGCTCTGTAACGTGGCTGGGATGTGTTCAAACCAAATATTCGTCCACAGGAATGGGTGAAAGCTTTGAGCTGCTCACTATACTCGCGGTCCAGTTCATCGCTCCCCCTAACGTAGTCGCCAGCGTAATCAGAATCGGGTCCATCACTGATTTCACATTGCGTCCAGAACCACAGAGAGTTGACCCCGTCAGGTGGTACTCTGGAGTCCCAGATATCTGTCAGGTTAGTGTTAGAATTGAAGTCAAAGACTTGATTCCGCTTCCACCCATTCTCTTCAGACATTCCTGGTCGAACAACTATGACGACGTCTCGGAACGCAGTGTGAAATTTGTAAGGCCTGAATTCGTCCATGCATTCCTGTGGACTCAGCTTGGTCCAATTAGCGCTGTTTCTGGCCGTAGTTGCGATTTTCTGCCGAACTTCACTGTTCCTGTCGCCCCAATAACCGCCGTCGATACCATTTCCAAACCCGAGAATCCAATCCCCTTCGCGCTTGTAGGCTCCGGGACGCTCTCCCTCATGCTGCACAGGAGAAGAGCTGCCACTGATCGCCAAGCTAGCCCCAGGCAACCAGTAGGTTTGGTCTTCAATCCCGCCCTGCGTAAATTGACTCGTTGCTATTGCGGTGTTCCATTTGATAGCCTCGTATGTCGTGCCGTAGACAGCACTGTTGAAAAAAAGATGGATGGGGATACTGCTGAGAATAAGTATGAACCAACACACCTGTTTTGTTCGTGACAACGCAGGTATGTTTGTTGGTGCCTGAAAACCTATCTTCAGAGGCCGGAGAAACGAATGAGAGTGATTGATTTCCTTCCGGGATGGAGAGGTAACGATTTGCATGAAAAAGTTGGAAGATGCCAGGATCCCGGTGGAGACGATATTGATGCTCAAGTGAATGATGGTATTCAAAGTTGAAGCTCGCTCGCAAGACCCTTGGAACATTTGGCTCGAGCTCATACTCAACGTGTCGCAGTTCGACAGAGATAGGATGAAGCACACGAGCAGGACCAATCCACATACACTGGCAAGAATAACATTGATGACACCTGTGCGGCGCCAGCTCTGCTGGAATAATGCACCAAAATCCCACATTATAAGTTTGATCGTATCGTTGGTAAATGGACGAGGAATAGATGGGTAGATAGGTAGTGACTCAGTTCATGGGCAAGAAATTGAGGGGGAAAGAGACTGGAAACATGATAGACATGAATTATGATGCTCGAGCTGAGTCTCAGTCTTCAGCCTTGTGCGAGATCCAGAAATAGCAGTGCTTATCGAGACGCTGCATTCACTCCACGCCACATGACAATCATTGCGCACTGATCATCACACAAATGATTTATTTTGTAGCACAATACCGGAATATGTCTAGGAATACTTTATTTTCCTTTTCCCTCCTTATCATGAATGAAGGTGGCCAACTTCCTCCCCTGGTAAGTCGATAGGATTTCGACACAAAGAAGGATCTCTCCGCGGCACTATGAAGCATTTGAAGTGAATATGACCATGGGACTGTTCAAGCTGGGAACTTAATGGTGAGTACAATTGATCCAGAAGTCCACCGGAAAATCATCTTGCCTCCCTTTTGGATCGTTTGTCTCGGCGTCAGCACGGCAAAATACTTATGCAGTAGCTGGCGCACAGGGTTTCACCAAAGATCAGGCCGTGTCGCCAGTAGATTGAAGACCGGGGCCTTTCAAATTCCGTGACTATACATAGCCGTACAATACAGCTATTCTCTGATACTCATCCTGCTTTCAAATCGTTTCGATACACAAAAGAAGAGCTGTAGTTTACTGCGATAATGACAGCTACCTTGTCCGAACTTTGCAACGGCTTGCAGGCAAGGACGGTACGACCTCTACGACACCAACACTTCATGACATCAACAGAACAAGCTGAAATCCAACATGACCGACGTGATTCCGGCGAATCGGCTTGTGATGATGCCATAACATTACTTGGAGACTGGAGGAGCTGGGCAGTCAACGACAAGAGCTTCTGGCCATGGAAAGGCATGAGGCTGGGTCTTTTCACTCCTCGACGGTGGCGCAAATCTTTGCGATTCATTCGTATTGCTACCATGGGGCTGTCATTAATTTGGACTTTCGGAGCTCGAAACGTTGCCCCTGCAGCCAATTTCGATATAACTCCAGATCAATACAGTAAATTTCTTGCAGCAGAAGAATCGATACGGCAATTTTACTTGCTGCAGGTTAGTCCCCCCTCCTTGACTTCCGGTACGGGTTGTTAACAGACGTGCAGGTAGTTCTTGAATCACTGATCCCAGCTTGGGATACCCTCAGAATACTCCACTCGCTTTACCAGCGTGCGCCAGGATATCATTATGACTTTGACCTGTTTCTTGAGTTATGCATCTGGGTGGCATGTGTGTTCGACTGGATCAATGATTTGCCGTACTTTGGGCTCCTGGAGATCCCGGCTTACCACGCCTTATGGAAACTGCCCGCCGTGTAAGTCAAATTGCGCGCAATGAATACCAATATATTGACCCGAGTAGGCTGGTAAGTTTGTGCATTGCCGGCCAGCACGCTTGGCGCTATCCGAGTCGGCGACGAGAACGCATTCGTTACGCCACAATCAAACCACAGCTGGCCTTCACTGCGTCAGGCAAACCGGTGGCAGTCTATCTCCCGCAAGATACGTACGGGCTCGTGAACGTGAGCAGGCTCTCTATTGACTCACTGCAAGAGGATCGGGAGTCGCAGAGCAGCGGGAGCGAGCATCAAAGGCGCGTCAGTCACACCTTAGCGGGATATCAACAAGCCTCGGCCAACATTGCACTGTGACGTGGCTACGTGCGATTACTTCTGTTGAGATAGACGAGTCAGCATCTATGGTAGAATGTGCGTTTCCACAATGTTCGTTTACAAAGTACTTCTAGAATGATTGATCGCATTATGCACGCGGCTACTGTATAAACAACAACGCCGCCAAAGTCCATGTGTATATAAACCGACACTTGAGAACCAATCCCTGCTGCGGCAGAACTATGCCATGTGATCAAAAACCGACTACTCCTGCAATGTTCCGTATGCAAAGAATCACAGCACGCCTAGCTATGCATGATCCGCAAAACGCCGTTGATGATTCTTATCCTGTGTCACCTAAACGCCTCTCCACACTGCTCACTGCTCCACGACAAGCTCTTCCAAAGACCTCATAGCCTTGCCTCCCTCACCCTCGAACTTGGATACGATCATCTCACACTCGACCTTGAGTCTTTGCTCTGCCAAGTTGGCGTTGTGGTGTATCCATTCTTCAACCGTCATCTTTTGCTCGGGGCTAGTAAGCTGCAGTCCCTTAAACAGGTCTGAGCCCGGAACAATGTTTTCCTTGCCAAGTTGTTCGAAAATGTAGTCAATGTCAATAGGTGACCAGGGTTTGTTGCTCTGAAGTCCACCCAGGAAATTGTCGTTACGCTTGGTAGGCGAAGACTGGACAGGGGTAGTGGCTTCAGGAATCATATTGACCCGGCTCGAGGCTGATGTATTGGAAGGCTTGGAAGAAGGTGGCTGGTTTTCGGCGTCTGACGTTTGAGGTGATTGTGAAGGCGAAATGGTGGCTTGCCTGGCAGATGGTGCAGAGGATGTAGCAGGTCCAGGGGTACTGGGAGCCTGAAGCTCATCCTCCGGAACTGGGGGAGGCGGTAGCGACTTCTTTCGTGGCTTGGAACCCATGCTGACTCTGGGCGTTGCAGCTTTCTCCAACGGGTCGGCAAAATCGATTTGCTCAACCTCGGCCGGCAGCTTGACTTGCGTATCCTCGGAAGCCTGTTCAGGCTCGGGCTGAGGCTCAGGAGGTGGTGGAGCTTGGGTGCTGTTCTTCTTCGGTCGGCCACGCTTCTTCGGGGCAGGGGCTGCCGCCGTTGACGTTCGAACAACGGTGCCATTGCTGACAGCACTGGTATCCATTGGGTCAATAGTAGAATCCTCGACAACGCTGACAGGTTCTGAGTCAGGTTGTGGCTCAGGCTCTGCAGCCTTTTGTGTCTTTTGGGCCTTGGTTTGCTTGGACGCCTTTCTAGTGCCAGCCTTACGACCCTTCTTTGGCACTTGCAATGATTCTTGCTCCTCGGTGGCCATCTTCTCCTGGAGCTCCTTCAACTCGGCAGACGCATCAGCGTCGTTCATCTCAGCAGGGGCTGGCTCAAACATGGCATGGTCATCAGAGGTGTATTCCTCGGCAACCGGCGCTGCTTTCTTGGTTGTCTTCTTGCCCTTGCCCTTAGCCGGGGCCTTCTTCCGCTCCGAGTCTGAGTCGGCCGTGATCATTTCATCATCGGACAAAGGCCTGTCCAAGTCGGCCTGCAGTTGTCGGTCCAGTTCTTCGTCGTCTGGGAATTCCTCTGCGGCATTGTGGAAAGAATCATTCGACACGGTCGACGCTGTTGACACCTTTCTGGTACCCTTGGATGCCCTGGTTCCCTTCTTCTTCGTGGTCTTTGCGGGCGGCTCAGGAGATGCGTCTCTCATGTCTTCTACCGGCTGCGGCTCGATGACTGATGCGTCGTTTGATTTACTGGGCCGGCCGCGGGTGGCTCGCTTCTTGGGTGCCGGCGCTTCAGCGTTGGTCAGAACAGAGTCGTCCTCCATAGCGTCGCTAGCTCTCTTGCGTCCTCGCGCGGGCTTAGGAGGCGGCGGCGGCGGCTCATCGTGCTCTTGATCCTCCAACACCTCGACAGGCTCTGCCTTTTTGCCTCTGGGCTTCTTGGCCTTGGTGGTGGTTGTGGCCTTCTTCGCGCGTCCTTTCTTCGTACCTCCAGCGGTTGCGGTAGAGGCTGTTGTCATGATGCTATCCTCGTAGTCGGCAGGCTGATCCAACATCGATGGGGCTTCGGATGTAATAGTTGCTATGGATTGAGTCGAGAGTCGTGATGCTTTGGAAGTTCTAGCTCCTTTGCCTCTCTTTTTGGCCTTCTGGAACTGATTCGTGAGAATGAAGAATGGGCATTCAGGTGATCGCTTGGAGTGCTCGTTCCTGAACAAGAAAATATTAGAAGCTGATGGTGGTTTGGGGCAGGATCATGCACTCACATAGGTTGGTCGCTGGGTTCCCATCCGTCGAGTGCCAATTGACAGTAGGTGCAGGTTGCCATGTCATCCGACTCGAGAGTGGGAGTGTATTTCCAGCCGGCATCAACCATCTGGAAAGAGGTTAGAGTTTAGAAGTCGCATTGTTGGGCCAAAGTCAAACGTACCTGCTTCGTCTTGCACTTCCAACCCCTCTTGCCCTCGTGCGGCCACCGGTCACCAAATGTGGCCTTTCTCGCACCCATGATGTGTGGAAGGCTCGGGTCTTGTGTGTTGTAGTCGCGTACGCGTGCGTCAATCGCCGCGACGATGGCCCAGCCACAGTAGGGCGACAATCGCAAGTGTTCGTCAAGCGGGTCGTCGCCATCTTCCCAACCTCCAACCATCTTATGGCACAGAAAGCAGACTGCATTATCGGGATAGTCTGGTGTAGCATCAAAGTAGAAGCCGGCGCGGGCAAGCTAAAAGACACTGTCAGTTCGTGTCCACATGCGCTCGTCGTAGGCAACTTGAGTCTGAACATACAGCTTCCGGGCTGATTCCCTTGTGCGGCCATACGAGCGCCTTGGAGGCCTTTCCTTTTGCCGTTGTCTTCCGACCAGGCCCTTGTTGCGCCGCCGAGAAAGAGGCAAGACGGCCTTCGTGCGTGAAGAATTGATCGGGAGTCTCGAGTTCCTCCATCTTTGTCGTGGTGCAGGCGCGTCGCCGCTCGTAGATTGTCGCAGAATCGTTTTCAAGGAGAGATCAACATGGGCGAACAGACGCGTGGTGCCGCCGTGGAGGTGTAATGATGTATCGGCGCACTGCCGTGTCCAGAGAAATTATGCGATCGCAATGCGCAAGTGATGGAATCCTGGAGTTGGGAAAGCGGGATGATGGTGGAAGCCAGTTAATTGAGCAGCGCTCGAGTTTGGTTAGGCGCGCTGCTCATTGGTCACTTTGTCGCGTTTGTTTACTTTGACAGCCACAACCGCCGGCCCCACCCACGGGCAAACAGGGCCCCCGCACGCTGAGAATTGATTGAATATCAGCCACATTGGCTTCTATTCTGTCTCCATCAACAGGTACGGCATCCCTACGGAATACCATGTTATCGAGGCATCACTTTGGATTCTCTGGATTCTCTTTCTGCACATCATGGCTTACATGATGCATACTACATAATCACCGTAATCAAGTCTGCTTTTCCAGGTAAGGCACACAGGCCTTGTAGAGCTCCTTGAAACCAGGACCCTGCAAATGCTTCTGGAACAACTCCTCATCAATCACCCGCGCACACTGCAGATTTCCAACGATGAAGAAGTCAGTGTAGCTTGGTTTGGCACCGAGCACGAATGGCCCATCGGCCCTGTTCGTCGTGATTAGGTCTCCCGAAACGCGCAGACCCTCTGCAGCGTCCGCCCAGGCCTGCTCCTCCTTGTCGCCCTCGAGCAGGTCCTCGAGGCGGTGTCCGAGACTCGCCTCTCGTGTGCGCCGGAAGAACTCCTGGGAGCGCGGCGACAGGACCTTGATCTCGCGCGGCATGATCGACTTGCGGGATGTCGATGCCAGCGCCCCGCGCGCCTGTGCTTCAATCTGGCGGCCGTGCTCTGATGCCAGAGTCACCGCCGGGCTGGGGTACGTCGCCTCGATAAACTCCGAGATGGGCTTCGAGTCCATGATGTACGCCCCAGTTGGCACGTACTGGATGACCGGGACGGTGTATTTGGTTCCTGCCTGGGCAGGTTCCAAACCGCTGCAGTGAGATGTCAGACAAGATCACTTGGGCAACTCGGGACTCGGAGGCAGGAATACACCTCCACTTACAGCTCTTTCAATGTTGGCTCAATGTCTGGGAACTCGAGGAATATCGTCTTGTAGGGGACATTCTTGTAGTTGAGCATCAGACGTATGCGCCAAACGACAGGAGAGAAGCAGACATTCTTGGCACATGCCAAGTCATATAGAATGATCTCCGGCGCGGAACTCATGATGAATTCGTCGTCTTGGATCAGTTTATATTACGGAGTTTTGTTCATGTACTCGATCTTACGTGGTCGACTCAGAGCATGGAATTGAGATGATTTTCAATACTTTCGTTGTAGACCACAGTATAAAAGAACGGTGAGCATCAGAAGCGTGTTGGTATGCTAGGCACCACTGGCCATTTGTTTGCAACGTGGAGACCGCTCGAGATGCGGTTGCCGAAACGGCTCCGATGACGAATCTGACACTCGTGCGCCCTTCCGTTCCACGGTAGCCAATCGCAGATCTCAGTCATCATTTAGTCCAGCATTTACGAGACGACGCACATGATCCTTCACGTTGCGCAGGTTGGGGGGAATATTGCGACGATTGCAAAGTCAGCAACTAAAACTCTGGCGGAGGACATGAGCTGACCCGAATCTGTACAAGGCAACGCAAATGTTGCATTAGATGGCACTGGTGAGGACTTCTGAATTTATGCGCATAATTCCACCGGCCACAATTAGACGATTGCTTATACGAATGTCATCATCGATGTTCGCCTCGCAAGCCAACGGACGGTTCCAATTGATCCAGAGTCATTAAGAGCTACAGTACAACTGATCAATTGACCGAGTCTACCTTCTATGTTCTCGAATTGTATTGTCACTGACCATGGTCAAATATGCTGTCCCCAAACAATACTCCGAGAACACAAATCCCTCATCATAGCTACCAAGTAATTGGCAACTCGCTGATACGGAGTTTTGCTTCAATTCGAAGGTCTCTGGTGTCACTGTCACAATCAGAAGACTGAAATTATGGCTCCGACGCAGCCCTACATCAGCCTGTCCGGAGAGAAGTCAAACACATGGGAAAACACAAAACACCTTATTGATATACTATACTGGCGAAAACCTCCGTACATACTTGCTTTCCGTCCAAACATCTGGGACGAAATTCGCAAAGATACATCTTTCTCTTGAAAAGCTTTTGTGCTCTTTTTGTAAAGACATTTGGTCTGATTTCCACCCTAGCTCTCTCTACCGTGGCGAAGACTTTGTCGTCTTGATCGTATTGTCAGATCATTCGACCATGGCCGCCCAGCTCTTGGACTTCCCAGTGTTGAAGTTGTTGTCAAAACGTGGCCGACACGCCCCTCCTTAGGCTCATCCGTAGAAACTTGCTCCTCCAGATCTTCTTCTGCTGGATCCTCAGAGCATGTGGATTGTTTGAAGAAGCCGTTGTCGTGATACAAACTATCATCAGCATCGTCCACTGTAGCCGGATCCTTCATGGCTTCTTTTGCTTTTTGTAGCACGAGACTCGTGAAATCCGATTGACTGAGCATTTGTACTCGGCGATTGTATTCTACGTGACTCAACGACGCACGCATTTTTTGGACCTCATCGTCCAGAACAGCCTTTTTGGCAGCGTTGCGGAGACGCCTGCGAGTATTGTCTTGCTCCTTTGCAGTGCCGGTCAAAGGTCCGTAGTCGGCGAGAAGCTTCGCCAAAGTTGCATTTAGAGCCTCTCCGTGCAACCGAATAATCGCTTCCGGATCATTGCTGATGGCATCTATCGCCAACGGATGGTTCTCTCGGGCCAGACGGTCGCTCTGGTCGTCCGCGGTGCCACGCAAACCCAATCCAAGCGCATTCATATCGGTGAACCCGGACAGGTTCAGATAGTACTTCTCAAGGGTGCGTGAGTCAGGGTCATGGTTCATGAGCCTCCTGGTCTCGTCAACACCGACGGAAAGAGAGAGTTCTGTTCCGGCTCGCCGCCGGATTGACGTATAGTTGATCGGCTGTGAATATCCAAGCCATTGTCCTCTCCGTGCGAGATACTCGGAAAGGGACGCTGCGGATGCGGGCTCGTCCGTGGTAGTTAGTCCACGAGCACCGGCAGCACGCACGACAGGTCGATTCAGCGCCTCTTGTTTGAACTGTAAAACGAAAATGATTAGCAGATGTGATATGACTTTAGAATCTAGACTGGAATCGCTTACTCTGATGTGATGAGAATCACCATTCAGGAGTTCGTCAACGTTGTCGATACCTTCGATGTACTTCAAACGCAAGGCCATGGCCAATGCCCGATGAGCGACAGAGAAGATGAAATGGTCATGAGAACTAGGCGAAGGTACCTTTGCTCTCACAATGCGCAAATTCTCAGGCTTTTCATAGCGCATTCGTGGTCGTCCGTTGCTTTTGAAGATTCGGAATGTGACGACGACGTCAAAACTTCCCTTGACATCGCCGCGAGTGATGTCGATGTCCTGCCATTTCAGGTACATCTCCAGGCCCTTGTTTTCTTGATTGGACCAGCCAATACTTCCCGGTCGTACGGAACAAATGCGCATCAGGCACATGGCCAATTGCTGACCTTCTGCGACGGCGATCTCCGGGGTATTGGCGAGATCGATATCAAAAATCTGGCGCAATTCCGCGAGTCCGACTTCTGATTTGTTTGGGTTTTGGCTGGTTCGAGTCAAACCAAGCTTCTTGGCCAAAAAGCGAAGAGATTCCGTGATCCTGTTGTATACCACACTTCTCGCTGCCTTGGGTGTGAAGTGTTTGTTGAAAATGTATTCGACCCAGAAGACCAGCGCTGCGCGGTATTTGGTCAAAGTCTGGTAGGTCAGATTGTCTTGGGATTTGCCGGAAACATGGTTGGCCACAAAGATCACGTAATTACGGAGCTGTCTCGTTAATTTCCTCTCGTCTTTAGGAAACATCAAAAAGTCTTTCTCTTCTTCTGTCAGACGCTCAGTGGCTTCTACGTCTGGTAAGACTTTTGTACAACGTAAGAATCGCTCATATACGCCGAGGATGCGATCCTGACCCGATTGTGTGCTGGATGCGTGCCAACGGAAGCCGACCGATGCGATCTCGTCTTCGCTGATCTCTTGCATCAGATTGAAGATCACTTCATCTTCGCTCGCTTCGACACGATTGATTGCATCAAAGAGACTTGTCCTCTTGTCGCCGAACGGTGAGCAGGTGGCATAATGGGCGACAGCGTAGAGTCTTGTTGGAAAAGTTCAGATGAATCAGGTTGGCAATCGGATTAAAGAAAAATAGCTGGCGTGCAAAAGCATAGACAACGGCAAATCATCTGATTCGAAAGAGACATGCAAGGCAGTCTTCTATATGTGTAGGGAGGTAAGAAGAAGGTCGGAGAGAAGAAAGGAGCATCATTTCTCAGAAAGAGGGGGAGGTGCCCAGGCCAGGTGAGCAGGCAAAACGGAAAGACGTAGAGACAGTAAAGAAGGAAGGAGCGTCACGAGGGAGGGAGCACAATGGGAAAATAATCTGCAAGGGAAGGAGGGAACCGACAAGACTACTTTCCAGTATGCCGAGACTACTCTGGGTTCAGCCGTCTTCGCGACACCTTCACCCTGACCATAACAGAATACTCAAAATGCATAAAAAAAGCTCTCAACGTTCTGGCAACCTATCCTGGTGTCTGTCGACATGTTCTGGGCAAAAATATCATGAATATAGCCTCAAAAAACGCCAAAAAAGGAAGGTCCGCCTGGGGATCGAACCCAGAATCTCCTGATGTCAACTAACACGCTCGGGTCGTAGTCAGACGCAATGCCAATTCTGCCAACGGACCTTGTTGAAGAGAGGCAGATTATTGACAAATATAATAGTGCAAGCGGGGCGGGCAGAGTTTTCATAGCGCCGGCAATCAAGGTGGGGCGGTTGAAGTGGCTTGCCGGGGCGGCCGGTGGGACGCTGGGCTCGGCGATTGTCTGTTTCCCTTTATTTTGGCATGTCTGCATTGTATTTATCCATTTCATCAGAAAGATGAGCAGTCGGTCATTGATTGTGCACCCCACGAGTCTCCATCTGTCCAGCAACCCGCAGGAAGCAATCTGCAAGTCCCCGGGTTCATCAAAGCCGACAGAATAAGGGAATAGACTATCCAGATACCTGGATTCTCATCCGAACTCATGTCTTGGAAGTGTATCAAAGTCTCGCTGAATCAAGCTTAATCATTAGTCTCCAGTCTCAGCTTGGCGCAAAGCCTCCGTCCGAGCCCCGAGCTCAGATGTCTTGCCAGGGCACGTCCCAGCCGTAGTATACTGTGCTATAGTCTCTCGACTTACCGCTTGTGGACAATCATATTGGTCTATGCTCTTTCTTGGCACAAACGATGTAGCCTTGACTTCTCGCCAGATTTGTTGTTTCTATCGTACAGCGCTACGGTCGACGGTAGGATAAATGCCTATGGTGGAAGCGTCTCCCTGCCACGTTGAGCTCAGACGAATGCAGATTCCTTTCGTGTTTGGCGATCGACAACGCTAACCCTCGGCACTCCCAACTCTGTCCGTCGGTTTCTGACTTGACTTCCCCAAACGTTGCCGTTTCCCCGTACATCTTCTCGGACCCGGACATGTTGGAGTAGACTTGATGCTCATTTCTCAGTGATAGGCACGTTTCTTAACTCATCAGGGGTACAGAGGCACCAACACCGGACGGCAAAGCCTGCCACTCACGATATCTGTGCGCCGGCCTCCATTTCGCGAAACATCACGCCTAGCTCACTCCTAGCGGCGTATCCAACTGCCGTCCAACAACATCGCTATGAGTCTTGATAGTCACCGAGAGCACTGGGACTACAACTGAGCTCGTCCGATTTCAACTTCAGGTGAGAGCAACATGTCAACTCCGGTCAGAATGGCTTCCGCACCATCCGTTCCCCTTGACACAGGCGCCCCGGCTGTGCACATTTTTACCAAACGCGCGCGTGGATGTACTATATAGAAGTCTACAGGTCTCGCATCCCATCTTGAAATGTTTCTTGTTCATAGAGTATAGAGTAAAAGTGCGCGACAATGCTTTGCAGAAACATCATCACCGGCGCAGCGGTCCTAGGCCTCGCGGGAGCCTACGCCATCCCCGCGAGCGATGGCTTCCCCAACCCGGACAACCAACAGCTCATGCAGATGCAGACGACCGCCGGCGGCTCGCTATCCAACGCAAAGCCGCCCATCGAGCTGAGCAAGGCCGGCGTCGCCAACTTTCAGCTCATTGCCTTCAACGAGCAGTTTGAAGTCGCCTTCTTCTCGTCACTGATCGAGAACATTACGAATAGTGTCGAGGGGTATCAATCTGTTCCGGGGATGAGCGATACTGCAGAGATCCTAGAGATATTACAGACGGTCAAGGCAGTAAGTCATTTACTGAGACCACGGTTCTTGTGATCATATGCTAACCTTCCACAGCAAGAAGAGCTCCACGTGATAAGCGCACTCGAAGTCCTCAACCACTTCAACGCAACGCTCATCCCAGCGCCATGTGAATACAAGTTCCCCACGTCGGACCTGGAATCAGCGCTCTCCCTCGCCGTGACCTTTTCCAGCGTCGTCCTGGGAACCCTGGCCAGCGCCGAAAAGTCATTCGCTGACAACGGCGACGCGAGCGGCATCATCCGCCAAGTCGCCTCCATCATCGGCCAGGAGGGCGAGCAGACGGGCTTCTACCGGTTCATGCTAAAGCGGCAGCCGTCGGAAAAGCCATTCCTGACGACGAGCACGGGGCCGTTTGCCTTTTCGGCGCTGCAGCAGTTCATCGTGTCGTGCCCGTTCGACGTGTCGGCGATCCCCATCCCGACGTTCCCGGTGCTCGACGTCATGACGACGCCCGAGGCGAAAGACATGACGCTCAAGTTCTCGGCCGACCTCAGCGGGTCCGGGGTCACGGTCGGCAGCGTCTCCGAGGAGAACCTGTTCATCACCTACCTCACGGGGCAGCAGCTGCCCGTCTCGGTGCCCATCGCCAACGTCCAGGGCTTCGGCGACACCATCACGTTCGAGGCCGAGTTTCCCTACACGGAGAACGTCATGGACGGCCTGAGCATCGCGGCGCTGACCAAGGCGTCCAGCTTTGCCGATGCGGATGATATCGCGGCGGAGACGTTGGCCGCGCCGGGTTTGATACAGGTCAATAAGATGTTGGCAAAGTAGATCTACTAGAGATGTACCATAATTCAAAAAGACCGGAGTAATGTTAATAACCAGCGAAAGAGGTACTTTGCGGCGTTCTGGATAGTTTAATCAATTGATTTCAAGATTTGTATGATGGCGCTTCGTGATCACGGCTGGAGTCGTTGGTATAATAATGTTTGATATTCCCATCGATCACTCTTTGGGTCTCTAATATTGAGATTCTTCACCCCAATAGACTCCTTATAGCATTTTACCACTACATACCTGGGTAGGTCTAGGACATGCCGGGTACCAATATAATACCTGCCTCGACATGTGCAATGCGTCGCCGTGGTCAAATGCCGTCACCTAGACGTCATTTCGACCCCGCGACCACCACCACGCACCGATGAACTCTAACAGAGCAATATCAACAACGTCAACGAGTACTTTCACTGCGACAGAGATCCGCAGGATCCGGGTGTACCCCAATGCGGCGTGCCCATGACTGCGCTTGGCATTGCTATATAGATAGAGAGAGCATTCCAAGCTCTACAGATTCATTTTCCTACATACTTGAATTTTACCATCCTCCGCACAAACATCTGCGAAAATACTACTTTGACAAACAAGTCGCAACAAATCAATAGCCAACCATGTCGGACCGCATTGTACACCAAGGTGAAGGCCACAAGCTGGCCGAGGACTGTAAGTTGCTCCGATGATTAAGAAATCAATTCTCTCCTGGGGGTAATGCTGACAAGGATATAACTGCAGCCAAGCGAAATCTCGGAGGGCCCGGCCCAGATCAGGGAGCGAGACAGCCCGGCCACTCACACATCAGCCAGCCAGAGGCAGATCACGGAGCGGACCAGCAGAGAAAGGTGGGGAGGGAACAGTACCAAGACCTGAAGGACAATGTCAGTAAGAAGTAGCTGTTCGTTCCTAGGGGTCAGAGTTAGGACAACTGTCTATTCTTTTGAAAGATGCCCTCGTAGCTACATCACTATACATGGGAAGCTTAAAAAAGAAGAAGAAAAAAGACTAAGTCGGGTGATTTCCCAGCATGTTCTCGTAGCTGATGCGGTCGTCCGGCCGTCAAGGGAGATGCGTGTGTGTGTTGAAAGGTCGTGACAACAAGCATGTTATTACTACCGAGTTTTTGTGCTATACTTTTCTCAATTTCCGTCACAACATTTGGATAGAAAGCAAGGAGGCCAAAACATCATTATATCCGAAAGTTGTGATAGCGAGGGCGACAACATTTCCTTCGCTCGTGGAGATGGCTCTCGACTTATGCACGTATAGCTTTCCTGGCTCGTGCTGCTTGGAGAGACCTCAGTACTTGCGGTTGTAGCAACGGTTGGGAACCCGTTGGATCAGGAGCGCGCCTCGGCATTCTCTTCTCATCGAAATACGCCAAGTCCTGAAACGTTGTCAGCAAGTGATTTATACCACCTTTGGAACGGATCCAAAAATACCTTAATCCATTCTAGCTCAACTGCAGTAACAGTCTGCAGGTATTGCATACCGGCCATGGTGGGCATCGCTATGGCCGAGAGTCTTGATTTCGAGGACAACGTTATTTCCTTGGGTCGTGGACATCTGCGACCGAGTGACATCTAGCATATACTTGTCGTTGTCGTAACTGGATAAGGTCTTATTTACCAATTGGGGCATCTCTGGTGCCCGTGAAGATGAGCAGAGGCTTCGTTGGTGGTGCCATCTTGGCGATGGTGTCGGCGAAAGAATTTTCCTGGCGAATGCGAGGTGTTGAAGCAGGAGGAGAGTTGGGATTGGAAGGTGGAACTCTTGGGTATAAACCCGAAAGCAGATACCACCCTGCGTCCGGCCTGCTCTTCCTGCACGCTGTCTGGCAGCGGCTTTCGAGATTGGACCACTCTGAATCAGCTGAGTCCGTGTGCATGGATTTTACGTGCTGTGGTTGCTGAAGCCGCACGGCAGTTCTCAACCTCGCCTGTGCTGCTCATAAAGGCCAGAATGTCTCCACTTGGACATGTCTCGTCAATTTGCTTGACGGTGTGAACAAAAAATAGCGAAAAAAGCGACACAGGCACCATCACGGAAATGTTTGCCCTTAGGCCAAGGCATTTTCTTGTTTTCTCAGAAATTGACGTGGGCGAAGTGTGGAGAATCGGCGAGGTAGGATCAGTCTCGGCGAGGATGAATTTAGAATTTCACATGAGGTGAATGAATGTGAATGTATTGTGTGGGAAATGGTTTGGGTGGCAAACAGTGCAGAGGCATCGGCGAAAAGACCAGTCATGATTATCAGGTGCACCAGCGCCGATGGGAGGCTTGGGAGCCGATAGCCCCTCTTAAAGGTTTTTGTGTTCGCAAAGAGAAGAAAGTAGTCTTTAGCTTGAATAGTGACTTGAGTGTTGTAAGGTCGAAGAGCTAAGTCAACCCCGGGAACGACCTGTTCGACAGTGTCGACAATTTTAGATCGTGAATAATTGTGTATGCGGCATTGATAAAAGCTCTGGATGCATTATTGTGTGGCTTGCACCACTTGAAAACTAAAATTGATACCGGTGAACGCGTTCATCGGAAGGTGCGTCTCGAGCGGTGGAAGAGGTGCACAACCTGGAAACAAATCTATTCTAAGGTGTCTGGGTGTCTACATCGACGGGGACGGGAAGGCACCATTACCGCTAGAAAGGCCGGAACCTAGCACAAGGTTCCAATGTCAATGGCATGGTTGTGATAGAAATAGATTTCAAGACAGGAAATCAAGCGGAAGAATTATATAGGAATGAGATGACTAACAGAGGTCTGTCTCATCACGTTGACTGTTCAACGAATGCCCGAACCGGTAATCAGAAATTTCTTTGGATATGCAAACCCAGTCCACCAAGACGTATTGCTTGTTCCACACGTCCTCTCTGGGGTGAGTCTTCACCACGAAACGTGAATCACTTGATCATATTGTCTTGTCGGCTTGTCCAAACTTGGTCGTGTTCAGTTAATAGCAACAGATTGTCGATCTGCCCGCAGTAGATCCCCAAGTCACCCAAGGTACGCGATGAATTTGCTTGATCATCAATGAATCAAGCAGCCGCTGCGAAAACACTGGCAGAACCCGAGAAGAAGAAAGAACCAGCCATCAGACAACTATCGCTGCGGTGCAAGTCTCCTTCCAGGTATTTGATGTTAGCGTCTAGCTTTTTCGATGTCATGTTAGAAGACAATTAGGATTAACTACCTTCACGACGAGAGGATCGAGGCATGGAGAGCCAGCGACCCCTCGACACTGACAGGTGTCAGGCGGAACTGCTCGCCAAACACGTTTCCGATCAACAGCTCGTCCCGGTCGAACAGCAGGGATCGAACATTGGGATGGGCAGCTAGGCGGCGGAGCGTCATGCCGTCAGACGGCTGTGCCGACGCATCTCTGACGACGGCCTTCCAGCAGTCCCAGGTGTAGCTGCGAGCGCCGTCGGGGTCGTCATTCTTGTTGCACCCCACGACCAGACAGCCCACGGGCCCGGCGGTGAGTCCTACGGCGTAGAGGGCACCTTCTCCCATCGCTAGAACGGTCGCACCAACGGTCGCGCCCTCGGCAGCGCCGACACCTTTGCAACGGCCAAGCTAACGGCGGGGCCGGCGGCGGCGGCCATAGCAGGAGGAGCGGCGAGTATAAGACCTGATGCGGCGAGGACCATTGTGACAAATTTAGATCAAGGCTTGTTTTCACCACAAAAAATGAGTGATGTCGTCCAGATCGTAGATAGACTTAAGTACGACTTGAAAGGGAGATAATTAGAGACGCATATAAACGTTGTAGCCAATCTCGATAGGCAAACTTGAATGCTTTGAAACGGTGGAATATTGCTGTCAAGCCGTGACTTTCCTTCTATATATCCAAATAGATGGCGGACAGTGTAACCAAACGCAGGTAATAATAAGCAGTGATCGGCGGCGTTGCCACGTCGTATAATCTGCCAGGACATCCTTCCGGCACTTCTGGTGGCAGCGGCATGTTTCAATTGGACCAATGGACCTTTGCAACGTGGGGGCATCTCGAGCAAAGAAAGAGAGCTCAGCCAAACAAACGACAGCCTTGACCGAAATTGGGTGGTAGCACAATTGATCAAGGAAGTCTGTCTGTGGTACGACAGCTGCTTACATTAATATTGCGGGATGACCAGTATGTGACTGGTGAGTGAGTGGCTGCTTGGTGTTTCATTGCATAGGTCTTGGGCTGGCATGCATGTAGTTTGACTACCTAAAGCGTTCTGCAACATTTCGACCACAATTGGTTATGAACAGCCCGGCACGAGGTACCTCTGGGACATTTCCGTGGCGGTCGTGCACATGTGCATGCCGGGGCCGTCGAACACGCGTACGGTCCGAGGGACGAGGCTACGCTCCAGTGCTGTGTGAATTCCACTGGTCCTGACATGGATAATGTTTGTAATAGTCAGGTAAGAATTACCTTTCCCTGCACTCACAGCCAACGATGTGATGCGGAGATGCAGTTGCTAACGACGAATGCCGCAGAAAATATGCAGCACGGCATACGGATCGTTCAGCCTGTTCGGTCTCTAATTCATCCTCGTCGCGGGCGTCTCATCGTCCTGACCTCGGACCTGCTAGAGCCAGTGTCGACGCTGCTGCACAAGAAGCGGGGGCACAAGCAGTAGAAGAGGGGAAATTTCGAGACACTCCGATACTTGGTGAGGGATCGGGGACTGCCGCCGCTGAGGAGCCATCAAGTTCCGATGAGACTCAATTTGAGGCAGAAAGGAATGCTCCAGAGAACAAAAGGTTTTATACGGAAAAAGCAGTCATCAGTCCCAGTGGGACTTGGAACACATTTACGACGGTCGCTTCGGGGAGCCAGACATCCCACCAGCCGTCACGGAAAAGGCTGGAGACGTTCCTGATAGAATATCAGATAAGTTCTCTGTACTCACAGGAGACATCAGAAGAGTCGGAAATACCGAGGAATTTTGCAAGAGACTTGGAAAGAAGCATCTCTCCATGAGGGTATACTCTAGAATATCTACAAAGCGCCACATATATAGTTTAAACCCCATCTACAATCCACTGCTATTTTTGAAAGACATCTACTTTTTCCTCTGCAACAGACAATGCTCGCCCCACTGTCGCCTGTATTTTTGAGGCACGAGATCAGACTCGGGGACCCATAACACTCGGGCGAGCAGATGAGTGTTGCCAGCATCCAAGAAAGGAACACACTTGACAACTTCCCAATTCTCCGTGTCGGCAATGTAGTCGGGCTCGTTGGGCGGGAGCGGGTCCTGGTTCAGAGGGTAGTGTGTATCGACCAGGAACGAGCACTGTCGAATGTCGGTGTACTTGCCCATGTCCTCCTGGTTGAGATCGTTCATGCCGCTGGTTGGCAGCCAAGTGCCACTCCAGAGCCCGAATCCAGTGCGAGCCTCGGAGAACTCGCCTGGCAAAAGACCTCTGAACTCAGAGCGAATAAACTTGGCGTGCATGTCTCGCGGGAGGAAGTAGGAGCTGGGGAAGCGGTACCACTCTTTTCCAAAGCATACACTGTCTCCTCGTCCGCCCAGTCCCTGCTCTCCTGCAACACCTGCGCCAAGAGGAGTGTACAGTTTGAGAGGGGCCGAGTAGTTCTGGTAGAGACCAAGAATTCGAGCCACACCAAGGTCAAGGGACAAGAAAATGGCCGAAGTCACAATGAACAGCTTGAGCTTTGCCGGAATCTTTCCAACCAGGGTCTTTGGGTCTGAATTGCCAAAGGCGTTGAGGATGATGTGTAGCGTCACGGCCGCGTTGAAGCAGAGGAACGGGTAGGCGGGGTACATGAAGCGCTCTTCCTTGTGCGGCTGCAGCGTGAAGATGCCCAACCAGAGATAGAAAGGCGACAGGAAGATGACAGTCCTGAGGCCAGTCTGAAAACCATGCTGTCGGGTCGACAGAAGCTTTTGTACGAGGAAGAGCGGCAATGACAGCAGTGCCAGCACCAACCAGATGTTGAAGTTGATGGCAAGGTTGCGAAAGTAGAAAGTCCAAGGCTCTGTTCCATACAAGTCAGGACCTCCTGTCGAAGAGAAGATGTTGTATTTGACAATGTTCCACGCCACCATTTCCCACCTCTTGTAGAAAAAGGTGTTGACCAAGGCATCGCCAATCTATACATGTTAGCGCTAGTGATTGAATAAACTTTCTTCCAAATGAGACATACCACCAAGAGGAAAGCTGCTATGACGCCACGAGTGACTCGTAGAAATGCCTCATAGAAGCCTTCCTTGCTGCTAACAACAGCAAACAAGGCCTCTTCGACGAGGAACGGAGCAGACAGGGCAGCCGCAAAAGGCCATCCCAGAATTCCACCCACAGCGAACCACCAGATACCCCAAGAAGTCTTGATGCCTCCACGCCAGTTCATGAATGCGGCGGCACCCAGGAGAGACATGTACATGGCAAAGCTGGACGGCAGAAATGCCGTGGCCGAGTGAAAGTTTCCAGGGGTGATGACGGTCGCGATCATGAAAAAGAGACCAATCCTCGAGTTGAGCGTGAAGCTGATGACGCGGTAGAAGAGGACCTGGCACAGGGCACAGGTGAAGGCTAGACCATATCGAACAGCGTAGAACTCGCCGACCTTTGTCGAGTGAGGGAGTAGCCGCCGAAGGTTGCCGACAATGGCATGTAAACCGACATAGAACCAACTTCGGATGGCATAGTCGGGGGAGTACTCCCAAGTCTGGAGACCATAGCCATGGGACAGGTAGTGTGTAGGCTCCCAGTAGTTGAATGTCTCGTCGCAGTCTTGGATCGGGGCGAAGAGGGCGGCAATCAGGTTTGCGACAAGGAAGACATAGAAGGCCTTGATGGGTTCAATCGCAAAGTGGGACGGCGCCCTAGAGACGGCAACAGTTAGCGACGGTTGTGTGCAGAACAAGTCGGTATGGCGTGCGACTTACTTCTTCTTGGCATGGCTTGAACTGGATAAGGCCATTGTGAAGTTGTTGGAAGCGCAATTAGACCGCGAGGTGCAGTCGGAGCAGCTGTGAACATCCAAGGTGTAGACAGTTTGGTGCAGGACCTCGAGCTTGGATGAGCTGTCAATTATTTCCAGCTCCCCATTGCCCGTCGGCGGCTGTGACGTGCGACCCATAAAGGTACCTAGGTACAAAAAGCGGCGCGCGGGGCACCAGACTCAGTGCTGCTGGTCCCTGTCCTATAGCTAGACCCCAATAGGTCGATATTTCCAGGAACTTATGGATTACTCCGTGTACTACGTACTTGCAAGCTTGTTTACCTGATGATTTCTGTGATGCCGATAGCGGTTGTCAGAAATGACTCTTAGAAATAATCTTAATTATATATACCATTCTAAAATTTAGAAAGTCAGAAGAAGCACGAACATATCTGGCTGCGTGATTCTCTTGTTGTTGGAAGACATAAAGTCCTGTCAACCTGTCAATGGAAGCATATCTCCGTACCGAGGTGCCAGCTTTAGCTCCCGTCCCTGCATGAATTCTCGAGGCGGCGCGCGAGTCCCACTTTATTTTTTCCCTGGGCAGCTCTGATAGAAAGCCGATCTTCTCTTCCAGAGAAAAAAATTCTTGGAATCCAAACAACAGCTTTTCTTGCAAAAAGCTTTTCGATCCAAATCACAGGTGATATCTTGCCCGTGAATCACTACTATTTCAATTCGGTAGATTGCAGATTCTTCAGGTCTGCTTTTCTCACCGGCTTGATCTGTCTGTGATTCTCGCGCGCTGTCCCACCTCAGCAACGGCGCAACCCACCCATTCACTGTCTACCTCAGTCCTCAGACTTCACAACCACCTGAGAAAAACATTCTCTGTTCCTTCTTCACATTTCATCACTAAGAGTCCTTCGGGTTCCATCTCTTGCCAATCATGGCAACTCCATTCCAGATCCCGGGTCTGTCGACGTCGGGTCAACCTGCTGGCCAGACTCACCTGGTCGCCGACAACAGCAAGAACACCACTGCAGATGTCGCATCAGCTCCTGTCGTCGCCGACGGTGCAACTCCTGTCACTTCTGGTGATTCGAACAACAGCGCTGAGCAAGTTCCCGTTCCTGCCACTAGTGCCGCTCAGCCCGCCGAGCAAGAAGTACCCGCCTCCACTGTCGACGAGGTCACCATGGACATTGACGGTAACAACACAAAGCAAGTTGTCGCCGAGGCCACCACTGCCGCCGGCACTGCTGACGCCCCTGCCAACCTCCCTTCCTTGACCGAGGACTTGGAGGCTCTCATCGGCGGCCTTGATCCAGTCCCTGCCCAGACTGATTCAGCCAATGTTCAGACTACCGACCAGGACGCTGCAGAGGAGAACCACGAAATGCGTGATGCCGACGCAGCTGACGCAAATGACGAGGAAGGTGCTGGCTGGGAGGCCGACTCCTCGCCTTATGAGTCGTCTTCCGACTCCAGCAGCTCAGATGATTCAGACGATGACTCTGACGACGACAACGAGCTCCTCAAGCCCGAGGAGATGGCACGCATTCTCATGGAGGCGGCTTCTGACGATGAGGGTGACGGAAAGTCTAAGAGTTCCGGATCCGCTGGCCTCCGTACTAAGAATGAGCTGGCTGAGGATGTCGCACCCCGACCTGACATCACCATCACGCCCGAGATGCAAATCCATGCTCTCGGTGAGGTTGAGCACGTTGTCGAGAATAACATCCTCATCAAGGCTTACACGAATGGCGAATACCAGGTCCTTGACTCTGGCTCAGTGCTTTGCACCGAGGATCGAACTGTGGTCGCCGCCTTGGCCGACCTGATCGGCAGCGTCCGAGAGCCTCGTTACATGGCACGATTCAAGGATGCTGAGGAGCTCAAGACTTTCAAGATCGAGGTTGGAACCAAGATCTTCTACACAATGGAGCACTCCACATTCGTCTTCACCGAACCTCTCAAGGCCATGAAGGGCACAGACGCTAGTAACCTGAACGATGAGGAGCTTGAAGATGATGAGATGGAGTTTTCGGACGATGAGAAGGAGACACAGTTTAAGAAAGCTAAGCGCAACGCTCGTTCGAATGCCAGAGGTGGTGCAGATGGAACTCGCGGAGGCCGCGGAGATCGTGGTGGTCGACACGACGCAGCTCCTGCTCCCACCACCCTGAAGTACGACGATGATGACGATGGCCCCTACAGACCTTTGGCTCGACCCGCCAACTTTGGCCAGGGTGGCGCTCCTCCTGCCTTTACCGCAGGCTCTTCCGCCAACCACGACGGTGGTTCGTACCGTGGTGGCCGTGGTGGAAGAGGCCGTGGCCGTGGCCACAATGGACGTGGTAACCGCGGAGGTCAACGCCACCAGACCTCCGGCGCTGGCTGCTCGCAGCAGTCTGCACCCCAGAGCTACCCTCAGCAACAACAGCAGCAGTCTGCTCCTCAGGGTTATCCTCAGCAGCAACAGCAGTTGCCGTTCTTCCCTCCGCCTCCGAACGTCGGTGCAGCCCAGGGCTTTGTCCCTCCTCCCCCGCCTCAGTTTGGTGGCCAAGCTCCGTTCCAATTCCCGACCTGGCCTCAGACACCCAACATGCCGGCCAACTTTGTGCCTCCCCCTCCCCCTCAGTTCCAGCAACCTGGACAGGGCGCACAGCCGTACTTTCCTCCTGCTTTCCTTGCAGCCATGCAAGGTCAGGCCCAGTATGGTCAGAACCACGGCAACCAGCAGAATCGTGGTCCGTTCCCTCCCAACAACGGCTCTGGTTAGGCACCGAGAACCGCGACGGGCAACGACTGCAGTGCCAACGGCAGCAACGGCAATGGCAATAATGCCAATAACACTCCCCACAACAACTTCCAGATGTGGGACATGGCTGCTATGCTAGCCATGAACCCAATGTTCATGCAGATGGGAGCCATGAATCGCACGGCCGACTGGGCCATGAACAATGGCGGCATGAACAACGGCGCCATGAACAACGGCGTCATGAATGCCGGCGCCCCGAACATGGAGCGCAACAACTACAACAACCAGCGCGTCGAGTCGCGCCACCAGCGCATGCGAGATTTCCCGCGTGGCCCTTCGGGCGGGCAGCCACGAGGCTCCGCCAGCAACAGACGCCCTCGTGGCAAGAAGAATCCTGTTGTGAAGAAGGAGGACGACTTGCCCTAGGCATGAGCTATCCTGCGAGACCATTTTGTCGTATCTTTGCGGAAGCATTTCTGGACGATAAATCTAGGATAGGGCAAGAGGTATTCGGAAGTTCTGGTGAGAATAAGTGCAAAGCTCGCACCAGATGATAACCATCCGAAATAAGCATGTATAAAGGGAATAAACAAGAAAGTTCTCTTATATAGAGCACATAAATGATACCCAATGAACATCAGATGACGAAATCTCTCTTTCTCTTTGACCATCTGCTTGATCTCTTTCGTCCGATCCCGAAATCAGTAAGTTCAGTAGAATATGGCTAATCACTTTCGTCCGATCGTGTTCCTCACCCGGAAAATGAGAGGAAAACCATCTAAATTGCTTCTTCCATCAACTTGATTGCATCATCCCGGTGCTTCTCCATGTCAATGTTGAGAATGAAATCCCATCTCGGCAAAACCTTCTCCTTGAGCTTCTGCAGATCCAGGTGCGTCTCCTCACCTTGTCCAGTTATAATCAACCCCGTCCCTCGACTCGACTCCACGATACGTTGAGTTCGGGGCCGGCGTACCTGATCGTAGGTCTTCAATGCCGCCGTTGCATCTTTTGGTGTTTGGGCACGGCCGAGCAGCGTGGAGAGTATAAGACTGTCCTCGATGGACATGTCACCACCCGAGCCCTGCCAGGGTGTTGTCGCGTGGGCGGCATCGCCCATGATACACATGTTTCCCGATACGTATGTGCGGGCTGGAGGATGATCCCAGAAGTACATGGCTGGCTGTTGAGGTTCGTTGCAAAGGAGCTACATCTGATCGTTAGTCACTCGACCTCAATTTCTTTCTGGAGAGAATATGAAATGGATTGCAAGTTACCTCCTTGACTGCCTTGTTCAAATTTGGGGGCCAGTCTTCATACAACCTCGCAATCTCCTCGGCGCCGACGAGTCGATTCCATTGATCCGCCCCCTCGGCCTCTTCCTCACGCGCAGAGATGACGACTTGCACCAGTTGTCCATCGCTCAGCACGTTGTGCATAAGACATGCGCCGTCACCAACCCACATGTGCTCGCGAGGGTTGGCAGCGTCAATGGTGCCCTCGCCAAAACTTTTCTGTGCTTCTGCATACGGCTTCAGAGCCATCACGGCCCACCACCCGGCATTCCTCGGCTCGGCGGCGGGATCGTGCTGGCCGAGGATGATCTTGCGCACCGTGCTGTGGATTCCATCGGCGCCGATGAGCACGTCACATTCGTGCGTAGTGCCATTGGTAAAGTATAGCGTAATAGCGCCACCGCTGCCGTCGTTCTGTTCAACTCGCTCGAGCTTCTTGGATGCATGCATACGCTCCGGTGGAACGGCCCTCAGCAGCTCTCTGAGAAACGCGGCGCGGTGAACAATGCTCGTCAGTCGCTGACCGTCAATATCCCTCGCCTCATCAATCATAACCCCGGCATCTTCTCCCTGGGCGAGCATGAACCGGACTCCGCGCATGGGCACAGCGCCGGCGCGCTCGAGACACTGGGCGGCCGAGGGGCCGATCAGGTCCAGCGCGGACAGAGCGTTCCGGGCGATACCTACGGCGGCGCCGGCTTCTTTGAACTCGGATGCCGACTCGAAGATGTGTACGTCGAGATGGGGGTGCTGGAGCAGGGCGTGTATGAGGGAGGCGCCCGCCAGGCCGCCGCCGGAAATGGCGATGCGAATAGTGTCAGTCATGTTTCTTCTTGGTATTGCTTCGTAGCGAGAGGAGAAAGACTGATGATATTGAAGAGCAAATGGCTGCCATATAAGCAGGCCGCCATTCCTTGACGATCACCTCCCACTTATAAAGAGCTGTTCTTTCCAACCAACAGCCTTCTCAAGGTTCTCTGCGTGACGATCCCTGCATGCCTATACGCAGTTGGGTCGATCTTCCAAAGCAAGCGCTCTTGGCTGCAAGTACGGCGGTAGCGATATCTGCTGGAAGAATACGTATGGAGTTCAAAACCAACCTTGAAATGGTCCGTCTAAGTGGACTCTGATCCAGGTCCAAGGTATATTACTCAATGCTCTGGCTGAGACTCTTTATTGACATTCTACCTTTTTCTCCAAACTTTGGCCCAAGAGAGTAGCAAAATCTGGAACTTCCAGAACGAATACACCCTCCAGTCGCAAATCTTTCTCGCGCTCAAGACGGAGACTAGCTCGGACATGATCGACGGATATCCTGCGGCACAGCACGGCAAAGGACTCCATCGCCCCTCACCATGCCAGCATTTTGGAAAGATACTCCCAACAGTGTTTCTGCAGGGTGGGGACGCACTATACAAAGTATGGATCGTGTCGACTATAGAGAGACATGGGTGTTTGCTTTTTTTGAGCAGCAACTGGTTGGTCGCATTGCATAGATGTCGTGCAAGACAACCAACGACTATCGTACGGGTCACGGAAGAGAGAGGTTGCAAGATATGTTATCATTTTACGTTTATTCACAGCGACCATCATCTTTGCTGATCCGGCCCAAGTATCACAATACTAAGCTACAGCAATTCATCAACTCTTGATAACCCGAGCAACGACATCGTTCACGTCCTCGCGCGGCACTCCAAGCTTTTCATTCCACAGCCGCCCGCCCTCGGCAAAATTGCTCCCGTAGCCAGGATTCAGCGTGGCGACCAGCAGGAGCTTGGTCGCCGCCATGAAGTTGCCGCTGGCGAGGGCGCCCCGGGCGGCCTCGGCCTCGGTCTCGGTCGACGTGTGCAGGATCGAGTAGCGCGTGTCCTGGGCCTTCTCGGCGGCCGCGACGAGGTCGTTGAGCGACGCCTCAAAGGACGAGACGTAGACGTGCCGGTTCGCGGTCGCCTCGGGGTTCTTGAGCACGCCCACCACCGCCCGCGCCACGTTCTCCCGCGTGATCCCCGAGAACTTGTACTTGCCGTCGTCCCAGACCGTGGCCTTTTGGCCCTGGAGGTCGAACCCTAGGAAGCCGGTTTGCAGGGCACTTTGGTGATTTCTCGTAAGCATGGCTTCCGTCTGGCAAATACAAGGCGCACTTACACATCCACAAACAGACCCGTACAGATGGCCGTCCACGACAGCCCGGCGCCCACTCTGGTCTTGAGGTCCTGCACGACCTTGGCCCTGAGGCCGACCATGGGGAAGATGGACACGGTGTTCTCGTTGGCCGTGTCGCCGCCGAACTCGGAGGGCACGAACCTCTTCACGCCAGCCCGCAGAGCCGCGTCGATGAACTTACCCTCCTGCCCAAACACCTGGAACCCCGTGGCCATGACGACGGCGTCCTGGCCCGCGAACGCCCGCTCCAGCTCCTCGGGCGGGTACCCGTCGTCGACGCGGACGACGCGCACGCTGCTGCCGCCGCCGCCCGCGGAAGGCAGCGCGGCCTCGGGAGACGACCGCCGCGACACCACCGTCACGGCGAACGCGGGGTCCGCCCGCAGCGCCTCGACGATGTACGAGCCCAGGTTGATCATGCCGGACTTGGAAGCCTGTTCCGGGCGGTAAACAGTTAGCGGGGACGGGGTCCGGGACGGGGTCTTATACGGATAAGACTCGGGGACGGCCATACCCCTACGACCACGACGTTCTTGAGCGGTGCCATTTCTGTGAATATTTCTTGGGAATTCCTTTCAATCTCCTGTGAAGAAAAGAAATACTTGAGAATAAATAATGATCAATCAGAATATCCCCGGGCAAGCCGTGTAATATGTACTTCATTATGAGCGTCCAAGTCCGTGAGGGTCCCGCCCCTCAGGGGTAAGCCAAAAGGCGGGGCTCTGTAACAGAGTTGGTCAGTTCTTTCTGCTCTTGAACCAACCTGCGTCCCTTGATCGAGACACTAGTCCGTCAGTATGTCTGAAGCTGGTCAGAACGGCCAATATTGAGCTCGGGGGCTCTTCGGATGGGGGAAGTCTAATTCCTACTTGTCATGTGTGTATTCTTGTAGTATTGAGAATGAGTTGCAGGTACTTTTCATGTAAGACCTTTGAAACAATCCCCACTTCTTCATCGTATTGAACCCATATTCATTATTTATTGTACAAGCTGCCGGGTATCTCTCGAACTCGTCACGGTGATGTATGTACTGCCTATTTCAAGTGCAGAACAATATATTTCGTGACCGGCAAGGTACTTGTATTCTGTTGGCACCTCAGTGACCTCACTGCCATCTTGGTAATATAGCAAGTACCCAACCATCTCCAAGCTTGTAAAGGCAAGAAACAGCTGTGTCAGCTTTTCCTTGAGGTCACGCAATGTATCTCGTGACTGTAGTATTCTCTTGGGACTTCGACTACGTGTGTGATCGGTATAGTCCTCCAGGCACTCGTATATCTGTATATTCTGCGCTAAAAGGTGAATTAGCACACCGTTTGTAGAACGGGGGAAACCTCAAGTTTGCGATAGTCACCTACTTTCTTCAATCTGAACAGAAGAATGGTGCGGACTGCGCAGGCTTATCCATGCCGCACCTGCCGTTCGCCGTACTTCCGCCGGATCCCCGTTCTGGCGAATGCTGACAGAGTCCTGGCTGTGTACCGGCTGCTTTTACCCGTCGCATAAGCCCAACAAAGTGCGGCTGTTCAGACGGTCGTGCATTGCAGACTTCCAAGTCCCGAAGCTGGACTGGCCTATTAAACCGGCCATAACATGGTAGTCGTAATAACTGAAAAGATTCCTCACCCGAGCCGTCTCTCGATGGATCAAATCTCGAGTTTCTCGCAGTGCTTGACGAGCGAGTCCTCGAACGCCCTGCGGACCTCGAGGGCGTTCCCGGTCTGGCCGCTCAGCGTGAGATACAACTCGAGATCGGCCAGCATGGACATTTTCGCGAGGGCGTGATGCCTCCTCTCGACCTTGACAACGTCGCCGGCATCTTTGCCCTTGCGGCGCTTTTCACTACCGCCCTCGTCATCCCACTGCCGCCACTGAAAGTCGACGGCCGCGTCGTCAGGGTCGTCGTCGCGCGGCGGGCTCGTCACCTCCCCCGAGATCTCGGCGATCGTGCCAATCACGTCCGCGATGGGCCTCTGCTCCTGCTCCTGCTCCTGGTACCAGTTCTGGCTGGTGATCAGGTCGGTGATCTCGAACATGGCCTTGGACACGCGGTAGTGATGACTCCCGCCGGGCCGCGCGCCGCCCAGGTCGTTGCGCAGGATGAAGATCTCGGCGGCCCGCAGGTCCTGCTCCGTGTAGAGCTCGTACCGGTCGCCCGGCTTGAGCTGCCGGTGGAGCATCTGGTAGCCCGAGACGAGGAGGGTGGCGCAGGCCGCCTGCCGCTCCGGCCAGGACATGGCGGCCAGGGACCGCAGGGCCTGGCAGTACGGGTGGAACGGGCCGTGGATGGTCTCGGCCATCTGCTGTGCGTAGCTGAGCATGGCGACGCCGAGCTCCGGGCCGGCGGGGGAGATTAGCGCGGCCAGGGCCGACGTGCACCCAAACAGCCGGGGGTCTTGTATGAGCAGCACGTCCTGATACTGGTCGAAAAAAGGCTGTATGACCTCGAAGGCCTCGGCGGTCCGGCCGAAGCGCAGCGCCCCCTGGGCCACGATGCTGGCGTGGTACCACTCCGTGTAGAGGGACGTGATGCGCGAGACGGGCGCGGTGTTGCTGTTGAAGAGTTTCTTGTCAAAGAGGTTGACAATGTGCGACTGGAGGTGGTAGAGGCAGCCTTCCGTCCGGTACAGATCGTCGGCCCCGGCGAGGCTCTTGCGCGGCACGATGTCAGGTCGGATCTGGTTGAAGAGCCGGACGAGGGCTCCGTGCTGCTCCACGGGGAGGCGGCGGATGTACACTGCGAGGTCCTTGTACCGCTTGACGTCGATCACGGCGTCGCCGTGGCTACAGGCGATCAAGTGCTCGAGTGACTCCTTGACCCGACCGAACCCTCGATTTTTTCGTAGATCCCAGGCCTTGATTCGTGACTTGTACATTCTCGTACTATAAAAGTTCGTGTTAGTAAATAGGCGGCGCGGCCTCTGTAAAATTGGCAAGTTTGATGATCGCTATGGAAAGAAATGGCAAGGAGAGACTGACGTTCCCGAGAATCCATAATCTCTGAGCATTATGTCCATGGTTTCCTTGAGGGTCTTTTCTTGGTAGAGGCGCGTTATGATCCCCCGATGGGCTTCCCAATCCGCCGGCGTGGCCCATCGTGACTTGCTGTTATTGTCGTTACTGTTGCTGTCCAGCATTGTAGAGTTCGGTATACTCTCGGCGGCTCGACTAATACCGGAAGCGCACGACTAGAAGCAGAGCCGCGATCCCTTCTTGTCAACTTTCCATCTACGCGCGAAACACAGGTTAGATCATCAACCTGCTGTGATCATCAGGGCAAGCTGACTTTTGGCTTAATCACAGTGCAACACTCGGGTGACCGCACCGAGGTGTGCGGCGAAAGAGCGTCTTGGTCTTCTTTTTGTGTTCATGGCCCTGCAGAGAGAGCTAGATCCCTGATCTCCTCGGTACCCCTGTTGAGGTCCAGCTCTGCAAATTTACCACGAGTCCCACGGTCGAGGTGCGACCCGTCTACTGTGGGTCGTGGCGAGTGTTGCCAGGGTCATTGCTTGTCTTGTTCAAGTGCCGCCAATGCCAATGGTTCTGGCTGTCAGATCAGAAACCTTGTCCGGCAGGTTAGTAATCGGTAATTCCGAGCTGAGAAGAAGAGAGCTGGTTCAAGTATAAATCTACAACCTTTTTCGGCCTTTATGCCCCAAACAATCGCGGCACGGGGCAGTTCAGCCCAGCGGCAGATGCATAACGAGCGAAGGATTCAGCATACCAGGTTACTAAGCCGCCTAAAAATGGTCATTGGGCCAATGATAGATTCTCGTGAGGCACAGTGTCAGAGTGTTCTGATCTCGGTGGAGTCTCGACTTGGGTTCTAGCGGCACAAGGCAGACGGGAACGACTGGGAACAAAAAAGGGTGGTGCGTGCCAAAATATCCATTTCCAGGGGTCTGAAGGGGTGAGCTAATCTAGTCCATGGGTGAGATCCGAGCCTCTCTTTTTAAACATCAAGCAGAGAATTTATTGCTCGCTCGTCGTTGAATCTAGACTCTGGAAAGAGACTTTCTGGAAATGGGATGTTTTCTGTACGAATATAACACCCAGATGCGCTTGTCACAAATCAAGTAGTATACCACGATAAGCGAGATGCATCATACAGGAAATTGTCAGGGATCTCCTATTGGAAACATGGTTGCATGGCAAGGTCGATGTCAATGTCAATAGAATCGAGGGCAAGATCCCCCGGGCCTTCGGATCGTGATTCACACGCGCATTTCCGCAACATATATCCGAGATGCCGTTTATTGCGGGTAAGTATCTATTCAATTGCACTACTATTTTCCTTCAGAAATCACTTCAGTGTCTGAACGGAGAGCGCGGCGGCGCCTGATCGTCCAATCGCCCGTAGCCACTGTGGTACATGGTATCTCCGGCCGCCGGGTATAGCACGTGGGCGCCGCTGTTGCCGTTGCCCCATCTATGCGGGTCGTATCCTTGGTAGTCATACGCGCTGGCCTGCTGCTCCGGGCCGAGCTCCCGCACCTGGACGCTGCTGTACGCCGGGTACAGGTTGGTCGCGGTCGACGCCTTGCTGCTGCTGGGCCCAGACCCCGGCCCGCTGCGGAAGAGCTGCGGCAGCGGGTACGGGAAGTGCGTCAGGAGCAGCACGACGAAGAAGACGATGCAGATGGTCGGCAGCAGCCACGGCGTCAGGAGGTAGTTGAGCGACCGCTCCTCGTTCTTGGAGAGCAGCTCCACGAGGGCGAGCGCGAGGCCCATGAGCCCGAACAGCGCCGTCCGGAAGATGACGAACGGCGTCCAGGGCTGCCTCCGGCCGACGGCGTACATGAGCGTCATGAGCATCAGGACGAGGCCCGACGTCACGTAGGCGTACTGAAACACCGTGTAGTAGCGGTCGTTGAGATCGGTGATGGCGACGTACTGCATGTACGCCGGATCAGTCTCGTCCATGCCATCAAAGGGGTCAATGTTGAAATTGACAAACAGCGAATTCGTCACCGTGTATAGGAGCTCCTGAAGGTCGTTCAGCCATCTTTGTAAAAGATCCGGATATGCGTCTACTGTTGGGCGGTCCCAGAATTCTTGTGGCAGAGCTTTGATGTCGTTCAAAAGCCACTCGGAGCGCTCCGTCGTCAGCGTGTATGTCGGGGGATATACCGAAAAGATATCTTGAATGGTGCCGTTAAGTCGATCGGTTACAAGGTCGCTCGTGATGTAGACGTCGCCAGCACTGAGACGATCGAGGAGCGTTACGAATTGGTCGTCTGCGTAGGCCGTGACCTCGTGCTGCGAGTGTGTCAGTCCTTCTTGCATAGTAGGTTTGAGTTTACACTGGAATTGCTCACCACTTTCCACCAGATCATGAACTGTGTAGCTCCCTCCATGAAGAGCAAAAGTGCAACGTGGAATGGGAAGTGCAGAATGCTCCATCCCAACTGGCGCCATCCCTTCAAGTGGTGGTGTTCCATCCAGTCAAAGTATATCATAAAAAAGACGTACATGAGCGCAATAGCACAGATCAGTACTCCGATTGTTGCGCTCGCTGGGAGTGATTGTCAGTACGGTCGTGATGAAGGCTGGAAATGACGACTTACTCCATCCGGCAGCATTCTTGACAATGAGCACGATATTCTTGGCGATGCTAGTCACGCCGGCGCCGAGAATGATCACAGTCAGAACCGTCATCCTTTCCGTTAGGTGAGTCCCAGAGAAAGTCAGCACTTTGTAGTACTTTGCCAGCCCCAGCTGGATGATGGCCTCGCACGCCGATACAATATACCAAACAATATAGACTCGGCTGTTTTTATCGTCTGAGAACCGGAACCTAATACCGAGGAAGATCATGGCAGAAACGAAGTGGATAGCTCCAGCAATCGCGACAGGCAGCTTTCCCTGCTTGAAGTGGCGGATGTGCCAGATAATTGTGCCGTACTGGAACAGAAGAATGAGCCTCGAGAACATGAGAATCAGGGACAGTGTCTGGAACGACCACTTGTCCTGATTGGCCGGGTCAAAGTTGGACACGACGATGCTGAAGCCGACCATGACGCCCAAATGTGCTGTCCTGACGATGCGCTCGAAGATACTATCGGTTACGAATCGTACATCAAACATGCCGACGAGGAACCATGTAAACCATAGGATACTGCGAAGCACATTGATGTTAGCACATCGAGAAACACAATTATGTTCGAAACGGTTGAGTTATACCTTAGATACCCAATATAGGCATACAAGTCGGTCTCTTTACTGACACTTTTCGACTGCAGGTAAGTGTTAGTTGATACCAGTCGATTATCATTCATCAATCTGGAGGAAAACTCACAGATGAGAATACTTCCAAATTCGCAACGAACCACAAATCATAGAATAGCTGAGCAAACCTGTCAGCTACAGCACATGCATTTCCCCATGTTAGCACGCATCATACCTCGTAGTTGGTCGAGTTGGAGTGCTTGATGAACTCGGGACAATCATGGTTGTCCTTGTAGCGGTGGCCGAGTCGTTCGACGTCGGCTTGAACCTGCGACTCCAAGCCCGTCGCCTCGAGCCTGTCGTGGCCTGATCCTGCCTTCTCGCTGAGGCCAGTGGCGACGGGACTCGAGATGAAGCGCAGGTTACTGTCCCGCCGCGAGATTTCATGTTCTGCTGGTTGCCCCGGGGCATCTGTGTAGTCGTTCTTGCTCATGGTCGAGTCGATGACCGCCTGGCCGTGATTTTTGTTGTTGTTTTTTTCCAATGTCGAATGAGAACAAATGTCAAGAACCAAAATTCCAACGTGCCCGCCCGCGAAGGAAATCAAGTTACAAACAACACCAAGTTGGACATGGAGAGAATCACACTGCACACTGCCCAATTTCGAGATGGGGGCCATCGCCTGGCTATATTACCATCACCATACCCAGCCTTGCCCTCTGCGTACTCGGGTGACCGCTGCCGGCCGACGACAATCTTTGGCATCTAGAGTCTAATCTGAGGGCACTAGCAGGACCGAAGGATCCAACCCGCGGCAGTGGTCATCGTGGGATCTTCCCACCGGTGGTGTTGCCAAGAGTCTCTTTGGCGGGTCCCAGTATACTGCCACGGGCCACCATTGGTTCGTCGTGGCCAGGGTTCTCGAGGCTGAAGGATGGGACAGGGCCTCTCAGCTGGGTCCCAGGGGGTGATCGTCAAGCTTCTTGGGCCCTGTCCAGGACTCTGTTTTCTATTTTGGGGGCCGGCCGGAAAGAATCTCGCGTACATTTGTGCTCAGAGAGTGCTCCATTGCTCGTGCGTGGAACTTTTGAACCATCAATCATCTGCCCGGTATAGGACAGAACAGCATGTCGGAATCCCTTCCGAGGAGCCCTTTCCAGTCTCACGCCATTACGGAAATTGGTTGCTGAAATAGGGAAACGACTTGGTAATTTACAAGACTAATCCTAATGGTGTTGCGAGAGGAGTTCTATACATAAGAACGTGTGGTGGTGATTTACTGGGTATGGTCAAAGGCAAAGGCACAACGGAATCATTCTTGAGAGGATTGAAAGAATCCCCAGGAAATCGGGACAAGACAGTCTGTATTGCCAACTCAAACCGCAAGTGCTGACAGCTAGCTTGGAATCAAACCAAATACAGGATAGTGAGCATCTAAACCCAGGCAGTCTGGGACGAAAAGAGGAAAACAGGAAGAAGAAAACAAGACAACATGGAAACGATTGGCCGATAACACACTGACTGTCTACTTCTTGAGCGATCAAGCGTTTCCCGAACAACCGCAATCCATGAAAAGAAGAAGCAACATAATTCAAGCAGAAGTGGGGAGGAGAATTCCCAACAATATGATCGATCGCGAGACCCCTGCCGGCCACGCTTACAAGCCTCCAGCCTCTAAATACTGTGAGACTGTTTTTTGTAAGTGGGCTGTCGCTAAAAATAGGTTGCCGGCTAGAACAGTATTCGACCTGGCTGTTGCGAACCCCGTCGCCATTCATTCGTCAGGATGTTTTGGTCATATCCCCCGTTCACCCCAGATAATACTAATCAGGGTAATGATTTTGCGGTGAAATGGTCCTTGGTTTGAGCAGAGGGATCTATGGCTGCCGCTGAGTCCCATGCCCGCGTTATCTTCATGAGAGGGGACGTTCTGTCAATTCCAGAGGACCTCCACGAGCGACAAAGTATTCTTGCCCTCGCTGACGCAATACCGGTATGCGTGCTCGCCACCAGAAGCATGTCCCATACCAAGAAACAGGAGTGGGAATCACCATCTTTTTGCATTAAGCTTTTTGATAAAGCACGTGGGTCCTCGATCTCTGGGACCGTGGTGGGATTCGAATCCCTGGCACTGCAGGGCGCCGCTCAATGGGGCAACTATGGAAATGTTTTTCCAAGAATTATCGCTGAGGCCCTGCATTAGCCAAATCAACTTGACCAAAAAGTCCACGGCGTTTTCGTGCCAGAGGTGTGATTTCATCATGAATTCGTTGGCAAGTATTGGTTATCATTCATCTATAGGTACAGTCCTTACTTCGCTGTAACTGTTGTACTCTAGATTGCCAACAGTCTCGATCGTAAAATTGTAGAAACATGCTAGACTGATGGTGAATCCCACCAAATCGACGGATAGCTTCCCAATCGATGCAGCGCAAATGAAAAAAGACACCTGCTGCGCCTACACACCATTAAGCATATCATCGCTAATGCAGAACATCGTCCTAGGTATCTATGAAGTATACTCCTTCTGCAACAACTTGGCAATCGTGTTGAGCCTGTGGCAAGTTAGTAATTGTTTCAAAAAAGCCGTGTCTCGTGAAGGGCCACTTACTGAATGTTGCTCGTTCCCTCGTAAATGGCACCAATCTTGCTGTCTCTCCAGTACTTCTCGGCCAGGCCCTCTCGGACGAAGCCCATGCCACCCATCCACTCAATGGCCAGGCCCGACACCTTTCCTGCGACCTGCGAAGCGTAGAGCTTGGCCATGGCGGCGTCCTTGACAAAGTCCTGTCCAGCCTCCTTCTTCCTCGCGGCATTGTAGACCAGCGCCCTAGCGGCCGCGATCTCCACGTAGCTCTGGGCGATCTGGTGCTGCATGCCCTGGAACTCGCCAACGAGCTGCCCAAACTGCTTGCGATCGTTCCATACGTACTTGACCGCGTTCTCCCAGGCGCCGAGGGCGAGACCAGTCATCTGAGCGGCAATACCGATTCTGCCCTCGTTTAGAATGCCAATGGCATATTTGTAGCCCTGCCCCTCCTCTCCGAGCAGGTTGTCGTGAGGAATCTCCACGTCGTCAAAGTTGATGACACAAGTGCTGCTAGCCTTGATGCCGAGCTTCTTCTCCTTCTTGGCGATGCTGAAGCCCTTGGCGTCCTTTTCGACAATGAAGGCGCTGATGCCCTTGTAGCCCTTGCTTGGGTCGAGGTTGGCAAAGACAATGAAGAAGTCGGCTTCCATGCTGTTCGTGATCCACATCTTGCTACCGCTGATCTTGTAGCCACTGTCCGTCTTGACGGCCTTTGTCGCGAGAGCAAAGGCGTCGGAGCCAGAGACAGGCTCTGACAGACAGAAAGATCCGACAGTGTTGGTGGCGAGCTTAGGCAGGAATCTCTTCTTAATGTCGGTGCTTCCCCAGCGAATGATTGCCGTGTTCACGAGGGTGTTGTGCACATCAACCATGACCGAGACGGAGGGGTCGACCCTGGCCAGCTCCTCAATACCGACAATGGCCGACGTGAAGTTCATGCCGGCTCCGCCAAACTCTTCCGGAATCTCGACGCCCATGAGACCCTGCTCGAAGAGCTGCTCTACCAGCGACGGGTCCATGGCCTCTGCCTCGTCCATGTCGCGGACTTTGGGCAATATTACGTCGTTGGCAAACTTTTGTACGGCCTCTTGCATGGCAGCCTCCGTCTCGGACAGGTGCATAATAGGCGTGGGCGGGATATCGGAAATGTCCATGAGGCGGCGGGGTGTGGACGAGAGGCATCGTAGTCTGGGCGGCGCCTGTTAGCTGATTTGTATACAATGGTTCAGAGAGGTGTTATGGCTTACTGTTGGGGGGCGTTGATTGATCTGACGGCATTTTGCACTCTACAAGAAGGTGCAGAGGCTCTGGTCATGACAGTCAAACTCCGCCGCAGCGCGGGACGGAGAGTTCTAGCGATCGCAGACATGGTGATCTTGTGAGAGCGCGACAATGGTGAGGCCGGCGAGAGGATAACGCAAGCGGGTTTGCGATTGACAGACAATACAAGGCACGTCTAGGAAGGGCATATGAATCTTGTGGTATCGCAACTTGGGAGAAGAGTAACGAGAATAAGATTCAATCTAGAAAAAGGAGCAAACCCCAGGTTTTGACCGTCAATGGTTCGGGAACAGATCTAACGTATCGCCTCTTTCCCCGGACGGCGCCTCCATCCTTCTAACCGCATGCCACGGAGCTTACCCCAAGAAGCCGAGGGAAACCGTGGGGCCAACCATGGCTATCTTGACTCGTGGGGTGGTTTGCAGCGGAATTGGGTTGAGGTCATAAGCCTGTCGGCGATAGCCGTGCAAGAAATGGCAGCTGGCAAATAAGGCTTTCGGGGCGCCACCAGGGGCGACGATGCGCCTTGGTTTTGCTGGCTGCACGTCAAATTCCGCACCTACCTAGCCTGCTAGTTTCCTGGCATGTGACATGAAATCAGGTTGAGCGGAACAAGTCTGACACCGACCAGGTACAAAGTACATTGGCCTCGACGCCATGCACATGGTCCGTGCTCGAAAACGCAGCAACGCCAAGCCTAGCACCAGCGACCGCCAAAAAGAATATCGCGATTGGCGAGCTGCGACGTTGTAGGTAGACGACAGGCAGTTTCCGTGCCATCGCCAACATCCACTGCATCCAACCATGTCGGCAACAGTCCTCAGATACCTCATGCCGTCGCTGGCAAGGCGGCCCGCCGTCGCCCCAGCCCCATTCAGAGCCACCTGCTCCTCGATACCGCGATCCTTCTCGACGACTCCCTCGCCGCAAGCCACATTGAACCAGGTCCTGAACGTATGGCATCTCCTCCTTTAAACCGATCATCCGGTTTGCTTCAAGCGCGGCATCTAACAAGACCATCTATTGCAGAAAATCCGCACCGGCAAGCGCGCCCGCCACGCCGTCTCGCCTGCCCTCGCCGACACGCAGTGCCCGCAGCAGAAGGGTGTCTGCCTCAAGGTCGGAATCACAAGACCCAAGAAGCCCAATTCTGGCGAGCGAAAGACGGCTCGTGTGCGCCTCAGCTCCGGTCGCCAGATCACGGCATATATCCCCGGCGAGGGTCACAACATCCAGCAGCACAGTGTCGTCCTTGTCCGCGGCGGTCGCAGTCAGGATTGTCCCGGTGTGCGGTATCACTTGGTGAGAGGCGCTTTGGATCTGGTAAGTGTTTAGAAAGCTTTCCTTGGGTCTTTCAGTCGGCTTTGTTTGCCTGTTGCGGCGTTGAGGACATGGACAGAAGATCTCCTATCGGGAACAACCCAGTCCCTTACCCTGGCTGCTAGGATCTCGACACCTGTCGAAATTCTAATCATTTCCAAGCTCAGCTACGATGGAATATGTTGCTAACAATTATCCAGGGTGGTGTTGCCAACAGAATGTCAAGTCGAAGCAAGTATGGAACCAAGAAGCCCAAGAAGGCTTCAGTCGGGTCATAAAAGGTTATGAAGGGTAGAAGTCACGAACTGATAGGGTATCACGAAAAGGGGTTCTAAGAAAACAGATACTTGCTTGTCCATTCCAAGGACAGTCATGTCAAATTGTACCAAAAACTGTAGCATAATAAACAGACGAACAGGTCTGCTTTGAATGGCATTAAATTTCAACCAATATGTACAGAGCTACAGAGCTTTCTCCAATACACTGCAAATCAGACCACCATTGACGCCGTGCCCACATCGGAATTGTCTCCTCATGCCCTAACAAACCGTGAGATGCATAAGCATAACTAGTACTCATAAGATTGACGGATCTGGGTCTTTTTGGCTCCCTTTTCTATAGTAATACATTGTAAGACTGGAACTTAGTCTTGCTGGTTTTCGTATCCACTCGGCTTATTCAAGCCATTGACCTCGAAGAATCTCGGTGTGCCTAGATGAATGCGTAAGCAAGTGCTACAAATGTGATATGATTGTTTGAACTTACAAGAGTAGCCCTTCCAGTCAAAGTTGTCCTTGGGGTTACAGTGGCAACGGAGATCGAGTCTGGTCTTCTCGCCTGTCGGGCAATGCGTGAACGGCACGTGGTAGTAGGCAATGTCGTTGAAGAAGTGGACCTCCTCCTTCTTCAGGAGAAGACCAGCGGCGATCGAGTGGACAGGGGCATCACCCCATCTCTCGTAGAAGAAACCACCGTCCTTGTCGAGAGACTCAAAGAAGTCAACGTAGGCCTTGGATCGCAACCAGTTCAGGTTGCCGACCTCGAAGTTGGACCACTGGAGATCTGTTAGTATAGAAAATTCCATCGGATCAAAATTGGAAACATACAAAGTGGCAGTGGTTGTAGGTGTCACCGCCATCATCACTCAAGAAGCCCATGGAGTTGCCCTCGGCAATGTGCTCAGGGAAGTTCTTGATGAACTTCTTGGTGCTGTCCCAAAGCGTGGGAATGGTCTCGACGTATTCGTACAAGCTGAGCACGAAGCTGTACTTCTTCTTGTTCTCGGCCATGAAGCGGAATGGGTCGTAGTGGATGTCGCAAAAGAGCTCGACGCTGGGCTCAACGCGCCAGTACCACTCGTAGTTCATCATGAGAGGCTGGCGGAAGAAGAATCCAGATTCGAAGCGGCACATGTGACGGTAGCTGACTGAATCACCGTAGATGATCTTGCGCTGAGCCATATCCTCGCGCACCTTCTTGGCCTTGTCCTGGTCAATCCACTCGGGGAAGGACCAGTGCTCCTTGGGGATCTCGCCATAGTGCGTCTTGCCGGATACGAGAGAGGAAGTGACCTTCTTGAAAGTCTCGTCGAAAGGCTTGTCGTTGAGGAAGACCCAGTCGTAGCCGTAGCGGCGGTTGAAGCGGTCCTCGACCTGGCGGATCGATCGCGCAATCTCCCAGACGTCGCTGTTTCGCGCAAGAGTGACAAAGGTGGCGTTCATACGGGGACCAGGAGCAGTGCCCAAGAGGTTGTCCCAGCCAGGGTCGGCGGGAGTCATGGCCATTGGGGCCTCGGCGAGGTCCTGGTGTGCAGTAGAGGGACTGCCAGGGCTGCTGCCGATGGGGTTACCGGTCGAGTCGGTGGTCTTATGGTCGCTGCCGCTTCCGCCATAACTGGAACCCTTCGAATCCTTGCCGCCAGCTACCGAAGATCCCTTGCCGACTCCGAAGGTGTCGGGCGAGAGTACGGCTCCATCGTAGGACGAGTGCGAGATGAAGTAGAGAACGGCGATGAACTGGTGTGAAATAGTGGTTAGTTTCCTGGCTCCAGGAACAAGGCAAGGAATGCGACCAGCGACTTGAATGGCAGACTGGGTATACTCACAAAGAATGCAAACAAGATGTAGCGCACGATGCGCGCACTGCCAGCCGCCATCTTTGCTGATGCTGAATCAGTGCTGATGGTTGATGGGGTTGCAGCGTGGAAAGTGAAGGACCTCAGGACTTCATGCAGATAAGAGGCCTCTGGGCTGGGCCAAAAAGTTGAACCGTGTCGTGTTCTAATGGTTCCGCGTGCCAAAGGGGCGGGGCCTGGCCTTGACAGGTGTTGCAGCGATACGAGTGGTACAAAGGGGGATGGATCTTAGATCATGGCGTTCGTAAAAGGGAGATTAAAATGGACTTGCTTGGGGTGCCTGTAGGTAGGGGTCCTTTCTCCTGCAATGCACAATCAGTTTTGGGTGAAAGAGGTCCAAATGTGTTTGACACGAAGAGACCAGATTTGGTTTTGAGCAGAACGGAGAAAGGGAATTCGAACGAAAGAAGAAAAGTTGGGGATTGCAGAGAGTTGAGGCGCGAGTCTGAGTTCTTAATTGATGGCTTCAACTTTATTAGGTCTTGTAGAATTCGCAAGCCCAGTGGCTGGCTGGCGTGCTATGCTCGCTGGCTTGAAGCAGGTACTCCGGCAGTCGAGGAGGTCTCCAGGCTTCTCTGGTGTACCCCGTACTCTGTCAACGAATTTGCAATGCTTACCTAGGTAGGTACCACACAGTAGTAGAGGAAATGAAGCTAATCACTTGGGATGCAAATCAATGATAGCCGAGTTCCGATTACTTTTCCCACGTCTCCCTTTCACTGTCTTGCTACTCTTTGCGGTTGGACGAGAAACAATCCAACAATGGAGACTCGATTGAATTCTTGAGTTGAGGGCAGACCAAAAGTAGTTCAAGTATTCTCCCCTTCTCCCTGCATCTCTTCAGCTGCCTTGAATGCAATTCTCCTGCGGGACGTGCTCTGTCATCCCATAGGTCGTCGACGGCAAGTCAGGGGTTTCCAGTCCCCGAACAGATGAAGAAGATACGGGCCCCCTGTGCCGATGCCTTTCAAGGTCTAGCTGCCGCGCCCCGGCGGGCCACACTGTCCATTGGCCCACCAAAAGCATCACCAAAGCGACCCCCAAGGCCCCCCTTCAGCCTCCAAAGGCAGATCCCCCAATGGTCTTGGCAACAGTCCAGGCGCGGGTCCAGAAGCTCTCTACCTTGTATAGAACAAACCGTCGTCCCTTGCCCGAAGCTCTCTCAATCGGGGAGGTCTTTCCGCAAATGGTCGTCAGCATTGTTTCGAATCGGCCGAGTATAATTGATTAAAGCAATGCTGCTTATCGCCAGCACATCTTTTAGATAGAGGCGATACGCGTACACAAGATGGGGGCACGCCTTGCTGGCCTATCGATATACTGCGTACTTCTTTGCCTACGTAGGCGTATCCATTCTCTGGCCAAATCGATGGATACCTCATGTGTGTCTCGGATTTGTTGGCGCGTTGATTCGTGGCCATTTTAATTATAATGCTGGTTAGCTCTCTAGCTTCACCCTGTAAATCGTAGCGAGCACGTACGAACAGCCAATTGATTGACTGACTCTGCGGTTGAAACATGACACTTACACCACCTAGGTATTGCCATGCGGGATCCCGAAGGCGCATACACGTTATCGTGAACAATCTGACCAGCTCTGCTTGCAGAATAAAGGATCCCCGGTCCATTCTTTTGATCATAGGCATCTTCTCCAAGTAGAGGTAAAATTTATCGTATTATATAAACATTCCAATTCAACTGGAATATTCATCGAGCCTGCCCTTATTGTTTGCTGCACTGAAAGATCTTTTACTTTGTAATTTATACCAATACTATAATCAATCGGCCCTGCTTCAATCATTTGGCCGAAACAATACACTCAGAAATACAAATGATGGTGCATCATGTATTCAACATCAATTTCTGTATGCACTTTTCACTTAGGCCAAGCAAATAGGCGTTGATTATATTTGTTAAGGAGATCGTGTCTAACGTGACTTGTGAGACCTCCAAAGGGCATATTAAAAGAGTAACAACACAGGCAAAAGGGAAATACACAGACAGAAAGGCAATATCAACGTTACTTTTGCCAAGACTGATGCCCCCTCGATCATGGTCACATTCCGTTCTGGTCTTGAATGCGACAAATCAGTGCGCAGCAAGTAAATGTATGTACGAAGTACTCCATTAAGGCATGTAGGTTGAAAGAAAAAGATCGTCAGCAGCGCCGCCGGTGCGCCGGGTACCTGACAGGCAGATCTAGGTGCATTGGGGACCGCTGCAACCTGATGGTCTGGGGGATGGGTGTTGGCAGTTTGTATGGGGACCTCACCTGTGCTATGGCCCGGTCCAACAATGCAGTTCAGCGGGTGTTGCCATGAATTTCCAGGTGACTGCTCAGGCGGCCCCGCGTCACCTTCAGCCAGCTGCACCGCGGGGAATCATCGGTAAGGATCAACCTGCCCGCCGGGAGGAAGCTGCCGCTTGGGCCCGCACCCGAGCTGCTGGAGGTCGCCCCCCGGTCACCTTGGGGATTGACCTAACCAACATCAGCACGCCGACAAATCATCACCGATACCTAACGTCCGCGAAAGCAGCTGTGATTTTGCCTCGCGGTCGGCTCCTCACGGACTCTCTCTCCTTCACACACCTACATACCTATTTTGTCAACTCTTCTGGACTAGGTGTTTCTCCTGGATTCATTCCTTGTTCTCGTTTTCTTATTCTTGCCCTACTGTCCTAGTTTGCTACTGCGACAGTTCGGCGACTTCCTCGCATTGACTTTTGCGACTTTTCCTGGGCGCATCATGATTCAGCACTTTACCAGTACCACGAACAACCTCATTCCTGGACTCTTTTAGCTGTGAGTACACATCTTTGATCGCACCAAGGCCACGATCCCCTCTTGGACTTCACCTCGGCGCTTCCTGTGTCGGCGAGCCCATGATGGCCAGCGTCGCTCATCCCGGCCACTTTTGCCCCACGCATCATGACATCGTGACATGAGTTGTCGTCGTGTAGCTCCTCGGGCCTCACAACACCTACCCAAAGCACGCGCTTGCTGGTTTTGTCATTTGGGTCACAGAGTCACAACAGTCGGACCTGACCTGCCCATCGCCCCGCGCAAGCTGCCGCTTTGTAGTTTGAGCACAATCACTTTGCCCCACCAGTCACCCTCAAAAATAGCCCAGCCCTCTACCCATTTCAACTTGACAACACTCCATTTCCATCCTCTCGCATGGCTGACCAAGGACGACTGTAGGATCACCAGAACACCTACCATTCGCCCAGCGGATAGACAATCGCCATGTCTGGTCACAACATGGCTGCGCCCGGCTTCGGCCAGACGCACGACCCCTTTGCCGATTTGTCCCAGTACGATGAACAGTTGGAGGCATTGAACTTTGAGGACAACTACGACGGCCTCGGCGATAAGCTCGACGAGACGGACGACGCCTTCAATGACGATACCTTTGGTGGCGACGATGCCTTCTCGTCCGCTCCAGTTGGAAAGGATTTCGACTTTTTTGGTGCTACATCCAAGGTCACCAATGCCATGGAGGAGGAGCATGCTCGGTTCACCCGTCACCAGCCTTTTGGCAAGGCGCCCGCTACTGGAAGCGCCAACGTTGCTCCCGGCGCATACCACGGATATGCACCATACCCGACAGCCCCGAAAGCTGCCCGTAGTGGTTACGAGAAATACCAGGACGAGCCTGTGGCTGATCTTCAGGTCGATGCTTCCATCTGGGGCACCACGCCCAAGCAGCCGACTCCCATGGCACAGCCGGCGGCCCCAGCTGCCAGCCGCAAGATGATGAGCTTGGAAGAGGTTGAGGCAGCTATGCGTGCTCAGTCTGCCCCCAGAGCGGCACCCGTACAGCAGCTTCCTCAGGATCACTACCAAGTTCAGCAGCAGCAGTTTCAGCAACAGCCTCGACAGGATCTCGGCGACCTTCGCTATGCACAGCAGGATCAGCTCCACGCACAGGGTTTCCAGTCTCACGATATTCGACAGTCTCAGCAACCCCAGGTTGGAGGTCCTCACGGCCATCCGATCACCATCTTGCAGCGACCGTCCTCCAAGCATGCCGCGCCGACTGTTCCGAGCCCTCTGGCACAGCCAGCAGAGTCCCCTGCTCAGCATCAGCAACCGACAGTTGCGCCCACGCAGATCCTCCAGAACCCCAACCGCATGTCCGGTGATGCTGCTCGTCTCGAATCTTCCCACCGCCCCCAGAACTCGTTCTCTCGCCAAGGACCGGCCGCGCCTGCCAGTCAACTGTCCAACCTATCGGATAATGAGAAGGCAGCATTCCTCGATGCTGAAGCCAGACGCGCCAAGCGTAACCATAAGATTCATATGCTTTCCCGCGACAATGGCTTGATGACTCCTCACGATAAGAGCTTCATCACTCGTATCCAGCTTCAGCAGTTGATGTCGGCTATTGGCGACTCTTCCGAGGCTGGTTCCGACGCCGCTCTGGTAGAGGACTTTTACTACCAAGTCCACAGTTCTCTCAAGGCTGTCAGCCGTCCCAATCCCAACCAGCCTCTCAGCAACTTTGCTCAGACCTACCTGTTCCAGACGGGCAACCGCCACGGTGGTATGAGACGCCATGGTCGTGGCCCCGAGAACCACGTTCAGCGAATGGAGCAGCAGGTGCAGCGCGCCGTTGAGGCTGCCAAGAACAAGCCCAAGAACAAGCAGCTTGTTATTGAGGGCAGTCTTGGTAAGATCTCTTTCAGCAATGCAAAGACGCCCAAGCCTCTGTTGAACATCAAGCGCACGGAGAGCAGCGGAGACGCACGACCTGGTAGCGCTCAGCGTTCCGTCAATATTCATGACCGCAAGGTCGCTCTTCGCGCTATTGAGAACGTTTATTCCCTCCTGATGAAGATGGAGGACCACGAGCGAACAATGCCGCCTCCTACCCCGAATCCTAGCCCGGAGCTCATCCAGCAACAGGCTGAGTGGCAAGGTGTGGCCGAGAAGCTCAACGGACAGCTCTGGGATAATCTCAAGGTTCATGAGCAGATTGACCCACGACAGATCCACCCCTTCATCACTTTCCTCTCGTACCCCAAGGGAAAGAAGGCTATCCCGCGAGCTTTCCGCCAGCTCAGCCACGAGCAGAGAACTACCATTCTCACGTTGATCATTGTTCATCTCGATCAACTCGACGTTGTGCAGGGCGCCCAAGTACAGTCCGGCGAGCCTATCAACCTATCTGCCAATATTCGTGAAAGCATTGATTTGTTCTCGATGGCTGTTATGCCTCAGCTGTTTAACCTACTGGCGGACGCGGAACTGCAGATTGTTACAGCTGTTCTCAGCATTATTATCCAGCGTCTCAATATCGACACTATCGCACGTACGCGTATCGGCATTTCCATGTTGACCATGATCCTCAGCCGCGCTGAGATCATCAAGCAGAGTGGTATTGCCAACGAGCAGTTGTGGCAGCAATGGTAAGAGGTCTCTCGATTGTATTTTTGAAGAATTGTCGCTAATATCGCTTCCAGGGCTGGTACTTTCAACGGCTTCTTTAACCACCTGGAGCCTACTCTCCCTACCATCTTCCCCGGTACCGTTACCTCTGGAGAAGACATTTACGTCTGGCAGTTCCTGGCCGCCATTGGTATCGGCGCCAGCCCAGAGGAGCAGCAACGACTTGTGCTTGCCGTCAAGGACCGAGTCATGGATACCGTGGCCATGTCCAAGACCTTGCCGGCTGATATGGCCAAGCAGCGATTGGACAATGTTAACTTGTTCATGCGATCCATTGGTTTGGATGTGGAGCTGCTGCAGTAAATGTCGCATGCTGAGGAGATGGTGTTCTCCCGTGTACATTGAAAATACAAAGGACGCCGCCCTTGTGGGAAGAGAACTGCATGACAGTAATTCGCACTGGGCTGTTTCCTCCAAAGAACGATTCGTGTTTGGCATCTACATGAAAGCCGACGCATGAATCACCAAAGGATACAGACAGGAACGATCATATGCATCGACGAGTCAATGGAAAAGGACTGATGCTCAAAATATGGTGTCGTAGAAAGGTATCAAGGAGAGTGGTTGCACCGCAAGACAACCATATGGGGACGAAAGTCTAGAGATGGGGAGACTTGACAAAATACTAGATGTCTGGGCAGTTGCCATTTGTCAAAATAGTTGATTTAAATTAAGCGAAAAACCATGGTCAATAGGAAAGCGAATTCCTGCGATGCCGATTGCTATTTGTGCCTCTGAACGCCTCATTTGATGCCATTTCTAAACGCCTGACAATGCAAAATCCTCTACCATCAAGCCTGACGGCGAGGAATCCCTCGTAATCTGTGATGAGCAGTGCGCCAGTGTTTTCTTTTAGTCAATTTCCATTGCGGTTTCTTTTGTAGATGCCTTGCCCTTGGCCGGCGGTGCCCTTCTCGTCGCCGTGGTACTGGCAGCGCCTCTGCCTCTTGCAGACGCGGCAGTCGTCCTTTTGCCGTCTGCATCATCCTTCTTGCCCTCCTCGACCACGTCCTCGGGCTTGACGCCCGGCAGCGCCGTGGAGCCGTACCCCTCGAGGATGCCCTCCTTGTCCTTGCCCGCGACGCCGCGGAGGTAGTCCTCCTCGCCCCAGCGGGTCTGCAGCCGCGCGGCCCGGTGCTGCAGGTCGTCCTTTTCGTCCTCGTCGAGCTTGTTGGTGGCGTCCGAGGCCTTGCCCTTGCCCTTGTCGTCGGAGGAGGAAGAAAACTCGGGCGACCGGTAGATGAGCGTCTTCTGGTACAGCTCCCAGGCCTCGTCGCGGTCGTCCTCGACGTACTTGAGCCGCTGCCAATGCTCCATCTGCACCTGCCGCAGGCGGTCCGCCATGGTCTCGGTGCTGGGCTGGTCGCCGCCCGCGTTCTTGATGGACATGGTGATGGCCTTGGCGGCGGGCGCCGCCTGGGGTCCTCCTCCTCCTCCCGGTCCACCGCCCAGGCTGGAGCCGTCCTTGGCGAGGCCCCCCGGCCCCTCGCGCGGGCGGGTCAGGCGGTCCTGCTCGGTGGCGGCGTCGAGGTGGTGCAGCTGGGGGCGCAGCTGGATCTCGGACTGGGCGGGGGTGAGGTGGAGGTTGCCGCCGCGGAAGACGCCGACCATCCAGCGGCACTCGCTGTCGGGAAAGTCGGCGTTGCGGCCGGCGTACTGGCCGCCGAGGGTCTGGGTGCGCAGGACCTGGTCGCGGCGGACGGCCTCGGTCCAGTCGTACGTGTCGCGGTCCTCGTCCTTGTTGCGGGCGCGGCCGCCGGCGCGCGGGGCCGGGACGCCCACGCCGAACCCGCCCGCCAGGCCGTGGCTGCCGCCGTTCTTCTGGCCCATGCTGCGCGCCAGGCTCTGGCCCCAGCGCATGCCCTTCTCGCGGTCGTACGAGCCGTCGTGGTAGCTGAGCGGGACGTCGACCTCGATCATGCCCGAGCTCGGCTTGACGCGGACCTCGGACAGGGTCTGGAAGGCCTCGCGCGTGGGGCCCTGCTTGTTGGGGTGCTGCAGGATCAGGATCTTGCGCGTGTTGGTCGGCGGCTGGTTGCTGAAGACGGCGTACGACGAGACGATGGGGTCGGCATCGTCAGAGGAGTCGGCCGAGGAGGAGTCGACGATCTCGGGGACTGGCGACGCCGCCGGGGGCGTGTCGACGTCCATCGTGGCTCGTGGGGTTTTCTGAGTTGGACAGTGTTGTGTTGAGTGTATGGATTATGAGTCAATGTGGACATGTACAAATCGCAGCTCTACAATCCGGGCACTTGGAGTTGAGCTGCCGACTGGGAAATTTTAGCGGGGTCGGGGGTCTTGTATTGGACTTATCGTCGAACGTGGGGCTTATCGAGCTGTCAGTACACGGGGAGAGTATCTCGGAATAGCTACGAACATGAATTCCCGCCGGCAAACGTTTTCGGTCGGCCAATTGACAAATGTATTCTTGGCCGGGAAATAAGAATCTCTCGGGCTTGAAATAATAGTGCCGGAATTTCTACAAAAGTATTTGCGCAACGTCCTCGAAAGGAAAAAGTATAGATCTTTGCGGCAGCATATTATATATACAAGTCATATCATCTTGCTTGTTGATAATCTATTAGGCAATAAGAAACCTTGGTTGGTCCAGATATAAATTGAGCTGGAACCAAAAAAGAATTATTCCCCGACCAAGGAAAAAAACATCACAGTTCCCAAGTCTTCTTGACATGGACATAATGTGCAAAAAGATAAAAATGTGGAGAAGCTGGGAATCGAACCCAGAACCTTTTCCATGCTTGATAGCATGCTAAGGAAACGTCATACCACTAGACCACATCCCCAGGAGTTGTTCTAATCATTAGATGATTGGATGTTGAACTGTGGTTCTATCAAGACCTGTACCATATGCAGAAAGGGGGAAAAATCTCTCTTGTGGGCTGCAGGATTTGGTGGGGCCGGCCAAGCTAGGGCTGGCTTACATAGGCCTCAGACATGTTCAAGTTCGTTTTGGCTACATGTACTTTCTGTTTGGGAGTATTCGAGAGGATTCTTCTTGGATGCCAGGGTTGTTCACGGTCAATTGCGAAGAGTTTTTCAAGATAGTGATCTGTCTCTGTATGTCGCCCAACATTGCATAGGAACAGTCGATAGTGGCAAGCATCATGTTTCCAGCTGGAATGGGAACGATGCATAGGCCTTGCACCCATAAATATCTGAATATCACTTGCGTGAGCCAAGTTCTAATATGAGCTGGACCTGACGATGATTGCCGATAAATGTGTGTGACGCCAGAAGTAAGCAGTACATCGAGATGTAAACATATCCGCGCGAAGATACAACCATGATCCAGTCCATAACACGTACTTCAATCATTTTTGTATGCTCACCCAAGACCTTCACACAATCAAGAGTAAGAAACGAATTTTGTTTTTACCGGAAAATAATCAACCTAAAGCGCCTTAAATCAAAACGACCTATTTTCATCTTGCCAATGTAGCTAGCTATGGAGCAATGCCGGGAAACGTAAATGCAACCGGAAACTGCTCTCTCATACCTCTTTTTTGGCTCATCATACATCCATGACCATGTCTGCAACTTCAATCGGATTGACCCATTCGACGATGCTTCAACTTCCATCCAGCTGTCCCAAGTAGACTATCTAGACAACACCCTACAGGTCAAAGAGGGGCTTCAACTTGACGATCAGGTGCCAGTCGTCGTTGGTCATGTCCTTGCGGTAGAACTCCTTGAGACAGTCGATACTCTTACGCGAGATTGCACTGTAGAGTGTGTCCGTCTCCTCGAGGTGTCGGCCGTAGGTGGGCTGCGAGTTGCCCATTTCAATCTTGACGGCCACCGAGGGTGCTCCCTTCTTACAGACAGGGATTGCCTTGTGGTCACGCTCGATAGATGTACTATATTTAATGTTAGTATGTGGATATGATACTTGTAGATGTTGGGGGGACAAAAAACTCACACTCTGCCAATAGGAACAATCTCCTTTCCATTAGGACCCTGTCTCACAGCGGCGATGGGCGTGTTAATCTTGAGGTTGCCGTCAATCACATCGACACCAATGACAATGGGGTTGGTCTTGTTGAACACAGCGACAGTGTTGAGGACGCAGGGGAACACGGCCAACATCTTGGACTCTTCCTTCTTCTTCTCGAGCTGCTCATCCATGTGCTTGGTGAAGTTGTCAAAGAGATGGTAGATAATGTCGGCAGTGAAAATCTTGATACCCTGATCTTCGGCGTACTGCTGCGCTTCCTTGTCGACCTTGACATCGAAACAGAGCATGACGGCATAGTCGGGCGACTTCTCCAACATGGTACCACACTGCATGACATCTCGCTTGAAAACGGGTCCGATTCCGACGTTGGCCACGGGAATCTTGCAGTCCTTCAAGAAGTCGAGCAGGGCCTCGAGCGAACCCAGAGTTGAGGCCTGCACCGAGACACCACGTCCGGTCTTGGTGACGCGGCTGAAGAGCACGTTCAGATCACCCTCGAGCTCGTCAATGAGATCATCCTCGTCATCGTCGGGGCCAACCACCAAAAGTCGGGAGCCGGCAATGGCGCCGTCAAGACCAGGGGCACTAATCTTGACACCCATGGCGGCCTTGATCTCCTTGTTGTGGACGTACTGGGACTTGACACGCAATTCCTTGAGCGGCGCTGGCGTGAGAAGTGCACGAATATTCGTCACAATGGCTCCTTCTGTACCGCAGACCACGATTCGATCACCCTCGCGGATGACACCGTTGGACAAGATGACATCAATGGTCATACCGAAACCCTCAATGGCCTTGACCTCGAGAACGGTAGCTTGGACCTCGGACAAGTACATGAGGGAGCCGACCATCCTCTCCTGGGTGAGCGCGACAATGAGCTTCAGCATGTCGGGAATACCCTCACCAGTGTGCGCAGAGGTGGGGATCAGAGAGACGTTCTTGGCCATGGACTTGTTCTCGTAGTAGAGCTCAGAGTTGAAACCCTGCTCGGCAAAGGCGACCTTGGTCTGCTCGAGACGGTTCTTGAACTCGTTCTGGACACCCTTGGGCTGCAGAGCCAAACTCTCCTGGAATCCGTTGTTGTCCACCTTCTTCCAGCCGTACAGACGATCAATCTTGTTCAGCGCGACAACGAAAGGAGTCTTTCTGTCACGGAGCAGCTTCATGGACTCGAGAGTCTGGGGCTCAAGACCGTGCATGATATCGACGACCAGAATGGCAATGTTACAGAGCGAGGAACCACGCGATCGCAGGTTGGAGAAGGACTCGTGACCAGGGGTATCGATGATCAAGAGACCAGGGACCTTGAACTCGAAAGCGCCATCGCGGTTGACGACCTGGGTCTTCTGCTTGATGGCATCGACGGGGAAGTATGTAGCACCAATTTGCTGCGTAATACCTCCAGCCTCGCCCTCCTGAACGTTGGTCTGACGAATCTTGTCCAAAAGCTTGGTCTTTCCGGTATCGACGTGACCGAGAATACAGCAAATGGGCGATCGGAGGTTGTCCTTGGAGCGAGCTGCCAGGGCAGCCTGGTGAGCCTTTTCACGTCGATCAGCAGCCTCCTTCTTGCGCTGGGCCTCTGCGGCTTGTCGGGCAGATTGCTCCTCGTCCTCGGAATCGTCTTCAGACTCGGACTCGGAGTCCGACTCTGAGTCGGAGCCAGCCTCGGCCTTTGGCCTGGATGGCAACTCTGTCTTCTCCTCGTCCGAGTCGGCGTCCCAGCTGTCCTTGACATCTTCCTTGTCCGACTCGGCCGCGGCCTCCCAGTCATCTTCGACGTCGCTTTCTTCGGCGGCCTTGGCGGCCTTTGCGGCGGCTTCAGCTTCGGCAGCCTCCTTGGCAGCCTTCTCTTCGGCCTCCTTGGCGACGCGCTCTGCCTCTTGTCTTGCTCGCTCGGCAGCTTCGGCCAAAGCCTTCTCCTCGTCGACCTAGATTTCTCGTTAGCCTCGCCCTTCAATTGTTGTACAAGTGGAGTATCCGCATGCTACGCACCTTGCCGCCCTTGCCGCGTTTCCGGTTGTCGTACACAACCTTCTTCTTCTTCTCCTCGCCTTCGCCCTCTTGGGGACCGATCTTGATACCGGCAGCCAGCATCTGCTGGAGCTTGCGCTCGTTGCGTGCCTTCTCCTCCTTCTGGGCCTTGGTCATGAACTTGCCCTCCTTTTTGAGCTGGTCAATCCTCTCCTTTTCCTTCTGCTTCTTCTTGGCCTTCTCTTCTTCCCGGCGCTTGATCTCTTCGGCATCGCGCTTCTCGTCTGCTTCGGCGCGTGCCTTTTCCTCGGCGGCCGCACGCTCCTCTGCCTCGCGGCGAAGACGCAGCTCTTCCTGCTGCTTCTGGAGGGCTGCGAGGTGAGGGGGCAGCTTCTTGCCCTTCTTGCCGGCGGCGGCAGGTGCGGGTGCAGGCTCGGCCTCCTTCTTCTTCTCCTCGGCGGCAGGCTTGGCGGGCTCGGCCTTGGGTGCCGGCGCGGGTGTCTTCTTCTTGGCCTTGAGATGAAAATGTCAGCATGAATTGTTTGATTTCTTTTGGATTTGTGGGGGACAGCGGTGTCATTTCTCACCTGTTCCTTCTTTCGCGCCTTCTCGCGCTCCTTCTTGAGCTTCTCCTTCTCGGCCTTGGTCAGGATGCGACCGTCCTCGGCGAGGTCATCGTCACCGGCAGCGGGCTTCGCAGCGGCAGCGCCCTTGCCACCCTTGCCACCCTTGCCCTTCTTCTCGGGCATGGCAAACTCGTCGTCCATGTTGGCCTCTTGGGCGGGCGGGGCGGGTGTCGCCTCTGCGGCAGGCTCGTCGTCCTTGGGACCTTCAAAGTCATCTGACAGACCCTGCTTCTTCCTCTTCTCGCGGCGCCTGCTCATCATGGCCATGAGACCACCGGCGGGGGCATCGTCATCCTGCTTGTCGCCGTCGTCGGCGGCGTCGGCGGGGGCAGCATCGCCATTGACGGGGGCGATGGACTCTCCGAGCTCGGCTTCCCAGTCATCATCGCCGCCCTTCTTTCCCTTCTTGCCTTTGGGCGCCATGTTGTCGACGGTCGTCGCTTGTGTGGTGCTTTGTGGAGACAAAAATTACGGACCAAGAAGAAAAAATAATAATGAAAGGCTCTCAAGGCACAGCTTGCTTAGCAGACCTTGACTTGTCGATCTCGGGGGAGAAGAAAAAGACAAGAAGCTGTTCAGAGGCAGCAGAAACCGGATCCTTCAACAAATGAATGGGAAGGGTGAATAGAGAGAAGAAAAAAGTTCTGGGATCTGCTGCAAATGCCAAAACAGGTGGTGGCGGATGGGTGGATTGACAGGTGGTGGGCTCCAGGTTGTGATGGAGGGGTTGAATATTCAAATCCACTATGCTACAGGCATTAAGGTAGAGGCAAAGCTCAGTTTTAGGTCATTGGGGCCACTTACGTATCTCGATGGTGAGCCCCCCGAAATCCCAAAATGTGGGGCATGGATTTACTGGTTGTTCGTGCTGCTGCTGCTCACGACTTGGACTCTCTGATTAACGGACCACATAAGCCTTTAAGTCCGAAAAGTTGACCTCGGGCGTTTCTTCCATTTTGCTATCAGAAAATCGTTCTATTACTATTTTGAGATCCATGACTCACTTTTCAAGACGTCACAGTAGCCGCGCTGTATATAATTCTCGGCTGACGTCCCTTCCGCCCGCGTGGGAGGAAACCAGCCCGGCTTGGCTGTACCACGCTGTATGGTCCCATCGTATTCTTCAGGCGGCCGATCTGGTCGTCGAAAGAATATAAATCTGAATGTTGTATAAACACTCAAGGCGGAGCCGTAAATTAACAGCATAATCATGTGTATTCATTCCTCTTTGCATAGCCCAGTTTATTCCACCCTGGACAATGGCTAGTATAAACTTGAAAGAGACGAGCACGGCCTCAATAAGCACCGAGAAGGTCTCTTTTTCAAGTCCTCCTACTTTTATTTCTCCTCTTTCCCTCTTTCTTCTAATTCCGCCCTAGCAATTCTCCCCCTTCTCATCAATTGACTTTTGGCCTCTAATCATTACGATGTGATAGACATGTCTGAGCTGATCATGTCGTGCATCTCTGTCGTCAACGTATCTGTTGCTTTCAAAATGCCAGCCAACAGAAAGGAAACAAGAACAATTCGCATTGCTTTGCGTTGCAACCCGATTTCACTCTCCTCCGCTTACAGCACTGGCGAGAGGTAGTATTCAAGTACGTCGTAGGCAAGATCCAGATATTCTGCCATCTCCCCTTTCAGTTCTTGCGTGTGCCTTCCACCTTCTAGGTTTTCAAGAAGCTTTCGAAGGCGATCTGCATGTTTTGGTGACTCCGCCAGCTTCTCCAGGGCTCGATTGTCCAGGCATCGCTGGAGAATATCCCCGTCGACCTGCATGTTCAATACTGGCAAGGTCTTGGGTTCTGGATCGTAATCGTGGTCGTGGTCTGTCTCCATGGCATCAGATAGACCATCACTCATCTTGGCAGAAGATGCGGCAGGATGGCAGATGTCTGGTGACACAGCGGCAAGATTTTGAATGAATCGGAGGAGTCGCCAAGCGTCCGAGTCCAGAATCGTAAAATGTCTCAGAGAGCCATCGATACCTAGTCCGAGGACATCGGCGCCGTCGCTGCTGCTTGGCACACGTCCGTACAATGCTTGTTGCTGGGAACTGCTCCATGGCGGCCGCGTCCTGGCTCGGATGAAACGCCTGACCGATGCTTGTAATTCCGCATGGAAGATCGGTTTGAATGGTCTGTCGCTCTCAGGCGGAGCCCACATTCCCCAAAGCCCACAGAAATAGTCGGAAAGGAGTGTGACAGCTTGGTGGCGTCCTTGCCTCGTGGTGTCGACTCCTTCAATACAGTGCAGCGACTGCTTCGCTCGGTCGTCTGTATAGAGTCGCGTCATCGTTTCGGAATCTGGTGAACTTCGGAAGTCCACAATTTCAAGCGAATGGCGGATGGTGACAACGTGAAGTCTGTCTTGGATCACCTCCATCCAGGATGCGGCCGATGACAGCTGATACTCCTTGACCTTTCTCAGCTTCTTCTGCTCCAGATCCAGTATCTCGTACTGGATAGTTTCACCAGTGCAGAGCAGCAGCCCTTGAGCCTCTGTCGCAATCGACCAGACAGGGTCTGCGTATCCCGACCTCTTCAACTTTGTATAGAAGCGTATCCTACAAGGACCATCTTCTGACACTCGACTGTCGTCCTTTGCCGCCGTGATGATCAATACTTGGCCCTGGCCATCCGAGTTCCGCACTGACACCACAAGATAGCCCCACGTTCGCCCATCTTTCTCGTAATTCCAGTTCGTCAGTGCTAGAATCCGAGAGCCGGGCCTACCAAGACCAGTGATGAATGGAACTTCGTTGCCTCCATGATCAGTCGGCATTGAAAGGTCGAGTCCGGTGACGGGGTCGATGAATCGCAAGGCTGGACATCCGTCGTGCAGGGTCGCCACAACAAGAGCATCCAGCCTAGCATGATACATGACTTTGCATGGAGTCCCGGGGACGGGCAGGTGACGTAAAACGGGCTTGGGAAGACTTTGCAGTTCTGCGAAGTGTATGGCGAATGGGGTTATCAAGGTGAGTGTTGCCTTCCCAGCGATTTGTGACAAGTTTCGCCGCATCCTGCTGACAGCGCTCACGCTGGGCGACGCACTCATGAAAGACTCGACCCCCGTAGCCCAGACGCGATGTTTCTTCCCAAACCTAGGCTTTCCTCTCGTTGCCAGACTCGATACCAAGAAGACATTTGAGTCACAGCAGACGAGAAACGAGGCCGGCTCGGCTTCGGCACTAAGCGGGAATACATAAGCCCCGGCAGAGCCAAACTTGTCGCATGTGCCTCGGAAATCCTGTATGTTGTTGGGATCCAAAGCAACTGTGAAAACCTCGCCACTTCTTGTGCCTATGCAGACCGTCACGCCGCCCTCCTTATTCTCAAACGAGACGATGCTGGTAAAGGCTTCAGTTGGTGGTAGACCGGCAAGACGATCATTGCTAGACATCCGCGTGGAAAGAACTATTCCGGGAAAGGGTCAGTAAAAATCATAAGACTTGGAGTACAGCATACTCACGTTGGGAAATATCAAGTCCAAGTGGTTCCGGCTGCTGATCGGTCGATCTTGTTTGCGTTGGAAATACCATGAGCAGTGGACGGCCCCCCTCCCAGACACCAACGAACAGGGCGGTTTCTTCTGCAAATTTAGTGAACGCAATGCAAGTGACTTCTCCATTGATATCGTGCGTCGGGCCTGGAATCAATTCCAGTCCATCGACATGTGCGACACTGACACGAAAGAGAGATCCGGAATGATGCGATACTGCCACCATGTTCTCTCTTGTCGTCGCGTCAGTAACGACAGCTCCAGAATCGTTTACAACACGGCTTGTCTGGTGGCGTAAATTGCTAGATCAACTGTGAGAGTCTAAATCAAAACAAAATATCAAGTCAAGGACCACTTACCCATCCAACGGGTCCACGATGGTAATGACATCAGCCGTGACCTGAATAATTGTTCCGTCTTGAGCCTCTACTGCTGCCAATGTAGTAGAACTCAGATCATATGGTACCTCATCCGGGCCCTTTTCCGTGACTGCCAGGCTGTCAATATCCACCATGTAAATGATGGACCTATCGGGATATGCTAGCAGCAGACAAAGTTCGGAATTGGGGCTGCTCGCCGGACCTCGCAATGTCCAACATTGTTGCACGGGATCTTCCAGGTCGAGGTCAAAGCCAACCCTTGCCTCGAAGCCATACCTGAACTCGGCAATCGATCCAGTCTGGCCTCGACCAGCACATGCAAATAGCTGGTCGTTCTTTGAACACGATTCGCCATCTAGAATACCGCGGGATCGTTGTCTTCTGTTGTCCGGTGCGAGACTCGCCATGGGTTTGGTCGCCGTAATGTCTATTGTTGGGGACCAGTTCGGTATGGTCCCAATGTGACCCGGTGGTTTTCTTGGCTCAGCCTTGAAAGAAATGATTAGCCACCGTACATGATAAGGTCTGGGATTTGGCAACATACACGCCAAATCGCACCAGGGCCCGAGTCGCCGCCCGTGATGAGAATGTCCGCAAAGCGATCATACAGACAAGCAAAAGCTGTGTCAATTTTACACCTGACTTCTCCCAAGATGGTCTGTGTGCTTATTCCGTCCGCCGCCTCGATCTCAAGAAACTGCAGGATGCCGTCTTCCCTCGCAAGCCATATAGTATCCTTGTCAACGTGATATTCTGGCAAGCGCCATGGGCGGCTCCACGCAGTCCACAAAGGCATGGTGTTGCCGATATGGAGGGCCGTCTGATCGCGCTCTTCGATCTCCACACCTTGTGCCTCTAGCGAGCCATTCTTCAGTGTTGCCCAAAAGGCCTCACTTGTCTCTGTGATGAGGAGAAAGCTTTCTCGTATTGTAGAAGGAATCATCAAAAGAGGCATTTGGAAAGATGGATCGAGAAGCCAACCGGTATTCCGTTCCCTCAAAGTAGCCGACACACTCTCGCCAAGTTCCCATTCGTATCGGTGTAATCTGGAGCGGCCTTGGTGGATCAGTATCAACGCAAGAATGACACGCTCTTCACTGTCGGCGCCGGGTGACAGAAAGACCATCTTGTGTATGACTCCGTTGACGGCCTTTGGAATCGCCGACTGCTCGATGGGCCTGAAAGGCAATCCTTGTGCTTGGCGGGAGCGAAGTGTATTGATGGACGACAATGTCCATACTTGAAAGTGTGTCTCTGAACAGCCAAGGGCGAGAAATCGTGAGCTTGGATCTACTACCAAATGATAGCCAGGAAGCCTGAGACGCGCGTCCGGAATCTTTTCACTGTGCGAAACAAAGGTCCACTGGTCATGAGCAGTTTCCTCGAGGTAGAGGAAGACCAAATCGCCTCGCTCCAGGACCAAAGCGATGAATTGTGGTGGAAGTTGGCCACCAGGAGTTGCTGCTAACATGTCCACGTCATCCTCTTCGATCTTCGTCCCATTGGGGCTAGAATCATCGGCGTAATGTGCTGGTGACCCAATGACACATGCGTTACGGATTCTAGATCCAAAGTCTTGCTTTCTGGCGATGTCATGGAGCTGAACATCATGTCCAAGTTCACAAACCTGCACAAAGTTGTCCTAATCGGTTTCAAACTGTTAGCTGGATTGTTCGTCCTCGCGAGGCCACTTATCTTGCATGATGATCAGCACTATAGGAAGAAAAGAAATTCTGGAATCTCAACAACACGTGGGCGTTCAGTATCAGGGAGAACAGCCCGACGCTAGCAGTACAGCGCTCTTCAAGGATATGTGAAGCGGAATTTCGGTACGTACCCCAACAAACACAACATCATTATGTTTGGGCGATCTGAGCTGTACTGGCAAAACCCAGCTGAAGACTGGACTTTCAATGACGGTTCTGGTCAAAATGCCGTATGTCGGCGACGTAGGTATCCGTTTTGGCGGTTTTGGCGGTGCTGGAGCAGTTGCCTCCTTGAGTAGATCTCCGGGCTGGACGGTACGAGTGACCCATTCGCCATTATGGAATACATTGGTTTGGAGAGCCATGGTTGATGCTCATGACGGCTGAATAGCTGAGATGCCTGGACAGAATTTTGTCGAACTGTTCCGGTGGAAAAAGGCAGTCGTCAGAGCTGCTCAGGAGTTGGAAGACTGCCTGGTGTCTGTGGTTGTACAAGTTTGGATAGCTGAGAACCAAACTTAAAGCAGCACTTATAAGGCTGGCGCCCAAAAGTTGCTCGATAATGGGTGCCCCTGATCAATAACAAGACAAACTGGATGACGGCATTAGTGATTCTGAGGTTTTCCATGTTGGCCGGGAAGGTGGTCACGTACATGAAAGCCCAACTTGCAGGGTCGAATGTAACCGCCCTCTAACACGGAAAGTCGTAAGTGAAGGATCAAGAACGTCCGAACAAGTTGCAAAACGGCCGCTTTGAGATAGAATTCATGATTCACTTGTCGGGGGGCCGTGATACGTAGGATCATCCGAGACGGGCACCAGTATAGTTGGGAAGGTTCCTGAGTAGGGGGTTGTGGAGAAGATAACGCGGGCCGGAACTGTAGGAGGCCGGATCAATTAGGACATGGTTGGCGGTTCCAGTATGTACCTCGACGCAACTCAGATTGATCCGATCGATTGTTGTTGCCGGGTTGTGGTGTTCTTGCTATGTAGGCAGGCAGGAAGGATCCCAAGCGGGCGGTTTGCCTCGTGTGGGTTGTGAATTGATTATTCAGATTTCAATCACAGACCCCTGGACAAGGACAAACCCCAAGACAAGAGCCCTTGCAGTAAAACGCTCAAGGCTGGAGGGGTGGGAGACGTTTGAGTTTGATCGTGCAGCAGTTGGGCAACGAGGATGACGCTGGCTGCCGTCGTTGGGAGAAGGCAGCGTGAGGAAGGCAACAAGTATGCAAATGTGAAAAGGAGGAGAGAGAAAGAAAAGAAAAACTCACCACATCAGAACTCGTGTGTTTCGAGGCAGGTCTGGCCGGTTGGTTGCCTGGGGGTCCTGCAGTTCGTTCCCGGAGGGGAGGTTGTGGATTTAGTGATTGAGAGTGAGTCCGCAGGAGGGACCGGCCCTGGTTTGCGGGGGATATTATTCACAAGTTCAACCGGAGTGGTAGGTTGTAGGTAGGTAGGCAAGCCGCAAAAGGTGGCAGGCGCGGTAGGTAGGTGCCTGGCTTTTACCTTACCTGAAGTAGGTGCAGCAAGCCCAGTAGTAGTCAAGTGCTACCAAGGTAGGTACAGATACAGATTAGCTGGGCTGGCTTTAGTCTGTGGATCTCGATGCTGTCACTGCGCCCTGCCACGCTCAACACCAAACGAAGCTTTTGCCTGTGGCCTGCTCGGCACATAATCCAGGCCTATAGGGAGAGGAATTTTTAATTCTTGGGAATATGAAATGTGTTGTAGATCCTCCTCATTGCGGCATGTCGTTGCGCCTTGCATAACTTCAGCTGGGCTGGATACGCAGCTGTATGATATTGGTTAGGTATTCGTTGCACGTGCTGTTCAGCAAAATACATCGATTTGGCCACCTGCAGGAATCCCCATTGTACACCTATTCATGATATTGTTTTCTCTCAAGCGAAAAATTGAGGGCTATTTGCTACATTGATGAGGGGCCACCGGTCTGCCTTCATTTATCAATTCACTGCATTTTTGGAAACCCACATACCCCATGTGCACTTGCATACTGTACTCCATTACAGGTCATCATACAAGTAATTCGAATACACACTTCTATGCACCTACCTTGCTGGATCACTCGGCCCATGATTGCAGTCTACGCAAGAACGAACTGAGGTTCAACGATTTTATTTTCCAGGAACGTGCAACTGCAATACTTGCAGGCAGGAAAATATGTTCTCCATGCAGAAGTTTGAGGCACGACTCTTTTCTTGGGGGTTGTATCAAGCGGCCTCGATCGACGCATAGGGTATATCTAAAAACATAAGAGTTGGACTTTCGTCACGGCTGTGGATGAATGCAAACATGTATAAGATCTCGGGAAACACACGCGTTCCTGCTCATGTGTTGTCTGCCATGTAGCCAGAAGTGAAGTCCGACAATGCATTGTTTCGGGCCTCGATGGAGGACCCCTCGAGCAGATCAGGAACGTTTTGTGACAGATCACCGGAGAATTACATTTAGCATGGCACATCAGGCAGGGTGGGAATAGACAAATCATATACGTACCATGACAAACCGTGGCTCAAATTTGCAGTCTGCCATGTCACAAGCGCTCCTATAGTAATAATGTATCGTAGCCCTACTAAATATAAAGTCGTCGATTATACTTCTGTCTTCCATGCATCCGAAATCAGCACATTTACCCATCACCGAGCCTATCCCTTTGACTTGTGTTCATGACAGACTCACTGCCATCGTATTGAGCGGTCAATAACAGGTCGCCAGAAAACTTTGCCGCTGTGTCCGACTGAAATGCATGCAAGAGAATTAGATGTATTAACATACATATCTCATGTATGCCCATTGTTACAGGCTCACAGCAAGGATCATGCATCTTTTCTGGAGAAAGAAGCCTTACATGCATGTCAGCGGGATGTTGATTTACCCCGCTGCGCTGTCAAGCCAGGATACTCTCAGCACGTCCAAGTTTCCAGATTAATAGTGAATAGGTACGAGGTAGGTAGATAGTCACTAATACTGCATGCTGGTCTGCTTAAGTGGTCGATGTGTACTCGCGCGGTTCGTGGCAATATCTCGTCCAATATCTGTCTTCCGGTCTCCTGTTTCTCGAGAGCCGAGTCAATCCACCTACACAAGGATATTCTTCCCTTCAGCAGCCCAGTACGCGGGACTCCGTGGACCGTAGGCGAAGATACGGCACCCATCGATCGACCGCCTGCATTAGCAAGATTCTACCAGCCATCTGAATAACACACAGTCTGCTGCGATCTCCCACCGGCAGCCGGTAGCAGATAGTCCTGTAGGCGAGCAGGGATTTGGACCCGTGGAGTCGTGCGATTCGTTCTTGTGAGCCTCGTGGGCGTCGGCCTACAAGTCTTGACATGAAATATGGCTACCTGTTTATCATGGGAAACATGCAGCAGTTATCCGAACCTTGGAGACAGTGATCATCAAGTCTGAAGATTCAACAATCTTGATCGGTGCCAAGACTTGACCTATGTGTAGATCTTGGATCATGGTGTCAAAGATTAGATGACACTTGACTGACTACGGGTTTGCCCCAAGGATCATCTTTTCTTATGATATTTACCACGTTCGAGGAGGCCCCGAGTCTAGAGGGACCGGAGCCAAGGTGTGACCATGACTACCTTCGGAAACTCCCGCCATGGGCTTGAGGTCCGTACCGTAACCTGTCATGGCCGGCCTCCTCGTGCATGTCCTGGGTCGTGCAACCGCATGGAGAGTGAGGGGAGATAGGGAGGGACAGAGCTCTTACCCAAGGTAACACAGACAACGAACAGAATCAGAGCTGGCGTGAATGCCGTCGTCTGTAACACGGCCGGGGGGTATTTCAATGCATGCAAACTGGCGTCTTGGCCGAACCTGCGGTGAGGGCATACCTACTGCAAGTTTGAATTATTGCGAGCAATCAAAGCAATGTCGACCAAGAGCATGTAGGTACACCTTCATGTTAGTCAGACATGGCCGCGTGTGATATATTACACAGTCCCACTGAACATGCCGTGGCGTCAGCGAAAGTTTGACGCCTTCTGCTCGAACATGGTCGCTAGATATGTAGGTCATAATGTCAATAAACCACTTGACTAGCTTGACTGCATCACCTAGGTAAACGGATATACCATGGAGTTTCGTGAATACCTGCCAATATAAAAACAAATACGCATAGTTTCTTTTCTTTTCTTCAATGGTATTCCGTATGAATCGTGTTTGTGGATTTGTGGTAAGAAGATGCGATTCCCTGGTCATCAAGGCTCGATTTCTCGACAACATTGAAATCCCAGGCTGTACGAGGGCCATTAATCTGTACAGTCAATGTTACCGAGTACCTAAGTACTTACACGTATGGAGTGGATGTTCCATGAATACATATATCGTGTACCTACCAATACTGATAGAATATCTCATCGAGACCATATGCAACATTCAACATGGACTGCGACGTCTATTGTAACGTGTAAGTAACAGATGTTTATATGGTGTATGTGGTGTAGTAAAACCAACTCGGCCCTCTGCCCATTGGTATTACTATACGGAGCCTCACTCTATTCCGGGGCCTATAAGCTTGGCTAGCTCTTTACGGAACCCCTCCGCCTCAGCCCAAAACTGACCTAGGCCTGGACCTCTTAGCACGATCGCAAGCTCGACACATCCCTACCCAGGTAGGTACCTTACCTGCGATCGGCAAACAGCTCAAGAAGGCAAGGCCGGCGCATGCTGTCCTGTACGAATCGTACCGTTTCAAGCCCTCGAGGGCTCAACTGAAAGCAAATCTACTTTGACGCAGCGCAGACCTCATATCGCCAGCCCGTCAGGCACACAGTTCTGTCGTCCTTATACTCTTGCTTGGAACGACTTCAAGGCACCGACCGCGCAATTAATCGACCCTTCGAGCACAGAGCAGGTCCATGCAGCAGGGCGACTGGGGGTTCTTGGTGGGAACGTGCATTGTCACAAGGCGAGCTCGAATCACAGAAGCTTTCCACATACAAGCTGAAGCCGACCGATATTGTTTCGCACCGAATACTGAATCCACCGACTACTCCGTACGTAGCCGGACCTCTTGAGTACCTACTTGCTGGTTCATGGTCCGCATGTGGGACTCGGGACTCGGAAATAGCTGCTGGGACTGAGGAGGAACTCGACCGACAGACTGCTCCGCGCATGTCGTTTTGGGATAGGCGTTTATGATATATCAAGTGGTCCTCCAAGACAGACGTGAGAGATTGCGTTACCAACTGCTCGAACAAGGCATCCGGTTCCAGTAGCATAGCCCTGTCGTCCTCCCCTCGACACCGGCCTGCCTCTGGCTGCATGCCGCACGTCGATTGCTTCTTCCATCTTGGCTACAGCTGCAAGGAATTGTCAAACCCTCCAAGCCACATGAAGAACGTATATTGATTGAAAATACCGGCATACCTTGTTTGCCAACGAATAGTTTCCTGTCAGCAAGGACAAGGTCTCCAGGTTGGGCAGTCGACTCGATCCTGCAAGCTCGTCGCAACCCTGCATTCGCTCCGAACAGCTATAACAAAGACCGGCCTCGCATGCGATATCTTCCAAGGTAGTTTGGACTGGCCCAGCGTGCTTAGACGACCGGGACACAGCAGCTCCTCGACGATACACGGCAGCCAAGACTACAGATATCTGAGCCATGTCAACGACGTCTGTCGAGTCCGGCGGGCGTTCCGAGACCAAAGAGCGCCGCGAGGACGATGTCGCGGTGAGCCGCGCCAAAAGCCACGCCATTCTTGACGCCTGCAGCCGTGACGACATTCAACGCCTCAAAGAGCTCGCTGTTAGTAAAGGGGGGTTCCTCTCGGATGCCATTCGCTTCCGCGCGTGTAAGTTTCCGACGCGCGCAAGCAACGTCGATCCCTAGATGAGATCCTGCTTACACAATGGTTTTCTTGCAGGGGCTGTTCTACTCGGACTTGCGCCTCATGGGGTTGCTTCTGGAAGTGACGGTGTCTCCTCGGCACCTCATGCCGAGGACAATGGATCTCTTGACGAGAAGTCCGAAGAGGTAGATGGGGTTGACAAATCGTGGACGACATTACCGCGGCATAGAGACGAGGATCAGGTTCGGCTAGATGTCGACCGCAGCTTCATATACTACCCAAATGGTACGTTGATATGCTACCTGCCTCATGCTCCTCGGATTGCGTGACAACCGGGCTCATGACATGCTCTTTGCTGTTTCCGTCGACACTTTGCTGACCTTCGAATTATGTTACAGACGAGTCAAAATCTCAATTGGATACCAAGAAGATTGAGCTATCAGACCTCATCACGGAGACCCTTAGACGGCAACCTTACCTGTGCTATTTTCAAGGCTACCACGACATTTGTCAAGTGTTTCTGCTCGTCTTGCCTCCGCGGTTGAGAGCAGCGGCGGTGGCCCGGCTATCTGCTCTTCGGATTCGAGACTTCATGCTCCCCACTCTCGCCCCTGCCATCTCACAGTTGCGACTGATTCCGGATATCCTCAACGCGGTAGATCCAGCATTATGTCGCCATTTGTCACAGACGGAGCCATTTTTCGCCTTGTCAGGAACGCTGACCATGTATGCGCACGACATACAATCATACAACTCCATTGCCCGGCTGTTTGATGCCCTTTTGGCGCGCGAGCAGATATTCAGCGTCTACATGTTTGCTCAGATCGTACTCAACCGAAGGGAGGAGCTTTTCGACACACCAGATAGCGAGCCGGAAATGCTCCACTCAATACTGTCCAAACTGCCTCAGCCCCTCGATCTCGACAAATTGATTGCCGACACGGCCGCTCTGTTCGAGAAGCACCCACCAGAGTCTCTCCGATCCTGGCGAAGCATATCTAGCGCAAGCGTCCTCAAGACGGCCCGCGACGTCGCGGTCTGCTCAAAGCAGAGCCTCGAGGATGGGCATCGATTTTTCGAGAAGCAGCTCAAGGAGATGAAGTGGGCCGAGAGCCGCGAGAGGATACTCAAGCAGATGTGGGCATACCGCAAGCCCGCCCGCGGTATCGCACTGGCCGTTCTCATCGGCCTGGCGGCCGTGTACATCAGAAAGACTCCCGGCACTTGGGGATTCTTCGAGGCTTTATGGGCGAAGCTCAGATGATCTATACGAGAGAATGCGACTATATCACATCTCGAAATCGAATAGAGTGAACACCACATGTACAACCATCATGTACAGAAAAGAGTGCGGAGTCATGGATTTTCATGTTTCGTCAAAAATACTTGCACAAGACAGTGTCTACAAAGCGACGGTCTGTAAAGGAGTCTTGGTGCTGCGGCGACGCAATTACGCGTTTCCTTTTTGGTCAGAAAATAAAACGGGAAACAATAGATATAGGAAGCGAGACCGACACTCGATGATCGAGCCGGCTCTGGGAGCCTTGTAAAATAAACATGACTCGGGGGGTGTATTCACTTGACACCATCATGTTTCTAGTTTCACGATTCCCTGTATAAACAGATTTTACAGCGCTTCACGCGGGAAAAATGGTATCATTATGGGTTTCAGTCGTGAATTTCAGAAGTCTACTTGTCGCTTTTGTCTCTTTCCCGTAAGTATCACAGCATGTCTTGTCTAATTATGCTGCGTCCTGAAACGCAGTCTTGAGGCCCTCAAAGTGCTCCTGCTCCTCCACGGCGAACTTGCCTGCCGTGTCGCTGATGATGGTCAGTATCAGGCTGTAATTATTGTACAGAAACCGCTCCCTCTTGCGCTTGTCCGAGCCCCACTGGCCGCTGTACTTGTTCAGGAAGGCTTCCACCTCACTCCTCAGTCGGCGGAGACTGGCCACGACGGGCTCGTCATCCCCGGCCTCGGCACTGAGCGACAGAACGCCGTGCATGAGCTGTCCAAAGCGCTGTGTTGCGACATGCGGCGCTGCGGACAGCTTCAACAGCTCGGATTTCGAAGCCGGACGCGTGGGCAGCGCAGTTGTCAGAGCACGGACGGATTCGCAGTGCGCATTCATGACAGACTGCAGACGTGGCCACAAAAGCATGGAGGTTCCATTGATGTAATTATCGGCGGCGGGGACCTTGCGGCGCTGTAGCGTGAATTGGAAATGCTGGTTGAGTCGGATGGAAAGCAGGATGCCTAGCCCGTCGTACGACTCTGAAACGAGGTTCTTGGTCAGGCCATGGCCGAGAGCAAAGGTCGGGTCAAATATGTAGGTAAAGTGCCGAGATATGGTGCTATATGAGAGTGCGGGTGAGAAGAATGAGGCGAGAAAGGTATATTCCGCAGTGGCATTGTCCACAAGAGCGAGGTTGAAATTTCGAAAAGGTACTTCTAGATAGTGGTAGCCGTTATCGTCTTCAGCCAGGTACGAGGATAATGCGGTCTGATCCCTTGTCTTGAGCAGATCGATTCGTCGGCCGATATTGAAGGCGTCGTGGGGTGGCCCGGGAAGTTTCGAGGACGATAGAACACCAGTCTTGCGCGACATGTCCTCGTTACCTAGCACATCCAACTTGTCCAGCATATGAAGCTTGATCTTTCGGAGTGCAGTCTCGTAGCGTGAGAATTGGTTGTGGTAATACCAACGCATCGTGTTTTGGTACGCTTGGCAAATCTCCACTGCAAGTGCAGCATGGTGCTTGTGGAGGAAGGAATACAGATCCTTGAACCGCAGAAAGTTCTGCTGTTGAATAATCTGTGCGTTGATCTGCGGTGACCGCAGAGCCTTGATCTGGCCGACAAGGAAATCTCGTATCCTCTCTATAGCTTTCTGGACAAGTTTTTCTAGTAAAGGGCCAAGATCTTGGAGCCCCTTGCCAGAAGCTGACGCTGCTGCGGTCTTCTTATGTGCCGTTGCCCTCTTATCCACCTCGGCCAGTGCCTTGATCCAAGCTTCGTCGATGTGGCCGTCCACTATTTTGGATATCACCACGGGAGACACGCTCATCTCCTCGACGATAGGTCCCAGCCCCTTTTCTACGGCCTTGCGGTTGTCCAGTCGAATGTTGAGGGCTGTCGATCGTGCTTGGAGGGTCTCGATATCAGCCGAGACAGATGCCAGGTCATCTCGAAAACTCGTCAGGTTCGTTTCGACAGAGCTCAGGACCTCGTCGCATGCTTGTATAGATCGGTGCAGGTCTTCAAACCTGGTCTTGTCTCTTTCATCTGGAATTGGGATGTGAGCCACAGCACGGGACGGCGGAGACTTTTGGAGGGTGGGAAATACGTACATTCTTCAACTGTCTGCGGTCTATGTACACTGGTGCTCCCTCCGGCGGGCTCATCAGAAAGGGCCAGGCCTGTCAATGAGAGCCCTCCAAAGTCAAACGGCTGCTCCAGGTCATCTTGTGTAATGGTGGAGGCAGATTGCTCGTTGTCGTCGCCTAGCCCCTGACCCAGAATCTTGTCCAACACATCTATAGGATCCGGGCCTGCATATGCGGTAGTTGATTGCTTCAACGCCGAACCATTGGCTCTCCGCGATGCAGCTAGCAGTGAGGAAGTGGAACTGTCGTTGGAGATGAGCGACACCGAAGATGAGCGTGGAGTGAGACCCGGGCGTTGCGACGAGGAGGTCAGGTAAGGCCCGAGGCCGCTCGGGGTCCGCCGTCCGGGCGCGGGCGAGTAGGCACGGCTACCTGGCTGCGATGAGGACGGCGACGCGGACTGCTGCCCTGCCAGACGATCGAGCCACATGGTTGAAGACTGATTATGGGCTTGTTCTTAACATGACGGTCGGTTTCGTAGCGCCCAAACCCCGATTCCAGGTTGGAGGAATACGGATTTGTCCGCGTTCGGGATTGTATCTTTTTCGATTCGGACGGGCGATCCAGACCGGTATATATCCTTTTCCACTTTCACGGCGTCAATGTGCAGCTGTTGGTTGTCAGGCTGAGCCTTTGGTCGATGTTGTCGCATTCAAGGTGGTGCATCAGCCTCCTGTTCTGCTGTCCAGTGTCCGATGTCGACAGCTAATGCGCAAGGTACCGTTTCCAGGGTGCTTCATTGCTGGCTCTGATTGGCCGGACTCCTAGACACATGTCAGTCTCCATCTAGCAGGGAGGCAGCTCTTGCTGACTGTGGGGTTATTGCGGGACAGCAGCGACGCTTTCCCTTTTCGATCGGAACCGACAGCTGGAACGCCGTTTTGCTTGCGGTTCAACACCTTATTAATGAAATTACAACAGGATCTCTTGTACAGAAGAAGCAGCAAAATCCGTAGAGGGGATTGATAAGCAGGTCAATTGGACTTCGTACGCCAAGGCTAGATTGTCGCTTCGAATGGCATGGCATTTTTGAACCGAAGAAAGTGAAAAGGCCATTCAATGATCCAGAGGGGGCCTGAATTGCACTTGAAGTTGAGCAACTGGAAGCCTGACTTTACACTGTACATGTGTAAGTGCGTCAATGAAGAGGGTGTACCACCTGGACTGGCCAATATCATTCCCGTCTGGCGTCGATCTGCACATCAATGAGACCGGCGGGAGTAACATGACCGGCAGTGTGCAACTACCCGTCCTCCTAATTGCATGGAGCTTCTTTCTCTATGACTCTGCGGTTCAACTTATACAAGGACGAAGAGATGCCACAGAATATACCCACACCAGGAATCCAAAGCCGAATGTCAGTAATAACACTTCTTTGGGCTTTGATAGAACCTCTGCTTCAAGCATCGTCCTCGGATAAGAAGCCTCGGAGAAGAAAAGCAACGGCTGCAGCCACACGTGAGCATCTGCTCCGGACAGCGATGAGGACATGCATATGTTTGCAGCCTACCAGACAGGAGCGAAGCATAAACGTAGACAGCTGAAAAGAACTTCCAGCAGTGTTGGGAAAAGACTCGGTTTCTCAATCGAATCGTCCCGATGTTCTTGTAATGAATAAAAAGCAATTAACTGAATGGAAAGCCTCCTGGCTTATGAAGTTCCGAGCAATTACCTACCCTTTCCAGGGCTTCAAAGGTAACGGAAGGTGGGCTGCTCTCGTCGGTCTCCCAGGCTTCTGCTTAAGTGCATCCAGAAGTTTATTGCCCCACCTCTGCCTGCAAATCTGGACGAATCGATTGGTCCACTCTTTGCCTCTCTCCCGCCCCGATTAGCCCATCTTATCTAGGCGTGTTTTTTCCCTTGTGAATTTTTTTTTGTTCAGTCCCCGCCCACCAAATAAGAGCACAGAGAGGCACAAAGTCGCTGCCACTGCACCTTTCTCAATTCTTACAGTACCTGGACCCGCCCGCGCTACTACTAATTCTCTTCTCCCACCCAACATCCACAAACTTTCTCTTCCTTGGGAGTTGGACATCGTCGCACCATTGCATCCTTCTTTCTTTTTTTTCTTCACTCCCACTTCTCACCAAAAACCAACCTCACCTTCTTCGCTTCAAACCGTCAAGATGGCCGACGCCGAGGTAAGTTGCTCTCTCTGTGCCAGAAATGCCCCTCATGTCGTTTTCCTGCCCGTTGCGCTCCTCGTTTTGGGACGAGGGGAGCAAAATCCACCCCGCATCTACTACGCCCACGAAAACAACAGCGAACCCCGCGATACACAAAGTCGCCCTCGACCGATGCCCAGCGCGCGCCCTGGACGAGACCCAGCAGCGGGAAATCCCCCAGAAGGCACATGGAGTACATTTGCCGACGGAGGTTCCAGCTAGCTATGTTCTCAATGGGTGGCGTGCTTCGGCTTTTTTGCTCTCCAGCCTGTTTTCTTTCCAGCCTCGACAAAACAAAATGATATAAAACCGCGGTAGAAGATCACGGTATGCTAACAAGACATCTCTATAGCATGAACACACCTTCGAGTCCGTCGATGCCGGCGCCTCGACCACCTACCCCATGCAGTGTTCTGCTCTGAGGAAGAACGGTTTCGTCGTCATCAAGAACCGTCCCTGCAAGATCGTCGACATGTCTACCTCCAAGACTGGAAAGCACGGTCACGCCAAGGTCCACTTGGTCGCCCTCGACATCTTCACCGGCAAGAAGCTCGAAGAACTCTGCCCCTCCACCCACAACATGGACGTCCCCAACGTCTCCCGCCGCGAGTACCAGCTCGTAAGTTTTACTGCATGAAATATGTTGTTTCGATATAACTTTACTGACTTGGCGCTAGCTCGATATTGCCGACGATGGTTTCCTCTCCCTCATGAGCGATGATGGTGAGACCAAGGACGACGTCAAGCTTCCCGACGGTGAGATCGGTGACAAGATCACCCGTCTCTTTACCACCGAGGAGAAGGACACCAGTAAGTGCATCCCGAGAGGATTTCGCACGTTTGCCAGTTCAATCTAACGCGTGCCTCAGACGTTGTCATCCTCACTGCCATGGGTGAGCAGTCCGCCGTTGAGGCCAAGGAGGCTCCTCGTGGCTCTTAAATTGCCTGCTACAGCAGCGCATGATCTACGATAACGACCTTTCATTCACTAGCCTTGACAAAAACCTGCCGACATGGGTGTCAGCCGCGCAATGGATCAATCTTTTTTCGGGATGCTATTTGAGTTGTTGACACCTGGGTTTTCCCTTCCCTCATGGTCGTTGCGTAGAAAAAGGGGTTCTATCTGGACATTTACGATTGTTTCTGCCGGGTACATGAATTGACGATGGCCACGGTTCCGCTGTTTTGCCTTGACGGTTCCGTCTCCCCGCATCATCTTTCTGCCATGAATGTGACGATGAAATCAGAGGATGAAGAAAAAAGGGGACACGCATTGGGCGTAATAACTTGTCCAATAGAATCCACAAAATCACCCATGAATGTTGTGCGAGGCTCTTTTGTGAACATATGTCTGTGATGGTACTACTGCTCCAGAAATGCTTGCTACGGGTGTGTAAGAAGTGGCTACTGTCGTCTGTCGGCTTGGGGGCATAAGAAAGCAAGTTGAAAACACCATAAAACCGACTGTCGAACGACACAGTCGGACAGCCTTGTTTTCAACAGCAAAGTGCAAAAGTCATGTGACTGGCCTAATGATCTGGATTTTACACTGCATTGAGGCTACCTTTTGAGTCACCGCACCTGCTCAACTTCTCGAACCCCCAAACCCGCTACCTGCACTTTTACGCAAACTATATATACAAACATCTACTCGAGCGAACTTCGCCATCTCATGAAGCCACCCACTTGCCGAGTCGCCGCTCTTTGAGAGGACAAGGGCAGCTACCACCATGGCGGGCATATCCTCCTACCATAAGATGCGCCATGGGGAGCGGTGCGAGGAGTGTCCAACCCGCCATTGGTACGAACAAGAAGGCCTGCGCTTCTGTCGCAATGGACACCAGCTCGAAGGTTTTGCGGCTCATGATAAAGGCGAAGACGAGTTCGGCACCACAGGTCGCGTGACCAGGGCGAAGAAGGAGAAGCAAAAGCGCGAGGGGCTCAAACTCACGGGATCAGAGGGCAGGCGACTCTACCTGCAGGCATTGCAATACGTGCTCAGGCGACAGGTCGAGTGGCTACGAAACGTCGGGCTGCAGCTCGACGAGGAGGAAGGCAGGACGTATGAGGAGCTCGTCAAGGAACTCTGGAGTCTGGCATGCGCAATGCCAGGCGTCATGGAGAATGTGGACACGGGCGAGCAGACTGATGACTATGTGACAGAAGACTCTATGCCCAGCAGTAGCGGACCCGAAGACAGCGAAGCCTCTACTAAGAGTAGTGGTTGGCTGGACAAGAAGGGCAGCAGGCTACCGAGCCTCATGCACACCTTGGCTCTATGCTATATCGCTTGCGTCATTCTGAAGCAGCCCGTCACCACAGCAGATTTTCACCGCTGGGCTCAGAGCGGTGCAATCGAATGCTTGGCCGCCCTCCACAGTCTGCCCACGAATGTCCAGAACCGTATGCCAGCCATGTACCACCGCGCTTTTCAAGTTCGGGATCATATCAGACAAGGGAGGCTCTTCCGAACCGTTCAGGAGCTGGCAGTTGCTTTCAACGTCCACTATTCGCTCAAGCTTCCCAGTCTCAACTATCCCCAGGTCTTGATCCAGTATATACTTGACCTGACGCTCCCCACAGAGGTATATCTCATGGCCAAGTCGCTCATTCAAATCTTGGGTGCAACATTCGATTTCCCAGACGGATCGAGAAAGAGGATACGTGCAATCGATAACCCGGAATTGTTCCTGATTGCGCTTGTGGTCGTATCGACCAAGCTGCTGCACTCTTTGGATGGCATAGAGCGGCGGCCATTGGATCATGACGACCTGAGAGTCAAGCAAATCGACTGGGTCGAATGGCAACGATCTAGAGCAGAGGCCAAGGCGAAACGATCACAAGGAAGACTGGAACCAGGCACAGAGTATCAAGTTACACCCAATACGGCACTCTTGACGGATGAGGACAAGTTGGACGATTTCATGGACTGGTATGAGAAAATGTGGGTGGGCACAAACCAGGCAGAGACGACCAGTAAGTGTTTCATGACAGACTTGGATCATACAAATACTAATAATTCCAGCACCTCCCACGATTTGTCGGATATTCGACAGCAAAAGCGATAGGATGTTGCCAGACAACAGGCATGGCACGGAAGAAGTGGCCACCAAGATCCAACGTGGTTACCACACACTGAATGCCACAATGACCTTCAAAGAACCGCAGGCGGACCTGCCAATGATGAATGGTATACGGAAAAGACTAGAAAGAGACTTCTGTCCTACATGGCGGGCAGAGGACGACTTGCCGGAAATCGCAAGAGTATTCTGCCAGGAAGCGGCGGATCTTGCAGCCATACCACTCAAGCTCTTGCTTCAAACATGCTCACAGATGGAAAGGCGACTGGAAGTTTGGTCGCGCAAAAAGGAAAAAGAAGGAGAACGAGAAGATGATTCCAGTCGGGAAAAGGGAAAGGGCAGAGCTGTAGCATGAGCGTGGCTTTCTTTTAGTGTAGTATTGCGAAAGAAGATACCCAAAGCATGTATTTGATCATCGAAATCGACCAGGCCAGGGCAGATCGTCTTGCAGAATTACGGCACAATTGCAAACAGTATCATGCTGCAATGAAGAGATGCTCTCAATAGAGGGCCTAGGTATATATGTAATCCATTGCTTGTTTAAATATATCAAGGTGTTTCGAATCCACAATGATTCATAACACTGGGCGCAGAACACTTTATTCGATTATGTACAAGCAGAGCCGTCCAACGGGGCGCGCTAGACTGCACTGGCGGACCGATCGCAGTGAATCGATGCACTGTTTGGTGGTCGCAAAAAAATCCCAAGCCCATCAATTATTGAGCCCCACTCAAATTCACTCTGCGCGCAGCTCCCCTAGCGCCACAGCTGCGGTCACCTGATCCACCTAGGGCAACCTGAATTTCCAATTCGATTTTCACCCCACTGAGAACCTTTTTGTTTGGAGGCGACATCATCCCCAAACTTTCCATCACCAACAGCAAGTTCATCGAGGACCGGCAAAAGTAAGTAGCGCAATGGCCCTGAGAGGATAGAGAGAGCCTCATGCGTCGCTGATTATCATGCTAACATTATTGTGCTCGCAGTGCAGATGTGAGTGCTCTCCCAGCGTCGAAGAAGAATCCAGCCCCGAGATCCCGAACCACCAGAACCGATCACCAAACCCACGAACACAACAGGCCTGGAAGGAACTTGCATTGGCGAATGGGAATACTGACATGATTTCTCGCCTCGCAGCTTCGTGAAGACCCTGACGGGCAAGACCATCACCCTCGAGGTGGAGTCTTCCGACACCATCGACAATGTCAAGTCCAAGATCCAGGACAAGGAGGGTATCCCCCCGGACCAGCAGCGCCTGATCTTCGCTGGAAAGCAGCTTGAGGATGGCCGCACCCTGAGCGACTACAACATCCAGAAGGTGCGTTCACAACGTTGTTGGTTTTTCTTTGGAGGGTCGGGACGCGGTCGCAAAGGGGCGACGGGAATTTCTTGCGAGAATGGAGTCGAGGAAGGGACTGTTGGATTGGTGTCGCTGGACTTTGGGAATACATTGAGGCTAACCTTTGCGCCTATAGGAGTCGACTCTGCACCTGGTCCTCCGTCTCCGTGGTGGTATCATTGAGCCTTCGCTCAAGGCTCTCGCCTCCAAGTTCAACTGCGAGAAGATGATCTGCCGCAAGTGCTACGTGAGTACTCCTACATCCCCAGACGCCCTTCGGAGTATTAATCCAGTATAACAGGCCCGCCTGCCCCCGCGTGCCACCAACTGCCGCAAGAAGAAGTGCGGTCACACCAACCAGCTCCGACCCAAGAAGAAGCTCAAGTAGACGATTCGTTTCCTCATTTTCCGGCGTACCTGGTTTTCGGCATCATCATTACGAGACAGATCGGATGGGTGGAGGGGTCCTCGGCATGAGAATCGACATGGTATCCACGACCTGGCTTGGGCATGCGGTTCTTTCCTCTCCGGAATAGCATCCTCTAGATAGGACAAAATGAAGCTATGATACGATCTGATACGTATTCCGGTGCTGCGCAAGCAAGCCCTTTTCGAACTTGGGACCAGTGATGGCGTGGTAACTGGAGGCGTTAGGTCGGCTATGTGATATCAGAGATATTGGTCTGGCACACTGGGCTGCAAAAGACTGGAGTTCAAGACTACTAGAAGGTCCACGAAACAAAACCGACATTGAAAGCACTACAAGTGGACAACTTTTTGTGTGAACAACTTGACATGTGAAGCTACATTTTTGTGGCCATGATAATTTTCAAGCTTGAATATTTGCGGAAACTGGATGCAGAAACCATTCCAAGATTACTTACGCAGGATATGATGCTATTCAGACAACTCACGAGGAACAACGCGACTCAGTCAATAATGTACCTGCCCGTGTTACAGCATGTACCGAATGTTGTACCTGAATAACTGGTATACATGATGATTCAGTGGTGTCCGAAATGCGCATCACGCCAGTAAACTCCGACGCAGACAAATCGGGTAAAGCTCGGTCTGCTTCGTGTCCTCAAGCTTCCCCTAGCTCACTGCAGCAGCATTGGCACTGATACGTAGCGTCCATGTACTATCCAACAGCCAGGTCAGGCAGAAGGGAAACTAGGTATTAACGGATTCATTCGACAACTCCCCAACGACATCATTCGGGCTTGAATCTATCACATTCTTGCTTGTATCGAGACATCATGTCGGGAGGCGCAGGTTATGATGCGGTAGTCGATGTGGACGACGAGGTATGCATTCACTTCCTGGACTCACAAGCTTGGCGGATCGCGAAGCTGTACACTTGAGCTTCAATTGCCTTTTGCCAGACGAGACACGACCAGCTGACGCGAAGGATCACCAGGGCGACCTCGGCCACACCGACCTGCAAGAAGATCTCGAATTCCACAACTCGACCTTCACGGCGCCCTCGAACAGCACGCGCAAGGGCGGCCCTGGCGGCTCGGGCCTGCCTCCCCCAGCCACGGCGGGCTCCGGGTCCGGCTCCTCCAAGAGATACCTCTGGTCCCTGGGTTTCTATGCCCAGTTCTTCGACGTCGACACCTCGTCGGTCCTCGCGCGCTGCTGGGCTGCGCTCTACCCCCGCGCCAACTTTCTCGATGTCCTCGAGGGCAATCCCGATCTCTACGGCCCGTTCTGGATTGCGACGACCGTGGTCTTTATCTTGTTCCTCGGCGGCACGATCAACCAGTATCTTACCAAGACGGACGGTACGCCGTTCTTGTACGACTTTCAGTTGCTGAGTGGTAAGTTATACGCGCCATGGGCAAGGTTCTCTGGGCTAACAGACCACTAGGTGCCGCTGGTCTGATCTACGGCTACACTCTTGGTATTCCGATTCTGCTCTTTGGTGCCCTGCGCTACTTTGGGTCCGAGTCCGCCAACCTGCTGGAGTGCTGGGCGCTCTATGGCTACGCCAACTTGATCTGGATCCCCGTTGCCTTGATCTCCTGGTCGCCAGTCCAGATTCTCAACTACGTGTTCGTGGGCGTCGGGTTCGGTCTATCGGTAGCTTTCCTCTTGAGAAACCTGTGGCCGGTGCTGAGCGCCACGGATCACCAGACCAGCAAGATCCTTCTGGTCCTGGTCGTTGTCTTGCACGCCGCCTTGGCCATCGCCATCAAGGTCTTGTTCTTCAAGGCCGGCAGCCCGGCCCCGATCCAGACTCCCGACCCGCCGGCCGAGACCAAGCCCGAGGAGGGCGCCGAGGCCATGTTGCGCTTCTTGCTTCGCCTTTAAGCACAAGGTCAATGGAATCATGGGAAACTGGCGAAAGGAGTACTGTAGGATTAAGCTAGCATGCGCGGGGCGTTCTATGGACATTACGAACTTTATTGTAAATTAGACGACTCAAATCATGATGCAAGTTCATCGTGGTTATCAATTGAAGTCTTTCTTATGCTCGAACTCGAATGCCCCTGGACGCGAGTAGTGGATGAATTTGCCGCTCTGAAATACGAAAGGGTAGTTTATTTTACAAGCCTCGACGCTGTCAACAAGAACTTTCAGTCCCTACGAGCGCTCAATCTTGCCGCCCTTGCCGGTCCAGTCGGCCCAGCTCCCGGGGTACTCGCCGACCCTGGACCAGCCGGCCTCGCGGGCGATGCCGGCGGCGGCGCGGCTCCGGACGCCGGCCTTGCAGTAGAAGACGACCTCGTCCCCGGGCGACGGCCGCTCGAACCCGAACCGGTCCTCGAACTCCTCGGCCGTGATGTGGAAGCTGTCGGGCGACGTCGTGATGGGGATGTTCTTGGCGCCCGGGATCCGGCCCGTCGACGCCAGCTCGCCCGGCTCGCGCACGTCGATGATCTGGATCGGGGACTCGGTGGCCTGCGAGAGGGTCTTGATCTAGAGTGTGTGAACCTTGTCAGCTCTTGTTCCTCGGATGTCGTGTGCGGGATGATCTTTATTTTCATCGTACCTCTTCAAAGTCGTAGATCTTGCTGCCCGTGGCCGACTCGGACGACCACCTCACGCCCTGGCCCGAGTATCTCGTCGATACCGACTGAGCGCTCGGCCGAGGCCGGCAGATGGCTGCTGCTGGCGACGTCGCGATCGATCGGGGCGCAGTCGCAAAGGTGCGGCATGACAAGGGCCGGGCGCAGGCGGATAATTGCCGGGTAGAGCGCAGGGCGCCCCTGAGCGCGTGTTTCGAAGCCATCGTTGTGAGGAATATGGCGGACCAGATTTGTTTGCTGAAATGTGGTTGAAGGATTGTTGGGTCTTGTTCACCTCGGTAGCTTTGATAGCTTCTGGATTAGAAATGACGTGGGGTACGGTGATTATGCGATCCGGATCCAAGTGTCCGAATGCCACTCTTATAAGTCGACTGTCGAAGTACCAAAGACACCATTGATAATTCGGGATTTTTTGGTCACTTCAAAATGCCTAATTGAACATATTATATCTTTTGAACACTATCCAGAAACTTGTCGCATTACATCTTGGATCATATATACTGCATGCAGTCTACAACCACAAGAGTTGATCGAACCTTATGCGTCTCTATACCATGTCTATCATGTAAGGGATATAGTCAGCCATATTATCCCGGGGTTGCCGTGCCTCACACTCACATGTAGGCAAACATAGTGATGCTCTTGTTCGAATGTCAGTTGTGTCCATGTCGAGTCGGTCTGATCACTCTCGACTATATAGTTCTTTTATCAGCGCTGAGCCTGTCGAATCTACGAGTGACTAGTGGCTCGTACATATTCGCCATGACACCACCGTCATATATGACAGCTCTCCTGGCCGTGCTCGCCTTTTGTGCGGTTCGGTGCTGGGCCCTGTCAGCCCCGAATAGTCAGCACTACATGGGAGGCACGAACCAGCTGCCGTTCGAGTTCCGCGCCGCGACGGTCGGCGACATGGACGACATGACCACCGTATTCGTCGAGGCGTTCTCCGCGGCGCCGGCGTGGCGCTACGTCCATCAGTTTGAAGATGACTATCCCGGATACACATGGCATTGTTACCGCGACACATTGAGAGGCATCTTCGAGGGCAAGCTGCCGGGCCATGATACCACCTTCCGGGTCATCGCGGTACCGGACGAGACGGCCGAGTCGGGCTCCCGCGTGGTATCCATCTCGGTCTGGGAGTTCAACAAGACGAGCCAAGACGATAATCCGCGGCACATGGTGTGGCCATACCGGTCGGATTCCTGGGCCAACTGCTCGGCGCATCTGGACTTGAACATGACCCGGGCAGAGCATTTTCTCCGGCAGGGCCAGGAGGCGGAGAAGAAGTACCTTGACGACGTCTACGACCGCCAGGACTACCTGGCCCTCCTGGCGACGCATCCGAAATGGGACGGCAACGGCTTTGCTGCGGTCCATCTCGAATGGGGCATGGCGCTGGCTGACGAGACGGCGACGCCCACGACGTTGTATGCCACGACGGCAGGGTACCCGCTGTACAAGTCGGTGGGATTCAGAGACGTGTATAATGTCACCATTGATAGGTTGGACGGGAAGGGCATCATTTGGCATGAGATCATGGTGCATTTGCCGGGGAATGCCGAGTTATGATCATGAAGATTGGTTGGGGAGGCCGTTCATCCTTTCGGGAGGTGCTCAGGACTGCTATAATCCCAAGTTCAACTTGAACGTCCTCACACAAGCCCGTGCCAGACAGTCAGCAGCGAGACAATCACACGGAGCAGTATAAACCCGGCCAAGATAAATCTCGATAGCAAACACGAAGCATACATGCTTGGCGGCTTTCACGTTGTCCGAGCTATGATATTGCTTCCCGACATTGCACCAGGAGCACGTATCAGCCCCTTGAACCTTATCAGGCAACACAAATCCAAAGTATCCAAGCCTCAGGATCCCAAATTGGACTAAAAATAAGACACAAAGGGACATGCGCAGTTCGGGAGAAACTCTCTTAGCGGATGGGTATAGTCCGATGTGACCAATCAAGCACCCATATCACGCCTAGGGGTCCGGACTACCAACTCAGCCACCCAAGCGCGAATCTAATTCTTCTTGTAATCCTTCGCCCCTTGCGGAAAGTTACTGGCCTAGCTAATTCTGTGGCCTCGTTTGATCTTGTCGGCATTATCGAGTGAACTTGGTTGCGGCATGTTATACTCATAGGCCATCTCGGACTCGTCTCCATAGTCATCAGCATGCTACTCAGGAGGCTGTGAGATTAGTTCCGGGAGCGATGGTGAGCCGTAGTATTTACCTTGTCCTGCGCCTGGTTCTATGTCTGGCAGTGCAGTGTTTGTAGTATAACAGTGGAATAGGAATACAAACACGTTTGGTGATAGAGACGTATATAACATCAAAGCTCCATCCATATCTTCCTTTAATATGATGTTTACATCTGCATCATCACCATTCTCTTTCCTACACATATATACACTTGATTGATTTGCCTTCTTCAGATCAGTCATGATCTTTCCTTTTTGCCATGCTCTGGCCTCGGCCGCCCTATGGCATGGAATTACGGCACTCGGTCTACCCAGGCAGTCAGGAGAGAGTTACAACATAACTTCTCCTCTAGATCCAAGAATTTCCCTGTCCTTCAAAGAGGTAATAAAACATCAGGCCGATCCGTTTCTTGTACCTCGTAAAGTCGGCTAACAATCCCACAGACTCACATCTGCGAGACCACTCCAGGCGTCAAGTCCTACTCGGGCTACGTCAACCTGCCCGCCGACCCGGCGGAAGGCCGCGCCTACGACGTCCACACCTTCTTCTGGTTCTTCGAGTCCCGGCACGACCCGGCCAGCGCGCCCCTGGCCCTGTGGCTCCAGGGCGGCCCCGGGACGCCCTCGATCACGGCGGCGCTCGGCGAGAACGGGCCCTGCCTGGTGACGGGCGACTCGGCGGACACGGTCCTCAACCCGTGGTCCTGGAACAACGAGGTCAACATGCTGTATATCGACCAGCCCGTCCAGGTCGGCTTCTCGTACGACGTCTTGGTTAACGGTACCGTCGACGAGGTCGCCTCGCCGTTCCTGGTGACGCCCGTTGCGTCTCTCGCCTCGACCAATCTCAGCTCGACGGTCCTAGGGGGCACGTTCTCGTCCGGCAACGCGTCGTCTACGGCGAGTACTACAACCGCGGCGGCCAAAGCGGCGTGGCATTTTATGCAGACATGGTTGACAGAGTAAGATTGCACCATACATATTGGCCGAAAGGGAAGAAACGCTACTAACTCAAACGGCACACGATAGATTCCCACACTACAAGCCCGACAACAACACCTTCAGCATCTGGGCCGAGTCCTACGGCGGCCACTACGGGCCGACCTTTGCCGACTACTTCCAGCAGCAGAACTCACGCATCTCGAGCGGCGCCCTCGACGCCGACACGGCCATCCCGCTCCATCTCGATACCCTGGGCATCGTCAACGGCTGTCTCGACATGGCCATCCAGATGCCCTTCTACCCGGAGATGGCCTACAACAACACCTGGGGCATCCAGGTGATCAACGAGACGGCGTACGCGGCGGCGTCGGCGGCCTGGCCGCGGTGCCGCGGGCTCATCGACGAGTGCCGCGCACTGGCGGCGAGTCTGGATCCCCTGAGTACTGGGGCGAGCCAGGCCGTCAATGATGCGTGTGCCGGCGCCTACGAGTTCTGCTTTGATAGTATGTGGCAGCCTTACATCTCGTCGGGAGTAAGTCGTCAACTACTCTTCCCAAGATGGAAGAGTTCGTAGACTGACATTAGTATCCCAGAGAGAAAAGTTCGACATCACGTCTCAAGCCGGCCTGGCGTTCCCGCCCAAGTACGCCGCCGGGTATCTGAACAGAGAGGAGATCCAGGACGAGCTCGGCGTCCCGCTCAACTTTACGGGGCTCTCCTCGGCAGTGATGAGCGGTAAGATATCGCCATCGTTTTGTCCATGCCCTGTCCAGACTGTTGACACTTGATATACTAGCATTCACCGCCACGGGCGATTTTGTCCTCGGGCGCAACGTTGCGGTCCTGGGCGAACTCCTCGACCGCGGCGTCAAGGTCGCCCTTGTATATGGAGATCGAGATTTCCAGTGTAATTGTAAGTCTTGTCGTTCAGAACCTCCCTTGATTACATGCCCCGTCCAAGTTTCCTCCTCGGGACACTAATCAATACAATCCAGGGTACGGAGGCGAGCAAGTCAGCCTGGACATCGAGTCCCACATCACCGACGACTTCCACGGCGCCAAGTATGCCGAGATCCAGACCAACGAGTCGTATATAGGCGGCCTGGCCCGACAGTTTGGGAACCTTTCCTTCTCCAGGGTCTACAACGCAGGACACGAAGGTGAATAGATGGCCCCTTCACAAGTCGTGTACAATGCATACTAACGATGACGGTTCCCAGTCCCATGGTATCAGCCCGAAACGGCGTATCGCATCTTTCAGCGTGTCATGTCCAACAAGGACGTGGCGACGGGCACGGTCTCGACTGACGGGGGAAGCTGCGGCACGAAGCCCTACTCGACGAGCGAAGGCCTTGATAGCATCCAGTCCGTGATGAATAACCAGCAGCCCGCTGCTCACAAGCATGAGTGCTACTTTTGGGACATGTACGAAACGTGTAGCACGGCCGAGAAACAAATGTTCCAAAACGGCACGGCCATCGCCAAGGATTATATCCTGATCGGCCATGTTGGCGCCAACGGGACGGCTATATATTTTTGATAGCTCGTACTCTGTTCACGTCAGAGTGCAATACATGTAGACTACTACCACGTCTCGCGAGAATGAGGTTTCATGTCGGTTGGATTTTACGGTTTTTGGTAATCTTTCTTCTCCTTCGACCCTCCAGCAGCAACTGCCAGGTCTTTTCCGCGGCCATGCATTCTTCTCTTCCAGAATCTTGAATTATATACAATGTCGTGATTACAATTAGTCTAAGGTATCGCTCGTTATGAATGCAGAGGGCCAGTGCTGATAGCAGCTGCGATAATATCAAATCTATCAACTAAGCAGCTATACTGCACTCGATTTTCGTCATCCGTGGTGGTTGCTTCTGTTTACCACTTTCTCTCCGTGAAAGTCAGAGGGCAGTCATCCTGTGGAATTCGCGTTAGCATTTATTCATGTAATTCAAGCATGATTTTAATTACCTCGGGGAAGATGGTGGCAAACACCTTGATTTGCTCCGAGAGGGGGGTAGCGTGGTGCTTCCAGTCGAGCTGGATCGACGCCTTTCCGAGGCAAAGCGCAAGGTTAAGCTGAGCGTAGTGCTGACCCAGACAGTAGTGAGGGCCAGTACCGAAAACCAGGTAGTTCTTTGAGCCCTTCTCCTCGGCGTCGCCAGAGTAGTAGCGGTCGGGGTCGAAGTAGTCGGGGTTCTCGTACACCTCGGGGTCGCGGAGAGCCATGTATGTCGTGGGGATAACCATGGCGCCCTTGGGAACAGTGTAGTTGTCGGTGATGGGGAAAGACTTCTTGACCTTGTAGGGGACCATGAGGACGGGAGGACGGTAACGCAGAAGCTCTCTGACAACAGCGCGGGTGTAAGTCATGGACTCGAGCTCGTCGAGGGTGACGGCGGCGTTGACATCACCCTTGCGGACTCGGTAGTTCTCCTCGCGCACTCTGTCCAAGACATCAGGTCGCTGAGCGCAGATCTGGAACATGTTGGTGACGGCGCTGCTCGTGGCGTCCTGAGAAGCGAACAAGAAGGTAAAGATGGTTTGCGAAATCTCAAAGTCGGTGAACTCGCGGATCAGAGGCTGGGGCTTCTCGAGACCTTCGGTGGAAAGACCATTCTCGGTAGCCTCGCGCCACTTCTTGGAGGCAATCATATCCTTGATCCAAGCATCCATGATACAGGTGACCTCGGCACCGGAAGCCATGCGAACCTTGGCCTTGGCAGCACACTTGGCGAACTCGTCCATGACCATGGCAGCAGCCTTCTTTCCGTACCAAGTCTTGGTGTAGGGAACGATGATGGGGAAGTTGACGAGCTCGAGAGCAGCGGTGACCAGGAAGTAGTCGTCGGAGATCTTCTTGATGGCCTCCTGAGAGATGTAGTAACCGACAAAGGTACGGCACGAGACGTCGGTCATGATATCACGGAAGTGCGGCATGAAGGGAACGGGCTTGCCGCCGGCCTCCTTGGTGATCTCGACATACTTCTTGAACTCGCGGTTGTAGACCTCCTCCTGGCGAGGCAGGTAGCACTCGAGAGCCCTGCGGGTGAAGAGACCGTTGAGACCCTTGCGGAAGTCGACGTGCTCCTTTCCATCGAGGAAGACCCAGCTCTTCTCTCCGAGAATCTTGGTGGCGACATCGACGACGCAGGGCTTGACGAAACCGGGCGAGTTGAAGATCTTTCGGGACAGGTCGCGGGTGGAAGCGATGACAACGAACCTGGGAGAGTGCACGACAGATTAGCGCAGAGCTTCAACGAACCTGCAGATTTTGGGTATACCTACTTGTGGAAGACAGAGACACAGCTAAGGGGACCGCTGACCCATTTGGCGTAGTACTCTTCAAATTTGGGGTTCATGGACTGCAGGAAGGGACCAATAAAGGGTTCCTTGAATGCAGGGCCAACAATTGAGCCCTTTTGAGACAAGTAGCTAACTGTAGAGGGGTAGAACCGTTGTCAGCAAAAAGCGCGTACTCCTATTATTCACCACTTATAGACAGAATTTTCCCAGACGTACTCTGATCATATGCGACGGCGAGGGCGAGGAGGGTGAAGACCCAGGTGAGGATGCCAGCGCTGGCGACCTTGTCAATTACATAGTCGACCTGAGGAGGAAGGTTGACGGCAGCGAATTTGTCAGCCAGAGGCGACGTGAAGCTCGTGGCGTTGGTAGCCATGGCTTCTGGTGCGAGGTGGGCGTATTATGCGACTCCTGCTTAGAGATCTGATTCCTTGGTGTTGCTTGATTTTGAAATTCTGGCGCGAGAACCCCGATAACAGTCTGCTCAAATAATTTGCGACAAATTCGTCCCTTGGGTGGAGGGTAATCTTCGGGGCGCCAGAGAGGCAGGGAAGTCGAACTCGCAACCAAGAGGGTTTGGTCGTGAGAACGAAAAAGAGGAAAAATGGAAAGAAGGGGTGAGGAAGGAATGGAAGAGTTGCCCTTGCAATTGTTGAGCCGGGGATTGGCAGGTCCTCGGACAGGAAAGGTGAACCGGGGAAGGGAACGGAACAGGTGTGAAAAGAGAGAAAAGGCAAGAGGCGAGCAGCGGTGCGAGGTAGGTACAATAGGTAATAGATACCTAGATGCTAGTCAGATAATAGAGGCAGATTGTTGTGATCAAAAGTAGGTATGCACTGCAATCTGCAGATACCGGCTAGCTGCGTTCCCTTGTCAAGCTTCCAGGCCACACTTTGTCAAGCCGGGTTAGCACAGGGCGGGTTGTTCTGAACTGACAGCAGCAAGACCCTTTTCTGCTTCAAGGTTTATTTCCACAGGGTAGTGTAGGTTAGGTAAATTCTTCCCAGTGCCTGTCCAGTGCCTGTCCAGTGCCCTGAAAATGCGCTACAACTTGCGACGTGCCCGCCGGCGAATGGCAGCTTGGAAGCTGGGCTGGCAAGCTGGTGGGCGGCAGCCGCAGATGCGTTGATAATCGGACGGTCACTCTTTCGGCCAGGGCAGATCTCCAGCAAATCTGCGCTTGGCATCATTTTAATTGACGATGGTACCTAGCGGCCCATGCCCTCAACCCAGCCAGGATTGGCCTAGCAGCACGCGAACCCGTCCCATCGTCCGAAGCTTCTTTTTCTTCTTCTGGCGTTTTCTTATTTTCTCAAATTTTTAGAAAGGTACAAGCGGCAGCTACTAGTAGAGTCATGAGGCTGGCGGTGTGCAGCCTAGGAGGCGAACATATATCATGAAGTTGAACGCTTTTGAGATATATCATCTACAGTTTGAAAGCGTGCCGGTTACGAAGAGATCGACCGGGCTCAATTACCGGTAACAAGGGACGCCTTAAGGCCGAAGGAAGTGCTTCCAATCCATCCCTGTGCGCGCTCAGGAGAAGACACCCCACCCCCGTCAAGTACGATTTCAAAGTTGATTCTTTTGTGTTTTGATTCGTGGTGCACGGCACAACGAACGCCCGGCCTACCGCGCTTCCGAGATGCTCTGATTTGAAGAAGAAGAAAAACCCGAAAAACCCGGACCATACACGCCATGATCGTAAGGATGGGTGGCTAGCGGTAGCTGCTAGCTCGTGTGGAGAGGTGCTTTCGTGTATCAATCTCTTCTTTGATAGAATCGAAGCATCATGGTGTGATGTCTGGCATCAGATCGATATATTCATTCCTACCAAGCCTGTCGATTGTCTCTTCATTTCCCAAGAGGCAATTCCTACATACGTAACAAATGGTGTTTGCCAAATCATGTTCCTTATTATTCATGCAACAAATGGATTGTGCCACTCGCTTGCTTGGCGATCATGCTATGAAATACCCATTCGGATGCCGCGACAGATCTTGGCGCAGATACACAAGCAGCGAGACCGTTGAATTGGCCAATCGAACTTATGCAACCCCTCTCGCTGCCCCTGTGGGTGTGCGACGTCGAGACGTGAAGAAGAATAATTCTGCTGTGCTTGCTCATTGACATTTTTACCCCACTCACCGCCCCCCTCGGCTTCGCTCCGCGTCGAAACTCCGTTTTGCGAATGGCCAGGCAGAATACGAATACGACAGCCCCAATACTAGCGAGCTGGCGAGTCGCGCAGAGCACATGCAATTCTGGACTGACTCTGTGTTTCAAATCTGCAGAATTCGACGATATAGTCCCACTTTTAATATCTATACTCTGGTATCCGTCTTTTATCTTGATCTTTGCAACGGCCACTGGTCAAACCAATATCAACCTGCAAGAAGCAAAGTTCAACAACCCAGCCTTTTCGACCAAAAGCTTGTCCTACATAAAGTCCTATTGATGTTTTTACAAACGCCATGGGCGAATTATGGTACATACAAATACATGATTTATATTCAGCCTTCATAACAGTTCACAGCTCTAGTTGGCTTGAACCAGGCCAGGAAATAAACGCCGAAGGACGACAGATCTCATCGGTTTTTCTTCCTCCTGTACTTCTTAAATATTCACTACACACCATGTTTGTCGTATGGAGGCGGCCAACAAATATTGCCTTTGAACATAAATGTTCTCTGATCAAGCTTCGAATAAATGTTTTGCAGCCGTTCAAGTAAGCTCGAGGTGATATCACTGGCATTTCGAGAGGTTTTACAGTTGGCTGCTACTCCAAGCTGGTGTGTCCCGGGCCAAGTACAGAATACAATCAGTCAAGGCGGCATGTTTATTGGTCTGCATTGAATTTTTCTGGAAGCAGATATATTTGCAATGTTCAGATTGTCGGCTTTGAGTAGTGGTCGCAGCACGGAAAATTCAATAATATTTGCTAGAAATATGAGAGTATCAGACAGTGTAGACCTGTCAATACTTCTGGTTTCGTGTCTCCAGCCCCGAGTCTCATCAAGGACGCCTGCCATAGGCCCACGACTGAACTCGGTATGCCTGAAAGCAGATTGCAAAGCTGAATTTAGAAGCCAACCCTTTTACGTTTTTGGGCAATTATACGATGAGATGAGTGCATCAAGCAATAGAACTGTTTGTTCGTCTGGCAAGCTCCTACATTTGAATTCCTACCCAGACAGCTCGCTATTGTCTTTTGACAGATACTGCACCCACTGAACAACTTGAGCTATTCGTCGAGCTTCGAAACCTTAGGTCGAACGCCGTGAATGCCTCTTCGAATTTCTCGCGGTATTGCTTGTCTCGAAATATGCAGAGTCCCAGTCGGTTTCTCAACAAACGCGTGTTGTTTTCTTGGACGACCAACGGGTATCAATCTGACGATGAACAACTCGACCCGTCAAAAGCCGTAGTTGTCTTTTCGAATAGTGCTCCTCTGGGCTGGATGTGACTTCCCATATCCTTTGGGTCTTCCAGAAACAACTTCTGTCTGCCCACTGTTGTTTCTGTGGTCGCGCTGAAATACGCCGAGCATGACTTTGCCAGCGAGAAACGAGCAAGGACCCAGCGTCAAGACGAGAGAGTCGCTGAGGATCTCAGGGCCAGCCCCGAGAACGAGGAAGCTGACCTTGGGTTCTTTGCTCAGGCGTGCTGCTACAACGAGACCAGTCGAATTGATCCTTGGACTCGGCGATATATAGCTGGAGGCTGTTTCCACACAGAAAATCTAATCAGAAACCATATCCAAACTTGTAGTGCTATCCGACATCATAATCTTTATAATTTACTGAAACGAGACTCGGTTTGAACAATAGCCTCCGGGGGGTTGCAGAACTGGGGACCAACTTCGTGCTCAGCTCAGGGAGACGTCAAACCCAGATGTTGCCACGTCCACCCGTATCTTCGGCGAGTACCAGAACGCACGGCTGGCTAACTCAAAGGAGGCAGTGGGAGTAGCAGGGCTGCATACGAAACTCGTTGCTTGAAACAACCATACCAGGAGGTTTACAGACCAGCAGTACAAGTACAGCTCAAATCGGCGAAGAGATCAATAGAAGTATATGCCTTAATTTCTCTGATATTCGGTGACAGGTAGCTAGATGAATTTCGTAGATATTCGGTCTCGAAGTCATTGTCGAAAAAGCTCCAGTGTTCAAATTCGGCAACAAATACAGCCTGCATCGAGGTATCTGCACTCTGTCAGCGCGATTCAAAGATAAGGACCGCCGTTCTTAGCACATATGAACCCGAGTGCTTTTATGCCATGAAGTTTGCTGCCAAGGGGATCTTCTTTCGGTGACCAATGACATGAATCGAAGAGCTCATACCGATGAAATACTTCTTTTAAGCATTGCGATTGATCGCCAGCATTGCATCGAGGAAGTGACCACAAAGCCACGGTAGGAAAGTCAAGTCCTTGATTCGACATCGGCGCTCTGCCAAAGCCTATAACATTCCGTTCATTGTGCCCTATTCGAGATTCGAGTGTTGAACAGCCGAAATTCATGTTTCAAATTATTTTGTGTAGGGCAATAATCTGATCATCCAAAGCCTGCTCAGAGGAGAATTGTCGCGTCGAAAATGACGACTTTGCGCCCCCCTCTCTCTCAATATCATGACACGGACAATGTTCCGCCGTCTTACTTCTGATAATCTCCGACTCCGGATGACTTCTTTCGAGATCCTAGAGCTACCCTTGAACTCACCTGGCCCAGTCTAGGACTTGAAACAGGGGGGTTCGAGTCTGGCTGACGCGAGTGGTTGACGGTGAGGGACATATGTATCGTCTTTTAGTCCGGATGAAGTTTTTCCCTCCTCGAGCGGTAGCTTTATGAGCTACCCATGATGTGGATTTCGCATCCTGGCCGCAACTCATTGACTAAACAGTGCTCAGATGATCATCTTGGGCGGCGAGGCACAATTTGATGCCAAGGTTTTTGCGATTTCAGCCCTGTTTGTGTGCAAATCAGATTTCCGGGGACGCTTATTGGAGAGACCATAGCCGCGGAGAGTTGCACTTGTTTCTGCTGCAGACGGCGTATAAGCTCTGGCGAGCAGGCCATAGGAATAGGCTGCCACAGTTCCACTTCCGAGCCATATTCTTCTGTAGTTGCTCGGGATAGGCACTATCGATGGTATTCTTTTCCCTCGATCTTTGTAGTCATTTTTTGGCCAAATCAGATTGGTTGAGGATCAAGGATGATGATACTTTTGCTGCCGACACGTCGAAAAACTGGTTGACTTCGCAATGCTTTTGATCCTGGCGTATTTGTGCCCGATCGGATAGATGTATGTGATTCGAAACATTGGGAGAGTGTGCACGCGAGCTGCGACCACGTATCTAGTCTTCGTGCTGACCGTGGCTGATGATCTGAGGTCAACGCGTGGTTGGACCTGGTCATATGGAAACTTCCACTCCATTCCAGAATGTTCTGACTTGTCGGTGCATGCCTGCCTAGTTCGAATTCCAGTCATCGCAATTTCAAAACCGGGACTGAAGAGTCATATTTGTTTCCGAGCATGGCCAGAATCAAGATTTTGACACGAGACCATTTTACATGGTGTTGTGGCAGAAGTTGCGGATTCGGACACGAGTATTCTACCTGTCGGAGTTCAAAAATTCATCATCGGACAGCCCACGATGCTACCATGGGGTTTCAACACCGTCCCGCGCTCGGCATCATCCGGGGACGGAGGGACGGATTTTTCATACAATAAATTCTCGCAGGTTGCAGCCCCCAAAATCTCGGCCCCTGCCATGGCAGTGAAGGCACCCTGTCAGAAAGACCTTTGCAGCCTCCCCGACCTGACTCATCACGGCGGCCCAAGAATAATCATCAGACGAGAGAGACCATGTATGCCTTGTTAAAAGTTTTGAAACAGGGTATAGTTTTGCGTGCAAGGGTTCTTTATACTCACCACGTCGCATTTGGAATACCTATTGTCATTTTGGAGGAAGGAAAAAGATTCTTACGGCGTCGAAAAGTTCCACGCTTGCAAACATGACGGCGTCTGTTGCAATTCCAGTCCATACAGATCCGTATTATTACCTGCCTACCTCCTAGTCAGGGCACGGCCAAGCTACAGAAGCACCGCCCCACTGCTTGGAACTTATAGACATATATTGGATATAATAGTCATATCTTTGGCCCCCCTCTTCCTCCTGCTCGGAGTCAAGTAGTATATTCAAATATAGTCTGTGCAGCCGACCCGAAATCTTCAAAAGTGGAACTCCGAAGCCGATCGGGGGCCCGGGATTGGGAGCCAACCAAGTGCCGTTCCATGAATATGGCAGCCTGGGTAACCCAAAGTTGGTCAACTGCACGAAGTACCTTGCGACTCAAAGCGTCATGGTGCGAATTCATGTTCATGATATCTCTGGTATGGTCAGAAACACAGTGGATACATTGACATGGTAGAAGATTCAGAAACTGGCAGCCTGGAACTTTTGTCAGTTCTGCAACATTGATATGTCGTCATTCCTTTGTGCAACACATGATCGCGTGGGGGCTGACGTTGTCAACTACATTTTATAGTCCTTTCATAAGACCAGATGTGAGAATTGGAAGGGGGAAAAATTGAAAGAAATCTCTAAGCCACGATGATAGAGTCTGCAGGGCCATCAGCCAGGCTTATGGCCCATGGGTAGGAATGCCCTCCTTGAACTGTCCGTCCAGTGCTAAAATAATAAGCGAGACAGCCACCTGGTGGGAAGCCTCTCCCGCTTACCCTCTTCTGGACTAAAGGAGCTGACAAGGGAACGACTCACTCGAGGAAAGGTTCAAAGTACCATGCCTGGCATGCCCCGAAACAATTATAGGAAACACTGATCTTTTGTCGCTTGTCCCAATTCCGTACGCAAGTATGACCCGAAATATGCCTTGGAGATAGGAAAAAAGCTTTTTTTCGGTTGCACTAGTATCATAAGTCCACCACCCCGTTGACTCATAACTGCACCGAGTTCCCCATGTCCTGACCTGACCGGCTTATGATTATGCACGGGAGAAAAGAGAGAAAAGCTTACTTTGTACACCTGTTCGGTGGGGCCCGTTCATAATAATGTCCCCTTTCGGGATTGTACCAGTGCTGCACGCCGGCGTTGGCTAACCTACGTGTATCTACTGCATTATGTAGGTTGGCCTAGATACCGACCACGCACGTACCTACACGGGACAAAGATCGTCAAGGACTATCATTACAGCATGGATAATCATTCCGTACAGGGGGGTTCAAAAATACCATGCCGTTTGTTGTAGTATATGAGTAGTATATAAGATCCCATTTCCTGTCTGCCTGATTGTGTCGTCTCTTGTTTACGCGTACCATCAGGCAACTACATAAACGGCTTTGGCTCACTTACACCATTCCAGGATCGACTATATAACATCATAAACGATCCTCTTCTTGCCGAATATATCAGGCGGATTCAACAAGCAACGCAACAGATTTACCTCATTCGCCATCATCATACTCCAAACAAACCTTCACGTTCAATAAAGACAAAATCATCATGTCTTACTTCCCCACCCACACCCACGACAACAGGCACTCTGCCCAGCTGGTGGATATGCACCTGGCCCTGGACCGTGAGGCCGCCATGTACCTGAGCGTGCCCTCCTCCAAGAAGTCCAAGTCGCACAAGTCGTCGGACGCCGCCTCCGTCGCGAGCAGATCGAGCTTCTCCAGCACGAGGCACTTGCTCAAGAGCAAGTTCCTGTCCCCGTCCTCCTCCTCGAGATGGAGCAGGAAGAGTGAGAAGGACTACTTGTAAAGAGAGGAAGCGATGAAGATACTAGAGACCCGATCAAGATTCGATAAAACGGTCATCACGAACAGCGATTTGATTTACTTATACCCCTTACACAACACACGCGGCGACCGCCTGGAACATCTCTGATTCGGAGATGTGCCAGAGCCCGGGAGCAACAACACCGCCACCATGACTTCTCAATGCTGAGGCCCCGGGCTCGTTCAGAGGCCCGGAGCGAGGAAAGTCCTGTCAACGGAGACGACAGGCGCATAGACTTGGGCGAAAAGTGTTTCCTTGGATGGGTTACTTAGAGGCCGGAGAGCGGCACGGCGGGCGATGACGAACAAAGAGTTTCGGGGCCAAGGGATGCCACTATAGGACTTTATTTGGGTATCTTTCTCATGACGTCTATAAACGAAATTGAAACCAGTTCATTTCGGCCGACAACTGCCTGTGCACCCAGAATCCATAAATCCAAGTGACTGTGACTAGAACGAATCGTCCATGATGTCCTGGTTCATCTTGACCATGGTCGGGCTATACTCCTCGCCCTGCTCCTCGTCGAGATATTGCGGAGCTGCACCAGCCGTGAGGAGGATGTCATCTACAATGCGTTTACTGGCCTCGCGCGCTGAAAATGATTATAAGCAACGCACATCACACGTGGTGAGAACAGGGGAGCGGATGAGAACTTACCAGGAGTCTGCATAAGCTTACTTGGCGGCAAAGCAAAGTGGATCGTCTTGGGAGGGCTCATACCCTTGAACATTTCGTCCGTCTCGTCATCGTCACTCCAGTCAATCTCATCTGGGTCCCTCTTCCTCTTGCCCTTGTCTTCTGCGAAGACATCTCGTGTCTTGGATGTTGCTGCACCAGGCGTTTGTACGCTCACTCCAGGTGTCCTGGGACCGTTTCCTAGTCCTTGCGGCAAGCCTCTACGTTTGAGAGGCGATGCTGCGCTGTAGAGATTCGTCCGTAAAGTGGGAGCCGCGATCTCGGGCGAGCTTTGCGGACTGTCTTGCCATAATGCACGTCGTGTAGCATCCTTGTCCTGTAATCCGCCTGCAGCCACCCTGCCGGCAGGCAGCTTGACCGGAGTCAGCTTATGCGGTGTGGCCTGTATCCTGTAGTTCTTGTCCAACACTCTGTGTAGCAACGGGTCCTTGTTTCCGCCCTTGTTTGGCGTCGGCGCCTCGAGCATAATGGATGAGCCCATTTCCATGGACATGTCTGGCAGCTTTGTCTGCGTCGCCATATCTGGGAGCTCGGTAGTTTCATCTTCGTCGTCGTCTGCCTCAAAACCGTGGCTATCTGCGGAGTCGGCCTCGTTCTTGAGCTGCCGGCGTAGCCTCTCGTAAGAACTGTCCATGTCCGCAATCTGCATTGTCTTCATGGTCTTGGTGGCGGGCGGTCGGGGAGTACTACCGGCCAACGAGCCGTCGTCGAGCAGCGAGTCCTCAACATCACGGTGTTGCGCCTGGTCCCCGTACCCAGATTGGTCGGCCGTGACATCTTCTTCCTGGTGATCTTCTTGCGTGTAGTCCTCCGAGTTGGTTGTATCCTCGATCCGCGTTGTTTCGTCGTTTTCATCTGCTCTTGTCGCGTTCTCGTCATTGGCTAGCTCTTCATAACCAGAAAGCGAGACATTGGCCGAAGCTTCAAAGAATTGCTTCCAGAACTGTCAAGACACTGTCAGCAAATAGTCCGCCTCCAAGCGCAGGTGCAAAAAGCTAGCCATTGGTGGCCACGTACCTTGGAAGCCTCCCAGACATTCTTGGAGTGTTCGCCATATTGCTCGACAAGAGGCAAGATGCTGCTGGTGACAATGCGATGTGCTTTGCTAAAGTTGGAATCGATCTCCTGGAGAGTGAGCGTGATGGACTGCTCGAGCCTCTCGAGCTCCTCCGTCAGGGTGAGATTCCTCGTCGCTGCCGGCCGGGACATTGTTGAGCTGTTTGGTTATTTACATTGGAAGTTGCAAAGAATCAAAACAGTACCATGTGCTAATGTGCCAATCAAGCACTAAACTTGGGCTCGCTCAGGCTTGGGCTCAGCTTTTGGCGGGGTGAAGCAACTGCGCACTTTGGCGCGTCCAGCGCGACGCGGGGCCGTCATAAGGCTTGGCATCAAGGAATATGGTCATGCAATCGAATCAGAACTCGAGCAAATGTTTGGGTATCTGGACAAAATAGCCAAGTAGGATATTCAAACAGTCGAGCTTGATTGTTTTGATCCAAATGAAATCATATTTTTAAAACCTAATATGTGCTGTGTTGGGTATCATTGTTCTACATGTGTTCGTAACTCGGTCTACTATAGTAACCTGACATCTCGAGGCGCAACAGCAGCCTGTCAATGGAATTTTCCTCTTGCGCCCCTGGTTTTGCTGCATCATCATTGAGCGCATCTCCTCGTCCCGCCTTGGTGTTGTGACCTTTCCTTTCGCTCAGCCCCCTGCAGACTGTCATAAATACATCCACTTTGTTCTTGAACGTCTTGTATAGCTCAAACGTGGAAGGGCTGTCAGAAGCAGCACGAGACTGTCCCAAAGCCTTCAGCCTGGCAAGCTTGGAGAATCTCAGTATCAAAGTAAAAATGTCATCCAAAACCTTGAGCACTGGCTGCTGTCGTTTCCTCAGAAATAGCGTATGCATGATGGAATCCAACACTTGCTCATGGCGCTCGCGGACATCATCCGGGCTGACAACGGGTGCTCTGTTGTCAGCAAGCGTATCGTTCTCCAGATCTGATTGTACCCCATCAAGCCAGCTCTCGAACTGTAGCCATGACGGCCCAATACCGACGTCGAAAAAGTATGATGTAATGCTGGTTATGAAATGTTGTGCTTCGGCACGAAAACGTAAAGCAGTATCGCTGACGTCGTGCCATGTGGACACTCTGCCATGAGTATCTCGATAAAGCTCACTGGCAACGTACAGCATCCTAAGTATGCGCAGCAGCAGCCTGAATACCTTGTCGTATTTCATCAGAATGACTGGGGTTATGATGGGAGTCAACAACGCCGGCGGCTTGTATGATAAGCGTAGAAAGTCCAAGGCTTCGAGTGATTCCGGGTTCAAGCATTTCTCAATCTCCTCGTCCGTGAGATCTCTCACACCAAAGCTCAAATCGCCTGGTAGTTCGGGCTGATTCTTTCCCCATGCAACCTGCTTCGATGCGGGCAGATAGCATTCCGTAAGGATGCCCATCAAAGCTAGACGGAGTTCAGAGCTGGCTGGAGGCCACGTATCGCGACTACCAAGCCGTAGGCCCATCACACCGCCAACTTGGACTACGCCAGTCCGCCTTTCTGCAGTCTCCAAATCGGAATCGAAAAGCGCATGAGACAGTCGACTGCAGAAAAGGCCGTCTCCCAGTAACTGAAACTTTCTCTGCAACATGAGATGTTCTCGTAGCTTGTGCGACGAGAATATCACTTTCATGTACTCTCTGTTGACCAGTCTAGCTTGCGCCTCGACCAATGGAGCAAAGGACAGTAAAGGAAGTAGAGACCAGTGTGGCACAAGACCCAATCCCGACGAGTCCTGGTTGTTCTCGCTTTGAAAAAGGCGGTCGTGCAACAGCTGAGACAATCTGTCCGTGGTGCTGACGGAAGGAAGAGGCTGACTCATCTCTTTGATCGAGGCAAGCAGATTTTGTGTCAATTGGTTTTCTTCCCGACCAAAGAGTTGAAGGCTATAGCCCATTTGCGACGTGTTTCGTTCCGCTTGCATCCCAGATTGCGTCCCGGATCTGTGGTGGCGTACGGCTTCTAGCACGGATGCCTCGTACTCGATGGCCTTTTTCTGAAGACCTTCAATTTCTTTCCAGCTGTAGTGCCATTCAAGGCAAGGCGGCCGGATTGAATCGAGAATTTCCAGCCGGCAGAGCGGATTCTCGGTATGATGAGTACGTAGGAGCCGTAGACTTTTGCCAGTTTCGAAGATTGTTCGGGCGATGTCGTCGGGAACAAAGTTTGGCACCCGGCGCTCGTCCAGAGCGTAATCCATCTCCTCATTTTCAATGCCAAAGTCATCCACGTATGCTACGTCCTCGACTTTGACGAAGCTCCTTCCAGGCCCGTCCTTGGTGATTGGGTTGCCCTGCTCAGCTTTCACTCCGATCCATGTCTGAGCAAAGTCCAACCACGGTTCAGAGACCCGGGCTAGCACTTCTCGCATTACTTCTCCCAGCAGCTGATCTCCGTGCTCGAGTGCTTGCGTTTCTGCAAATAGGACAGAGAGCATTTGCTCATCAGTCCTCGCCTTGTTGAGTCTGTTGACCAACGCATTAAAGAACGCCAGAACTGTGTGTACCGGAGAGACCAGAGATTGAAGTTGCAAGAGTGAGGCCACTGTCTTGACCTGTTCTCCTAGCTGAGTCTGAACCACCATAAGCAGAGTGTCTACAGCCTTTGCTAGTGCTATCCTGCCAGTGGACGGATGTGTCTTGTACGTGATTTGCACAAAAGAACGAAGGAACCGGGATATGTTTCCGCACTGGAGACATCTATTCAGAAGACCTTCCAGTACGTGCGCCGAGAAGCCGGATACTCGAAGGCGCTCCAAGTCTTGCTCAAAGGAGCCAAGTTTCTCGTTCCAAGTGAAGAATATTGAAGCCCTGCCCATCGAAAGCGCCAAAAGCGCAGAAATGTATGGATGCGTCTCGACAAGATTGCGACTGCCATTTTGAAGACGTAAAGGGTCGTCTGGTGCATCCAGTGCGGCATCGTAGGTGGCAGAGCCAGCTTCTGTTATAAAGATGGGCTCTATTGGTGGCACATCTGGCATAGTAAAACCGTCCCAGGATTTGTACTCTGCCGTAGATACTGCAGCATGTGCGTTCCGAATAAAGTTATCGTTGAATAGATTCTCATCCTCGTGCCTGACTTCGCATGGTGGACCTGGAGGTGCTATGTCATGTTGTGTCTGCTCCTTGGTGGTTAGACTCAGGGGCGCAAGGGCTGCTGGGACTCTGAAGAATTCCTCAGATTTGACGTCAGGAACAGGGACCTCATTTTCAAGAGGATATGTGTTATTTGTCGATTTGATATCCAGACTGAAGAATTCGCTCCGGCCTGGGTGCAGATTGCCTAGCCATTTGGAGTTCTTCCAGAAATCTGGAATGGCAAACACGTCTGCAACCTGTTCGTCGGCCATATTTGCGACGTGTCTCTGGCTACCAGCTTCGTTGATCTGTTGATCCCGATGCCATGGTGCGTCGAAATAAATCAATGGAGACTGACCGGACTCTCCGTCTTATGGGAGACCCTATCGTGTTGCGCTCCTTGGGTAGGTTGTGAGGGTTTACCTCTTAATTGAGAGTCATGCAAGTCGCGCCTCCAGATGCCCCGCGACGCGATGACCTGGGTGCTAGCTTAGCTTCTCCAGCCTTTGTTTTAGCGATCGCCAGGGACCACATGCAGCACCTGTAGCAGCTTACCTGTACCGCTGATGACCGATAAGATAGAGCTCCAAACTTCGCGACAAGCTCCAACAAGCTGTGCACAACCTTGACCATCAATGCATTCTCACCGGCATTAAGATTCTGACTTTTCCGCAGTACCCCATTGTGCATTCCAGGACTTCAATCAAGAGACTGGCCCTTCCGAAGATCTGCCTCCACGTGTACGAGGATATATTTTGTGACAATGGGCCCGAAGCGCAACAAGGTGACAGGCCGGACGAGTCTGGGTGTCGGCACACCCAAGACGCCCACGCCAGCGCATGAGGATTCAATGGACATTGACACGCCACAACCTGCCGACACACCAAGAGCAACGGAGACACCTTCGGCCGGAAGACCAAATCAGGCCTCAGCCGCGGAGTTGCTCGCTGATGTCTGGACAGACGATCAGACAGCCTCGCTTTACAAAGGGATCATCAGGTGGAAGCCAGCCGGTACGCAGCCACCAGAGCATGACACTTGGCCTTTTGCGGCTCAGATGCTAAACTTATGTACTCTAGGTATGCACAAGCATTTTCGGATGCTCGCCATCAGCGAACATTTACGGAATCATGGCATAAATCCAGATTTTGAGACGCATACGAAGATCCCCGGCATCTGGGCCAAGCTCCGAACGCTCTATAACTTGGAGGCGATCGATGAGCGAGAAAACTACGATGACGATGAGAAGAGGTATAAAGACTTTTCTCTCAGAGACCTAGAGTATGGCGACATGATGTGGGCGCGACGCTTGGCCGACGACCCCAGCGAGGCTCCTAGCAGCCCGCCACAAATGGACTTTGAAGACACGACAAAGCCACCGAGCGTATCAGGCGGCACAAGAAAGCGGAAGAGAGGCAATGCCAGTACAACTGATGGGGCCAGTGTCGCCGGAAGCACAACCAGAACTCGGGGTAGCACCGTCGAGGATACCGAGGAGGAAACACCCATGGCTTCAAGCCCAATTGCGAAAAGTGCAAGGGGCGCACGCAGCAGAACCAGAGCCGCTGCAAAAGCCAGAGCCGAAAGCACCGAACCGGAAGCCGAGGCCAATGAGGACAGTGAAGATCAAGAGGAAGAAGGCGATGATGCCGAGGACGACGAAGATGGAGATGAAGAAGAAGGAGACCACGATGACGAGGAGGAGCAGAGCGAGACCGAGGATGCGTCCACAAAGTCGAACAAGGGAGCAGCAAAGGGCGCGGCTCGAAAGACGAGGGCCCGGGCGAGTACCAGAAAAGGCCGGAAGTGACATCCTCGTGGCGCATCTGTGGCTCCAACTGGTTCCTCCACTGTTATGATCTTCTATACATCTTCGACATTCAGCGATTTACTCACGATACCCCAAATTTGAACCAGCTATTACACAAACTACTGCTGCACTTGGATGGTCGAATTGAAGCCAGGATCTGTATTTGACACTGATGAAAGCAGTCAGAGAAAGAACGACTCCTGTCGCCGGTTTTTGAAAAGGTGCACGAATATCCATTACGAAGAAAAGATGGTAAGTATCGACCAGATGATGATGCCCGCTTTCCCCAAACCCATAACCTATATACAAAGAAGACTCGTCGACTCCAGTTTGGACCCGTTCCCCGGCCCAAAATTCTAAAGCCATGATGTAGTATTCCCCAGCCATTACGATAAACATTCTCTTTTCCCAGGCATATTTGCCAACATCACCTCTTGTTTTCGCCCTTTTCGCCCTTCAATCCCAGGTCGTCCTGGCTTTCTACGAACACGCTCCGTCTTAATGGCGAGGCGGCCGCGCCGTATGTAGGCCCGGAGTTGTTGCCCGTCGTCAACGTCCGACCCACGCTTTGGAAGTAATCTTCCCGCCCATCCGCGCCGGCACTAGGCGGGCTCACGGGTCCGGGCGGCGACATGGGAATGGCGTTCCCGATGACGGGTGTGGGCGGGGCAGTGCCATCGTTCGTGCCGGTGGCATCGTCCACGCCGGTGTTGACGCTTGCATCGCTGATATTGCGTAGGTGCGACTGCTCTCGGCCGCTGATTCCACTCAGGTCAGATACGACCCGGTTGTCCGGTGGGGGAATGCCTCCCGTTGGCGGCGTCGATGCCGAAGGGGGAGGTAGCGCCGGTGAGTCAGGTCGCCCGTCAGAGCCAGGGAATATAGCTCGCGTCTGCGAGTTGGTTGATATCGAGGCGTGCTCGATGTTGCTGGAATAGTTTGAGAAGGATGACGGGTTCGTTGGCGTAGTTGCCGTGTGTGGTGAGCGGGCAAAATGCGAGTGCTTGTTGATAATGTCCACAGGCGTCAGGCCCGTATCGCTCAGTTCTACTCGCGGAGAAGTGTCTATTATCCGTGTTAGCATTTTCAAGTACTTTGGATGTCAGGGGGATCAAAGGCAACCGTACCCATCATCTCAAATAGTGGTGTGTCGGGCATCTCGGCCATGACATGTGTCTGCTGCGCTTGAGCCATCTCTGGATGCGTCTGGTAGGGAGTCTGAGAGCCGACTCGACTCTCGACATCATCAAGCGTTTGCGGCTCCTCGCTGGTGACAGTCTGCGCCTTGCCATTTGCGTCCTGGCCGCGCATCCAGGAGAGAATGCGGTTTCCGTTCTCGTCCGTGGCGACCTCGCTCCCACCACGTCTCATGATCTGCTTGCGTCGGCGGTACAGCAGCACAGCGACGACAATGGCCGTGATGAACACGAGACCGAGCACTACACCTAGCACTGGCGCCAGCCATGAAGGCACACTGCTGCTGTTCGCATCGGTACGACCGGCCGTTCCATCATCTCGACCGTAAGGATAGTAGCTGGTTATCTTCGAGGTGGGATAGGCCTTTTGGAAGACTTCGGAGAGAGCTGGTGTTGCCCATCCGGTCGGAGTTGGCGTCGTCATGGTCGCGCCGCCGGTCTCGCTGCCGCCAATCATGAGATGGATCATCTCTGGGACGCCGTAGTCAGCCCAATTGTCCGGATCGTACGAGTCCATCCATTTGCCTTCGGTGAGGTTGAAGACTTGGATGATGTTGTTGTTCTCAACGCAGTCTATGGATCCTACTCCCGAAAGGGGGCGGTAGCCTCCAACAACGATCATTTGGTCCGGGTACGGTTTGACGCATCGGTGACCGGCGCGCCCGTGGTCTGCTTGGCCCGAGGAGATCTTCATCCACATGAAGGAAGGCAACGACAGGATCCAGACGTCATCACTATAAGCCTGGTCCATGTCCAAGCCGTTGTAGCCGCCATAGTAGTAAATGTTGAAGCTCGAACCATCCGGCGCGGCAGCAACGACGGCACAACCGAGAGCGAGCTGGCCCGGCCCGGCAATGGTAGGCTGCGAATACCATCTGTTTTCAGCGATATCGAAAATGTCAATAGTCGCCATGAAAGCTGGGCTTTCGGCTTCCTGGACGACTGTTAGCGGCCTCGGTCTGGGAATCTTCTGTACCGGCCACTACTTACACTCTGCCCTCTGTTCTCTGAAGTCAGGTTTCCATTGTTAAAGTCTGGATAGACCACACCGCCGAGCGAAACCAGGATACCTTGGTCACCGACGGGCACCCAGACGACATCGGCACCCCCGCGACCCTTGATCTCGTCGGGGAGGGTCGCGTTGGACCACGTCTCCTGCTGCTGCTCGGCCATGTTCAGGGTCAACAGGGTGTTGGAAGCGTCCAGCGGATTGATGCTGTCGTTGATGGTCGGATAGTAAATCTCGCCCCATGTCGGCGACCGCAGCCCGCTAAAGTACCAGGCCTTCTCCTCCGAGGGCGCGCTGACACCGGCGCCAAAGGCGAGATACCGGGTGGTGTCGTCGCCCAGGCTGTCCTGGATGAAGCCGGGAAACCACTGCTCCTTTTCTGGGCCGTACTGGTACAGCTGGTACGCGAGCACGTCGTCGGCGTCCGGCGGCGAGTACTTGTCAGTCTTGGTGGTCAGGCCGCCGTACAAGAAGAACTCGGCGTCGTTGTGGAGCATGGCGCCGTCAAAGAAGTTGGGCGCCAGGTTGTTGGCCGCATTTCCATTGGGAGCTTTGGAAATCGGCTCCATGATTTCGCTAATGTTAGTCGACGTGTTGAACGGTTTGCTGAAGTTCAGCGTATAAATCAGACCGAGAGGGTTGTCTGCAACATGGTCAGAGTGATATCTTGTCAATATGGTTTATCCGACTGAAATCACTCACTGTCTTGAGTCGCAGGGCCATATGTCCCATCAGACAAACCTGGGACCCAGAAGAGATATCCTCCATCAATATACAGTGTGTCTCGAACCTGAGCCGCTGTGATCATAAAACATCAATACCGAAGCCAACAAGGTACGGATGGAATAAGGTTTCGACTCACCTCGCGGGTTTTGCCATGCGCACATTGTCGCATTGACTTGACCCTTGGCCCATCCAGACTGTTGGGCATTGGCGACTGCGGCCAAGCCAGCAGCGAGCGCCCAAAAGGCCATTATTGTTGACCGCGGCATGATGCTGCTTTGGTGTTTTGGGAATACCAACGGTGTATGCATCAATTCTTTTACACTCAAGGCGATAGGAAAGCTGAGAACGGGAACGCGAACAAACGGGGCCCTGTCAAAACTACATGGATCGGGCCTTGGCTGGTTGTACTTGGTAGCGGGAGGCAATCCTGCTGAGGAAAACAAAGAAGTCTCTGGTCAACGACTGGAATGCCAGGTCATTATTCAGTCTGAGTCTGGATTTGTCAGGACAGGCGTGGCCAAGGCGACCATGGGGAAGGAACCGTGATGATCCGGTTCCAGATGAAAGCAGAGCGCACAACGGATCTGGCAGCGCCCGTCGAGTCCGTCTTTTGTCTCGGTCAGAAGTTTCTTGGATGGATTGAACAAAGCCTTACCACACGGCGGCCCCGCTCCGTGTCAATGGCTATATTGAGTGGCAAAGTGTGTTAAAAAGTAGGGGATGATCCTCGCTGTACAGACAGTATTGTTTGTATGTTCTCTCCTTGTGGATGCGACGTCTTACTTTTCGATGATTGGGTCAAGGTGCTGAAGAGCTGAAGAGCAGGAGCGAATACAGTGTCTCTCGGTGCTGATCAACTGCAAGTCATACCACTGGGTAAGCTTTGTGTGAGATGGGGGTTCTTTTGCTTCTTCTCCTTGGCCGTCTCTCTGGGCGACAGCCGTATACGGTATACCCCGGATGGGGGGAGACAAGAGTGAGACCGATGCCACACACTCACATGTCTCCCTCGCATGGGAAGGTGGCCAAAAATTGTATCTGTTCTGCAAACAACCCAGAGCTTGGAGCCAATAGCCTCTTGGGGAATCTCAGCCTCACCCGCAAAAGCGCAAACGTGAGATAAAAAAGAGACACGACTATACAGAATTCTGGGCAGGGAACGGAAATAAGCGCGGTATGCGCATTTACATGCTAGAATCGGCCGAGCAGCATTTCTGAACAAGACCTTCCAGAAAATACCAAGAACGCCTCCGCTCGCAGAGGGAATGAGCACGATTCAGCTTTTGCCGAACAGATGCGACCGTTCTACAAGACCAACCTGCGCCGCTCTCTGCTGACATGAGGGCTTGGCTCGATCGACATGGTACATCCAATGTTGGTATTCCCAGTCGCTGGGTGGCCGCCGCCGGTATACATGTGCAACTCTATGTCGACAGGGGGACACGAGGGTGGGCTGAGTCGGTGCTCGCCGGCTCAGAAGTGGTGACATTTCCAAGTCCTCACCAGGGTGCTGCGCGAACGATACGATGCTGTATGTAGTATTGATTGAGGGATACATCCGCGTAAGGGCTGCATAAGCAATCAGGGCGGTCATTGGTGGAGAGTGTTGCCCTTGGCTGCAGGTAACGTGAAGTAATGCTGCCGGGTAGCAGGAAAGGCTGGGTTGGCGGGGTTCATGATATGACGGGTAAGCCGTCCGGCGATCATAGAGAAGAGACAGACAGGGCAGGGGAGGGAGAAGGCCTCGAAGACCACGGCCCGACCGGGAGAATGCTACAGTCTGTTTGCTTTGGATCGCCCATGTTTTCGATCGGATCTCATGGCGACGGGATCATTCTCTCGGTTGAGACAAGACATGATGAAGATATGTTGACTCGTACAAGACAGACGAAGACGATTGGAATGGAGCATTGCCAAGGGTACATTCCTGGTAGGACGCACTTACGCCGTACTGTGAGGTCCGACTAAGGTTTGACAAAGTTAAGAATTAGATCCCGCCTTTTCTTTTGCTTCTCGACTTTCCGCCCATTCCTAATAAGTGGCGCACAGTTATAGTATAAGACCAATCAGCAAAAGACCAACCCATGCACCCATCCTCCGGATAACCAATCATCAAGCGACAACATTCCGGCCCGGCAGCACCAACATACGCCAGTGGAACTTCGGGACCGCTCAAATGTCACTGACAATGTGTTATTCAAAGTTTGCCACGCTGCTCCCTTGTCTGTCTAGCTCGCACCCGACTTGTCTATTTATATAATCGCTCGCCATTGTTTGTGTTTGCGAGTCCCTCTTCCGCCGTGCTCTACACAATTGATTATGATCGGCATCGCGAAGCTACTCTGAACGCCAAACACATTGTGCTTGAATTATCTTTCCAAGAACCAAAATATCACAAAAACCCATACTGTGATGAAGGGAGAGTCCGTCTTTGAGCCCAGCCTGATGCTCGAAAAAGACTTACGTACCTGCCTGTCAACAGCTCCAGGTGGGGGCTGCAACCATTACGACCAGCTCCCATGCACGTAAGATTCAGAATCACACTGTACAGGGGGGTCAGGCAACACAGCTGACGAGAAGCTGCCCGATCAAAAGAGCATGGTGTCAATCGACCAACACTGAGTAGGGTTCCCCGCGATGCTGCTCTGCGGATATCAGACCATTAGCCATTTGCGAGATCCAGTCTGCGTACTTGCTTCCACAGTGTCACCTACCTGTGCTCATGCTGAAAAGTCCGCCTGCTTCCACAGAAGAATCAGCTGTCGCGAATAAAAACTTCTGGATCAGTTGCTGCATCGATTTTCGTATGAGAGAACAGCTTGTCAAATCACAAACCATGGGCACGATCCCGAGCGGAGAAATCGAGTCTGGAGTGCTCGATAGACAGCCTCGCTGCTCGCAAAGTCTTGGTCCGGGGAGATCTCCTCCCCATGTCCCGTTTCTTGTCCATGACAAAAGGCGCAAAAGTAACATAATGTACCAACGGTTCTGTGTTAACAAACCTCGGTCTGGCCTAATCTAGCCTTCCACATTTACAACTGGCCAGCAAAAATCAATATTGCAAGGTACCCGGTGGCGATTATTTCCTTTCACGGTGTCGAATATTGGATGACAACAGTCTTCTGGGCGGTCGAGAGTGCTCGATGGATACCCCACCTACTATATTCTGACGACCAACATACTCTTTAACTTCGGTTGTTCTATCCGGCCCAGTCCCCTGGTTTGCTGCCAGCATTTTGCTCTCTACTCCAACATCGCCCGACTGCGGCCGGGAGAGGGCAAAAAAGGAAGCAAATTTGCCTTCGTTGGCCCGAGGCTGGGGTTGCTTCTTTCTGTCATGTACATGCATATGTATTGTACTCATGCAATACGACGGGCACGCTGCTCTGCTCTCTTTGCGTCTGTGCGGGATCTCGCCGTGACTCGTCCAAACTGTTGCTCAACTACACCCATCAACCGACTGTGCCGCTGCCATCCTGCAATGCTGGTTTCCGTGCCGTACCTCGAGACCCAGGCTGGCGGGCTTTGCGTTATCGTCCACTCCGCGCCCCCAATAACTCATGCCTGGCAACAGTTGTGCCTCGATCATGCCCTCACATCGCTGCGGCCGCGAGCGTCAAGCCTGCTTGCGATGCAGTAGACACCCGGCAGTTCGATCAATACCGACATCAAGCAGGAACGCCATCAGTATACTACATGGCCGTGGCATGATCTTTCAGGTTTCCACAGCCACGACGATATCATGGACCACTGCTCTGGACCATGTCGAAGGATTCGAGTATGACTTCCCCACTCGCCGCCGGGGAGTAGCTACTTCTTGGCAGAGAAGGGCTGAGGGCCTCTCGGACCAATGGCGAGATGGTTGTGTCTCTCCCTCGTCTATCGTGTTACGTGAGACCGACTAGAAACAAGCAATTCCGCACGGGTAGTACCTGTGTTCGCATCAAATATTGATTGATGCTCGGCCGGCAGTTTGATCGTGGTCGAAACAAACGATCGCTTTCTGCAATAAGACTCGAGTGAATGTCTTGTGTCATGAGGATATCTGCGTCGACAACGAGATCTTGCAGATTCAACGGCGTGTTAGGCGCCTGGATATTCTACATGGCAGGCGGGCCGGCCTCTGCTTGCATGCGACTCCCACATCAAGATGCAACTCAGTCCGGGGGGCCCAATGGGCAGATCTGCACCCGTCATGGGTGCCTGGTTACATATGATCGATGTGGACTTTTGCCATGTAACCATCACGACCGACCCCGGTCCGTGTAGCTCCAAGTCCCCCTTCGTACCTCGTAGCTCCGGTGATTTGGCTGTGCTTGTTGTCTCTTGTGGTCAGCCTTACCCGGCCAGCTTCGTGGCAGGCCGCAGCTGCTAGAGAAGACTCTCTTGCGCTCGTACCCCGTCTTCTCATATTCCTTTCTGAGTGGTCGCGGAGCAGCTTGTCACCTGTACGAGAGAATTTTCACAGTTGTCCAGACCTATCAGAACTGTACGTCATTCTCATTCGAGGTTGCCATTTGGTTGAATCCTTGGCGGTCTTTCCACTCGATTGCCATTGAGGAAAAAGGCTGGGAGGCAACTCGAGTAAACACACCCTCCTTCACAACTTATACAAAGTCAGCCCCCGGATCTCTCCCTTGGGGTCCAGTACCACACACTTCTTCCTTGTGCAGGAAGACTCGTTCTTTCACTGGACATTCGTTACTCCAGAGTCAATCGTTTGACATTGAAGCCGAAGTAGCCCCAAGCTGACTCGGACAATATCCAGATTGCAAAATGCAAATCTCCAAGCATCTTGCGGTGCTGGTGCCGTTGTCGCTTGCCCTGACGGCGAGCGCAACTGGCCTATCTCCGAGGCAAAATGACACAGAGGAGGGTGTCGCCAATGCCGTGATTGATAATTACCCAGTCTCGTCTCCATCACTAGTGAATCTCTGCCCAACTGTCACCAAGACGGCTACAAAAACAGAGACACAAGTGAGCACGACAACTTGCTACGAGACAATCACGTATGTTTTCCGCGACTCCCAAAAAGCGCATTCTAATCATTGGTAGTTCCACTGCCATCTCGACAGTCTATGTGACACATTCGACGGCTACCACTGCAACGGCCACAGTGACGGACGAAGAAACTACAACGTAAGTCCCAAGAGCTGCGAGTAAAACATAAGCTAATTCTCCACTCCAGAGCCACTACCATTGATACCTCTTATATCACTCAAACCGCTACGTCTGTGGTGACAACTGTAAGCAAATATGAAGTCCTTGAAAGCGGCATATCTAACAATTGGACAGTCCTATCCGTATTATGTGACCATTTGCGCTGGTGCTACCACTACAAATGCCTATGCGTACCCTACGTCTGATGTACGATGTGTCGTCTCGACAATCTGGACTACCGTCACAGAGACCGAGAGGACTACGTACACTACTCCGGTGACCACAACGGCAACGGAAACGGAGACGGAGACGGATACGGCTACAACTACTGCAACTGCAACGGAGACAGACACGGCCACGACTACGGACACGGCCACGACTACGGACACGGCCACGACTACGGCAACGGCAACAGAAACAGACACGGCCACGACTACGACCACGGCGACCTCGGAGACGACGACGACGTATACTACGTCCGTACCGACCACTCTCACCGCGACTGTGACTTCCACGACTGTCCTGCCAACTACGGTCATAGTGGACCACACGAGTACACTGACCAGCTCCGTGACGTCGACGTTCACGACCATTTCAATCTTTACGTCGAGCGTGCCAACGACCATCACGGATACTTTGACTCTGACTACTACCGAGGTCTCCGCGACTACTGAGATATCCGCGACCACAGCTACGGAGAGCGAGACTTCCTACATCACTCTCACTGCAACGTCGACCTATGTCACTGTGTCGGTCAGCACGATTGAAGAGTCCATCTTTACGACAAACACTTTTACCACTACCGAGGTTTTGACTACCACGCAGCCTGCGGTCACCATCACGACTGAATTGCCAGGCTCCGTGACGACATTACCAGGCTCCGTGACGACATTGCCCGGCTCAGTGACGACACTGCCGGGATCAACACTCACTTCGCTCGTCACCTTGATTGAGAGCGGCACCACTTTCACGACCACCGCTACAGTTGTAGTCCCCCCGGTGACTGTACCAGTGACCATAACGGCGACCGCGACCGCAACCTATACGGATACTCTGACTTGCCCCATCCCAGTGCCGACCAACACTGGTTCTGGATATCCAGTCTACGATCCGAGGTCGGACTACACGTTTGGTTGCCCACCCCAGAAAGTATGCAGCCCGTATAAACCTGGCGGATGCAATGTCTTCGCCGATATCCCAGCCAATAACTATGTCTGTGACCCGACAAGATGTGTGCCATCGCCTCAGCCTCAGAACGTCACCTGGGATGACAATGACGAGCCAGATTGCGACGATAACAACAACTCAACCGGCGGATACTACCCAGTTGTAGATGGTTTCTTCTATCTCAACCCTGAAGTTTTTGGCCTGAGTTATGATATCTTCACCTTCTCCGAGGTTTATACAACCACAATCACAGGGAGACACGGCCATAAAACCACCACAACCGTCACCACCGGTAACTGGGAGTCGCAAACGTCTCTGAGCGAGTGGCCGGAGCCGACAACAACAGCCACCACCACTTCCAGCGCCGCGGCGTATCCTACCTACGAAGCCCACCAGAAGCGACGAGTTCCCTTAGTCAATGGAGGACGGTTCAAACGAGCCGATGGGGACGTAGTAGTTCCCTCGAAATGTTATAACGGCTGCAACAATGCGCAGACAGAGGCACAGAGCGTAGGAAAGACGACTGAACTGTGCAACACGGGCTCTGCATTCAAATTGCTATACGCTACCTGCGAACAGTGCATTCAAGTGAACGAAGCCAATGTCAAGCGTTCGAATGCACAGGACTATGTCTTGAGCAACTTCCAACAATACATCGATTACTGCGCGAACGACAATTCTGGCTCGCCCACAGGCACAGGGCCGCAAAGCGAGGTCTCCGGCACTAACCCGGTTGAAACGGTAACACAGACTTCGGCGGCCACGGGTTCTATCGTACCGATAACAAGTCCAACGTCGGAGTCTACCAGCACCGCAAGCTCGGCATCGGGCAGGACCACCAGTGGCTCAACTGCCAGCTCAACTGGTGCCTCGGCTTCGTCTGGCTCATCAGGCTCATCTTCCTCAGGAGCTTCCTCGGGAGGCTCCTCGGGAGGATCAGCTACCTCAAGCGGCGGTACTGCCACAAACACGGGAACATCGGCAACGGGCAGCGGTGCTTCCACAGCCACATCATCAAACGGCTCCGGTGATAACTCTGGAAGTACTGCGAGCACGACCATCTCCGGTCAAACCTCATCCTCGGTCGCGGCTGTCACTGGCACGAGCAGTGGCGGCGCCAGCGGTAGCGGAGGAAGCGGAGGTAGCGGTGGCAGTGGAAGCACCATTGCCACTCCCACCGGCTCTGCCACCGGCTCTGCCACCGGCTCGGGCTCCCTGACCGCGACGTCGACCAGCAGCACGGCGACGTCTGTAGTCACGGCAGCCGCATCACGACTCTCTCTGGCCACCGGCTCGAGCTCGCTGCTCTTCACAATCCTGGCACTTATTTTGCCTTTTAATCTTTAACAACTAATTCAGCTTCGGGGGTATCAGCAATGATATTATCCCTAACCACTCTCATTTAACGACATTTACGAATTCTAGACTTCATTACGATCCTTGATATAGCACTTGCATTACATCGGTATGGAACAACAGGCTTACGGACTCACACACTCATTATACAGGATGGACATGGGAAAGGTTTGGCATATTATTGGTTTCAGGAACGGCAGTTGGAATGATACCCACGATGAGGACGATCCTTACTATAGAGTCCAGCACTGTTGTGTTTGCATTTTTTGGACACTTTTAACACTTGGAGGAAAGGGCACATTGGAGGGATGCGCCGGTGGGAGTAGATATACCACTTCTGTGTTCATTTTCGAAGAGCCGGTAGGGGAAAGGTGATGCCGGCACAGCGTACTTAATTCCAGCATGCCGGGAGAAAGGATGCTGATCTTTTGAGGAGGAAGTTGTTTGCCTTGAGAAGAACTGTTGTGGCAGTTGGGATGTAATGGTTCTTGAAGAGGGAGAGTGGAAAAGCGTGTCGCGGATTAGCACATGTCTGCTCGCGAGTGGTGGTAGTTTGATAAAAGCAAGAAACGATCTCTGCAAGTGTTTCGGTGTGTCGTGTGTTGATCCTCTGAGTCTGAATCATGACTTGTAATTTGCTGTTCTGTGGATAACCAAATCTAAATCATTCCATGCTAGCCTGAACTCATAGAACAGTGTGTATGTCACTGTAGGCAATGGAGGGATAGGTAGATGGGATGTCTCTAGCCTTTGGATATTCATTCTCTACAGGCAACTGAGGTGTCGCGGGAGATATTTTCTCCATAACCAAATAAAGGCGCCTTGATGCAGGATGCTTCTTTCGCGGCTATATCAACTGCTGACACACGTTCCATCACTCGAAACAGGTTGGAAGTTCGAACATGCTCGAAGTCAAGAATGTCCACATCAAACGAGCTTCTTTGTTGAAATGCTCAAGACACTGGTAGTTTCTGTTGCCGATGGAGCAGTCGTCTTTACCTCAATACATTTATGCAAGGTAGATACACAGCCGCCCAAGCATGCAGGTGCAATGCGATTTTCTTTCCATGGACGCTGCTTGACTCATACACTTCTTGACCTGCGTTTCGCCCCGCCCCTGCCTGTACCGCCGCTTCCTTCTCACATCCCCGGCTGCTTTGTAGGCTGAATCAGCAGTGTCGCATCTCAGGGAGAGCTTTGCAGAGAAAGCCCTTTGGCGTAGTATATATTCAGACACTTCGATCTGCCTGTATCTTAGAAATCAAAAGTGACCCTTCGGCTGGTCTTTGAGATTGCTCAGCGTAATATAACAAGCCCGGCGATACGTCATTCCCTTGGTGGGTCAACTCAGTCTGGAGACACCACTCAGTGCATCGCAGCAGCACCGCTAGTAGCCTCGTTGGTGGGGTTGTTCCCTCCCATCCCACCTAACCAGCAACTCTCTCTGCCTCACTGCAGTAGCCACCTCTACCTTGTATTCACAACTCCCATCACGAGCCATACTTTTTTGGCATTCTTCTCAATACCGCGCCTTTTGTCGATCGTCACCTTGTATCCATCTAGCGTACAATATTCTCAAGCGCCCAGGAGCTTGAGATCCGAAATACAGTCAAGCTGGGGAAGCGCAAGCTCTCGAACGGAGACGTCCCCATCTCCCCCAAGAGAACCATGACCGTAAGCTGTCCCCGACCTCATCTCCATCCCGAACGTTTCGATACTTCGAGACCCTGTAGCCGTTGATATCGGTCGGCTCCTCATTCCGGCCGCGCTCTCCGTATCATGTACTAACCTGTTTGGCCCGTACAGGACACAAACATGACGACCCCGCCGCAGGTCGACCTGGTCACCCGACTCCAGGTCGACGAGTCGGTGGTTGGCACCGGCAGCGAGATTGACGAGTCCCTCTACAGCAGACAGCTCTATGTGCTCGGACACGAGGCTATGAAGCGCATGGGAGCTTCCAACGTCCTCATCGTCGGCCTGAAGGGCTTGGGTGTAGAGATCGCCAAGAACATTGCTCTTGCTGGTGTCAAGAGCTTGACCCTGCACGATCCCGAGCCCGTCGCCATCGCAGACTTGTCTGCCCAGTTCTTCCTACATCCCGAAGACGTTGGCCAGCCTCGAGACGCCGTGACAGCCCCCCGGGTAGCTGAGCTGAATGCCTACACACCCGTCAACGTCCACCAGTCTGCCGGGCTAGGCGACAACCTCTCCCAGTTCGACAAGTACCAGGTTGTCGTGCTTACAAATACGCCCCTGCACCTTCAGCTCGCCATCGGCGATTACTGTCATTCCAAGGGCATCTACGTTGTATGCGCCGACACGTTTGGCCTCTTCGCCTCGATCTTTTGCGACTTTGGCGAGAAATTCACCGTGCTCGATGCGACCGGCGAGAACCCCCTCAGTGGTATCGTGGCCGATATCGACGAGGAAGGCCTGGTATCAGCCTTGGACGAGACGCGCCACGGCCTCGAGGATGGCGACTATGTCACCTTCTCCGAGGTTGAGGGTATGGAGGGTCTGAACAGCTCCGAGCCGAGGAAGATCACGGTGAAGGGTCCTTACACATTCTCCATTGGCGATGTTTCTGGCCTGGGCCAGTACAAGCGTGGCGGTCTCTACCAGCAGGTCAAGATGCCAAAGTTCCTCGACTTCAAGACCATCTCTTCTGCGATCAAGGACCCCGAATTTCTCATGTCCGACTTTGCCAAGTTCGACAGACCTCAGCAATTACACATTGGTTTCCAAGCACTGCACGCCTTTTCGCAGACCAAGGGCCGTCTTCCTCGCCCCATGAACGAGGAGGATGCTATTGTCCTGGTTGCATCGGCCAAGGCTTTTGCTCAAGCGGAGAAGCTCGAGGTTGAGATTGACGAGAAGCTGATCAAGGAGCTCAGCTACCAGGCAACTGGTGATCTCAACCCCATGGCTGCCCTGTTTGGTGGTCTCACTGCTCAGGAAGTGCTCAAGGCTGTTTCGGGCAAGTTCCACCCCATCAAGCAGTGGCTGTACTTTGACTCCCTGGAGTCGCTTCCGACCAGCACCAAGCGTACAGAGGAGCTTTGCAAGCCAGTCGGCTCGCGCTACGACGGTCAAATCGCAGTCTTTGGTAAGGAGTACCAAGAAAAACTTGGCAACATCAGGCAGTTCCTGGTTGGTGCTGGAGCCATTGGTTGCGAGATGCTCAAGAACTGGGCCATGATTGGTCTGGGAGTCGGTCCCAAGGGTCGCATCACTATTACTGATATGGACTCGATCGAGAAGAGCAATCTCAATCGTCAATTCCTGTTCCGCGCCAAGGATGTTGGTGGGATGAAGAGTGACTGCGCTGCCAAGGCTGTGCAGGCCATGAACCCCGATCTTGATGGACACATTGTCTGCTTGAAGGATCGTGTGAGCCCAGAGACAGAGGAAATCTTCAACGAGGACTTCTGGAGCGAGCTGGATGGTGTCACGAATGCCCTCGACAATGTTGAAGCACGAACATATGTCGACCGCAGATGTGTCTTTTTCCACAAGCCCCTCCTCGAGAGTGGTACCCTCGGCACCAAGGGTAACACACAAGTCGTCCTTCCCATGCTGACGGAATCGTATTCGTCTTCCCAGGATCCTCCCGAGCAGTCGTTCCCCATGTGCACTCTGAGGAGTTTCCCCAACAAGATTGAGCACACCATTGCATGGGCCCGTGAGCTTTTCGAGACCTCGTTTGTCAAGTCTCCCGAGACTGTCAACCTTTACCTAACCCAGCCTAACTACCTGGAGGCAACACTGAAGCAGGGTGGTAACGAGAAGGCCACATTGGAGACCATCCGGGATTACTTGGTGGCCGATAAGCCATTGAGCTTTGAAGACTGCATCATCTGGGCCCGTATGCTGTTTGAAAAGCAGTACAACAATGCTATTCAACAGCTGCTTCATAACTTCCCCAAGGACTCGACCTCGTCGTCAGGCCAGCCGTTCTGGTCCGGCCCGAAGCGTGCTCCCGACGCGCTCAAGTTTGACCCCAAGAACCCGACTCATTTCGGATTTGTGGTGGCTGCTGCCAACCTGCATGCTTTCAACTACAATATTAACACCAAGGGAGTTGATAAGACGACGTATCTCAAGGTCCTTGATAACGTCATCGTCCCTGACTTTGCGCCTGATGCAAACGTCAAGATCCAGGAAAAGGACAGCGATCCGGTAAGTGCTGCTTCAGACATGTACACGTTGAAAGACTGCTAACCTCTACTTTAGGATCCGAGTGCCAGCAGCTTCGATGATGGCGATGAGCTTCAGCAGATCGCAAAGGACCTGCCGCCTGCCAGCAAGATGGCTGGCTTCAAGCTTACGCCAGTCGAATTTGAGAAGGATGATGATACAAACCACCACATTGACTTCATTACTGCCGCCAGCAACTTGCGCGCCGAGAACTACAAGATTGAACAGGCCGACCGACACAAGACCAAGTTCATTGCTGGAAAGATCATTCCTGCCATTGCCACCACGACGGCTCTGGTGACTGGTCTTGTCATTCTCGAGCTCTACAAGATTATCGACGGCAAGGACGATATTGAGCAGTACAAGAATGGTTTCATCAACCTCGCCTTGCCCTTCTTTGGTTTCAGCGAGCCTATTGCCAGCCCCAAGGTTGAATACCAGGGACCCAATGGCAAGGTGACTCTGGACAAGATCTGGGACAGGTTCGAGGTCAACAACCCCACCTTGAGGGAGCTCATTGCAGACTTTGAAAGCCGTGGTCTCAGCATCACCATGTTGAGTTCAGGAGTCAGTCTGTTGTATGCTTCCTTCTTCCAGCCTTCCAAGCTCAAGGACAGGATGGATCTTCCCCTCAGCAAGCTGGTCGAGTTCATCTCGAAGAAGCCGATTCCTGAGCACCAAAAAGAGGTCATTTTCGAGATGGTGGCCGAGGATGTGAATGAGGAAGATGTCGAGGTGCCTTACATCAAGTGCAAGGTCAGGTAGAAGATTATTTAGAACTGGTTCATTTCTATCACGATGTAAGGAAGAAACGCCCCAAGGATAGATCATAATGTGGGCCAGTGTTTTTGTCTTTGTTAAGCAGGGCGAGCCTTGGTACGAGAATGCAGCCAAGAGGGAGAACTCTTCTCAATAGTCCCAAAATAGATTACTTCATACAGTAGCCATCATGATGCATACTTGACCTTCTCGTGGTGAACATGTACAATAGTCCAGCCGAAATGGTCGACGGGCTATCGTCTTTGTTACGGAGACATGACATTGGCCGGGTAGAGCCGCAGCGCCGACGCTGTGCTCCATCTAGCGCACAGGCAATGCCGAATGCACTACGCCAAACACGAATTAGTGAATATCTGACTGATGAGGGCTCTCGGATTAGTGATGACTTACATAACTGCGATGGTCTGTGGAACCCGCTCTAGTTTACGTCACGATTGGCGATCGACAGGAACTGACATGAAGCTTTTATTTGATTGCACCTGGATCAGCTTAGTCACTTACATCTAATAGAGTGAGTTTTTGAGTCAAGTCTTGTAAGATACTTGGATGACTATCGGCCGATAATTCGCCCCGTATTCGATTCGGAACCACCTTGTCATGCTATAAGTGTGATATATAGTCCACCGCAGCGCCTCACGAGTCACTGATAATACCCCTCATTCTCAGGGAAAGCTTCGATTGAGCCCATGAACTACAAAGTCGTCACCCGCGCTGCCACAATCCATAGCTGTGCTGCGTCACATATCCAGCGTATATCAAAACCGTCTGCAAGTTTACTGCAGACAAAGAATTTCACTACCTCGAGAACTATCGTGTGCCCGTCAAAGGTGCTCTCTAAAGCAGTCACAGCCCGACCACCAGTGCCCAAGTTTCTAAACACCCAAGTCAGAATGGTAAGCAGCTCATGTGTCGTCCAAACCGCATCATATTGCTGCCTGCTTGCCCATGCAATCATATCACCTAGGCCTCCAAAGTATCCACGCTGACCGCAAAAACTCATAGTCCTCTGGTAGCAAGATCACCGAGTGGGTGAAGCCGGGCGACAAGAGCGGCGAGTTCAAACGCCAGGTCAGCTCGTTCCGGGACTGGATCTCGACGGAGCCGGGCGCCAAATTCCCGGCCGAAAAGGGCCGCTACCATCTCTATGTCAGCTACGCTTGCCCGTGGGCGTGCCGGGCCCTGATCGCGAGAAGCCTCAAGGGTCTGGAGGATTTCATCAGCTATTCCGTCGTGCACTGGCACATGGCCGAGAAGGGCTGGCGGTTCCCGACCCCCGAAGACACGGACGCCAAGGGCGAGAACGTGATCCCGGACCCGGTCCCGGGCCACGAGAAGAACACGCACCTGCGCGACATCTACTTTGCCGTGGACCCGGACTACTCGGGCCGCTTCACGGTGCCGGTCCTGTACGACAAGGTCCAGCAGACCATTGTCAACAACGAGTCGTCCGAGATCCTGCGCATGCTCGGCACCGCCTTCAACGCCCAGCTCCCCGCCGACAAGGCCGCCGTCGACCTGTACCCCGAGGCCCTCCGCATGGAGATTGACGAGGTCGGCGAGTGGACGTACGACCAGATCAACAACGGCGTCTACAAGAGCGGCTTCGCCACCACGCAAGAGGCGTACGAGAAGAACGTCGTCAGGCTGTTCGAGGCCCTCGATCGCTTCGAGGAGCACCTCAAGAACGGCAAGGGGCCGTACTACTTTGGCGACGTTCTGACCGAGACGGATGTCAGAGTGTGAGTCGACCCTATTTCTTACTATACGTGGAATTTTGAGCTGACATTACAATTGCAGATTCTGTACCATTATCCGCTTCGACCCCGTCTACGTCCAGCACTTCAAGTGCAACATCCGGGACATCCGCTCCGGGTACCCGGCCACCCACAAGTGGATGCGCAACCTTTACTGGAACCACCCAGCCTTCAAGAACACGACCAACTTCCTGCACATCAAGAACCACTACACCAAGAGCCACACGCAGATCAACCCCTTCTCGATAGCGCCCGTTGGACCGCTGCCCGATATTCTGCCTCTGGACGAGGAGGTGCCCGTTGTCAAGGCCTACAAGGCGTAGAGGAAATCTTAGAGCCAAATTAGAATCTGCCTGTCTTTTTGATCAGGGACCTGAAGATGTAGAAATCAATTCAAAGATGGTCTATGTCACTTGTGTCGTGGATTAATGCTCACTATTTTCTTCTGCGATTCGAATACCCATCCATTCCGAATGTTGTCCTCTTACAAAGAGGCCACCAATAATCGGTTTGTCCTCTTCTTGATCCCGCTTTGGCGCCTTGTTGCAGACAATGCCGGTGAGAATACAAAGATATTCTTGCTGTCATTGTACGTTTCGGCCCATAAATCCGGGTCTATACTCGAGCCCACCCTAAAGCCTGACGAAACACAATCAACATCCCAAAGACTATAGGATCAACCGCACAGGGCTGACCACTAGCTGTACTACCATCCACACTCTCGACATCTCATCAACCATGTCCAGATCCGAGAACAGCAGCACCGCCGCGGCAGCGGCCGGCGGCAGCAGATGGTACAGCGAATGTTCCCTCGAGCGGCGAGTCCAGACCTTCTCGGCGAACCCGGCCGCCGCGTCCAACGCCCTGCGCGGCGAGCTGCTGCGCGACCTCGTCGGCCTGGCCGACCGCGAGGAGTCGGCGTGGATCGCCGGCCGGTTCGGCGACGACTACGGCGCGTGGCTGCGCGCGTTCGACGGCTTCCGGGACGGGTACTACCTCAGTCCGGAGCACCGCGGCCGGCTGGAGGAGCTCGAGGACGAGCTCGATTATCTCGAGGCGTATTTTTTGTCGTTTGCCGATGTTGATAGTAATGATGTCGTGCGTGACGCGGCCCGGGAACACCTCGACTTGTTGGCTGGCGAGGCCAGGGGCAAGATCGAGATGAGCAGAAGGGAGATTGAACGGTTCGGTGCTGGAGGTTTGAATGAGAGGACGGCCTGGCTGCTCAAGACACAAATGCTCAGGTAGGTGGCGGTAAAGGCTGCTTGCTTCTCAATGAGTGAATTCGCAGTTTTCTGTGCAAGGTAAGCCAATGAAACGAGAGTCTTCCTGGTAAGACAAGGCATGGCCCGATCGGCAATCAAGTTGTAAATAGGCTCTGTTTGAAGCCAAGCACATGTATATAAGCTCATACAGACTTATACAAATCAATTGTTTTGTTCTTTATTTCACAATGGCCGAATACTAGATACATCGTTTTAATTGGTGGAAAATTCCAACTTGTAAATCATTTGAATGATCAGGGTCTCGGTATAATAGAACTTTGTCTCGGTATAACATTGCAATGCTTCCTAAAGAGGGGATCACGATATATTGACTTATGCCACACACAGGGACTTGATTGATCATAATGCAAAAAGAGCCGCAGACAAAGCTTCGAGGCAAATATCACTCCCTACGAAATCACCACGATTCATGAAAATTCAGTAAATAAAATGGCATCTACACTTCATTCATTGGCAGATGTCGCATACCCTCTATACGACGATGAAAAGATCGACGGGGCCTTCGAGCTCGAGCAGCCCGACGGCACCCTCGAGACCGCCGTGGCGAACAAGGTCCACCGGCCGTGGCTCTTCGGCTTCCGACCAGTCAAAACCGATAATGGTCGTGCCGTCCTCGTCCTCGGAGGTGGCGGCTACGTCCAGCTCATGGTCGGGAGGGAGGGCGTGGCGGTCGCACAGTGGCTGGCGAGTCTCGGATTCCACGCGTTTGTGCTCGTGCACAGGTTTCCGGCGGCGGAGACGGGTCCCCAGGCGCCGCTCGATGATGCGAAGCGGGCGCTGGGCTTGATTGAGGAGAGGGCCGGTGCTCCGAACGGAATAGGGGTCTGCGGTCTGTCATCCGGAGGTCATCTCGGAGCGGCGCTTCTGGCCGAGTATCCTGTTGTGTGGACGTCTTCGGTGCCGCCTCCGCCGAAGCTGAAATTCGCGATTATAGGATATGGTCCGATATGTGAGTATTTTACCTTCAATGCTATCTTCTGGAATAGTTCGACTTTATGTTTTCTCGTGATGATATCCCTTCTTGCAAGAAATACTTGGACCGAACCAGCTAACATTCCGTCAGCCACGAACGCCGCTGGGCGAACAATCGTGCCCGACAAGGCGCCCTTGGCACCACCAGAAAAGCAGACCCTGTATGACGTCGTCCAGCCGGACGTACAATTGGGCCCATCGTGTCCTCCCACTTTCATCGTGTACTCGGGCAACGATCCCATTGTCCCCGTAGTCAACGCCTATCGACTGGCCGAGGGAATCGGACGAGCTGGCGGAGCCGTCGAGCTACACGTATTTGCGGACGCACCACATGGGTTTGCCTTGGACACCAAGGAACTGCCCGTCTCGAAATGGCCAGTGCTCTGTGAGGCTTGGCTGGCGCAGAATGGATTACTATCTTGAGATTGGAAGCAAGTGACATGATAAATTGGGACAGCCATGAATGTTCTCTGGCCTAGATATTACCAATGTCTACTAAAAGTCATCTTGCTCGATAAATTATGCTGCTATAGGTCATAGTATGAAGACATGCTGTACAACATACCTAGTGTCGCTTACCACGTCTACTCATGCAGTCAATTTAACTGTTACAACACTCTTTTCCGGTATGGAGACAGTAAACGTTTCATCAGAAAGGGACGAATCAGTTTCCACAAACGTGTTTCCCTCGTTGGTCAACCAAGCATTAGCAGAAGTTGCCGTAAACCCACTGAGTGAAACCGCCGCAGACTGGCTGCTCGTTCCGCTGTTGGTAAACACGAGAACCACGCTGCCGTCGGCATTCTGAAAGGCCCCCGTAATAACATCCGTAATGCTCCCCGACGTGCCGAGCATCGTCGCCCCCGGGCGTATGTACCGCGACCACATGGCAAAGGCCCAGAAGATGCCGCTCGGCGTCGGGTTGACGCCGTCGATGGCGTCGACCAGGTGGGAGCCCGACTGGCTCTGCTGGATCTCGAAGCCCTCCCAGAACAGGTACGCGGACAGCTGGGCGTTGACCATGGCCACGGCAATCTTGTTCGCCCACGTGAACCCCTCGTTGTCCGCTCCGCTGCTGTACCAGGTGGTTGTGAATGCCGACGAGGGCCCGGCCTCCGTGTTCCACTTTGGTAGGTCGGTCTGGTTCAGCGGCGTCGTGGCGTCGTAGCTGTAAGCATGTGATGTAATGACACCTAGATAGTCCGTCGTGCCGGCGTCGAAAAACGCAGTGGTGTACGTGCTCTGCGTGTTCCAGCCTAGAGCGTCGCAGCAGGCAATGGATACATTCAGGTCGGCGTCCTCGACCGTGGCATACAGAACCGGAATAAAGTCGATGGCATCTTGGCCGTCACTGCTGATCTGCATCTGCGAGTACGAGACCTCGAAATCGGGTTCGTTGAGGAATCCCAGATGCGTGATTGTAAGCCCCTCCTGCGCATAGTACTCGACATACTGGACGAGGAAATCGGCGTATGCTTGCTGCCAGTCTCCCGTGCTGCAAGTGTGCCCAGTCGTGCCGCATAAATATCTACTCCTAATAAGTAATGCATCTCGCGGAATCATCAAGTAGAGCTTACCCCGGCAGCTGATCACTCCCGCTCGTCTTCATGAAGCCCGGTGCGCTCCACGCATCAGCGTAGATCGTCTCGACGCCGTAGCTCACAGCCTGCTGCGTAAACCAGACCTGTCCGCTATCGTCGCCGTCCCACACGTACGTCGGCGTGCTATCAGGAGAGCCGGGGCTGTCTGGCTCGATGCTGTCTCCTGTCCCGTTGGACCCGATCCGATTGCGGATGATGGAGAACCCTGCGCCGGTCGTCGTGCTGAAGAGGTAGTCCAGAGCCGTTTTGGCGGTCGTGGCGTTGGCAGCTTGGAACTCTGCGGCTCGGCCAAATGCTTGAGAGAACCCGAAGCCATCGATGGTCTGGTACTTGGTCGATAGGTCGACCGTGATGGTTGTTTGGCCTGCGGCCGTGGCAGCGAGGGCCGCAAGGGCAAGAAATCTGGCAAAGGCATACATCTTCAAAAGTGTATGTGTACACAAAAGAAGCACTTGCTGTGATCAGATGAAAAGTCATATGTGACCAGAAGCACATAGAAGTCATTCTTATGGCCGTCGCCTCTGTGCCAGGAGAAGCATATCCGAATATAGCAATACGGTGTGCCAACTCCGTAGCCCAGAGGTGACTAGCCTGCAAAAATAAGCACAAGCATGATGAGTATTGGGTAAAATACTGAGAGAATTTAGATACACATAATGATGTGGGTTCATCGGCAAGGTCCAAGGAGCATTAGTTGTGAGAAGATGACGAGTATTCAAGCGGGAGCTATGCTGATTGGAGGGATATTGAATACATACCCCTGCCAAGTTCAGGGTCGCTCGCTCGCTAAAGCTGCGCGGAGGCCATATGTTCAGAACCTTGTTCTGTCGATAGTCATGCGTTTCTCCAAGAATATGAGCAACGCGTGGATTTTGTGAATATAAGCATGATGTTCTGGCAGGACTGACCTTGCTCTGGCTGCAAGATACCATGATCCATTCCGGCCGCCACCGTCAAGGCATGAGTTGAAGTTGCCAGTATGGAAATAGTGCAAGAACAGCCCATGACAAACGGTGATTATCGTTGTATTTACTGCCTTTCTCTGCAACGAATACTTCAAAAACACACTCGAATCCCAGACATGTACTGCCCTGTGTCATCTTGATAACATGATGTGGTTTACTCCAAGTAATTTCATTCATTTGTAATGACAAGCAAATTCAAAGCATATGGGGTATCAATCCTTCCTGAACGCCGAATGATGCATGGTCATGAGAATGTCTACCAGCCGCCTCCGCCTCCACCACGGCGGCGGCGATCATTACGGCTGCCACCGCGACCCCAGCCGTCGTTCCCACGATAACCCCGATGACTGTGGCCGCCTCGATTGCCGCCATGGCCGTGATTTCCCGGGCCATGATTTTGGCGGTCTCGCGGCCGGGAAGGGATCGGCTCTGGGATCTCCTCATCGAATTCCACCTCGACCTCGTCGTAATCATCCTCGAGGAACTTTTGCACTACGACCTGTTCGCGGCGGGCTTCATCAACATCAAAGACAAAGCGGTTGGTAACGCTCTTTGGATCGGACGGGACTGGTGTGGCATGCAAATCCTCGTTGGATGGTAAAGGCCAAGGACATTGAGGCAGTGCGTCGCCGCCAGAGTCAATCTCCCGGTTGATATCAATCTTGACTTGGATAAAGTCGTCGAGTCTGAACCTGGAGCCGAGCTTGGTCTGCTTATGATGCTTGGTGTAAAGGTCAAGCAGGTCCAACATGCCCTCGCAAATTCGCATGCGAGGAACCTTGTGACGGGAGGATTCAAGACGCTTGAGCTTGTCGGTATGTTCACCCGTGAGCCTCGAAGAAAGCTCGACGAGAGCATAGGCCATGCCGAAATTGGTATTCTTCAGAGGCATGTAGGTCTTGTACATGTCGATGGACATGTCGAGGGCGACCGAGTAGAGATTGCGTGCCTCGTCGTGAGAAAGCGCGAGCTTCAGGAGCTTGATCACGTAGCTCTGGGGGTAGCGGCAACGAAAGTCAAAGCCGATAGCCTCCAGGGTCAGTCGTTCCAGGGTCTGAGTAACCACGGCAGGCTTGTCAAAGACCTGAAATACGTAAGTACATGACTGGAGATACGTTCTCATGGATTGGGCATACCTTGTCGTCCGGGGATTTAGGGTCGCTGGGCATCTTCATGTTATAAGCAGCACAGAGGATTTCGCGGGACTTTTTGAGGGTGTCTTCAGCTTTACAAGCGACAAAGAGACAGGCAATCGCAGCATCCTGCGGGTTGAACTGGCTGTTGCCATGCTTCAGACGCAACTTGTGGAAGAAGGTACAGGCGGCGTCAAAGGTTTTGATGGGACTAGACGAGGAAGGTCAGAGCTGGATCAATAAAGAAAAGCGGACACGAGCTCTCACAGCTGTAGAAATCTGACTAGGGAATCGATATGGTCAACTCCCTCGAAGCGATCTCGAGCCTCCTTGCCAGAGTCGCTGAAGACGAGCAAAAGTTGCCGGTTGATCCACTCGTCGGCCGCATATTGACGGCTGAGAAAGACCCGTCCCGGATGAGGATTCGAGTAGGTGGCAGTTGTACCGTTTGTGTCGGCATGATCACCATTCTGCGAGCCGCCAGAAGGCGCGCGGCCATTCGGACCATCCTGATGGGCATGATTTGCCATGTTGGTTTTGCACGCTTTTGTGACTACAACCCAACAGTGCTGCCGGCCTGGAGTCTGCTCGAGGAATCAGCAGGGTCCATTGCTTGGTGCAGTCAGTGGTTGAGTATCCGTGCATCGCGCCCAACTGTGGCGTTTCAAGGGTCGCATCCCAAAATTGGGCGGTGCAAGTGAGGCGCCGTCCCGCTGATAAGCTTATCGGCGCGCAAGTCGATTGGACTCTGGGAAATTTTCTGGCCCCACGTACCAAAAGTTTATCGATTTCCAATTGCTCTAGGATTTCCATCCGCCTGCAGCGCAACTAGTTGAAGGGAAGAAAAAAAGTTGTGAGAATATTCAGCAACTGTTCTCGACTTTTTCCGCAATGGCGCTCACCCCCACCAAGAAGATGACGCTCCGCTCGTCCGATGCTGCTCTGCAGCTCGTCGACCCGGACCAGACGCTCAAGGCGTCGAAAGCGCTCCTGGCGCATATGAAGAAGGCTTCCAAGGAAAAGGCAGAAAAGGCCGACAAGAAGAACCTGCTGGCTGCCGGCTCCGACGACGAGACCTCTCTGAACGAGCAGCCCGTCTGGTTGACCCTGACCACCAAGCGACACATTGTCGACTCTAGCCGCCTCAAGCCCGGCAAGATTGTGCTCCCGCACGCCCTCAACACCGACCCCGAGTTGAGCGTCTGCATCATCAGCGCCGATCCGCAGCGCCACTACAAGAAGTACGCTTCCACTCCTTTGCGCATACTATCCACACCTGCTGACCTTGATTTATCACAGCCTCGTCGCCTCTGAAGAGTTCCCCGAGGAATGGCGCAAGCGAGTCACCCGAGTTATTGACGTCGGCAAGCTCCAGTCCAAGTTCAAGCAGTACGAGGAGCAGCGGAAACTGTACGCCGAGCACGACATCTTCCTCGGCGACTCGCGCATCATCAACCGCCTGCCCAAGGTGCTGGGCAAGACATTTTACAAGAACACCACCAAGCGCCCCATCCCCGTGAATCTCGAGTCGAGGAACAAGCCCAAGGTCGACGGCAAGAAGGTCAAGAAGACCAAGGACGACGGCCCCAACTCGTGCACGCCCGCCGAGCTCGCCGCCGAGGTCGAGAAGGCCGTCGGCTCCGCCCTCGTCCACCTGTCGCCGTCGGTCAACACGGCCGTCCGCGTCGGCTACGCCGGGTGGTCCGCCGACAAGATCGCCGCCAACGCCAACGCCGTCGCCGCCGCCCTGGTGGAAAAGTACGTCCCGCAAAAGGACAAGAACGTCCGCTCCATGTACCTCAAGGGCTCCGAGACGGCCGCCCTGCCCCTCTACATGGCCGACGAGCTGTGGTTGGATGGCGACAAGGACATCATGACCAAGGAGGCCGAGGAGGCCAAGGCCCTGGCCGAGAAGGCCAACGTCGGAAAGAAGCGAAAGTCCCTGGATGCGCAGCCCGAGGAGGAGGCCGCGCCCGCCTCCAAGAAGGCCAAGAAGACCAAGACCAAGGCCATTGCCGAGAGCGACGACTCCCACCTGGACAAGGAGATTGCGGAGCGCAAGGCCAAGCTCAAGAAGCAAAAGGCCGCGGCCAAGAAGGCTGTTGATGTTTGATGGGATCATATGTAGTGGTTTGCTGCACATACAAAGGTCGAGGCGTTCGGCGTACCGTGTCGTGTCGTACCATCTCCAGTATAATGGGATCATTGCATGGCGTTTTTGGTGGGTGAAAAAAATAAGAGCATCAGATATAGACTGATATCGAATCAATTCATACAAAGTAACTGTCTCTTTCATATATACCCATGCATCCCGAACTCCGTGTAGCCAGTAACCAGAATCAAAACCAAAGTGGAACCATCACGCCTGCCATCCTACTCGGGGCCAGCATTACAGCTCGTTAAAAGTGGCTGCCTCGCTCGAGTACTTCTTGCCCCATGGCCCAAAGAACTCCTTGAACGACTCGGTCAAGACCTTGTCAGACAGTCGCATGTGCTCGCCAGGCGTGGTTCGGAACTTGAGGCCGCCCTTGCGGTCGAGCTCCCTCAGACCCAGCCAGTCCTCTTCGTACATCTTTCTCGCCCGCAGCGGGACGCGCTCGGTGCCGTTGACCTCCTCGAACCAGGCCGTCTCCTTGGGCACGACGACCGTGTCGTCCTCGAACATGTACATGACAAAGTTGTCCAGGGCGGCAATGTTCTTGGCGTACGTCTCGTTCTTGAGGATGCGCTCGTTGTTGACGTCGGCCAAGAAGTTGGAGTGCTCGAGGTACTTGTCGAGCTGCCGGGGGTCGCGGAAGTACTGGGCGGGCACCAGGTGCGACTGGACGTACTGGGAAAAGGTGTTGCCGTGCAGCAGGGCCATGGCGCCCTTGCACAGCCAGTCGGTGGCGCCGCAGGTGCGGTAGTCGACGATGCCGTTGTGCTGCGAGCCGAACGTGATGAGGTTCCGGACGGGCGGGAAGTTGCACCGCTCGACGTAGGCCCGCAGGAACTGGCCGCCCTGGGAGAAGCCGACGGCGTCGACGGCCGGCGCCGTGCTCAGGATCTGGTGGCCCGCCAGCTCGTCGCACACCTTGTCGACCTGCTCCGTCACGTTGCCCCACCACGTCGCCGACTGGTCGCCCGTGGCGTCGTCGGCGAGCTTGACATAGTACACCAGGGTACCCTCGTGGAGCTCTTCGATCAGGTCTCCGACGGACTGGATGCCTTCGTTGGCGAAGTTGTCTCCTAGGCCGTGCCAGATTATAACCGGGAGAGGTGTGTCGTCTGGCTCGTCATGTGTGTCGACGTTGTGTAGAGGACGTTGCCGCTGGGGCTTCGAGAGGGCGAGAGTGGCGAGCGGCAAAAGGCGCAGCAGCTCGCGTGGGGACGGCATCATGTGCGAGTCTGGTGTTGTTTTTTTTATCTGGAGAATAATGGTTACTCTTCGCCTTGATGAGGGATGCGCAAGAAGTCCCTCGATGAAGTTGTTGCTGATCTGACGATGAATTATGTAGTAGATGGAAGCGTCGACTGTAGGCTAAGCTACCCCGTAATTGTTTCACTGATACCCCGGCCAGGTGCTCGTCACCACGCTGCTGACGCACCATGGCGCCCCACTGGAGCTCTAGTATTGGTCGAGATGTATTAATAGTAGGTATACATACGTTTAAGACAGGAGTGTTCTAATACAAATGAAATGATTGATATCTCTATTATCATTTATAGATTGTCTTGGATTTAAGAACTCTGACAAAGTACGCCTAAAACCACAAGATACAGGCGTTTTGCTGTCGTTTTACACTTCTTGAAGTGGTGAAAAGCTCGAGAGCATATATGGTACATCCATCACATGTCTTCGAAGCTCTAGCTGGCTATATAGTTGTGGAAAAAGTCCACGTAGTCAAAGAAGCTCCGCTTAAAGTTCCGTGTGAATAGACCATCAGTTCGGTTGACGGTTTGCATACCATAGGCATTGCCGAAATCGCCAAACTCATTGTTGTCAATCCAACTCCATGCGAGCGCACCAATAACATTGACACCGTCCGAGTGGATGGCATGTAGGGTCTCGGTCAAGAAGTTCTGGTAATACAGGGACCGATCAAAGTCAAACAGCTTCTCGGCCAGCGTCGACTCCTCTTCGCGCAGCTGGGGAAAGCCGAACTCTGTGACCATGATGCCCGACGGCTTGTATGTGTTCCACACGAAGCCGAGCTGCTCCCGCACGTACTGCGGTGCTATCATTGGGTACGCATTGGAAGGGACGCCCATGAGCCACCCGTTCGCCTGTGATGTCCCAAGTTCGACGCAGGCCGGCCACAGGGGATCCGAAGAGTTCGATACGCATGCTTCAATGCCCTCCTCCGCAGGCCAGGCGAATTGAGCAACGTAGGGATCAAAGGCCCAAAAGTCTGCCGTGCCATTGATGTAGGCAATCTCCTCGTCCGTCAGTGCAGTCAAGTTGACCCCTGGAGTATCCAAGGCGACCTGTGGAATTTGCTGGCCCAAGAAGATTGGATTCGCCATGATACCCAGAATGAACTCTTGATACCGCAGTGCCGCTTCCACGTGGGACGAGTTGCTTGGGTCGAGCGGAACTGCGAGGTTGTTTGCAAATTTTGTGCTGAGACGAGCAGTCCCGTTTAGTTCCTCCTTGTACCAATGGTAGACAGCCGCGTGAGCTTTTGTTTCTGCAATTAGGATATTGTAGTCGGATGAGGTATACGGCACCGCAATATTCGGCTCATTAATGGTGAACCAGATTGGGATTCTGTCCGCGAATCGTGTCATCACCTGCTTGGCATAATTGAGAAAATGCCCAGGAAATGCTTCGAGGTCGTCATAAATCCCAGCAGGATTGTCGGCATGCAACAGAGTGGCCACGGGTGTCACACCATACTCATAACAAGTATCAATGAGATCTTGATAGTGGTCCAATGCCTGCGTGTTGACGGGGGAACCCGCGACGCCAAAGGGCATAATACGGGGCCACGAGATCGAGAACGAGTAATACGGCACGCCCAATGCTGCCAGGCGGGCAATGTCTTGCTTGTACATGAAGTAGTTCATGTCGGCAAGATTTGCGTCGTCCTCTCCAGTGGTGCCGATCGCCCCTATACTATCCAGGGCGCCAACGCCTCTTCCCTCGATCTGGAGCCCGCCCTCGATCTGCCAGGCGCTCGCTGCCACTCCAAAGATGAAATCGCAAGGGAACTTTAGGGATTTCTCCTCATTGGCCGGCCGTGCAGGCAGTGGCGGCGGATAGATCAGCTCGCTGGATGCTACCGGCGTGGGAGAAACTGTAGTGGTGAAAGGAGGGTCGCTCGAGTACGTCAGGTTCTGCCACATGGCGGCATAAGCACTCTGCCCGTAGGGACCATCGTCGACTGAAACTGCAGCTCTATCCAGACTATAGGTCGTGTATGTAACATTTGCTGGCAAGAGAGTAGACGCCTCCGCAAAAGCCGGTGCATATGTCGGCAGCGAAAGTGGTGTTGGCAAAGGCGTAGCATAGCGATTGGTGCTCATCTGCTCATAACTGAACGAGCTGTAAGTGGGAGATGCCATGGAAGCGACGCAAGCGGTGATGGCTGTAGACGAAATGTTCGCAGCCTCGGCTGTCGCTATTGTGACATAAATCAAGAGTCCTAAGATCGTAGAGACTGGTATACTGGGCGCCATGATTGTTGATATTATCGGCGAGAACACTGCTCTATCAACCCACCAAGCAGAGGGGAAGCATCACATTCCCTCCATGCCGTACTTACCCTGCTTTATCCTCGAAACCCATGTGGGTCGCGAACAACACGAACCGAGGGCATTTCCTTCTTGATGCTCTCATCGTGCGGGCATTGCAGCCTAGATGCTGTTGATCTCCAAGTCATCTCGGCAGGCGCTTTGCGGGGCCCCGATCCGTTACCCCATGGGCGATACCTGGTCCGAAATTCTTGGAGTAGAGGAGCCATTGGACACGATCACGGTCAACTGACACTCGGTAAATGTAATCCGAAGAGCAGCCTGCTGATGTTCCCTGGTCTTGCATCATCGTGTGCAGGGACACCCGGTTCGATGCTGGTGAGCTTGAATCCAGCGTGATGTCGGGCAAAATGGGACTTTTATATCGGCTGCTGATTGTTTAGTAGATATTCGGTTCGGAAGCGGATCGGGAGAGAAGAGGGGCCAGTCAACGGAACCGACTAACCTATAGTCACTAGAGGCTCGGCGCGCAAGTTGAAGCTGCTCTTGGTTGTTATTTGCTTTAGTATTTGTTTTCTCGTACACCCAAAGCTCGTGAGTCGTGCGGCCCGGGACTTTCAACATAAACGATGCCGAGAGTCGCCTCATGCCAAACCGCTTTCCAAGTGCCAACCGCAGAACAATCGGATATAGTCCGACCCTCTAATAATGAGATATAGTTGGACATGGGAAGACAAGGTCAAATCATTTCACATCCGCGACTCGAGCAAAGAACGAGAAGATTTTGAGGATTTTGCACAGGTTCGAGAGGCCAGGTTGTGCCACGCGCAGTTCAACATGTCAGGTTGACAGTTGGTAGGAAGCATGTACGGGTTATGCCAAATAGACTATACATCAGGGATCGTGCTACAAATAGGCACAACCTTGATTGCGGTAGGGACGACCAACAACCTTCCATCCGTTGTTTGTTTGTGCTCCGAGCATTACACAGGAAACGCCACATATTGGTGACCATTCCAGAAACCCACCATTTGCGGCGCCAAAGATCTAAATTTGGTCATCACCGCCCGTACGTGGGAAGCATGGACGGACATTACCGTGGGATTCGATCCTCCAAGAGAGACGTTGTTATGAACACGGCTGAACAATTAATACAGGGCGACTTGGATTCTTGACGTACAGAGTACAGTACTTTCTCGGGGTCACACTTTCTGTCCATGTCTGGGGCCCCAGGCGTGAAACATGTGGTACGCCCAGCAAACAGTCAAGTCCGGTAGCGCACCCTGAAAAGGCCGTCGATCAACCACGACCTGGTATCTCAACCCCGCGTGGCAGAGGACTAAGTCTGCCTTGGTCGGCACTGGCGCAGATATGATCTTCCATGGCAGTCAATGCCGCCTTGCAGATATTACGGGATCGGCCATTGGGTGCTCTCGGAAGCTATATCCGGTGAGCTAGACGCAGGGTAATACTACACGTAACAAGGTACGAAGGAGTCTTTGGGCTTTCAGACGATCTCTCGTCTCATCTATCCAAGAGTCAAGATCTGCCATTCAAGATGCGATCAGTAACCCATCGCGTTGCAACCTGTTGTGTTGGAGGGAGGAAGTGATTCGGTAGAGAGAGGCAATATTTCGTGCTTTCTGACCACCCACGTGCATGTTAGGCCATATGTTTAAGAGCTTGCATCTTCCATGTAACGTCTGTAATGCAACGGTGATTGAGGCTACCAAGGCTGTGTACATGTGTGTACGGGATAGTAGTAAGCATTGGCAGAGGCCAACACACGTCAACTGGTCCGGAAGAGGCAAACATCATTCCAGGGTGCCGCCTTACTACGTCGCTATCGAAAGTAGGCCGCATCCTAATGAGCACTGCGTTTATACGGCGCCGGCAAACATATTGGATAAAACAAGCAGTAAGGGCAGGGATAAACCGAGGTGTCAAATAGTTGTGCTTGCCTTGTTGCTTCGATGCCGTCTGGGGTCGGATTCCTGCATGGTAATCTAGTGTGTGTTACTCCATGGCACTCGGGGGTTATAGTATCACTTTCAGCTACTCCGTACATTATTTAGTATTGCATGAACTGCGACCTAGTGGTATCGACGCTGTGACTACGGTAGTAGCTGCGCACCCGCCCATTCTTAATTACATTGTCAAAGCGTTATACTCCCGAGGAGGCGCTTCAGAAACAAGCAGATCGGCAGCTAGGAACCGGATGCGTGTGTTTTAGTCGACAGTCAGCAGTCCGAGCGTTATTGCACAGTTACAGCGAAGGCTTGTGCAATATGGTCAGGTGTCAGAACTCGGAAAACGACCATTTATTGCCGAGTGTAACTCAAGTCAAAAGAAAAGAATTAGCTCATGAGAGGGGGACAACTCGGTCTCATCCCATGTACGGTACCATCGGCCATTTGGATCTCGGCTAGGAGAGCGACCATTATGGAGGATGCCGTATATTACACATGGTGTTGGAGGGCGTAGCATACCAGAACGCAGGGATATTGTAGATATGCTGCCCCAGAGGATAGACTTTGACCCCAAGTCACCCCTTGCTACTGTTCTCCGTATGCTATGCAAGCTATTTCGCTCTGAATGCCGTGCCTTGCACAAGCTTTCTCAGAGGACGCAGATATGTTCCAGCCTACCAGGGTTCCGGGAAACTTGCCAGGAATCGAAGGCATCGCCACCAGTCCGGCCTAGCCCACTGCCACATACGAACCTACTGTGACTGGGGGCCACTAGGACCCAGTTCCTTGGGGGGCCTGCTGGGTGCCAGTTTGTTCTACACTAATGAGAGCGCCGGAGACCTTGGCGATCTACAGGGGACGGTGACGTTGGCCTGGTTCGCGCTAGACAGGTGCCGTGGATCTCGACCAGAAACGGTGCTGTTGGCCCGCATTGTCGAGCATTTCGTCTGTTTGACTTTCCCATCAATATTTCTGCCCGGCCACGGATCATACGCCATTGGGAATTCTCCTCGTCGGTCAGGAACTACACATATGGGTGGTGGAGAGGGGGGCCCTTTTTGAGTAACCAACACACTTTCTGACGTGCTTTGATGTGTGCCCGCAAAGGCCCGACTTGAACCGGCAGTCGGCTCGAGCGTTGTAGCGATAAGCTGACAAGCTGAGCAGTGAGGCCCGCCTGTAGCAGGCTCCTTGTAGCAATATACGCCGTCGGGTTGGCCGACCTTTATACTGTTCATGATTACGCAGTATGCCAGAGGGAAGAGCTGGACTGGTCGAATGCTCTGGCAATTGCCGCGAGTCAGCAGGCAAAGCTGACCCCAGACAACGATCGTGCTTCCCAACGTCGACTAGTGGCAACAAGCTAAGCTGTCTTGTAGTGTAGCACAACTCCTCGAAACGGATGAGAAAACCCTCCATGGCTCAGGAGTACCTGACCGCTGGCCCTGCCTAATGCATGTCCTACTTACTATTGGTGTAGTATCAGGGTAGGTAGTGTAGTACCACGGCCATTGTTGGCTCTCGTGGCACGCCAAACACAAGCAGAGAGGAACCACCTCGGCCAAGACAGTGTAGTATCGGGAAGAAGAGAAGCGGGGGCTCGTTATCCAAGTGCAGTTACTCTTCCCATCGACAAGCCCACCTGAAATCTAGTGAAATCGTAGCACCACGAGGTCGGCCATGGGTAGCTGCAGGAGAACGCAAGTCGAAAGCGGCGGAGATCCATACGGTAATCTTAAATACATATGTACAGTACGCATCCCTTTGACGACCCTGGAAAAGAATAACGGTCATCCTGCCAAAAACCCTGTCCGAGAAAGCAATCCTGACGCAAGCATCCGAGGATAATCCCCCTCCCAACCATATTAATGAAAAGAGAGGTGAGAAGAGGGAGTGACTGAGCTTTTTACCTGGCGAAGAAGCCCACGTCAAGAGGGAAAGCTTCCAGTCCATCTTTTTTCTCTCGACAATGTGAGCTCATCCTTTCCTCCCCCTCTGCAACCGATTCCCTTCTTTCGAGTCGCTCCTGTTCGGGGGCCGACTTGTAATGTTTCCGCATTCTTTTCGCCTTGTTTGAGTATTTCGCACACTGCTTTGCTTCGTGAGCAGCAGAAGGACCTGCAACTATGGATTCGTTGTAAGTCACAAAGCTCGGGCTAACGCTCTGCAAAAAGTCTTCCCGCCCACCTGCGGTGCCTATATATTGTATACCAAGACCATTTCACTAAGCCGAGATGGGCGGTAGCTCCATTACGACCGACTGCATCGAACTCGGCAACACCATATCGAGAGCTTCGCTGGTTCTGAATGAGTTTGTGCGAGAAGTTCGCGAGGCGCGAGCTGATCTCGATGTCGTCTCTCGAGAGTTGCATTCGCTCCAGAGTGTGCTGCATCTGCTCAAGGATGACGCCGGAGCTCTCCCGACGAGAATAGCAACAGAGACCCCGGCGCTTCTCCAGCAGTGTAACAGAGTTGTCAGTGAGCTGGATGCAGATCTCCTGGCTCTGGACGGCAGCGCTCTATCGAGGCCTCAGAAACGGACGCAATGGATCGGCGTCGGCAAGCAACAGATTGCCGATATATTACCAGTAATAGAGGCGCATCGGACAATGCTGGGGCTGGCCTTGGATCTTGTTGGAGTGTAAGTCACGGGCTCACGGCCACGTATTTCCATATTGGTACTGATTTTCGACGGTAGTACACACGGTCGCGACTTGCATGATGATTTGGTAGAGGGAAAGCAGGACAACCCCAACGACGAAGAAAGATTAACGGAGATACGAAACCAGGCGATCCGACTTGTCGGCGACATGAACGAGTTGCGACGCCAGCGGCCAGGATTATTCGAGCCAGAGGGTCCCTATCGCAGCCTGGCGACTCATTTGGTGGCCTTGAGGATATATGCCAACTCTTTAATTTACAACCAGGAGGGCGAGGACGGCGCTTTCGTCGGGGAGGGAACGGGCGTGGGCATGTACGTGGGCGACACACCGGACAGCGCAATCGAAGTCAATGACGGGTCCTCCTTCCGCGGTTTCCAGACGCCACCCGAAGAAGACTCTCCCGTAATGACACCACCGACGGCTTTGCAATACATTCAAGATGTTGACGAATTGCGAGACGCGCTCAACGAGGACGACATGACACACGACGCAACACCGTCCAAGGCGACAGGTGAAAGCGTGGACGGATCGGTAGACGAATCAAAGGACGAGACGAGCGATGTGCCACCGAGTGTAGGATCCGACGAAATCCATGATGTGCCCAGCCGAGCACCAACTCCTCCCCCTAAAGACATGAAGAGGCTCCGAGCGCAGAGAAACACGATGGTATCCCCATTCGAGCCGGCCATTATCGACGAGTCTCAGTACGGAGTCGTGACGGAAATTACTTCGCAAGGCAGGAGACCGTCAAACGGCCCGCAGACACGAGGACGTCTCGGGCGTCTCTTTGGACACGTGAAGAATGCCCTCTCAGAGACCCCAAGCGTCGCGGACACCACTTCCACCACCTCGTCCAACGAGACCCGGCCCATCACGCCGAGGCCCATTACACCGATCGCACAAGCCAGCCTTGTCCGTCGAGGCAGCAGGCGCTTGTCGACATCGATCAGGCGACTTCCCATGTGGAGTACGGAGCTCGAAGAACCCGAGGGCCCAGCAGTACCGGGCTCGAACACCGTCTTTGGCGTTTCCTTGTCCAAGAGTATGCAGGCTGCCAAGAGCACCGCCAAGACGCATCACTCGGGCAGCGGATCGTCGCGGCGCGAATTCCCACTCTGCATGCACAAGTGTGTTTTGTTTCTGCAGGTGGAAGGCATCGAGGCGCCTGATATCTTTGCGGAGCCCGGTGATGGCTATCGGGTCAAGAAGTTGAAGGAGGCTTTTAGTAGGCCGCCGACCTACGGCGAGGACATCAATTGGGACAACTACGGCGTGTACGACGCGGCCGATGTCATTCTCTTGTTCCTCTCACAGCTGCCGAAACCTCTCATCTCGGAGAGCATTGCCAAACGCTGGATCGCATTATCAAAGCAGGCAACATTGAGCGGCTCCCATGGTACTCGTCTCGACCAGTGCATTGACTTTTGGGAAGAGTCACTGGGGGGTTTGCGTGGTCCTGCCAGGAGTCTGTTCAAGCTCTTGTTGAACCTGTGGTCTTCCATTGCAGAGTCGGCCGAGAAGAACGACATGACTGCGGAGAGACTGGCTGGCGTCCTGATGAAACCACTGATGCACACCACGTCTGAGAAGCACTCGACCGACTTTATGCTTGCACTGGCATTCTTGATCCGGAAGCGCAGCGAATATACCACGATGCTGAATGAAGGCAGAAAAAGTCGCGCGGCGTGGTGAGCAGATTTAGAGCTGCGGGAGACAGGCCGATATTGCCAGACGGCACCGACACTGGCCTCGAAACTTCTTTCCTTTACACTTGACGGCCGGCGCAACATTGAGCAAACGATACGATGGAGGATATACCCGGAAATTTCCACTAGCAAACTACCTTTCTTCAAGCACACTGATTTATTTGGAAACCAGTCACTGTGATGGTATCAAATCAGCAACATCTGATATAACCCCCTTTTCTTGTCTCCTATTCTTTCGGGGCACGGTGCTGGCCGTGGTATGGAGAAGAGCACTTGGTGGCGAGAGCACGGCCATGAGATTTGCCTTAGTCTTTCGGCAGAGTGTGTTGAGACGAGGAAAAAGTCTCTCAGGAAATGAAGGACGTACTTGTTTTGGTCGAGATTTTCTTGCGATGACAACAAATGATACCAAGTCGAGTAGTCAAGTACTCTTTATAGCGTTGATGGGTTTCATGATTATATATCGTATGGCGTTTTATCTTGCCTTGCAGGCTGGTTTTTTATAAATATTTGGGTTTCAACATGATTGGTTCCATGTCCACGTACGGATATTCTCGTCGAGACGACATGCTTTGATTTGAGATCGCAATGCATTTACGCACGGCCGTGTGGCTCCGAATGTTCTTCATGGCAAGGCTATGTGAAAATAGGTAGCGTTCAACTGGGAAAGCTATTCTAGGATTGAGAAACAGAGAGAGGCAGGTCCAAAACTATATATATGTCCACGGTAGCAGAAGTATGATTGCAAACCACCACATGCCGTCCGTTGGCATGTGATCCTCGACCTACATCTTGCTATTATCATCCGGACTCCAAGTTAGTCTTTTAAATAACTGAGTGTATTCTGTGTTGTCGACGTGTCGCCTCAATATAACATCTTGTGTGGACAAAATGTTCCTCTGTGTATGTAAGCATGTGTGTATAACACGCAGCGCATAAGACACCGGAATGCATCAAAGCAGACGCGTTGTGAATGCTGGAATAAGCGAACCAATGTTCCGACCTTGCAGGTTAGTGGACCGAATGAACCACTAACGGCTCACCTAATTCCACTGTAAGGAATTTCCCACCCCACTGGACACGCTCAAACTGCTCCGAAAGGGGACCAACGCGAGAAACGCGCCGCTTATAGTCGCGTTCACCCAAAAAGAGAACTGGCTGGTTGGAGTGAGGAGAAGGAGGATCCGCGTCTCTCTTCTTCCTACCAAGGAGGGAAGAAAAAAATTAAAATCCTGTTCTCTGACCAGGTCTGCCCCCGAACGAACAAACGACCTACCCAACCAAGCTTGCTTGCCCTGCCACCGCGGTGCGGCCTGTGTGCAGCTAACCTAGCATCTCAGACTCTCTCCATTGTCGAAACCCCGTCAGTCCTTGTCCTCACCTCAGGCCACTTTTCTCTCGACCAGACCGACCTACTGGACAGGCCTGCAGCCAGCCATTCGCACTCGACGCACACACATTCAATTGTTTCATGAAATATTGGGCATTCTTTTCTATTCATCTGCAAATTTTGTTCCCATTGTCACGAGAACGCACATACTCAAGCTCGAGACAAGAGGAGGGGCTTGATTGTCGGATCGGCTACGCTACAACAGGCTGGCTGGGGTTCAACACTGATGCGCGTCAGTGGTAGCGCGAATCGGCACTAGCGAATCGCGTCTACCCTTGCAGACCGTGATACCCTCTCCTCTGCCACCAATTTTCTCGCAGCACTGCGCTTTTTTGGTCTCTTCCTTTCTCTTTTTTTCCCCGTTCTGCGTTCTGGCACCTGGACTCCACGAGATTCTCCAGTGACGTGATCCATTCTCTCCTCTGCCCGGCATCATGTCCACCACTCCAGAGAAGACGTCGGCGGACGCCATGGAGGCTGGAGAGCCCAGTCTGCCGCCCTCGATACTGCCGCCCACCGCAACCGCGGCCGGGCTCAAGCGACCTGCAACTGCTCTTCTGCCCGCCTTTGAGCCTCTGTCCTCCTCGCCTGGATTGCCTCGTCCTCTCAAGAGACAGGCAATTGACGTCGGCTTTGGGTCCAACGTGCACAAGTATCCCACTCCGGTCCCTACTTCGAGCACGGGCATTCTCTCGTCGTCTCCTCCACGCGTCCAGAGGCCGGGTCTTGTACGCGCCCCCTCGGCCGTGACCGAGAGAGCCCCCCTGTCTGCCGTTCCCACGATTGAGCTCAGCGATAATGGCGAAGAGATCTTCATGGGCCGCTCTAGCAACTCGTCTCACTATCAGCTTTCCGCCAGCCGCCACATCTCGCGTGTCCATGTCAAGGCGCGATACATCCCGGCCACGGAGCCCTACGAACTGAACCAGGTGGAGATCAAGTGCACCGGATGGAACGGCCTCAAGTTGCACTGCCAGGGAAAGACTTGGGAGCTCCGCAAGGACGACACCTTTACATCCGAGACGGAGGGTGCCGAGATGATGCTGGACGTGCAGGACGCGCGTGTCATGGTGCAGTGGCCTAAGAGAAACCACCACGACAACTTGTCCGACTCCTCGTGGGAAGAGTCACCGCGTCCTCGACCTCAGCACACGGATAACATCCAGAGTCCTCTTCGACGACAAACGCGTGTCCAGTCTCCTGAATCGCCCACGCCCGGCATCAAGTCCGCCTCGGCATCCTCCGCCAGTCTGAACGCGGTACTCACAACCGACAGCGCCAATGACCAAGTCGAAATCTACGAGGACCCCGAGGAGAGTGGACAGGAATTGCCCAAGTCCGACCCCGAGTTCGACTTTTCCTTTGCTCACACCGAAGTGACCAACAGCTTTTCCAGCGACCTCAGCGACCCGGAGGATGACGCAGATCCCAATGAAGAGAACGACCCTATTGTGCACTCGTTTGGCCCCTTTGGTGCCAACCTGTCCAATCGTCTTGCTGCCATCACGTCCGAGTCGTCGCGTCACCCGCTGCCGGGTTCGCCTCGCGTCTCAACTGCCATGCCAACTGTACCAGAGGAGCAACCAGAGGAGCGACCTCTTCCCGAACATCTCGATGTGGCCGCCATTACCAACCATGTTGTGAACCAACTCGCCTACTCTCGCTTGTCGTCCAATCCATTGTCGGGCATTCTGAACAACCTCCCGGCCGAGGAGAAGAAGGGTTTGCTCAAGAAGGACCTGCGTAGAATCATTGAGCAGACCGACTGCATCGGCACCATTGTCCGCCACGGTAAGGACGCGGCAGGCAAGCAGCTGGAAAGCGAGTACTATTACGTCCCGGACAAGGACACGGACGACTCTCGGCGCCTGGCCGTGACGGACGGTTTGAGGAAACCTAGTCTGCGGGCTTGTAGGAAGCAGCACAAGGTATACCGTGACAAATCATTGACGACAAGAACCCATGCTAACCTGTGTATCAGCAATACTTTTGGAAGCGACCCAAGACTCCTTGAGCTACGTTGCCGCCTGCATTGTATCTGTTGTCTTTTTTCTTTATACCGCGTCTGGTGTTGCTAGATGACGGAGGTCCTTGTGTGTTGCTCACAAGACCAAACATACCCCCTTTTCCGATTTCTAATGATGGATGCCGCATCGAGACAGCGCTCGAAGCGGCATCGTTGTATCATGCCCGTGCATAGCGAAAGGCGTTCCGTGAGGGGTTGGGTCGATTTCTGTACAGTCGTGTCGTGATGGAGTACGGGGACATTTTCTAGACTGTCTCGTCGTGTAATGCGGTCATGTCGGCGACAGACTTGCTGAGGAGGGCATGATGAGAGACTGGAGGATATGAATGTCAGGAGGATGGACAAAAGAATGGACCCCCAAAAATGCTTCGAGGATAGTGCAAACTGTATATATAAGATACAATGAGACTAAATTCATGACATTATACGAGGACAATGGGCTCAAACTGGCTCACCTACTTCAAAGTCTAACGTTAGAGTTGGACTTTGTCATGCGAGAAGTAACTCATTCCATATGAAGTGGCCAGTTCATATGGGATGCATCTATCTCTGCCTGGCGCCGTTAAATGGAACAGACACCAAAGACACCGTGAGAACTGTTGAGCATGAAGCATGTGAATTAGCACACACGCAGCGTACGCGATGCATGTAGTCAAAATTTCGTCAACCGATGAGCTCATGATTGACGGTCCAGGCTGACCACTGATAAGGGTCTTATCGGCGCGTAGCTACCCCGCAATGGACACCCCTGCTCCATGGATCTTCCCCCTCATCTCCAAAGCTTGTTGCCTTTTCGGGTAGAATCTGGGTCCCGCTAGTCCGGCAGGGATCGTAATGGTGTCTGTCTTAAACCTGGGGTTGGGAAAGTATGTAAGAAGAACAGCAGCAACTGATAATCGGCTGATCGCTGCAAGAGCTATCTTGGGAGGGGAGAGAAGGAGGACCCCTAGAAGCGAATCTGGATATCCTGTGTTTGGGATCGAAGGAGAAACTACTACCAAAACAATCTATCTCCAGCCATCATTCGCCTACCTAAACGCAGAATACCAAGTGTGTGCTGTTTTCTGCACTGAACACAACAGGTATGCTTCTCGTACGAGTACACGTCACTAGGCGTTCAGATACAGACCTCCAGCATACCTCCAGAAAGCTGTCAACTAACAACCCATCCCTCTTTACTCACAGAACCTATTCAATCTTCCTCCATCACTCCCGGTCGTGACGAATCTCCCATCCCACCGAACCTACCATCCCAGACCAAAACCCAACAAACCAACCATGTCTTCCTCCAAGCAACCCACCGGCATCGACACCTCCTCCTCCTCTTCCTCGCTGCCCGGCGCCCCGGGCCCCACGTCGCCCCAGCTCGAAAAGGACGCCGCCCGCGCCATGTCGTCGACGTCGTCCTGGAAGCCCGCCTACGAGCGCAAGCAGAGCTACCACAAGGAGGACCAGAAGCACGAGCTGCAGATGTCCGGGCTGGCGGGCACGGGCGGCGGCAGTGGCGGCGGGTTTACCGAGAAATAAAATAACACATGTACAAACCTGGGCTGGGTCGGGCACCATTTGAGTCATGGTGTTGGCTATCTGTCCAGTGCTGCGTTTTCATGACTGTCGGTTGGCGCGAACAAGGTACAACGGAAGGCTGGAAGTAACCAAGGACTAGGGCAGCTCATATGATCGGTACCCTGGTCTTGGTTCGTCCTTGTTGCTTGTCAAGATGACGAGGCATGTTGATCCGGTCGATTCACACTTCAATGCAAAGCAATGATACCCTTGTAATAGAGTATCACGCGTGACCAAAGTGCTCAATGCAATGTATTGTGCTCCGTGTGACATGCTAGCGGGGCAAATAGGTGTTCATAGGTGATGGCCTTGAGGAAACAACATGTCATAATTTGACCCAAAGTAGCAGGAAAATATAAAGAGATTGACGGGATATCCCCATAAGAGTGGTATAGTGTGCCCAATCGCAAATATGGCCTTCCCAACGCCGAGATTCCAGAGTACAATACAGAATGAATGAAAAGAAATGGGTTGCGCCCGCTTCCATGAGATGGTCACAGCATCTACATATCCAACTTTGGTGACCATCACGCCCACCACCAACGACCCGGCTTTTCGTGGATCCTTTCCTTTTCCTCTTCCTTTGTTTTTTTCACTTCTCTCAGGATATGGTCCAGACCAGCAAGTACGCCAGCAAACCATAGACCTGTCAACAGGATACGTTTCATGATGCGCGGTTTCTTCTGCCTCATCCTCTGGCTCCGTCCACTGGGAACGCGGCGTACTTCAATGTTGGACCGGACGACGGGCTCTGGCTCTTCAGCTTCTGGTGCAGCAGGTGCATCATAATTGATGAAGCCCGTGGGAGATGCGAACGCGGCGGCACTCGGGAGACCCGTCGGCTTGCCCATCATGTCGATCGGGTTGACAGGAGCGGGCTTGCTCTCGGGCGTCGGCTCAATATCCCGTATCTTGCGGAAGACAAGAACATCTCCGCTTCCGGAAATAATTTCAAAGCCTTGTGCTTGGAGAGGCTCAAAGTGGGGGAAGAACTTGGTTGGATTGGAGAGGCGGAGAAGTACGTCGGCTGGGGTGAGAGGAGTTGCCTGATCGGGCACGACTGAAGTTGTCTCGGCAATGGTGACGTTTTGCATGGTGGGATCATATGCCAAGATCTTGTAAACAGTAGGTTGCGTATTCGAGGGCAATGGAGTAGACGGTGGAACGTCTTTGATCAGTTGATCCAGTGGCACTGCCGCGACTGTCTCTAGAGTCTCTTGCGCGTCGATGGTCTTTGGCGGAGGGGTACCGTACGTCCTTGCAAAGGAAGTCCCCCCGTCGGAACCGCACTCTTCGATGTAGCTTGTTTCTAAGCCTTGTGGTTGTCTAGAATATGGATCAGCATCTGACTTTGGTCTCTGTCGGCGGCTCATCGAACTCTTGTTGCGCTCTACGGCGGGCTGAGCCAGAGACTTGGATTGTCGCTCCAAGGCCGTCTCCAGAACTGACGCGTTGGTCGTCTGTGACGTGGCCTCGGAGAACTTTTGTTCTGCATTTGTCCTGGCCTCGACTTCCTTGTCGTAGCCAGGTCCGCGCTGCAGCCCAGTAGAGGTTGAGTCCCATTTGGTCGAGAACTCTTCAGGAAAATCGCGAACAAAGTTTCCTGTGAGTTTTGATCCATTGCCGGACTTGGATTTTTGTCGTGATTCCTGCACATTTGACATGGCCTCGAGATCAGCAGCATTCGATGCCACGATATGATCCGACAGCGACCTTTCAAGATTCTCCCTGGCCTCGAGTTTGTCGTCAAACTCTTCCAGGCTTGCTTGTACAATGTCTTGCTCTGGAACGGCATTGGAGTCAAGTCCCTGAAGTCTGTATTGTTTGTACGCGTTCAGGTCGCCATACTGCTGAAATGGCTGATCATTTGTACCAAATGCGTGGTCGTCAAAGTTTGTTGGCTGATATTTGTCAAGGTCATTGTATTGATCACTTGACGAGGAGACGACCTTGTCTTCCTGGGCTTGGAATGGTTGGTGATACTTGTCCAAGTCGTCGTACACCGCCTGGGATTCCTTGGGTCTCACCTCGTCATAGAAATCGGAAGCTTCGTACTTGTCCAGGTCCTCGTACTTTGGAACAGCTTCTTCAGTCTTGACTGGCTCTTGTTGGTCAAGTGTTTGATACTTTTCCAGGTCATCATATCTGGGTTGCGAGTGGTCCTTGTGCGTGCTTTCCTCGTGCATATATGGCCTGTATTGATGTAAGTCATCGTATCTTGGATTCGGCTGGGCGTCAAGGGATGCTGATTCATTGTACCTGTATGGCTTGTACTCGCCAAGGTCGTCGTACTTGGCCGTGGACTCTTTGAGCGTTTCCTGGACATTTTCGTATTCCGACGGTTTGTACTTGTGTAGATCGTCGTATTTCTGTGCTTGGGCATCCAAGAGAGGTTCGACTTGGTCGTATTCGGTTCCTCCATACTTTTCCACGTCTTCCCGGATCTCCGCTGCCTCCTCTGGGGGCAGATGGTTCAGTGAGTACTCTTCACTGTAAATCATACCATCAGGCAGAGAGGATTGATCTGAGCGGCTCGAGGCTTCCATCTCGATCTCCACATCGTTGTACTTGGTCAGCTCCTCTGGGGGAGGGGGCCCGTTCGAGTGCACAGGCTCTTGTTGCGGCTGGCCATCGAGTTCAGGAGGTGCAAACGCAGTAAACTGGGACCTGTAGGCCTTGAACGTCTCCGACGAAGAAGCGGGTGCATCTCCTGTTGAGCCATAGCTCTTCTTCAAGACTTTGCGATTGGTAATGGGATCAATCACATATTCTTCTTCGACTTGGCTTGTATGGGCAGAAGCCTCGGAGTTTGAGGGCCCAGTCTTTTGCTCTGTCCATGAATTGACCATGCCACCCAACTCTGTCTTCCACGACCCGAACTCCCCAAACGGAGAACTCGATGAGCTAAAGACCCGGCCGACGTTGGGCGGACCCATGTATCGGTGCACTACGCGGCGGAGTATAGCTCGAGGATCTTCGGCCAAGTGGTCCTGGTCCCACCTCATCCTTCGGCCGAGGGACTCGGCATACTTGTGCTTGAGCTTTCGCTGACGACGACGGAGATCTTTTTGGAGCTCGGGGTCAAGGCAGGATGACCATATGCCGAAGCGATATGGGCGAATCTGCTGGGCATGAGGGGGCGACTGTAGCAGCGAGGTCGCGGCGGGCCGGAGTACTCTGCCACCGGATGAGCGGGGTTGGAGCATACCCGGGCGCGGGATCGAATGCGCGGCGAGGTTGGTCAACATCTTGACGAGAATGAACTCAGGTCATTGAAGGAAGAGATATCAGTCGGAGCTGAGCAGGTGGACTCCTCGAGTCAGCAGTAGTTGCAGACGAGGAGTCGACGGCGAGACGATAGAGGAAGCTCGTATGGATACCATTGAAGGTAGTAATATTGTAAGAGAAACGATCTGATACGAAATGCACAATCTAGCTCAGTCTCGGTGATCAAACCAACCATGCGTCGACATGGAAAGTTGACGGTTGGTTTAATGAGGAAGATGTTACTACGACTTGTCTCTCTGTGACATGAAATAGGCAGAGAGCCAGAAGATACAGTGATCCAAGCTGCCCAGCTACGTACGCGGCACGTACGGTATGATTGTTGGTGGTGGCAGTTGGGGTATCGAGGTACAGTACCCCCGAAACCATAACACGTTCGCTAAAGTGGCACCATACATCCTACGATTTCGCGGGGGTTAGTGTATCTTGGTGGAGCTGGGCTGCCTTGGCTCTGCTTAACGCTTGCTTCTGAAAGCAACTCGGCAATGTGACTGGTCGTTTTGGATAGACTGACGGCGCCAATTGGACACCATCAGGGTCTCTCCTGGTTCGATGCTGGTTTTAGTGGAGATCCCGGCGCCCGGGGCTCCTCGGAAATCTGCGGGGTAACGGGCCAAAGGTGACATGGATGACGGGAACCAAAGATAAGGTCGAGGCATCGTAGGATCAACCTACTCTCCTCAAGTAGACAGTGCCTATGAACTTGACAGCGCCTGACACGGTCACTGGGTTTAGAAGTTCCAGCGTGTGCAATGCTTATTCTAGTGTTTGGGGCAGATATGGTGCGTCGGAGCGATCGTGAAGACCTTTCATAACATTCAAGTCATATTTATCGTATCCAAGCACCCGAAATATGAGAACATGATCGGAAGTATAGCCTTTTGGAGTAACATTTGCAAGAAGAAGCGCCGGATATGGTCTAATAATCAATATGATGAGGTCTATTGACCATGGAGCCAATGTCCAGAAGATCCCACGAATGCTCAAATTCGAGTACAACTCTCTAAATTTCCAGCGCCCCGTTATATCCTTCTCCTAGACTTTGTGTCCGCGCCCAGATAGTCGATGGGATTTCGGCACAGCGGACAAGTATTCTGGTTGCTGCTCTGGAACCACTTGTACAGACAGGTCCGGTGGAAGAGGTTCTTGCAAGTGCCACATCGCTTGTCCGGCATGGTCTTGTCACTGCTGATGATGCTGTAGCAAATCGCACATTCTGTCTGGCCCTTGAGAGCACCGCTAATGTTGCGCTTAAAGGCCGCCAGGCCATCAATGAGACTCCCGCCCTGTTCTTAGAATTAGCAAGTGCCTACGAGCATGGACAACGATAACTTACCGAGAATGTTATGACACCTTTGGTCGCCAGAATCCAGCCTTGCCACTTCTTCTCGCTGACAGCAACACGATTGACTCCAACGACCAAGACTGGTTCCAGCGGATAGGCTTGTGGTATCTTGATGGCAATGGTGGCCTGGGACTCATCGACTTCATAGCCTGCAGTAACCTCCTTGGCCGCCCTGCTGACCTTGACGATTAATTCCTTCTCATCCTCGGCGGGTGCTTCCTGTGTTTCTGCCCACTTGGCGACATCGTCGAGAGCCTCGGAAACAATGATTGGTGAAAAGAACTTGACCATCCAGTCTTCCACAGCAATCTTGGTCTGTTTGGAGCGGCAGTCGGTGTGCCACGCCTTGAAAAGGCCAGGTACGAACTTGAGGACCAAGTAGTAGAGATGTACCAGAAGCCACTGCATATTCCGCTCGTCTGCTTCAGCATCGGCAAGCTTAATGTCATAGTTTCGTATGTCATCAATCGTAAAGTTGGCCTTTTCGAGATTCAGGCCATGCGCCGCCGAATGACCCAAGACATCAAAGGTGAAATCCATTAGTGGGCCAATGTAGTTGTCCGACTTGAGACCGTCGGCATAATCACCACGGACCTTATATGATGCTGCATTGAATGTATCAAAGACGAGATGCCACGTGAGTAGATATGAACGAATAGGGGCTGGGAATCGAGACAGGGCTTCGTCTGAATAGGCCTCGAGGGTTGGTGCTTCGAGGAGTAGAGAGAGAAGCTCGTCAGGGAGCTGCGCTGCCTTTTTTTCAAGAAGCACATCGATAGAAAGCTGCTCTTGCGCAGCGGGAAGAGCTTTGTGCAATACTGTAAAGGCCGCGGTTTGTATAGCGCGAGAGTCGGCTGCCATTAGATCATACAGATCCGCAGGCTCCTCAATGTACTCTAGCGGCAGCTTCTCCACCTGTCGACAGACTATGGCATCGACCATGTCCAGCGGCTGTGTCTCCTTGTCACGCGGCAGTCTCAAGAGCTTGATGAATGCCATGGACCGCTCCTTGACGGTCGACTCCAATGCTTCAGTCAAGTCGTCGTTGGGATCTTCGATAACCTCGAGCGTCTTTGATAGCCGCAGAGAAGCATGTGTCGATGGCAGCCAATCGTCAAGTTCTTTGGCTGGAGTACTTTTCGTCCAAATGTGGAGGCAGAACCCTATCGCGCGTTCCCAGTACGATCCGTAGACATCCTTGACACAAGGCAAGAGGTATTGCAAACTCTTGCAAATCTCTGCAGCGAATCTGCAGTCCACTTCTTCAGGTTGCTCTAGCCAAGAGGTGATTTGTCGAACAGCAAACACGAGACGATTATTGGCGACTGGTAGATCACCAACATCGTATACCTGCATGCAAGCGTTTAGAAGAACCAGAGTGGACAGCGACTTGTCCGCGTTGAGTGTAGCGCCCGCAGCGTCGCTGACCAGGCGGTTGCAAAGATTGCTGACTGCCTTGGTCGGGGCCAGGGCTGGTCCGAAACCTCTCAGCAGCGATACAGCAGGGAGAATGGTCGCTGGCATAGACTTGAGAACATCCAGCTTGGTGAGCCAGTCTTCGGCACTCGAAGGAAAGCCATATTTTTCTGCGAGACTCTCAAGCAATTGGGTCAGCACCTTGGCGCTATACAGCCCAAAGGGAGTAAGCTGCTTGGTGGCTTCGAGCAGTTTGCTAAAGATTTCGTGGACCAATTGATCATGTGATGATCCGGATGATGAGCCACTTCGCCATTCCGACGCTTCGTCCGTGAGGGTATTGAGCGCGGCCCTGGTAGATGAGACCATGTCTTGGGCGCTGTATGTATCGTTCTCGACGCTCTGCCACACACTGCCATCCTTTAGCGTGGTAAGCTGGTCCGCGGCAAGCTCGGCCGTGATACTGCTGAGAATAAGCAGTTCCGCTTGCTTCTTCAATGGAAGATCCTTGGTGAGGCCTAGTGATACGAGACGGGCTGTATACTGGGCCATCCGACCTGGAATAGAGCAACCTGCGCGGTCTCGAGTGATTTTGTCTTGAGTGGTCCCGCTCGGAGAAGCGACCAGAAAGTACGAGCCACCAATGTTGCTTGTCATGGATAGAGATATGTCCAATGGATCATTGTCCATGAGAACCAAAAGCTCATTCTCCCAGACATCTGTATCGGGCAGAACAGACGCGGCAAAATCATTCGTCTTTTGAACTTGTTGAGCTTGCTGGATAAGCGTGTCAATCCCCAAAGATCCCAAGGCGGCATTGCTCAGATTCTGCTGAATGATGCCGGCAACGTTGGCGGTCGCACCGGATGCTGGCTGGCTCACCAGTGACCTCAACGTCGCAATGTCTGGAGAGCTAGATGTTTCCGAAAGACTCAAAAGGCTCGTCATCAGGCTCATATGAGTCTCTTCTCGGGATAAAAGTTCCGGCTTCTTTTGCGCCACGAGAAGTAGAGATTTGATTACTTCAGCAGAGGGATTGTTCGCCAGTGCTGTCGCCAGATCTTGGGCTATCTGCGATCCATGTGTTTCGTCCAAGACGTCGAATGTCAAGGCAGCCTCAAAGACATCCCATGACTCGGTCGGCGCTGTTCCCTTTGCACATCCAAAAGCGGTAGAAATAAGTACTGACTGCAGCTTTTCAGTGTTCCGAGCCAAAGCGGTAGAGGTTGGCGTCGAAATTAATTTTGACAATGCCTGCAATACTTCTGCGGCAGGATTGCTGTCATCCATCGCAGCAGCCAAACCCTCGACACTGGCGCGCCACAAATTCTCAAAATCCGGTCTTCTTCCAGGGACGTTACTTAGTGCCGTGACACACGAGAATAGGTAGCGCATGCTCGGCGAAGATAGAATGGCTTGGAGGTCCTCGGAGATTGCCACTTGAAGCTGCTGTATCATTTGATCAGCCGCTTCAGAGTTGTCGCCTGCCTTGAAAAGTAGCCCGCTGTTTTCGAATGCTGCTGCTATTGTTGCCGCTGCCCCAAATGGCTTAAAGTTGCGCTTCTGTAGCACCTGGAATGCGTCGAGGACCAAGTCTATAGATGGCTGCTGCACAGCATCTGCCGGAATAGGTCGGTCCGTTCCCAAGGTTTTCGCGTGGGCATCGAGAATCTTGCCCGTCAGGTCGAACCATCGCTTGCCTTCCTCGGCAATGATCTTTTGCGATTTCTGAAAGTCCCGAGAAGCTTCAGGCAGGGAGTCCCGGATTCTCGACAAGAACTGGTCCTTTGACCTGCTCCATTGCTGCTTGGCCGCGTCTCTGACCTCGGGATTGGGGGATGCTGCGGTGGCTGTGTACGTTTTCAAAATTGGGATTGGACTTTCCACGGACCACTCTGGTCGCTCCGGGAAGAGATATTGCTCGATCAATGGGAAAAGAGTCTCCTCAGCGAATGCCGCAGGCCCAGTGGACAGCTTTTCCACGAAAAGCCTTCCCAACCCAATATAACATGTCCAGGCGTTGACTTTGTGGCTCCTTGGCTCCTCCCGACTCATGATTCCAGATCGGAGAGACTTCATGAAATCGACCGCTCCAGCATGGTCCGAGGGGAGAATTTCCAAAGGCAAGCAGCTCAATAACTGCCCAAGCGCGTCCCAGAATGCCACAGTACTGCCCTGCGATCCCTTTTCAACGAATGCTTTCAGGCGTGAGAGTGGTGATTTCTTTCCTTTGTAATAGGAGGTCCAGATTGTAGGAAATTTTCCCGTCAGGATAATGATCGTCTTTGTGAACTCGGTGGCTGATCCAGACTGGCTGCTCTTCAGTCCCTCGGCTATGTAGACCTTGCTCAAGAGGGCCAACTTGTTTTCCACAACATCAGGGCGTTTTTCGATACAGACTGATACGATCTGCGAAGCAAGCCTTCTCACAACGACATCGCCTACGAGAGCACTCGTCCAGACTTTCTCAACCTCGAGAAATTGGTCGTAGCTATCCTGGTACTTTTCCATATCCGAACTGTCGATTTTCTCGAGCAGATTCAGGACCAGCGCCAGGCTGCTACCCAGCACCCTGTAGTACTTGGCCTCGGCATCGTCGGTGCTGGTCGATCGTTCGTCGCTGAGGGTGTCGGCGGTCTCGACAATCGCATCCGAAGCATACTCGAGGATCTGAGGCTGGCATCTTTTCCAGAATTGGAGCGTTTTTTCTGGCGTGGTTAGGAAGGATGCGAGTCCCTCGGATGCTATCCGAGAGACGCCGCGGTCCCGGTCAAAAGTGCCTGCCAGCCAAGTAGCGACAATTTTGGGAATGTGTCGTTCCATGCGTTTTCTCGCCGACCTCATCAGCTCGAGTTGTAGGGTGTGGGAAAGCTCGCGCACGCGTCGGGAGTTGTCTATCGAGATTCGAGGGTACAATTGTACCTAAGTTATCCATTAGCACTTGCGAACGATCATGACATGTCGTCAGACGCACCCATGCTTCAAGTACTGCCTCCTCGACGCCGCCATTTTGCTCGTACGGGTGAGCCTCCACATAAGCCAAGAGCTCTTCCAAAGCTTTTGACTTTGTGGTCGCATCTTTCTTTAGGAGATTCTTGAACGAGACGACCACGTTGGCGTCTGAGATGCTGGTGTAATCGGGGGGCTCGGTCAGGTAGGACAACTTGCTGCCGCTGGAAGCCGACGAGAAGGCCCCGAAAGCACCGGAGCCGGCGCTTGCAAACGCTTTACCGCTGGCAGCGCTTGACTTTGGACCTCCACGTCTCATGTCGAATGCTGCTATGCGTAGGGAGATTTCGGCGCATTCACTCGCAGCTATGTGTGTGGGCGCAATAGAAAGCTGAGTGAGCTTCAAGATTTCGCAAAGATGCCGACACGCCCCGCGGTGGGGCCGTTCAGCGGATGTCGACGTCAGACAGTTGCAGGTAGGGTACGGTATTAGCTGCTAGAATTACGAGGTACAGTTCAGCGGATCGCACTAATATAATATTCAGTGATTACCTGCTTGTAAGTAAAAAGACGCTGCAATTGGTTGTGGCTTGAAGAAACGCCGGTAACAGGGTTGAAGTTTTGCCTTTTCAGAACCTTTAATTATTCAGAATACCATGAATGTACAGAGGTGATTAGAATACAATCCCAATGCATCGCATGAATCATGATCGGTGGTACCCTTTGCTTACCAGTACGAACTAGATTTCTCCATATATTCAGTGGCCGTTGACTCATTGGCCGAATCTAGTTTCAATTTACCTACATCGTCAACGATGTTGTTTTGGCATGGTAGGATTGCCATTTGCTACGTCTGTTTCCTGTGTGACAGTATTATTTCAGTAAGTACTCTTTGTGAGATTCCGGTAGTCATCATAAGTCGTGTCGATTGATTATCTTATCCTCGAGCATGCTGCCGATCTTCCTCCAAACCATTACTTTTCCTTGACCATCAAGCGATGCAACATACAGTCATGCTTTGACGATTATTGCTACTTCCTAGGACCATATCCCAAGGGTGTGTTCTTTCTTTACAAGACCAAAAACAAGAAGAAACTGACGAGCAGGATCGAGCCTCCGCTGGCAGATATAGTGGTAGCGGCCGAACAGTCTGGCTGGCCGCCCCATCCTCCACCACCATAACCTCCTCCACCTCCTCCGTGGTAGGCGGCGAGATTCAGAGTGTTGCCAAGGGTTGCGTTGAGAGTTGCATTACCACTGATCTGCTCGGTCTTGACAACATGATGGTACCAGTTGATCTCCGGGTCGCCTAGACATTCTCCCACAGTGACGAATTTGTACCCGTACCTATTGGCTACGTCGATCATGTATTGGGTAAAGGGGGAGACTGTTTTCAAATGAGTGTCGTGCACCAGCACGATGAAGCTCGACGTCGACAAGTTGCCCGAACTCAATGCATTGCTAAAGGTCTCGCGCGCATAGTCATAGTCCCCCTGAAAGTCCTTGCTGTCGAGATTGGCAGTCACCTACCATGAAGTGATTAGTATACCAGTGGTCAAGCTTATATCATGGAGGAGACCTACGACGTGGAAGCCAAAATCGGTCATATCTTGGACGCAGTCCTCACGACACGAGAAGTATGGTGGTCTCATGTATCTGGGCGAGAATCCAGTGACATTAGCCAGAGCTTCTTGCAGAGATTCCATCTCCTCCCATCTCTCTTCCCTGTCCAACGAGTCCAGATTGGCGTGCGACCATGTGTGGCTGCCAATTTGGTGTCCTTGTGCGAGTACGTTGTTGAGAATCTTGGGCAGATCACCTTCAGTGATGGGACCGAGGTTATTGTTCCCATTGACGAAGAAGGTGGCTTGGACATCATTCTGCTTCAGAATGTCCATCAGCTGATCGGTATATGGACCGGGACCGTCGTCATAAGCAAGAGCCACCACTCCGGGCTTATTACAAGTGGTGATGACTGTGCCAGGTTTGCTATTGCTGGTCTGTGGTGCTGGAACATTTGGCACTGGAGCAACCCGTGCAACGAGGTTGGACTGCGAAAGGCTGCTGGGGCGACCAAAAGGAAGATGAAGCAGCAGAACGAGCCGCAGTGCCAAAGAGCCAAACATCTTGTGGGCTGTCCAATAACCAGATATGGAGAAAACAAATGTGCTTGTAGAAGGAGATATCACGCTACAGCGCGAGTGATGAATGGAAAACACTTGAAAATATGAAGAGCATGCCAATAGCTCTTGTCTAATAGCCGGACCAACGAGATCAAATAAGTCGAGATGATGGGACCTCAATTGTTGACAGTCCGAAAACAGGCATTCTCGATTGAAGGTAGTTGAACGCCTCGGGGCTCAACTGCAGCGTCTGGCTTGCACGAGGCTTGCTCATGCGTACCTGCTTCTGCGCTTCATACCGGACGAGTGTTGGGCGCGACCTGCCAAAAGGCTCTGCGTACTAACAAGCAAAGCATGGATTGGACTCGATAGGACCTTCTGTGAGTGATTATCGTGAACATGTTTTACCCCCAGAGCTCTGGCAACCGGGGTCTGTCTCTGCGTTCCTTGGGCAACGGGATGTCGATGAAAGATTTCAAGTACATTTGACTTTCAAAATTGAACGCCCAGGTGATAGAGTTTAGAACTACACGGAGCTTCGCTGGTACGAGAAGCTATGAGCTTGACCTATAAGGTTTCCGGCGGAAACCCCCGAGTTGATCGTTGCATGGTAGCAGTATAAAGTCTGGTCGAATTTGCATTGCTCCCGGAATAGTGATGGAACGATGCTTTCCTATTCAATAAGGTTGTTGCAAAGAAAGTGACTGGTCACTGCCATGGCAACGAAGGCAATTACATTCTCAAGATTGCGATGGAACTGAAGGCACAAGTGAATTGCGTAATTTGATCAGTGACTACCCAATTCTGTCGAGTGTTTGTCAAGTGATTCGGGCAGGCGCAGTGTGGTCGTTCAATTGGTGCGTACAGATCGGAGTCACGACCTCGGACCGAGTTGTATCAATCGAATAATATTGAAACGGCGGTGGACCGACGAACGTCATGTTCATCTTGGCGGGGAGTCACGATTGCTCGAGCCTTGGAATGAAGATGATTGTGCCTTGCCGTTGCTCAGGCTGACTTTCACAATGTCGGGGCACCTGAATGACCTGGCAAAGCTGTCTGCATTACTGCGTACTGACGATGAATTCGAAAGAGGACTTGGATATGTAAGTCGTAAATCCGCACGAATATACGACGTATCACCGTGATAGTACTCGGGTTGCGGCACTGCAGTGGATCCAGTGGATTACAAGAACAGCTCAAAGGCGCAACATCAGCAAATCATTACCACTCCGCACCATGGTCAAGACATTTGCGGATCATTCTGCCGATATTCAGCCATTCGGGATACTGTAGCAGTCGTAGTTGCAGGCAGAAGCTGAGGCAAGCGACGTCCGGAGTAGCAAGACTCCGGGGCGGGAGGGCAGGTCACAGGTGCAAGGGCTTAGTCGCCAATGCGCTAAAGCGTCCCTAGTATGCTCCCATCAATGAGCGAGAAATTCGCCGAGACGTGTCTATTCTGGAATATATATTTGCCCATTCTCGAATGAAAAAGCTCAGTTGAAAGACATTTGCAACCAGCAATCATTGCTTCTCGAATATGGCCAGTCAAGAAAAGAACCCCCAGGAGATTGAGGCGGCCAAGAAACTGGCAAACACGCCATGGTGCGACGACTACGAAAAGATGATATCTGGAGTCTTGTGAGTGTCCAGTTTGGCATCAAACCACCACTGCCAGATACTCATAATATCTAGGTACAACTGTCTGGCTCCAGAGTTGGTCCAAGGCCGTTTCAAGGCCCGCCAATTCATGCACAAGTACAACAATCATTTCCCAGATGATGCAACACCAGAGTCGTTGGAGAAGTCCAGATTCGAGCTGCTTAAAGGAACGTTTGGCGGTGTTGGCAAGGGCACCTTTATTGAGCCGCCCATCAACATCGACTACGGCTGTAACATTGTGCTCGGCGAGAACTTTTACTCCAACTTCAAGTGAGTCCGACGGCCATTGCGACTCACTCGAGGATCAAAGCACGACACTGACCAGCCTGAAGCCTTGTCATTCTGGACTGTGGTCTTGTCACAATTGGCAACAGAGTCCTGTTTGGCCCTTTCGTCTCCATATTCGCAGCAACCCACGAGGTCGAGGTCCAATCGCGCCGAGATGGCATCGAGTATGCGAAGCCAGTGTCCATCGGCGATGACTGCTGGATAGGTGGCAATGTCACCATTATGCCTGGAGTCACAATTGGCAAGGGATGTACCATTGGCGCAGGTTCAGTCGTGACCAAAGACATTCCCGACTTTTCCGTCGCCGTGGGTTCGCCCGCCCGTGTTGTCAAGAAAGTGGCCGCGGTTCCCGACATGTGAGCGAAATGGCGTTTCTCACCCAAGCTAGAATAGATCTTCCCAAAAATAGAGGCTGCCCATCACTGGCGCATCCCATCAGCACAGAGAGCTCGGGGAATGTCGTGTTGAGAGAAAGGCAAGTGCAGCGTACTTGTAGTAGAGTGGAGGTGCATTCGAGAATAGATCCGCAAGGAAGCCATTTTCAAGTAGAAATAGAACGAAGAAACCACTATCAATGTTGACTTGATGCTTACTGCGGCAAGCATCATGGGAAGGCGACAGACTATGATCCTAGTATCCATGACAAAATGGTATTCGATGGTTGAACGAGCCCGTCTTTGGCAGATTTCTGCTGACCTGCCTATTGTCGACTTCAACATTGATCGCTTCAGGGAAGCACTATTCTCGACCCATGATTCGAGTCGAAGCGCCGTCATGAGATCGCGCGATTATAGGAGCGCAGGTCTCAGCGTGCGCTGTGTGAACTTCCTAATAAATCAGTTAAATACTGTCCGTCTCGAAAGACCTCGAAGAATACTTCGACCAACAACTTGGTCGTCGTTGGAGAGGGACTCTGGAAAAGAGCCAGATCTTGCAGGCGACCTTGAATGACCAACACGAGTGAACGACGACGATAACTTGACTCTGCTGCTTACAGATAATTCCGGCTGAGCTTTCTCAAGGTGAGCCATTGCACTTGGGCGCAAGAAGGGACTTGCCGAGGCACCAAAATGCTGCAAACTTTTGAATTCCAAACAGTTTCGCCTTGACACTTTATCCAGAACACGTTCTCTGCAGCTTCCGACGCACATGTGGAATGTCTCGAAGAGTGTCTTGTGGACGATAACCTTGAACCTGTCAAATCGTCTGAATGTTCAATATTCGCAGGCTCTCCTTTCCACTTGTGTTCACTAACCACGAACTTCCAAGCATTCTTTTCGTATTGATGGGCTGCGTGCATTACTGGGTACCTTACACAGCCATTTCCTGTTGCATATTCGAAACTCGCACCCAAGCAATCTCGACTCCCTGCCAAGTGCACTTGAAAAGGAGACATCGTGGATCTGTTTGACACGGGGTGTACCAATTGTGTTAGTATCGGATTTAACGGTGTGGCTTCGTTTCTACAAAGCTGAGCTTCTGGAATTAGGGCACGGCTACCCCTGTTCGTGACCAGTAAATCCGAACACGGCAGCGGGAACCGCCCTCTTTGACCGAAAGTTGTCTCCGAGAATTGTCATTTACCCCCGACATCTTTAATTTATGGCCGTCGACTCCGGATTCACCAGCACATGTATGAAGTGAATCCGTGCATCTTTCGCTGCACCATCACGTCCCTCGTTGGAACAAGCTCTTTGAAGCTTCTCGCCAAGTTGAGCCAGAAGTCTTGGGAGGAAACCTGCCCAGGTGCCAATTTTCTTTTCTGCGTCGCTAGATTCAATGGTCGGGCTTGGCCTTCAGCGCTCGTAAAAGTCTTGACAGTGGAGTGGACACTTGTTTTAGTGCAGTGTGGAGCGGGATATGCCGAATACTTGAAACCTCTTACATTTGTCGGCATCGAGTTTGACAGGTCCAAGTTTTTGATAGACGGTCACGAGCAGTAACAAGTGATAGAGACCAGATTTCCCGAGTAAAGGACAGAGGAAGAGGCTGACGCCAGCTCATGTGCCCAGCCCGAGTTCAATTGGCAGATTCGAGTCTAGGCCCAATCGACTTGTGATGACCATCTCAACTCCAGCCCCCGACGAGATGGGAACGAGAACCGTAGCGATGGTACACTCGCTAGCGGAAAGGATTTCAGGGGCTGTAATGCAGTCTGACGCAATTATACTCGTCGCCAGAGACGGGCGCTGAGGCGCCTTCTCTCTTTCGGTTCAGTTCGTTTCCCCCAAGATGATTCTACGCCCGGGATCCCCTGTGTCGCGGAGTTGGGAACCCCAGAAAATGCCATCGGAAACTGCATTAGCAAGCGTTATTAGTCGTCTACGGACCTTCCATCTTTTACACTACACACGATCCAAGCAACGATGCCCCAGCCCTGGTCGAACTCCCGATCCAGAGGAAGTCGACGCTCACCAAAATGTCCCACATCTGCCATCGTAACCTTGGAGTGGCCGACGGTGAAACGTATGCCAAGCCGTTGAAATGCCAACTGCACCACTCAGGATTCGTCTATGACTGCGCCGAGCCGCTTGTGCTGAAATTGGAACGACCCAGATTGATCGGCCTCCTTCCTTGTTTTCATTTTTCATAATCGTGTCCGGCGAGATGACCTGGTTCCAATCAAGAGATTCTGATTCACAGTGAAGGAAGACCTATATTGCGCTGAGGGTCGCCCGACAGTCAACAAACGAAGCTTTTTACTTGACCATTGGGGCTGCCTCTCCGCGAGCTTCTGCTGTTTTTTGCTTCCTTCCTCTCCTATTTTCGCGTTTTGCAACAGGCTAGACGCGAGCGGTCTTTTGTACCTGCATTACTCTCTCGGGCCCTCCCACACAACCTGTCAAGTTAGGATTCATCCGTTGAAACCTTACACAGCAATGGCATCGAGATCAAGCGCACGCCATAATGGTGGCCTTCGAGAAAAGAGCCCGCGGCTGTCGTCGCAGCACAATTCACGAGACACCGCCCTGCCGCAGCACCGGGCAGATGTCGAGAATGGACACAAGAGACCCCCCAAGAATTCAGGCCCGGTGCGCGTAAAGCCGGCGGGTGAAAGTGGACGAAGAGGTCTTCACCCTCTACACTTTTTCAAGATTATATGGCGCTCCACGAGCTGGCTCTCCAGGGCCGTGAATATTCTCTGGCCCATTGTACCAGCTGCCATTGCCGTACACTACGCCCTGCCAGAACGACACCTCCTTGGCTTCATTCTCGCCTATATTGCCATGATTCCTTGCGCCAACCTCATTGGATTCGCTGGACAAGAGCTTGCAAGAAAGATGCCTCACGTGCTGGGTGTCTTGACCGAAACGACGTAGGTGACGCGGAATCTTCCCAGACTATCATTTTGCTAATGGCAGTCCCTCTTTGTAGGATTGCGTCGATTGTCGAGATCATCTTGTTCATGATACTTCTCAGACATGACCAAATTACCCTGATCAAGGGTGCCATCCTCGGATCCATTCTGGCGAATATGCTGCTCTGCCTGGGCGTCTGCTTCATGGCTTCTGGGGTAAGACGTGTCGACGCTACTTTTGACGAGACAATCAGTGAAGCTGGTAGCGGCTTGTTGTTGACTGCGTAAGTTTGTCCCATTCCCTTCCATCTTCCATCACTGACAATTGTACAGGGGCGTTGGACTGGCCGTTCCAGCCATCTATGAGCGTTCCCTCAGCACTGCCATTGAAGAAGGCCTGATCACCCAATCTTCCATTGACGCCAACGTTCTTGGGATATCCCATGCTGTCGCCATTCTTCTCCTGATTTCTTATTTCGTATTCATCTGGTTTCAGACCGCTACCCATCACGGTCTGTTTACTGCCGTGCTCGAGTATGATGAAGAGCGAGATCATGATCGGGTCAAGGATATGAACAAGGACAAATTGACTCTGACCGAGTGCATCATCGCCTTGGCCGTTTCCGTGACGCTGGTCACCATCATTGCTGTCGCTCTGGTCCAGGAAATTCCCTACATCATCGAGGAACACAACATCACCGACCCCTTCATGGGCCTGATTCTTGTGCCACTGGTCGAAAAGGCCGCCGAGCACCTTACGGCCATTGATGAAGCGTGGGATAACCAGATGAACTTTGCCCTTATTCACTGCGTCGGCGCCACTCTGCAGACTGCACTCTTGAACACTCCCCTGGTCGTCATTGTTGGTTGGGGATATGGACAGCAGATGGACTTGAACTTTGAGATCTTTGACATTGCCATGCTCATCTTGGCCATCCTCACAGTGGGCAACTTTCTACGCGACCAAAAGACCAACTACTTGGAAGGCTTTTTGTGTGTCGTCGTGTACGTGGCTATTGCTGTTGCGGCTTTTTACTATCCTTCTGCCGAGGAAGGTTCCTCTGGAGAGACCACCACCGAACAACTTGTTGCCAGGGCCATGAGTACAATCTGAGACCGCAAGGTATTTTTAATCGTGGCCTTTATTTTTCCTACTTGTCAGAAAGCAAGGAGTTGAATGGAGTTACGTTCATGGATCGCTTTTTTTGGTTGGATGAACGTGAGGGATTGCAAAACGCACCCACCACAAGAGACGACATTATAGATAATGCAGCTATCACGACTGTCTTTAGCGAAACTGTACTACAAAACAACAAGTACGCCTGAGCTGTTTGTCATTAATAAAGTAATGGAAACATTTCAACTCTTGTGCAGCTCGGTGTGTCCTGAATGATTTCTCATCAAGTGGCTATTGCCGCAATAACAGGGCCATGGATGACAGGTCCATAGTATTCCGTGACATCAAACTCCACAAAGATCGGGTTTTGCAGCGTAGCGGTTCATCTAGAATCCAACCTTCTACTGTATTGCAAACAATTCGAATATGTACCTCTTATGTTCACTGCCAGTCTTTCTACCTCCTGCGCTTGCCGCCGCCACCATTGTCATCAGCCTTGCGCTTCTTTCCTTCCTTTTGCCAGTACTCCTTCTTCTCTCTCTTCTCACGGGCCTCCTTCTTGTCATTCATGTCCTCCATTCGCTTCTTGAACTTGGCTCTGTTCTCGTCCTTTTTGGCCCTCCTCTTGGCTTCCGTGTCCTTGCGAATGGTCGTGATCTTTTGCAGGAGATCGCGAGCCTTCTTCTCCTCGCCGCCCAGCACGACGGCGCGCTTCTGCATGTACGTCGTGTGCCGCTGGGGCTTCATCTGGACGATCTGGGACTTGTAGGGCAGGGACGCGGCCAGGGCGCGGGGCACCTTGAGCGGGTTGAAGTGGCGGGTCGCCCGCTCGATCTTGCGGTACTTGCTGTTCTTGTCCTGGGGCGTGGCGATGCCCTGGTCCCGGCGCACCTCGCCCGTCAGCCGCATGCCGTGCCAGCCGCCGACGAGGTTGGTCACGACATTGTAGTAGCGGTGCGGCTTGATGGGGAACCAGGCGCGCAAAAAGACAATGTCGCTCATCAGGATCTTGTCCTCGAACGTGGCGCGGAAATGCCCCTCGGGCTTGCTCAGGGCGCGCTTGATCTGACCTCGGATGCCGCTGACCGTCTTGATGGCCGCGCCCTCGAACTTGGCAATCTCGAGCGACGAGTTGAACATGTCCTTGATAAAGGCCGTGTTCTTGTAGACCTTGGCGGGGACACCGGTCAGCTTGAGCTTCTTGACAATCTCGGTCGACTCGTCCACGCTGAGGACGGTACCCGTGGCTGCGATCCGGAAGCCCGGGTTGGACGAGTCAAACGAGTTGAAGCAAACGAAGCCCGTGTTGGGGGCGATCAGGGGAGCATAGACGGTCGCGAAACAATGCATGTGCTCGGGTGTATACTTGAGCATGCGGTTCCTCGTTCGAGAGTCTGATATGCTGTAAATGGGCATTGTCTGGAACCGTCTCCAGCCCAGAGAAAAGATCAAGGGATCGTTGGTCTTGAGAATCTTCTTGTGCCATCTGTGGCGCTTGATTCTGACCTGGACAAAGCCGAATCTGTCTTCCGTGGGCGCCAGACCACCGACAATGACGGGAAGGCTCGCGTTGAAGTTTTGCACAAACTCGGCAGGGACACCTTCAATGACAAGCTTGGCATATTTGCCAGCCTTGAATCCTTCGACTGCCGCTCGCTGTCTTTCATCGAGGGCTTCAAACTCGGAACGGTTGATGTCGAGTTGTTTCTGTGCGTGTTAGTATGAGGAGTAAAGTGGATGCGACTTGAACCTACCTGAATCAATGCCTTTTGGGCATCGTACCACTCATCCTCGCCGAACTCGTCGGCGTTTTGGCCGGCTTCTCTCCGCGCATTCGCCTTGTCATTGGCAAAACCTTCTCGGTCTTCCTCTTCAAAGCGCAACTTGAGCTCTTCCTTGCGGCGGGCATTCTTGGCGCGCTCGTCTTCCAGGTTCTCTGCAGGCGGAGCCTCGGCCGCGCCGCCGTGCTTTTCTCCAGTCTCGAGATCTTCGAATTCACCGTCTCCCTCGTCGTCTTCGTCAAAGCCGGAGAACTCGTCATCATCGCCACCGTCGCCGTCATTGAGGGTTGCGGTGGTGAAGCGTTGGCGGAGTAGCTCGACATTGTCAGTCACGGACCACTTTGCGGCAAGCTGTTCGTAGTCGTAGACGGGCACCGACCGATCATTGGCGGAAACGTCGTCGCTCTCTTGCTTGGTCTTTTTGAAGAACTCTTCGTCGTCCGAGTCGGCCTCAATGTCTTCCTCTTCGGCCTCGACTTCGCCCTTCCATCTTTTGAGCACTTCTTCTGCGGTGATGGATTCGTCGTACATCATCCGGGCCAGATCACCAGTACGGTAGGAACGACGGCCTCCATGCAGCTTCTGGGCCCTTTCCGTCATGTTTTCTTTCCACCGCAGAGCTGCTTCTTCCTCTTCATCTTCGTCAAAGTCGTCCTCTGAATCAACGTCTTCATCGCCAGACAAGGAACCCAGGTCAGAATCACTGTCTGCAAAGGCCACATTTTCTTCGTCGCCCTTGTCGGTCTCTTGACGGAACATGCTGCCCAGCTTTTCTTCGTCGAATTCACCCTCGTCAGAATTGGCTTCATCGTCGTCTCCGCTGACGAAACCTTCGTCGTCGGGCAGATCATCACCCTCTTGCCTCTCTGCAAACCTGGCATTTCTTTGCGTTTTGCGACCGGTATCTTCCTCTGGTAGGGCGGTGATCTTTTCTCCGCCACGGAACAGCTGCATGCCGTCTTCTGTATGACCTAGCAATCGGCGCTCACCTTGAAGCCCAACAATGAGCTCCTCTCCCTCGCCACGGTCACCATCAGCCGCGTCCTTGTCAAAAGTGAAGCCCTTTTCTCGGGTAATCCAAATGGCATCACCGTCAATCTTTAATCCACTTCGATCGGACATGGGAGCATGCAGCTTCTTTTCCTTTTCGTCTAGTCGCCGTCTTGCGGGCTTGCCAGTTGCCTTGGCCACAGCCTGTTCCATTTGAGGAGTCGGACAAGGATCGGGAAGTGTTTCGACAGCCTTGACATTAAAGTCGCCGAGACCTGGGATATGCACTCGTTGGCCCTCGGCGGAAAAGTTGGTACCACGCAAATAACCAGACAGGGCAATCGTTCTGTCGCACTTTTCATCCGCCTCGATCTGGTTCGGGTGCGTCACGTCGCGAAAGCTGTCAATGATGGTGTACGGGTGGGCGTTTCTCCAAATCAATGGTCGAGGGTTCTTCATGACGGAAATGAATCGAGACAAGTTGTGAATCTCTCGATCGGGGTAACGTCCATTGATGACACCAGACAGGTAGAACAGATGGGCGCCGGCGTATAGCTCACGCCAAAGACGATGCTTGAGACGTTTTTTCGCATCCTTTAATGCCTGAGGCTTTCTGAACAAGTCGAGATGCGTCAAGACACCAAAGATGTTGCCCGGCATACCCGTTGCCGACAAGACATTGAGGAACTCCATGGTCTCCATTTCAAAGCCAAAGTTTCCGTCAATCATGAGCAACACAATATCTGCAACCTTGGCCATGTCGACCATGGCCTCGAGCTCGTTTGGACATTCGACAAAGGTGAGTCGCTGCTTCTTGGACGTGACGACGGTAATGGGCCCTTGGGGCTCGGACAAGGTTTCTTTCGCATATCGACGAATCAAGGATTTGAGAAGAGTTGTCTTGCCGACTCCGGGGGGGCCAACAATGGTGACCAGGCGTGGAGGAGCCTCTTCGGGCAGACGGTCGACGAGAGGCACATGGAGGCGCTTTTCTTTGATGTCGCCCGATCGCGCGGCTTGTTTCGCGAGCTTTCCGGGGTTGGAGAATGCAAATGCCTTGGGATTGCGTTCACCAGATTGCTGCTTCTTTTCCTTGGCCTTGCGGTGAGGCTTGTGCGACTGGTCGTCCATGATGGCAGACGTGGATCGCAGAATGCGCAAGCACCATTCACAAGCACAATGCAAAAAGACGAGCCTTTACCAGGTCGGATCGCATGCAAATGATTTTTTTGGAACCCTGCACTGATTAAGCTAGGTTAGACTTATCTAATCGATATCTCTGATAGCGGTAGCGTGTCGATGGTCACTGCGCTAAGACAAGTCGATGTGCGCACCTAGCGAGGGGCTCAAGATGCTGCGGGGTTGAAAGTTGGCGGGCAGGCGGGCTGTGGCATGACGAAAGCGGGGCTATCACGAGCCTGGGCGTATCACTTGTACTGGCCGCCTCGAAATGCATTGCCCTTGAACGACCCCTATCTCTGGACCTTGGATGCGTCCATCTGTTTCCACAGGACTGATTCATCCGCGGATGCTGCCCATGTCTTGGCACTTTGATTCGCTTTGAACACAAGAACATCTAGGATACCATGCGTAAATGTACGGAATGATCCTAGTTGCAGAGACTATATACGCAGCTGTCCGAATGACTCCTCTAGGTAGAAACCGGGAACTGGCAAGCCATTTCGGTACCGCTACGGGATCAAGTCATCGGAGTTCACGCTGACTTGGCAACTGGAGTCTGGAGTGTGTGGGCACCGTTCCGTGTCGTGTCAGTGGCTTGGTTGCTCGGAGCCGCGTTTTGGTGTGACTGCCTCGAGTGAAGAACAACAGACAAGTGTGGAGGGAGGGGAAGCAGTTCCAAGGACATGACGTATGCATTCAACTAAGCAGCTGCTATCGTTACATGAGACGGGATCTGTCTGGTAAAAGAAGTAAACTCGGGTGGAGGTGGATGGGCTCCATACAAACAAGTCTTGTGCCAGCCTGCCTTACTCCGTACCTTCGATACCAAGTGCATCCTCCAACAGGGTACTTAAAACAGGCTCCATGCCCGCGCTCACTTTTCAACTTTATAAACATTATTCACCACTTCAAAGACAGATTTGTTCTTTATCAGCATACCACCTGAAACTCTCCCAACAACAGACAAGACCAGCCTTTCGTCTTTTCCACAAAACCTCTTCGAAAATGCCTAGCTACATTGTGCGTGCCCCTCTGTCAGACCCATCTCGGCCCCGCCTGGTGTCTTTACTCCTCAACTCGATGCTTTATCCATGGTGATACAGATCCCCGGACTGACTTTTTTCAAATAGGTCACCTGCAAGGACGGTGCTTCCGCCGAGGAGGTCGCTGCCGCCAAGCAGCACGCCAAGGACCAGGGCGGCAAGATCACCCACGAGTACAACCTCATCAAGGGCTTTGCGTACGTTTCTCCGATACTCTGGAGACAATGTACACTTACTGACTCTATATTCACAGTGTCGAGTTCCCTCAGGACTCCGTCCAGACTCTCGAGAGCCACGAGCACGTCAAGGCCGTCGAGGTCGACCAGGAGATGAAGACCCAATAGAAGACTAGATGAACCCATAATTGTCTAATAATACCGATCATAACATCGAAATGTTCCCAGAAGCCAAGGCGTGAATGCAACACATGAGCAGACATCGTACGTGGGCAATACTATGGGCAGGGAAACCCGATGACCAAGGTTATCTTTTGGTTGCCTCGGTACAATTAGAACGGGAGCAAGACCTATAAAGACTTCCAACCGTACTTTTCATGATGCATGACCCAGCACAGCATATGGCATCTTGACACATGTAGTACTCAAAACCTAATATATATGAACTGGCGTGTCATTCCATACATAGGTCTTACTATCATGAATGTCTGTGGGTATGCCTGACTGTATCCATGTTGAACTCGTCGACTGGTCAGACTTGGAAACAATACTCGACTCCTTCCTGGTATCTCGTGTAATGGAGTGGCTTTTGGGGTCCAGTCTTGGCTGCCTGGCTGTAAATCGCAGAGAATCCCTGACTGCGAATTTCATCTCGCTGGCATCGCCCGAAAAGATCACGAAGGGTCGGCTGGAAGACTACACCTCCCTTAAGCTACTCAACCCGGTAGGCTACAGAATCGTTGGACGAGGTGATAAACCATGGGACTTGCAGTCTCAATAGTATAAACATCGGGCCTTCAAGACGGGCAATAACTATACATGTTCTACACAGAAACACAACCGTCAGTGCCGCGGCAACATTTGGTTGATCACGGCTCAGTGAAATTCAAGCTCTGAGCCGGCCTATTACATAACATCGGCCCAAGGTTGCATACAACTCTGTTGCGTACGGAGAACCAACAGCCCAACAAAGCGCAACTTCCGCAAGAAGTCATGTATCGTGAAGGACGCAAGCAGCGCACCGAGTGATGGTCTCGGTTGGGATCGGCACTATCAAGGTATGGGCTTGATAAGCTTATCGTGGGGGTTCCTGGCCGGGGATCCAATGGCGCGTGACATCACATTAGAAACGCCGATTATTGCATTGTCCGCAAAGTGTGGCATGACAAAAGACCCCCAACTTCTTCACCGCTGGCCAAAGACGAAACAACAACAGCTGCTGCGTCAGTCATCACACAATGCCACCATGATACCTCTCAGGCGGCCATTAGGGCGACTGATGCCCAAGGCCGTATCTATACGAGTTCCAGCTCTTGCGCCTGCTGACCGACGCCGTCTATTCTCGACCTCTACGCCCGACATTTCCCTGTCCGATAAAAAGTGGTCGCAACCTCCGAGCACAGCGACTGTAACCGATTCCGACGTTGCGAATTTGAGCAACCAACATCAGCACTCTCTGAGTTTGGCAGATCTCGTCAAACATGGCAGACCCCCGCTGGCGGCTCGGTCGCTGTTCTCATCGGCCAACTTCACCCTGAGCCTTTTACCCATCCGGCTCGCTCACCGCATCCAAGCGCTGCGGAATCTACCCTTCATCGTGGTCTCGAATCCGAATATCAGCAAAATCTACAACAATTACCTGCACTCCTTGTCCACTCTGCTGCCGTGGAAGCATCGCACCATTTCCAATGTCGAGGGAGAAATACAATTCACCTCGGTGCTGGCCGAGCTTGTACACACCCACCAGGACACCATTCCGATCCTTGCCAAGGGCTTCCTCGAGTGCCGCCGGTACATTTCGCCCGGCGAAGTGACACGATTTCTCGACGAGCATCTTCGTGCTCGCATCGGTACACGACTGATTGCCGAACAACACATTGCGTTGCACTACTCTAGTGCTGTCCATTTTGACCCTGCCGCAAGCCCGACTCCTTGTCCCGAGCATCCAAGCTTTATCGGAGTCATTGATACGGCCTTGTGCCCCGCCGATGTCGTCGACTCTTGCGCAAATTGGGTCGCCGAGATTTGTGAATACAAGTATGGCATACGACCAAGGTGGATCGTGGACGGAGAGCCGGACACTGCCTTTGCCTATGTCCCCATGCACCTGGAGTACATCTTGACAGAGCTCCTCAAGAATGCGTTTCGCGCGACAATCGAGGGTCGCAACAGCAAGGAGCCCGTCGTCATCACCATTGCGCCCGAACCACCGGATGCCGGACCCCCCAAGGTCAAGCTTGACCCTCCAGCTGAGAACAAGGGAGCTTTCCGTAGCGAGGCGATCAAGCCGCTAGACGACAATGCCCCTGGTGTGACGATTCGAATTCGCGATCGTGGCGGCGGCATCTCACCCGAAGTACTACCAAATGTATGGAGCTACAGCTTTACCACCTTTTCCGAGGAGGACTCTCCTGCAGGCGCGAATCCGGGTGACGCTCTGAGCGTAATCTCGAGCGCCAATAGCGGCGGGAGTTCCATTGCAGGACTGGGATACGGATTGCCCTTGAGCAGAGCGTACGCTGAATATTTTGGCGGTGGAATTGCCGTCCAAAGTCTGCACGGCTGGGGAACAGATGTGTATCTTCGACTAAAGGGAGTAGGTAAAATACAGTAAAACCAGCCTCGAATATGATTGCAATAAGACCAAGATGATTGAATTCGCTTCCGAGAAACAATGCGCTCCCTAGAATTATACAGGTCAATTCCTCGTGACGACCACGAAAGCTCCACTGCGTGAAAGCAAATTCACTGACACATAGAGTCATTAACAGCTAGCCGTCGGTCATGCCCCGACTAACAACAAGGGTATACGAATGCCAGAAATGTATGGGATTCACAATGTATTACTTATGTGATAAAATGCCATGCTGTTTCCAATGATTGTACGTTGAACTGTTCCATTAGATCAAACCAATTATGATGCTTTCCAAAAATCACTGTGCAAATTGCACACAAAATTCCCTTACACGACCGATGCTAATAAATCCCTCTGTAAACGCCTTATAACCAAAATTTTCGTGCAGGTCGAGTCCACTATTTACAGGCAATTACATGTTGGCCAACTCATTGTCAATCTGCCTGTCCATGAATGTCCTTCTCTCGCCAGTCAACTCGGTCTGCAGGCGCTGCTCGACGAGAGCACGGACTTGCTTCTTGGTGACGGTGTCGAGGTCGACCTCGCCGAGGGTGGCCTGAATGGCATCCACAATCATGGTGTCATCCGGACCCACGTGGCCGCGCTGAAAGTCAAACGAGGATGTGCTCTGGTGACCAGAGCCTTGACCGAGACGGGATCCGCCGTATCCGAGTGTCACCTGGGATTGGCGATGCATATCGCGAGATGGCGAAATGTTGGCCACACTGCGCAGGTTGGACATGCTGGGCCGGTCCTGGTATGGGCTGTTCATGCGTTGCGGATCACCAAAGGAAGCCGTGGAGTGGCGGTTGATGGGATGGTCCGAGTAGGGCGCATATGTCGAGTTTCTCGTCATGGAGCCAAGGCCCGGCGACTGCGAAGTAGGAGGCATAAAGGTGGAGCGGTTGCCTTGGAGGCCGTGAAGGACGGACTGCTGACGGACAGAGCTGTAAACAGACTTCATGTCATCCATTTCATACGCATCGTCGAATGGCTGGACCTCGGCCTTTTCCGAGTAGTTGCCACGGCGGCCCGGGAGGTTGTTCAAGACTGCATAGTCATCCCAGCGCTGGAGCGGGATGGAACGCGGGTCAAACGTTTCGCCATCGACGGCAACAACTTGTCTGCATTTTGTTAGTGAATACTTGTATAGAGGGATAGGTAACATACTTGCTGCCCTTTTCTCCAATGACGATACGAGTGTTACCCCAGGAGAAATCATCCTGCTTCCAGAATGAGTAGACGGGAAGGACAAAGGAGTAAATGGGAAAGGCAAGGATGTAGATGATCATCCAACCAATGTGTTGCCACTGTCGCTTGAGGATGAAAATGATTGCCTGAAGACCGTACACGGCTGCCAACATGATGATGGAGATCATGGGGAATTGACCCGTGTGCGTGGCCACTCGGTAAATGAGGTAGGCGAGATAAATGGTCGTGGAAGGCAGAATAATGGTTCCAGTGAGATCAATAAAGACGACGAAACGCATGGAGAAGCAGCAGAAACCGCACATGTCTCTCAGCATCATTAGCTCGACCAGATTGTGAATGGTGGAGTTGATCCATCGTCGTCTTTGAGACAAGAGGACACCCCACTCCTCGGGAGCTGCCGTTTGACAGTAGGCGTCGGCAATGAACTTGTAAGACATGTAGGGAAAGTACTTGGTCATGAGCGTGGTGAGATAACGATCTTCTCCGAGTGACAGCAGGTTCTTCTTGTGAAGAGTGTCCACGTTGCAGACACTGTACTCTCGAATGACGCCGTCGGCAATGAGAAGAGGCTTGCCCTTGTCCGCAGTGCGAAGACGGTACATGGAGAAACTGACATGGTTAGCATTGGAATTGCATATAGTGTAGAATATACTTACCAACCGGGAAGACAGGTAACACTGCCAAAGAGGGACTCGAAAGCCTTGGCGAGATGGTGAGAAATAAAGTATTCGTAGACTTGAATCATACTCCACCAGGATCTTTCCTCGTTTTGCAGAGCAGTCTCACCGCAGATGCCAGCAATCTTGCTATTGTTGGCACATGCTGCCACCAATCTGTTGAGGGAATCCTCGCGAACAGACGTATCGGCATCCACCATTAAAAGGTACTCGTAGAGCTCGGGATCCACACCGATAATGTTGTTGATCTGGTGAAAGATTTCCAATTCCAGAGGGTTCATGGGAGAGCGGTGGTGGACACGGTTCAAGAAGCTCATTAGTAGAATTTGAGAATCACGCTTTCCACGGTTGCCGGGCTTGGCCTTGGTCTGCTCCGACTCCTTGCCGACCTTGACAATGACAAGGTAGGGAACGACATTGCCTTCAAATTCGTAGAGACCAGAGTAGACCTTGCCATAGTTGAGCTGCTCGTTGCCGGCTCCGACGGACTTGAATGCCAGGGCAGGAGGGTCCACCTTGGGGTCGACACCGAGGATATCAAGCACAATCTTGGGCGTAGGACGATCGTTGCCCTTGCCGATAATGACACCATCGCAAATGACGCAAATGAGTTTCCTCTTGTTGTCATACTGCAGAGCAGTCAGGGAGTCGAGAGCTTTTCGGAGCGATTCCTCGTCCTCGGTGTAGGCAGGCACCTGACAAATGACAAACTTGTCTTGAGGAGAGGGGCGGCGCCTGGATCCAAACTGCAAGGCCGAAACAAACTTGAGCAGAATGACGGCACACAGAATAATGGTAAAGGCGAGCAGCAAGTAGTTGTTGACCTGGCAGCGGGCAGAGTACCTGAAGTCAGGAATACCGACGTAAAAGGTGTTCTTGATGCAGTTGAGACTGTTTAGGGCAGTCGCATAAGCCGTCTGGTTGTTCTTGACCGAGTTGATGTGGCTGTTCCAGTCCGATGTAACGTCTTGACCGGGGTTTTCCTTGACCGTGTTGACGAGGGTAGTGTCCAAGAAATTGTGGGCAGTATCCGTGTAGTACTTGATGGTGACAAAGTAGTCGGTCAAGTCGTAAATACCGCCATCGTAAATGACCCACATGTGGCTATTGTCGGATCCGTCCGACTCGACTTCTGCCTTGTCATAGACTAGATCACCATGGTAGTACTCCTTGATTCTGGGCTCAAAGTAGTCGCTGTACCAGGTGTCGGAAGACAGCTTCGAGGTCGAGTCGGCCTGTAGGTAGCCAGAAGTGTGGACACCCACGGTCAACTCGGGTGTGCTGTTTTGCTTGAGGTAGGTGGTCCTGTCAATGCCCAGTCCAGGGCAAGTCAGAGGCAGAGGCGCAACAAAGTACTCGGAGAGATCCAGACCAGCAAACTGCTCCATGTTGCTCGCGCTTGTCTCCGTGTCCGTGTCACTGTGCTGCAATTTGTAAAACTTGGAAATGTCGTAGACTTTTCCGTGAATGCTGACCCAGAAATCGGTAGAGCCCATGTGCGTGGCCACCTCGTCACTGTCCCAAGCCTTGTCGGAATTGGGACAGAGCAGCTGGCCAAACCAAATGATCCAGAAAATGATGATGGCGTTTGCTAGAGCAATGAGAAAGACGAGCACCAGCTTTTCACGCCAGGCCATGCGGACATCGGGTCGCTTCATGCGGCCAACGTATTTGAGCAGAGGCGACGGGATCCAAAAGGTCAAGGCCCATACGAGCATGACCCACGCCCTTCTGCCAAAGGTTACTTCTTGCGTTTCGACATGTTTGCCTGCCGCGAGATCGGGGTCAAGATTGTTGCCAAAATCTCCAGCACTGGTGTAGTAGATTTGATCGCGGTGGTTGTCGCCCTTGTGGCCGAGACCATAGTCACCAGAGTTGAGGTTGCGCATGGCGCTCGGTGTAATGGACGGGGCGGCAAGGCCTTGCTGACCCAGAGTGACTTGGCTTTGGTTGCGAGAGTGCATCAATTGGTCAGGGGTCATGTTGGCGGAGTTTTGGTCCATGAATGGCCCGCCAAAGTAGCCGCTGCCAGTGTTGGAGTAGCCAGTCTCGAGTACGCCAGAGTTCATCATCATGCCGGATCCCATGGGCATGTCGCCAGGCTTCATGTCCAACATGTTTTCGGCCTCGAACCAAGCCGACTCGCGCATCCATACGCGCTCCCGACCTACCACTACCTCGCCGTTGCTCCAGCCCCTCTCGAGAATCCACGTTTCGATCCCGTCACGGCCTTGAAGGCAGCCCAATGGAGCAAAACGAGTGGTGAATTCGTCCAGGTCAAAGTCGGCGGTGAAGTCTAGGTTCTTGTTTCGGCGGTTCGCCCACTCGGGTAGCCTCCAGGCCCGGAGTTGGCGAGAGACGGTGCCTGCAGACCAAGCAGAGGTGATGGACGGCAGGGCTGCCAGACTGGCAGGCGTCTCGTCGGTTGGGTGGAGGGATAGGTGATACCAAGCACGGCTGCTGGCAAGAGTCGAGGACAGATCAAAACGCCCAGCTCGGCCAAGATTGATGCCTGCACCGTCGACTGGGAAGAGCAGTTTCTTGAGAAAGCCGTCATCATCTCCAGCGAGGCCAACCTTTTCGAGGACAACCTCTCTCTTTTCCAGCTCGTGCTGCCTGTCACGGCCTGCGGGGCCCGTCATGATGCCCAGCTCCGGACCGACTTCCGCCACGGCGTTTTGCATTTCTCGTAGGACAGAGCTGCCGGCCGCAATCACTTCTACACCGTCTTCCTTCATTTCCGCATTGATTCCGGTTGTGTCGTCAAAGATGCCACGCATCGCCACGGCCTTGCCGAGGGTGGGATCGGGGATTTCCACGACTGTGATACAGACGGAATCAGCGTCGTGGCCGTCGAGAGAATCTGCGCCATCCCGCGTACGAGACAGCTGAACAGCAATGGCTTCGTTGGCTTTGGAAATGACCCAATCGACCAAGGCCTCGTACAGGCCTCCAATCAGCGTCTGCCTGTCCTCGGTGCTGCACTGGCGTGCCAGCACTTCAGGGTCCAGTCCGAGCAGTCCACCAACATCCTCGCAAATGTCGTCCAAAACATCCCCATCTAGGCTATAGTCAATCGTGTTGCCAAGTTTCAAAAGGCCGGCAAGCGTAGAGATGAAATTTCGGTGTGCAGAGCCCTTGATGCCAATCTCCTTGAGGGCAGCCCTAAAGTCGTCGGCAGCAGCAGCATCGTCGGCCGTAGGCAGATACGATGGCGGCTCATAGGTGCCAGATCTAGCCAGGAGAGAGTAGCTAGCAGCCGGCTTGAGGCCCAAGAACTCTCGCTCGGCTGGCGTCGAAGCTGAAGTGAGCAAGTAGTAAAAGACGTCAAAGGCACGGTACCCAGCTTCCGGAGGAATACTCAGCAGACCCTTTGCCGTGTCAATTCCACCCTGGGACAAGGCAAGGGTGGTACCGGTCAGATCGCCGGCGAGGTTGAGAGTCAGGGTGACGCCGAGAGCAGCCTGAAGGGGGGTGGAAGGGTTGTACGGAGTGACGCAGTGGATAAACGGTCTAAGTGCTTCGAGGGCAGTGAAGAGCGACGGCGGGATGGATAGGGGGATCGTTTGGAGGAATGGTATCAAGACAGATGGTGTCGATGTGTGTAATGAGCTAGGTCATGTTAGCAATACTCGTAAGCAAATGGACCAAGTAAACAAACCTCAGGACGATGCAACCATCTTCAGCACGACGCCGTGCGTGTTCCCAAGCACGAACAGCCAATGTAGGATCAACAGTACCACCCGTCCTGCCGTCAGGGCCGACCTGAGCCGCGGTCAACCATGTGTTTACGACTAGGCTCGTTGCAGCATCGAGCTGGTATGGCTGGGACGATAGGTAAATGTTGTGCGTTCCGTTTAGCAAGGTCGTCGTCGACACTTGGGATGCTTGCTGTCCTGGTCCTCGATGTCCGCTGGCCGAGTCCGAGGCCACCGAGTACATGGACATGCGAGCTTGATGGTTGGCCATGTTGATCGTGGACCCGCGTTGTCCTGAGGACAATCTTGGGAACTCGGGTTACTCCGTCCACCACGAGTGATGGAGATGTCAGCCAGCAATTGACACTGGTGTCATGTGTCAAGTCTTGGAGGATATTGTTGAAGTAACGAAGGTATCTTCTTTCCAGATGCAGGTATGCAGGATGAAAGTTCAGAGAGGAGAATCTTGTTGTTTGCTGGACAACACGGAAAGGTGCCGCTACTACAATGTATGTCGACTCTTGCAGTGCAAGAATGTATTAAAACGATGGTATAATAAGCCGCCAAAGCGAGTGAGCAGCAAACAGTGTAGCAAGGAAAAAACAGAAGCTTTCGAAAAGACGACAACTTCTATCGATGACGATGATGAAAGGGAAGCCGCGAGTGTTGCAGGCAACGTCCCCTATGGTAGCAGCTCGAAAAAAGATCACCACAGTTGCTGGCTCAGGGCGCAGGGTACGGCGAGCGGGAGAGACACGTTGCGCACTCACGCCAATCCGGAAAGGCTATTTTTGCATAAAGATATTAAGGTGCTGGCCCGGCTAAGGATGGTGTCGATCTGGCTCTGTCTGTCCGGGGAGTTGGTGCGGCACCAGCTTTCTCTTGGGTGTTGTGCCCAGTGCCTCCCAGACCCCATAGGATGGGCAGTGGCCCTGTAGCGAACCGCGTGAGACCCTGCCATGGAGACGAGATGCCCGCTTTGTTGACTGGAGTTGTGCATGAGGAGACCCGTAATTCAGGGAATACGAAGCGGCGAGATGGAGCCTTGCCCTACCCTGCCCACCCTGGAAGACCCAGATGATCTGAACATCCGATTGCCAATGGGGTCACTGGCTGGTCAGCAGAGAAGCGAGGGAAAAAGACTGGTAGCTGGAGCAGGCCGAGGAACCCTGCCCGATTGAGGCCTAGCCTTTAAGAACTGGCCCCTTATTTTGTGGAATGAGGCATTCAAGTTTGAATGTACTAAACCGTCGCTGCCACACGGTCAAAGCCGTCACGAAGATGGCGGAGCCCTCGTTAATACGATCGAAACCTAAGCGCGTTTGCCCTTGACGAGAAGAGAGACCATGATTGATGATACTCCAAGAGAGAGATTTGCCGGAACTAGCATGTGTCTGACAGCTGTTCTGCTCCATTATTATGGTTTTGTCATGGAACGGAGTGGCTGTTTCGTGACGTCTCTTGGTAAAAGAGTTTGCTCACAGCAGATGATTTTGTTTGCATATATCTTTCCATCTACTCCCGATCATGTCGAGTTGAAATAAACTTTGTAAACTCTAACGGTTGGGACAGATACCAAGCTGCGTAACCATGCAGAAGCGTGGTGGTGGCCGCGTGGAGCGGCAGCATTTGAGAACATTCCGGATGAATGGTTGTTGGTAATACCAAAAAGAAGGGTACTGACACTTGTACGAGTACAGCCTCCATCCTCGGTATTTTTAGCCAGAATATTCCGTAGGCTTGCGGCGCCCTTGAGCAGCCAAATGGGAAAGGCGTAAAATCCGTGATCGATATCCGCTGAGCGGCTGGTTGCTACACGAGGCTCCGCCACGTTCAAGGGCCAAAACCGGTTCATAAATGCTACGTCTCCTAGTCATATGGATGCCCGAATAATAACATGACAACTTTCAAGAGACGCATTGATGATCATCACCGCGGCGGGGAGGACTCGTCGGTCGTGTAAGCTGACATTGGACCATGTTCAACCTCGGAATCTCGTGAATGCTACAAGCTGTAAACGTGGTAGGGCTGGTTGCAGCCGGCCGAGAGCGCATGCAGTGCGTGTTCGACTCGCAAAGTCCGAATAGGCTGCTTTGCGTGCAACCCGAATTGCAGAATTCAATCTGCTCCTGCTCGCGGCAAGTAAATAGCGAAGACTCCTCTTGATGATTATTGATGCCAATCTGCGGAATATTGAAGATGAAATAGGTACGACCAAATTGAACAGTAGTACCCTGTACTAAAGGTGTAGTCAAAAGGAAAAATCTACCGACGAATAATTGTGACCTTCCCCCTGACAGGCGCTGCCACTACGAGTTGACTACCTGCCTTGGGACAAGGGGCCGAGACCAATCGGTCCTCACTAGCGGTTCTCGAGTTTCTTTTTTGGGGGATCAATACGGAGGTGGCCATCGTGCACGACACCACACTGTTGGTACAGTACAGGCGATACGTAAACAATCGCGAGCAAACCCGCTTTGAATTTTATCGTCTTCGCTCGCTTCCCACCGAGGTCGATCTTGTTCCGCTCGATTGGATAATGGATTGACCTTGGAATGGCATGGCCAGAACAGATATCATGACCAATCTCATTTTCCGATTTTCTCAAGATTGATTCACCGGAGGGATAGCCCACTACTATTCGGTGATCCCAGCGAGTGGAAGCACGGTTCTAGCAAGGTAGCGTCGTACATTAGTGCCAATCAAGACGAGGTACATCGTATCCAGCGACCCGCCTGCGCTTTGGGTCTCTCCGGCCGGCCGCCTTGGAGAGCAAGCACCCGAAGAAAACATTACACACTGGCTCCCGGTCAGCACGCCTCCAGATCCTGTCCGTGTTGGAAGCAGCTGTTTGGGAAAAGCATTGTAGGCGGTGATCTTTTCACAGTCGTTATTTTTCTTCTCTTCTTCATCTATTGTCGACTATACATTCGTTTTGTCAACCTTGTCCCGAAACTCTTACACTCGCTCGGGTCCGACTTACAACGCTGTTTACATTAGGGGAGTCCCAGAGGCCGTGCCATATCCCAAAGCCTCGCAGAACATTATCCTTTTCTACTGATTGGAAAACCTGGGAAGCGCCATCTCTGGCGGTTTAGCCATCATGGCTCTCAACATCCCAATGGGATCCGGTGGAGGAGCCCACACGCAGCCCTCGTTGCCTTCGTTGCCTGCACACCTTCAGTCGGATACTCACATCACCGCACACTTGGCCAGTCGATTCCATGTCAACATTCCGACTGCTCGGCTTTCATCACACGCCTTGGTATCACTAAACACGTATACGTCATCTACCAAAGGCGTCGATGGCGGCAAGGAAGGCAGCGCCATGGCCGGCGCCGAAGACATGGCCGACCGGTCGTTTATCCGACTGGGACACCGGTCTGAGAACCAGGCCATCATTTTCTTGTAAGTCGAGGCCCAAGGCATGCGGTATCTGTGCTAACTTTTCAGGGGTGAATCGGGATCTGGAAAGACGACGATTCGAGCCCATCTCTTGACTGCACTTCTCAACAAGTCCTCGACGCCGCTATCCGCAAAGGCTTCTCTCGCTGCCTACGTCTTTGATACTCTTACCACGACCAAGACTGCGACCACGCATACGGCCTCCAAGTCGGGTCTCTTTTACGAGCTACAATATGACACGGCATCTACAACCAGCCCCCTTTTGATTGGTGCCAAGCTCTTGGACCATCGTCTCGAGAGAAGCAGGATTGCCGAGGTTCCAACAGGAGAGAGAAACTTTCATGTGCTGTACTATCTCCTCGCTGGAACAAGCGACGCGGAAAAGTCACATCTCGGTATCGAAACACCGCGCGATGCTGCTGGCCAGAAGCGATGGAAGTATCTAGGCCACCCCACGCAGCTCAAGGTGGGTATCAATGATGTCGAGGGATTCCAATTGTTCAAGAATGCTCTGCGAAAGCTCGAGTTTCCGCGAAGTGAGATTGCCGAGATTTGCCAGATTCTCGCCTGTATCCTGCACATTGGACAGCTTGAATTCGAGACAACGGCCGACACCACCCCGACTGGCGATGATAGTGGCGGTTTCTCCCACGAAGGTGGTCAGACGGTTACCGCGGCCAAGAACAAGGATGTTTTGAGCATCATTGCGGCCTTTCTGGGAGTGAGCTCGGCCGACCTGCAGAGCACCATGGGTTACAAGACCAAGATGATTCATCGCGAGCGCGTAACCGTCATGCTCGACCCCAAGGGCGCTCGAGCCAATGCCGACGAGCTTGCCCGCACACTCTACTCTCTCTTGGTTGCCTATGTCATTGAGACCATTAACCAAAAGATTTGTGCTCCCGAAGAGGCCATTTCCAACACCATTTCCATTGTGGATTTCCCTGGTTTCTCTCAGCAGTCCTCTACTGGCAACGCTCTTGACCAGCTGTTGAACAATGCCGCCGTCGAGTCTCTGTACAACTTTACTCTGCAAAACTTTTTCGATCGCAAGGCAGACTTGCTGGACACGGAGGAAGTCTCGGTCGCGGCCACAAGCTACTTTGACAATTCCGATGCTGTCAAGTGTCTATTAAAGCCTGGCAACGGAATGCTGAGTATTCTGGATGACCAGACCAGACGCCACCGAACCGATTTGCAGTTTCTCGAGAGCTGCCGCAAGCGATTCGACGGCAAGAACCCGGCCATTTTGGTTGGTTCGGCGCAGGCCAAGCTTCCTGGCAGCAACTTTTTCACAGAAAACACTGCTGCAGCCTTTACCGTGAGACACTTTGCCGGTGAAGTCGAATACCCCATCAAGGGACTCGTCGAGGAGAATGGCGAGGTCATTTCTGGTGATCTCATGAACCTGATTCACTCTAGCAAGAATGAATTTGTCGTCCGCCTCTTTGGCCAGGAAGCCCTCCAGACGGTCATGCACCCCAAGGAAAAGTCCACCGTCATGCAGGCATCCGTGAGCTCCAAGCCCATGAGACAGCCCAGTGTCATGTCCCGCAAGGGAGGGAGGGCGGCCCGCGCGAATCGCATGCGCAAGCAAGAGTCTGTAGAAGACTTTGGCGGCAGCGATGCCGAGTCGCGGATCGAAGGCAGGGGCTCTGATGCAAAAAAGACCAAGGGCCCGTCGGAACAAGGCGCCTCTGGCCAGTTCCTCGCCTCATTGAACAATGTGTCACAGTCTCTTACAGCACCAAACACGAACCCATATTTTGTCTTTTGTCTCAAGCCAAACGACCGCCGGATCGCCAACCAGTTTGACAGCAAATGCGTACGCACCCAGGTGCAGACGTTTGGAATTGCCGAGATTAGCCAACGTTTGCGATCTGCCGATTTCAGCTTGTTCCTGCCCTTTGGAGAGTTTCTGGGTCTCGCAGATGCCGATACCATTCTCGTCGGCAGCGAGCGGGAAAAGGTGGAAATGGTGGTGCACGACAGACAATGGCCCAGCAACGAGGTGCAAATTGGGTCCACGGGAGTATTCCTCAGTGAAAGATGCTGGATGGAAGTTGCGCAACTCGGCGAAGGCCACTCAGCCTCTGGCCGATACCACTCGGACGCTGGTGATGGCCAGACACCTTCGCCTGGCGCATTTGGTGCCTCCAAGGAGCGCCTCTTTCCTCCTGGAGGGACACCTCTGCTGGGCAGCAAAGAGAGGAGCGGCTACTTTGGTGGTGACAGCGATGCTCGCTCCGAGGCCGGTGTCTCGGCTTTTGGAGCCGGCGACATGTTTAAAAACTTGGACACTCGGGAGCAAATGGCTGAGCGAGGCAATGAAAAGTCACTCGTCGAGGTTGAAGAGTTTCGAGACAGCCCAAGCCGAAAGCGCTGGGTCTTTACCACGTTTCTCCTCACGTGGTTCATTCCTGATTTCCTGATTCGATGGTGCGGCATGCCGCGAAAGGACGTCCGCATGGCTTGGAGAGAAAAGCTTGCCATCAACATTATCATTTGGTTCAGTTGCTGCGTGGCCGTCTTCTTCATGATTGTTTTTCCCATGCTCATTTGCCCCAAGCAGTACGTCTTTAGTACAGAAGAGTTGTCGGCCTACAATGGCAAGTCTGGGTCGGACGGGTCCTATATTGCCATTCGTGGTCAAGTCTTTGATCTCGAATCCTACCTCCCCTCGCACTACCCTCCCTACATTACCGAAAAGACCATTACCCAGTATGCCGGCACCGACGCCAGCGATTTGTTCCCTGTGCAAATCTCGGCCTTGTGTCAGGGTACTACTGGCTCGGTTGATCCTTCGGTCAGCTTTGGCAACAGCACCAATGTATACGCACAATACCACGACTTTCGCTACAATACGGATCTGTACCAACCCGACTGGTTTTACGAGAAAATGACTGAGCTCAAGGCTAGTTACAAAAAGGGCAACATTGGCTACACTTCTCAGTACGTCAATACTCTGGCAGGCAAGAGTCAGTATATTGCTATTCTCAATAGCCGCGTGTACGACATGACGGACTACATTCGTGGCAGTGTCAGCCTCCAGGTTCCCAGCAACATGAATGCCTCGACCGACTCTTCTCTGCTGAGTTTCATGGACGATCTCGTCGTCTCCCTCTTTCAAATGAAGTCGGGTAGCGATCTCACCAAGCTTTGGGATGCACTGGATCTTGACACGGACACACGCAAACGTCAACAGCTTTGTCTGGACAATCTATTCTATGTTGGAGATGTCGACACGAGAAATTCGACCCGTTGCCAATTCGCCGAATATTTGGTCTTGGCCATTTCCATTGTTCTCTGCTGCATCATTGGTTTCAAATTCTTTGCTGCTCTCCATTTTGGCGGCAAGAATGTTCCCGAAAACCTGGACAAGTTCATCATGTGTCAGATTCCGGCCTATACGGAAGACGAGGATTCTCTTCGCCGTGCCATTGACTCGGCTGCACGCATGCACTATGACGACAAGCGCAAGCTGCTCGTTGTGGTCTGTGATGGTATGATTATTGGACAAGGCAACGATAGGCCCACGCCTCGCATCGTTCTCGACATTCTAGGCGTTTCCGAGACTGTCGACCCAGAGCCCCTCAGCTTTGAATCCCTTGGCGAGGGTCTCAAGCAGCACAACATGGGCAAGGTCTATTCCGGTCTGTACGAAGTCCAAGGTCATATTGTTCCGTTCCTTGTGGTTGTCAAGGTTGGAAAGCCGTCCGAGGTATCGCGCCCTGGTAACCGTGGCAAGCGTGACTCGCAAATGATTATCATGCGCTTCCTCAACCGCGTCCACTACAATCTCGCCATGAGCCCTCTGGAACTCGAAATCTACCACCAGATTCGCAACATTATCGGGGTCAATCCAACATTTTACGAATTCATGTTGCAGATTGATGCCGACACGGTTGTCGCGCCCGACTCTGCCACTCGCTTCGTTGCTGCCTTTTTGGATGATACGAGATTGATCGCCTGCTGTGGTGAAACGGCACTGACCAATGCCAAGTCATCGTATATCACCATGATTCAAGTGTACGAATACTTTATTTCCCACAACCTGGCCAAGGCCTTTGAGAGCTTGTTTGGCAGTGTCACTTGTTTGCCCGGTTGTTTCTCCATGTACCGCATTCGCGCTGCAGAGACGGGAAAGCCACTGTTTGTCAGCAAGGACGTTGTCGACAATTACGCCACCATTCGTGTCGACACTCTGCACATGAAGAACTTGCTGCACCTGGGTGAGGATCGATACCTGACGACACTCTTGCTCAAGTTCCACAGCAAGTACAAGACCAAGTACATAAGCCGAGCCCATGCCTGGACTATCGCGCCCGATACTTGGCAGGTCTTTCTCTCCCAGCGTCGTCGATGGATCAACTCTACTGTGCACAATCTGATGGAGCTTATTCCCATGGCGCAGCTCTGTGGCTTCTGCTGCTTTAGTATGCGCTTCATTGTCTTTGTCGACTTGCTCTCGACCGTTGTCCAGCCTGTGACGATTGCCTACATTGTATACCTTATTGTCGAGGTGGCCACCAAGTCCACCATTATTCCAGTCACAGCCTTTATCATGCTTGGTGCCATTTATGGTCTGCAGGCCTTGATCTTTATTTTCCGCCGAAAGTGGGAAATGATTGGCTGGATGATTCTCTATATCCTTGCCATTCCCGTCTTTTCCTTTGGTCTGCCGCTGTATTCCTTCTGGCACATGGACGATTTCAACTGGGGTAACACGCGTGTTGTTGCTGGCGAAAGGGGAAAGAAGGTTGTCGTTACCGACGAGGGCAAATTCGACCCGGCTTCTATTCCTCGCAAGAAGTGGGAAGAGTACCAGGCCGAGCTCTGGGACGCTCAGACGGCTCGCGACGACACCCGTTCCGAGGTTTCGGGCTACAGCTACGCCACCAAGCAGGGCGCCGCTGTCACCGAGTACTATGCTGGCAGCCACAATGGCTCTACCCACGGCCTCATCCCTCCCTACAACATGGGTGGTGGTGGGCACATGTCTCGCATGTCGCTCGCACCGTCTGAGATGATGGGCAACCGCATGAGTCAGTATGGCGGCTCACAGTTCTTCAACAACCCGCAAGAGATGGAAATGGCCAATCTGTCTGGCGTACCAAGCGATGATGCCCTATTGGCTGAGATTCGCGAAATTCTGCGTACCGCTGACTTGATGACTGTTACTAAAAAGGGCATCAAGCAGGAGCTTGAGAGACGCTTCAATGTTCCTCTCGAATCGAGAAGGGCGTACATAAACAATGGTATGTTTCTGCCTTTTGTGTGTAGCTTTATACTAACGAGATGATAGCTACCGAAGCTCTCTTGTCTGGTCAACTATAAGGTTGGCAGCACTACACATTGAGAGCACGATGTGCTCGGACGAATTACATAATATAATGCATTTCCGGCGACAGCATCAAGACGGTTACGAAAAGTGGACATACATGTCCATGGCATAATATTGGCTTTGCAGCCATGGAGTATGGTATTTTTGCGTCCACGTTGGATACAAGCGCGACTACATTGGATATCAAGGAGTTTATCACTGGCAGTATATAATTGATTGTTTATTCCCTAAAGATCTGACTCGTTCTCGCACAACCAGTAGGCTTCTACTTCTGCAATGCAAGTTCGTGCTGGTACAGTCACTGCAATGGGAAAGCCACCATAGTCTGGATCGTCGTTGGGCATGATGAGAAATTCACCACTTCTCGTCTCGTCGCCATTCAAGACGCGCAGGGTCTTGAGAGAATTTGTCTCGGCATCGTACTCCTTTTCTCGTGCGTCGAGTATACCCGTAAACGTCGCACCTTGAACCCGACTCTTGAAATGAATGTTGAAGCCCCGCCCGACGACCAAGAAGCGCGCGGAAGTATTGTCTCCGAGCTGAATCACCATGCCAGCGCCGGGGCCCGCCTTGCCAAACACAAAGGCCCGCTCGATAATGACCTCGACGTTGCCAAAGACCTTGGTCCATTTCTCTTGGCCTTTTGGCGGGCCCGACGCGGGCAGCTCGTCAAAGAAGAATCCCATGCGCTGCTCGGGGCGGCTGTGGAGCAGGTAATCCTTGGTCTGGTCCAGCAGCTTGTACTCGCGCCCGACAATCTCGGCGCCCGTGTCGATGCCAAAGGGGCAAGTCCCCAGGGCCGAGTACGTGGCGTAGGCGAGCCAGACGCGGCGGGCGCCGCTCTCGTCGCGACGCTGCTCGGGGATGAAGAGCGGGTTGTCGTCGTAGGCGGTATAGTCCCGGCAGACGCCCTCGTAGCCGTGAAAGTACAGGTCCGGGGCCAGAAAGTCGAGCGCCGGCGCATTGTGCCGCCAAATGTCCTGCACGTGGGGGCATGGGCCGCCGGACGGGTAGATGCCGGCCTCGGCGCCGCCGCCCACCACGACGGGGAGGTCCGTCAGGTCGAGGGCCGAGGGGTCGTCAAAGTTGAGCCAGGTGTTGGTGTACAGGGGGATGTTGTAGACGGCTTTTGCCGCGGCCGCGACCTTGCCCACGTAGGTGGAAATGTGATGCGCCATGAATGCCTCATTGGCGGGAATGCCGGCGCCAAAGATGGTCTCCCATGAATACGGTTTCTCGGTATCCTTTACTGCCGCGAGTTTGTCTGCAAAGCGTTCCTTGAAGCGGGGATGCAGCTCCGTCGTGGTCAGATGTTTCAGGAGGGCGGCCGGAACTGGCTGCTGGAACGCCTCTTCGGCCATCGAGGAGCGGTCTCTCGAGTCCCCCAGAAGCCCGGTCTCGTTCTCGACCTGCACCATGACGACAGTATTCTCCTCCGAGTCGACCTCTTTCAGGTGGCCCATGAGCGCGGCCAGGGCTTTCGAGTCTGCCGCGCATCCTTCTTGAGACAATGGCGATAGCATCTCCACGGTACGCTTGACGCCGCCGGCTTCCAGCACGTGCACTCTTGGGAAGCGCTTGACGTCTTTCTTGACCCAGCCGGGGACATAGGTCGAGATGCCGTTCTTGTACGTACCAAACCAGAGAAGCACCAGATGCATGGAATGCTGGCGGGCGCCCTGGAGAATCTCGTCGAGTTCCGAGAAATCAAACTTGCCCTCCTCTGGCTCAATCATTTCCCACGACACGGACCCGACGAGCGTATTGATCGATTGTGCTTTCATGGCCGGCCATACTTGAGACATGAATTTGGCGGAGCTCAGGGATGAGTTGTGCAGTTCTCCAGAGAGCATGAGAAAAGGCTTGCCCTTGACAATGAGCTGGATGCCATTTTCGTTCTTTTCCAGGTGTGGCAGCGATGGATCGGTCGCTGAGAGTCTCTGATAGACCATTTTGTCAACTCTTGTAATCTTTACTGTAATGGAGTGAATGTAATCGACGGGTCTAAGGTGGCTTGTTGTAGAAGAAGAATAATTTCTAATCTAACAGAGCGAACAAGAATGGGAACCGCGACTCTTGATATATCGTGATATCCGCCGGCTTCATCTCGGCATACCACAGGCTGAACTCCGGATCGGCTTGGCTATAATCGGAGAAGCCGGCGGGCACTCGGAAGCTTGTGTGGAGACTTTGGAAGAGTTCCGTATGGTGCGCATAGTTTCATCCTTGGCGGTGTTGAAAGAGCCGCGGATCAACCGTGGGATTCATTAGACTGTACTGCATCCAAGAACAGCTGACTTGCGTCTCGACCAGTAATCGTAGTCCTCCTCGCCCATGGATTCTACATTAAATGCATCATGTGGTTCGGTTGATGTTCAACGTTTAAAAGCTTGATCAGAGGCTGCTAGGAAATAATCAAGAGACGGACTTTTTGTTGGACCATCAAATATCCAGGCCTTTGTTCTCAGCGGCAATGAAACGGTGGATTGGGCCGTATATAGCTGGGCTACAATGTATGCGCAAATCTTGTGTCTAAACAGTCATAAATATTCCATCTACAACGCAAAGAAACTCTAGCCACACCTCAGTCCATGTAGTGGTCTATCAAACCCCCAAGCTCTCCTTGGCCCACCGTTCGACCTCGACAGCAATGGCGGGAGCAAATCGCTTGTCGAGAAGTGCCAGATGACTTCCAGGCACCTCGACCGTGACATTTGCTCGCTTCCACTTGGGGCGCCAAATGTCCGCGTCCTTGGGCATCTTTTCTGATGGATCCAAGGCGCGGACAAAAAGGGTGGATAATTCCTCAGGCAGAGGATACAGCTCTTGATCCCAGTCTCGCAGAGTCCTAAAGTAACCGCCCACCTTGGCCAAGGCCAGATCCAAATCTCCGACAAGACTCTCGGCCCCCATACTTTCGGGCCCGCCAACCTTGGGACCCCCAAGACGCGACACGAGAGCTTCTGCTGGCAGAGCGTTCAACCAATCTGGGTCGCCCCGTCCCGTCATGGTCAGGTATGTGTCCACCAGGACGAAGCCAGCCAGTCGAGGATGACTAGCAGTTGAACCCAGTTTGGACGCCACGGCATATGCAATAGTGCCTCCGGCGGAATAACCTGCCAGTATGATTCCCGGCCTGTCTGCAAACTGCTTCCGGATTGCATTTGCATGCAATTCAGCAAGCGTCTCAAGGTCCTCGGGGACGAATTGTCCTTCTGGGTGTGGAAGCTCAAACACGTCCCTCTTTCCGTTCAAAGCAGACCCTACTGCGCTGTATACGCTGAGCGACATGTTGCCAATCTTGATGCGCGGGAAGAATGGAGCAATGAAGACTACGGGCAAGGGTGCATCGCCGTCGGATACGCTGGCAGGACCAGTAGCGAGGCGCTGAGGGTCCGCCATGTAGTCGGAAAGACTGCGGCCGTCCTTGGGGAATGTTGGCATGGCAAGGGCGGCCGAGGCCAAGAGATCAGCCGCTGCAGTGTACTGTTCGAGCATGCAGAGTCGCCTGTGAAGTGTGGCCAGTCCTCGGAAATCCTCGGGATCAATACCGTCTGGGGGGGAGTCACTAACACCATTGTGATCTCCATTGGAATGCCCATTGGGTTTGCCATTTTCGCTGCCATTCTCTGCAACAATGGTTTCTGTCTCGGAAAGAGGGGAATCCAATTCAGCTTCCGAATCGGGATCGGCATCTAGTCGCTCCAAGAGATACTGCGCGAGAGCCTGAGGAGTATCATAATCGAGGGCCAATGTGACGGGAAGGTCACGGAAGCCAGTCAGGACTCTGAACCTGTTGCTGACAGTGACTGAAGTAAAAGAGTCGAAACCAAGGTCGGACAAGGGCCCGTCTGGCAACTCTTGGCCTTGATATCCAAGTACAGCAGCAATCTCATCTCGCACCAGACCCAGCAAAGTATCCTGGCGACTCTCGGGTGCCACTGCGGCAAGCTTCTTGCGCCAAGCTGCACCCGTCTTTGTTTTGCTGGCGGAAGTCTTGGTCTTGATTACCGTGTCGGCTGATGGCACCATTGGGAATGGCCCGCGTAAAAGCAGTGGCACGAGCACAGGCTCTGACGTCTGCAGAGCTCGGTCAAACAGGTGCAGTCCTTGCTGGTCGACCACTGGATGGGCGCTGGCAATCCGGAGGTTGGGAATCACTAATTTGTCCCCGGCAGCCATGCCAATATCGTTTGCCCAAGGGCCCCAAGCCAACGACAGCCCAGGCAGCCCTTGGGATACTCGCAAGCGAGCCAGCGCATTCAGGAAAGCATTCCCTGCCGTGTACGCGGCCTGACCTTCATTACCAATGACACCTACGAATGATGAGTAGAGTACAAATGATCGCGTCGTGTCCGGAGCCAGCTGGTGCAAATTCCAGGCGGCATCCACCTTGGGTCGAAGGACACGAGACACTCGAGCCGTGGTTTGCGAGCCTAGGACTCCATCATCGACCACGCCTGCGCAGTGGATGATGGCGGTAATGGGTGGATGACCTTGGTTGCCTTGTAGCAGTGCGGCCAACTGTTCGCGGTCGCCAACGTCGCATGCCTCGATGCGTACGACTGCCGTGTCTTGACTGCTTAGTTCCTCGAGCAATTCACGCGCGCCCGCAGCCTCCATGCCCGACCTGCTTGTCAAAAGCAGATTGCCTGCCCCATGTGTGCGCACCAGATGTCGACAGAGTATGGCACCGAGACCTCCCGTGCCACCAGTGATCAAGACTGTACCACTGACGTCGAGTGTTGTCAAGGCAACAGTGGTTGGCACCGGGGGGTCTTTGCTGAGCGTGGGGACCAGGATTTTGCCCTTTTCCAAAGCAACGACTTCCTGTCCACAAGTAAAGGCTCCTGCAAGGGCGTCGTGGGATTCCGGTGACCCATCCAAGTCAATGAGGATGATGTTTTCACCGCCAAACTCTGCTTGGGCTGATCTCACGAAACCCCAAACCGCGGCATCAATGACATTGACTTGCGGATGCAAGGAAGCCTGTTCAGTGACGAAAATGAGTCGGCTCTTGACAGAACTCGTCTTGGACGCCCTCCACTGTTGGACTGCACGGAGAGCATCTGCGACGGCATTATGAGCAGCATTGGGAATGTCTGCTGCGTCAACGTTGCGCTTGCCTTGAATGGCAAATATCTGATCAGCGTCACCAATTCTTGTCGTCGTTGAGCCAGACTTGAGCTCAGTCCACTTGAGGCGGTATAGGTTACCCTCAATGACAGGAGGCTGGACTGCGCGTAGCGTGACTTCGGATATCTCGGCTACCGGTTCACCAGTGAGTTTGTTTGTCAGAGCCACTGAGAATCGCTCCTCATCCAAGTCACGTATGCGTGCCAAAATCGGCCCCGAGGTACTGCTGGCGGCTGGAAAGACTTGCACATCCTTGAAGGAGAATGGCAGACGAATCTGGCCACTGGCAACCTTGTCCGGTGCTGCCAGGATGGGAGCATGCAGTGCAGCATCGAGAAGAGCTGGGTGAAGAATGAAGCTGGGGGCGGGACCTGGAGGCGGATGGATTTGGACCAAAAGCTCGTCATTTTGACGCCAAGCAGCCTGGACGCCCTGGAAGATGGGGCCATAGTTGATGCCAAACTCGCTCAAGACGGTATACGCATTGTCGATATTCACTTGCGAGTCGGTTTCCTCGTGCGTGCCGTTTGTCAAGGAATTCTCAGGCTGGGGCAGCGAAATCAGCTTGACAGTGCCTGTGGCATGTTGTATCCAGTCATGTTTCGTGGCAACATTATGCTGGCGCGAATACACGTCGATGCTCTTGTCCAGCTCCCTGACAATGACCTGGACCTCGTACTCTTGCTCTTGCTCGTCGTCCTCCAAGGACAAGGCCAGGGGCGCAAGAACCACCAACTCCTCCAATACGACCGTCTCGGCGTCAGAAGGTGCGATGCCTTGTCGTGCCGCTCGCAAAGCCATTTCGGCAAAAGCCGTGGCAGGAACGAGGCTCTGTCCGCTTATGACGTGGTCGCGAAGCCAGGGCTGTCTGCTAGTTGATACCAATCCAGAGCAGATGATGTCACCAGTTCCGGCAATTGCTGTACTGCCGAGGAGAATGCCATGGTCCAAAGCAGAGGCACCCACAACCTGGGCTTGACGCTGACTTGCCGATCCGAGAGATTCCGCTGGCAAGAGCGTCCTATATGGCAGCCAATATTTACGTCTCTGGAAAGCATAGACGGGTAGGTCGACGAGATGCGCACCTACGCCACCAAAGACGGCCTGCCAATTCACTGGCACGCCTCGAGACCAGAGCTGGCCCAGCGTGTTCAAGAGCTTGCCGACTGTGCCATGTGTGGCAACGGTACCCGGAACATGAGGGGAGAGGATTGCCGAGGGGCCTACTTCCACAAAGACTGAGACGCGCTCGTTTGATTCAAGCTCCTTGACGGCATCTGCGAAAAGAACCGGCTCGCTGACATGGCGTGTCCAGTGGGACGGAGAGCTGAGCTGAGCTGCGTCGACTCGCTTGCCCGTGACGGTCGAGATGAGTGGTATGACGGATTTTCCCGCTTCTATTCTTGCTGTCAGGGCGCTCTCGAGATTGGGAAGAATGTCCTTCATCATGAGCGAGTGGAAACCGTGATTGACATTTCGCAGTACAGTGTTTCTGCGTCCCAATTCGGAAAATCTCTCTGCCACTGCATTGATGGCTTCCCGAGTACCAGAGACGACGATGGATTTCTCCGAGTTGACCGCTGCAATGGTGGCGGTACTATCCAGACGTGACAGTTCTTGGGACACCTCTTCCCTGGTGGCCGAGATGCTCACCATTCCGCCATTGGGATCGAGGGCGCCCATGAGTCTGGACCGGGCGGTGATGATGTCGGCGGCATCCCGAAGAGACAGTGCTCCAGAGATGTGGGCTGCTGCAATTTCTCCAAGAGAATGCCCAGAGACTACATCGGGAAGAATATCAAACGACTCGAGAAGACGGTACATGGCCACCTGAAAAACGAACAAGGCGGGTTGAGCAAAGTCGGTTCGCTCCAAAAGGCCTGTATCGCCAAGGGCATCTTGTATTGGAGACTCGAGATGCTGGTTGACTTGATCACAGGCCGCCTTGAATGCCTGGGAGAATACAGGAAAGATGTTGGAGAGTTTTTCGATTTCGCTAGTGTCGGGCATTCGACTGCCTTGTCCTGAGAATAAGCATGCGAGACGTGGTTTGTTGCCGGTAGTGTTGGTGTGTCCAGTCACGATATCGGGATGGGGTTCGTCTTCCGCAATGGCCATCAGTGCCGCCTCAATCTGCTCGCCAAAGTTATCTCCAAGGGTACATGTCACCACGGCTCGGTGCTTCAGAGAAGATCTGGCCGTTGCCAGCGAAAAGGCAATGTCGACTGGATCTTGCTTGCCGAGTCCACCTTGCCAAGCCTTGAACAAGGACTGAGCTTGCGCGCGCAGGGCATTTTCGTCCGCGCCAGAAATGATCCACGGAAAGGCAATGCTGCGGTTCCTTGGTTCCAAGGAGACGTCTTGTTTGACGGGCTCGGGCTGTTCCAAAATGACGTGCTACATCTCGTGAGTTAGCAGTCACTCCAAAGAAGTCTCAAGATTTCATACCGCATTTGTACCGCCGATGCCGCTGAATTGGGTATAGTCAGCCATATTTTCGCCAGATTAAAGAACATAACTTACAATGAAGACACGGCTGCACGTCTTGCTCTATTCACAGATGGCCACTGCTTGGCCTTGTCGAGCAGCTCAACACCACACTTGTCCCACTCAATGTGTCGCGAAGGTTCACGAATGTGCAAGGATGCCGGCGCGACGCCATGACGAATGGATTGTACCATTTTGATGATTCCTGCGACAGCGGCAGCGGCTTGCGTATGACCAATGTTGGACTTGACCGAGCCTAGCAACAATGGGTTTGAGCGCTGCTCCATGGCGCCACCATTGCCATACGTGTTGATCACGGCCTGAACCTCGATGGGGTCGCCCAAGGGTGTCGCAGTCCCGTGGCCTTCTAACACGTCGACATCTTTCGGCGACAAGGCCGCTTGGGAAAGAGCACTCTGGATACACATTTGCTGTGCTGGTCCGCTCGGAGCCGTCAGGCCGTTGGATGTACCATCCGAGTTGATGGCAGAGCCACGGATGACACCGAGGATATTGTGCCCATTGCGCTGGGCATCCGACAGCTTTTCGAGCATGATCAGGCCAACACCTTCGGACCAGCCAGTGCCAGCCGCCTCACTCGAGTACGTCCGGCATCGTCCATCTGCCGAAAGACCTCGCCGCTTGCTGAACATGGTGAATGGTCTTGGCGATGCCATGCACGTGATGCCTCCGGCAATGGCGAGCGTACATTCTTCGTTTCTCAGCGACTGTGCTGCTGCATGAACGGCGCACAATGAGGACGAGCAACCTGTCGATATGACAATGGACGGGCCATGAAGTCCCTGGAGGGTATTAGTCCAGTCTGAACGTGGAATTGCGATTGCTTCCAGTGACTTACAAAGTAGTAAGAGATGCGCCCAGACATGACGCTACCAGACGAGCCGAGTCCAAGGTGAGCTTCCAATTCTACTCAAATGAGTCAGTACATGAGTGATTATATGGAAGCGGATACGCACCGGCATTTCCAAAACCGTTTGCCTCATAGTCATCGTACAGCGTACCGATAAAGCAACCAGTCTGTGTACCTTTGAGCGATGACGGAGCCATGCCTCCACGCTCGGCCAATTCCCACGTGGTTTCCAGGAGTAGTCGCTGCTGGGGGTCTGTTGCAAGAGCTTCACGCGGTGCCATGCCGAAGAGACCGGCATCAAAGTCGGCAAAGTCGGGAAGAAACCCTCCACGCCTAGTGGTTGAAGTAAAAGGTTCCGTCGGGTCAGGGCTGTACAAGGATTCGAGATCCCAACCACGCTTGGTCATTGTCAGTCATTGAGCAAGTCGCTTGAGCTTGTGTACTTACGTCGGATGGAAAGTCCGTGGTTGCGTCAATCTCGTCGGATACAAGCTGCCACAGGTCTTCTGGCGAAGAGATGCCTCCAGGATACCGGCAGGCCATGGAAATGATGGCAATGGGCTCGGCCTTGCTGGGCAAGGGACCAGTAGGGGCAGTTTTGGCTGGCAGCGGGTTCTCGTGCTCTTGGAGTCGACCATAAAGGTAGTCGCTCACTGCTGCCGGTGTAGAGTAGTCAAACACGAGAGTGTTTGGCAAATCTGTCAAGCCAGTGAGGTTTGCCAGTCGATCCCGAAGGACCACACCAGCCATGGATGTCAAACCCAGGTACGAAAAGGGCTCGTTGGAGTGTTTGAAAAGCCAGTCTGGGTCTGACTCGTCCCCGGGACCAGCTTGCACACCACATGCTCCAGCAGTTTCTGCAAGAACTAATACCTCGACAGAGGCTCTTGTTTGCAACATGGAGCGAACGGTAAGCGGCTTACTCGTGTATGAAGCCACTGCCAAACGCTTGGGTTTGCCCAAGAGCGTTCGAGGGACAGCATTGATTTCATAGAATGCTGGACGTGTTAGTCGGCACCAATATAGAAGCAAGATGAGGTTCTCACCTGTTGGTACCTTGTAGTCTGGAAGAGCTTCTCTACACATGGCAATCAGGGCTGACAAATCGAGGTCCAGGTCTGGAGTCTCCTTGACAATGAATGCGGCTGGCGTCTCGCCAAGTAGCGCATGTAGGATTCCGGCAACAGCAACGTCGGCTACACCAGCGTGCTGGAGAAGAACTTGCTCTAGCTCGGCAGGTTGGATATTCTCTCCTCCTCGGATAATCAGCTCCTTTTTTCTGCCAAACAAGCTGAGCTCTTTCCCGGAAGCCGAGGAGGAAAGGAATCCTGTATCGCCGGTAGGGAACCAGCCGTCTGTAAAGGGCGATTGCGGATCCTTGTAATACTTGAGCATGAGGCCAGAGCCGCGGACCCAAACTTCTCCTTGCTCGCCCTGTTTGACCTGATTTCCATCCTGGTCCATCAATTGAATCTCCCAACCAGGGAGCGGCATTAAACTCTTTTGTTGGCCATGCTCCCCTCCTAGCGGGCTGACAGCAATAGCGCCACAAGCCTCTGTGCAACCATAGTTGTTGAGAAGGGGAACGCTGAAAAGCTCATGGACCTGATTGCATAGAGCTTCGGATGCTGCAGCCCCGGCGCTCATGCATGCTCGCAGTTTGGGCAGGTTGAATGTCGACGACGATGATGCCTTGGCAGTGACGAGCTCGTGAAAGGTAGCTGGCGCGCCGGCAATGATTGTTGTCTCCTCGACCTCTGTGACCAAGAGATTATCCAGAAGCAGCTGGTCAGGGTCCGAAAGGTAAGCGCTGGCACCCTTGAACACGGTGGCAATGATGCACAAGGAGTGGCCAAGAATGTGAAATAGCGGAAGTGGCCAAAAGAAGCGGTCTCCAGACGACAAGCCGAATACAGCAGCAACTTCCTTGACATTCCACAAGGCGCTCTTTTGGCTCGACAAGACTCCCTTGGGCAAGCTGGTCGTTCCAGATGTATAGTGCAAGAATGCTTCTTCGTCCTCGCCGAGGTTGTCCAGTTCAATATCAGTCGACCAATGGCCGTCATTTTCAGCCCAGTCTTGATAACGCTCATGCTTGAATTCTCCTGCCCCTTCCACAGAGGGCTTTGGAGTACTGACAAGAAGCAGGCTTTCTTTTCCGGCAGCTGCACATACCGTGGCCAAGTTCCGATCATCTGTTATAATGGCACGCGCGCCGCTGTGTTCCAAAACTCTGGCCAGGTCTGCCGGGGGTGAGCGCGGATCCAAGGGAACACTGACCGCACCGGATCTCGTAATGGCAAGAACGGATTCGACAGCTTCCAAGCATCTGCCCAGTACAATCGCTACGAAATCTCCTTTTCCGATCCCGGCATGCACCAGATGAGCTGCTACGCGCCTGGTTCTTTTCTCGAGCTCGCTATAAGTCTGCCGGAAATTGGATTAGCAACCGTGTCCAAGAATGACAGTCCCGGTCCATCTAGACGAGTGATGCAGGAATACGTACGACTGCCCAACCTGGACCTAGAAAGGCCACCTTGTCCGGAATTTCCACGGCATGGTGGAGTAGAAGCTTGGGAATCGAAGCAGGTTGAGACATGTCGCTCTCAACGATGTGTGCTTCGACGAGGAAAAAGTCTTGACAGTCAGCGTATCAGGGGTGAACAGCACCCGAGTGAGAAGGAATTTGTACTTTATTTCTTCAGCACACCTAGATTGATGGATGGTCACGTCAATACTGGCGCGATAAGGATTGGGAAGGTGTATACATTCCAAGATACCAAGTACATACGTCGATAGAATGAGTAAGATGGACGCGACGACGTCAAGGTGCTGCTTGACGAAACAAGTGCCCGCCGTAAACGTTGAATGAAACCTATAAATCAATCTATATAGCCAGTGGCAATCTTTGATACCAAGATCTATGAGCAAGCGGTGTTACTCTGTCGCGCACCAACACATGTACTATATTGACGCGCAAGGCTTGGATTAAAAAGGTACATGATATTCAGACGCATTCGACTTTCCTTTCCAGGAATGCTTTGTCAGGTAAGGCATACGTATCTTGCTTGCACCAGTTGAGGATTTCATGTACGAAAGAAGATTGAAAACTCGGTCGTCAGATCTATCTTCTTGTGTGCGTAGAGTCATGATAACCGAGCTGAAAATGGATCTATTACTGATGGACTATTACATCTAGAGCGACAAACATGTGAGCTGGAACACGAGCGTCATGGTTGTACAACATTCGTGACGGGGGCCTACATTCGCTGGTGCTCTGAGAGGCACCGAGTAGATGCCAAAAACTGCATGGGATCTTCATGGGGCTTCCGAGCCTGGTATTCGACTATTGTATTTACCCGGGAAAAAGCAAATACTCGATGGGACGCAAATCAAAGGCTGGCGCTCTCATGACTGAAAGGATCTTGGAATGCGGAATCCTTCAAGGCATTGTCAACGGATGCATCTGGAAATGACAGGCTTGGAAAAGTTCAAGGTTTCAGGCCGACTTTCTTCCCGCTGGGAGACAACTTCTCATCCATAAGAGGGTCATCACGGTACTCCGAGCTCGCAGTAAACCCGACGATGCTATTTCTCCGTGATATCGCCATGCAAATGGCAAAAGCAGCCGGTTTGCGTCCGCCGGTCTTCGCATCTGGAAGAGTTGTCATGTTGCTCGTCAAAGAGACGTTATAATCTTATCTACATCAGGCCATGGCGGCCGCGGACGCGTACGCGGCAAGGTAGTATTTGATAGTAGGGTGAAAGACAAGCATAACTGCATGTAGTATTGTGTTGTTCTAATGGAGCCACCTTCCCTTGCTCGCGAATTGCTACAGTACTCGAGTACCGACATGAATATAGGGCGTGGGGGGTAACACCGTGCGCCTATGCGGGGACCACTATAATCACTGCATGGTTTTGACAAGCAGACTGTGAGATTTGTATTGTTTCATCCTTTCTGAGTAAACGATTCTTATCACGATGATCATGTTTGAATGTGTACCTTGCACGTAATTGCCCGGGAGCCTTGACGGACGTCTTGTCGATTGTTGATAGCCGCCGAGTTCTTCAGATTTCCCAAGGTGATGTACCTTAATGGCTGCGAATAAACCTGGTAATCTTGCGCGACGCTGTGCATGCAACCGCCGCATGCGAACCAATCGTAGCAATTCCACGAAAACACAAGCTGGATACCAGACAAGGCACCCAGGCAAGGCGATCTATACGCCGCTTTCATATGTAATTTCTCTCCGGAGACGTGGGCAGTGGAAGATAGTTTAAAGCGACGTCGCACAGCCTGCCTGCAAGCAACCCTCCTCGAGCGTATACCTGCGTATTTGACAGCATCACATTGCATGAGATTGTACCTGCTTGGCCACGTGAATTGCTTTTTGCACATTACGCGCCCGCCACGAATATCTCACGCAGCTCACAAGATGTGATGGGTGTCTTGTGACTTGCAAAGGATGTGCCCAAGGTGATGATTGATTTTCAGCTTTGGTGCTCAATTCTCAAGCTCATCCGGTCTGTTTGATACCAATTCTGTTGCATGAATTACGTCCTCCATACTTGATCATTGATGCCTTTTATGCAAGTTGATATATCAGCATGGGTACGGCGGCTTAATAAGATGGCAGGCATTCCAATTGGAGTATATCATGTTTGAGTCCCTTCGGTATAACGCATTCGGAGAATACATGACTTACCCATTTCATCAGACGTCTCATGTGTAAGCAAGTCGAGTTCGAATCCATGACTAATTAAAAACATCCATCCACCATGGCCAGAATGATATCTGACTTATGTAGATGACGTTTTCGCCGTGTTAAGAAGGTATCAATTCAATCGGCTGTCACTCGCGTCCATCGGTGCTGCCCCACTAGCTGGGCAGGTGCTTGTGGAGTCTTTTGGCGCAATAATAGACTATTAGCACCTAGGTAGTATACATTGTCCTCGCTTCGTCGGCACAGCCAAAGCAACGTTCTCGTTATAGAGTAGCAAGGCTTAATAAACGCAAAACCATAATGACGCGGCTTCTGAGATAAGCAAGTACGAATGTACTGGCTAATCAGTTATATACTTTGCGCGTCAGGCAGTCGTCGTCGCTTGTTCCAACCAGTACCAACACTCCAGCACCAGCCTAGACACCATGCCAGAGTCTACAATCTCGAGAGAAGATTTTCTCAAATACATTCGTGCCTTTAATGCACATGACTTTGAGGTGCAACACGACTTTTACCACGAAAATGTCACCTTGGATCTTCCAGACCCTCAAACTCCACTGCTAAAGGGCTCGGATGGCATCAAGTCGCACTATATTCCCCTCTTTGCAGTCGCCGATGAAGTCCTCGTCCCATTGGCCATTGCCATTGATGGCCACAACATTTTCTACATAATGGAGAGCTACTTTACATATAAGAAGAAGCTTCCCTCTGGCGTTTTTGGCCACGCTGTAGAGCCTGGTGATATCATCAAGATACAGGTCTGGGCGCACTACAAGATTGTGGACGGAAAGATGAAGACGATTGTCTGTAATCTGCTGCACGACGTTTTCCTAGGCAAGGCAAACTTGGAGGACGCTCTCGCTGAAAGCAAGAGTCGGGCAGACCCAGACCTGCAGGACTTTTTTGATTGATGGCGGGTTCGCGTGTTAATGGATAGTCCGCGAGCGGCAATGAACCACGTCTTATTACATGTATGATTGCCAGAATTAAATATTTGAATATTAAATCAAGACTGGGCATCTCACCATACCATTTGCTGAAATTACACCATTCATCATGACCCGAGCGAGAAACATTGATTAGGAAACGCGACTGCGACGTATCTGGACGCAAGCACATGCGACATTGCCAATTCCATGAGCCTTCTAGCCTTGGAAGAGACTGAGAAAATGAGCCGAGGCCACATGTGTCAGGTATGTCTCGGCCCGATGTGAAGCCTGGCCAGTCACGGTCGATGAGAGGTCTATACATGCTTGAATACGGCTTTTTGCTCCCCCGTCCAGACGTCCTGATTCACAAATCCTGAGAGCACAGTCTTCCACATCCGGACACTGAGAAGCACTGACAGGAGAATTGCGACACAAATGGGTTCGATTCAATCCAGTCCGGCCAATCATAGCCAAGGTTGACATGTCAACATGTGCGTAATTGTTCAAGACAGTGTCTCGGGCCTGTAGGGCTGAGTCGGATTGCTTTTGATGCAGGCCATGGGCGGCACGGCAGCGCGACATGTAAGACATGACCAACGTCGGGTCAGTTATCATGACCAATATACCATGGGCTGCTTTGGATCGGCAGATCAAGAGGAACACACTGAATCCGTCAAAAGTCCACAGACTCATCAACAAGTAATCACGTATTTCTTGTTTGCTGGAATGCAAATGGTGTTGTTCTTGCCCTCCCGGCTTGTGCTATGCACTGCATGCCGACCCTCGCTCACCCGCGCAGCGCTCATTCTATATCACCGACGCACCACGCACTGCGTACTCGGAGCACTACAAATACTGAGTCTCCCAGATGGACGGCAGATCGCATGGGCTAAGGCGGGATCCCTTTTCCTTTCCCTGTTTCATGTTCCACGGCTATCCAGGCTCACGTCTGGAGGCGCGAGGTTTTGAGGACATTGGCCGGCGGCACAATGTTCGCTTCGTCTACCCCGACCGGCCCGGATACGGCCTCTCAACCTTGTAGCCGGACCGTCGCATCCTTGATTGGCCCGCCAATGTACAGTTTCTCTGGCGCCATCTAAATATGCGGTACGCCGTGCTTGGCGGATCCGGAGGCAGGCCGTACGTTCTGGCGTGCGCTTACATACACCCTTTACTGCTGTGTCCAGCTGCGCCTTGGAAGCTGGTACGCGTGACATTCTCTGCTCTGCTCGTTTGGGAGGATGGGGTGCCGAGAATTGTCCATCCCTGGCGGACGAATTTGTAATCTTTTTGCTCAACGCTACCAAGAGAGTACTAGCGACCAATCGAGGCAAGATGATGGTCGATGCTCTTGCCCAAGGCAATTGTGACTGCAGGAAAAGAGGTCCCCGGTCCGGAAGCTCCAGAAGCCGTGGCGCTACGGAGACAACGGTTGATACGGAGCCCTTTAGGCAAGGCTCCAAAGTATTTGTCCAGGCAAAGATGCTTCCATCTTGTGAATGTCAAACTCCAAAGGGATAGATCTGGCACGGGACCAAGATGGAAATTCAACAATCTAGACGGTACAATATGGAAAAGTTGCCGCACTGCGACTTGGGCGAAACCCTGTTCACCATCATGAAGCATTTCGAGTCGATAGTAGAGAAGCTCTTGGCAGAGATGGTGGGTACCTAGATTTGAGAGTTCTACCCACCGTTCTCGTATCCAATCTGAAGGATTCGAATGCTTATCTAACAGAAGTACGTTGGCCAAGCTGAATGATTTTTTCCGCCTTTGTTCTTTTGTTCTCTTATCCAGAGCCGGTTCCTGACTAGCAAAGTTGGCTGATGCTAGAATGCCGCTATATTTTGTAGAGGCCTTCCGGACCAGTGGTAGCCGCAGCTACGTTTTGTGGCGTCGACGGCTTCATCGGAAGTGCGAGGAGATCGTGGTGGCGTTGTGCCTAATGTCCATTTGATGCGGAGGTCATCTGGCAGCGGATGCTAGCCGATATGGCAACCTTTTATGCTTTATTTGGCGTTGCGAATAGCCATGAAGTGTCGGGCGAAAATACAGTTTGAAGCCGTCCCCAGACACGTAATGCCCAATTTCCAAACAGTGAAATGGAAAAGCGCATGGTCAAATGAGAAAGCTATTATTTGCAGATCAATGGACGTGCACGATAAGGAGCCCAAAGTACAACTAGGTTCTAGACATTCCATCCGATCAATGGGCCTACCAAAATCTCCGCACTTTCCATCGGCACGTACCGATCTCATCCCCATCGTTGGGTAGTGGAGTGAATCATTGACGACGCCGGATTCAGCTTTTGGTCTGGCCAAGAGTAGGATCATACTTCAGCTCCAAACCTTGCAACTTTCTAGGGTCAAGCGCAATGTTTATTCGGCGCCAGACTAGAAAGGAGGTCGAGTATATCATTCTTGGTATTTTGGAAGGCCAGGAGAGTTTACTCGCGGCAGTTAGCCACGGCGGCTAATGCATACCAGCCGGGTGCTGAACTTATTCGAGAAGAATCCCGGCTGGGGAAAATGAGGTCGCACACTTAAAGCTGTTGCCTCGAAGCCATCCTCTTCTTGAGCCGAACATGGACAAGGCCAAGAGTTGGAGGTTGCGGAAGAACATCCGGGCTACAATCCTTGATATTCTCCTTGATGACTACTGAAAGTTGCACGCCACTGGTCTGTATCTACTTGCAAAGGTGTGACTGGTGATTTCCCTTGTTGTAGAATGCTTCCCCTGAGCTTGAAGAAGTCTTATAAGTATTCTTTCCATTGCCAAGTATGTCAGTGGTTCTTTATACCCGCATTCAACATGACAATCTCACCAACAGGACCGGGGCTTGGCCTCTTTCTGGTCTCCATCATACTGGGAGCATTGTCAGTCATCATTGTAGCTGTAAGACTTGTGATCCGCAAGAGGATCAAGGGTATCGGCTCCGATGATTGGCTCATGCTCGTTGGATTGGTGAGTATACTGCTCGAACATGGATTCATTTCTCACAAAGTCAGATCTTTTTTGTACTCACGTGCATCTCCACGATTGCGGGTTCCTTTAATGGTATCGGTACCAAGAATGACGAGTTGAACAGTTATTACATGATGCAGGGAAAAAAGGTTTGTTACCTTTCTTGGAAAGAGGTCAGATCTAACATGTGTAGTGGTTTCTCCTCGCCCAATTATTCTATGTGCTCAGTACGGTACCGATCAAGGCTGCTATATGTGTTTCTCTTTTGCGAATCACGAATCGAAAGCTCTATCGAGGAATACTATACGGCGTGATTGCTCTGGCTAGCATTGCTTGCGTGGTCACGGATATTACGCTCTTGACCTGGTGCCACCCCGTCTCGGCTACATGGGATGCTTCCGCTGGGACATGCGCAGATCCAAGTATTGTCACGAATATATCGTACTTTATCTCGGCATGCTCGGTTGTGACGGATTGGACTTGTGCCGTCTTGCCAGCTTTCATATGTGAGTAGAACCTTTTGCCGCGCCAAGATTGTTATCAGTATGGGAGGTTCAGTGCTAATGTTATCAGTGTGGGAGGTTCAGTTGAAACGCAAGGTCAAGATTTCCGTTGCCATTATTCTCGGCGTCGGCGTCATGTGAGTAGATAATCATGCCAAGGTAATAGCGGTACTAATTTCGGTATACAGAGCGAGTTCTGCCACGCTTGTCCGTCTTCGATACCTTTTACATTACAGCGATCCCGACAATTACCTGTACAGCGTGGCAGATATTGCCATTTGGTCCGTGGTGGAGTCTGGCATTGGTATCATTGCTGGATCTGCCCCGTCGCTTCGTCCGCTGTTGAAATACATTCCATTCCTTGGCGACACTTCGAGCAATCGCACACCAGGCACTGGCGGACCGAGCGGCGCTGCCGGCGCTTCCTACAAACTCGACACGTATCGATTCAAGAACTCGAATGCACCTCACACGCTTATTCAGGCTGGCGATAACGGATGGGATCGTTTGTCGGATACCGAAAGCCAGAGACATATATTGAAAGAGAGTGGTATCAAGGTCACCAAGGACGTCACTCTGAATGTAACCCACGATGCGGAATCTGATGCACAGTCACGATAGTTGGTCGCGTCAAGGCGAGGCGAATGCAAGGATGGGCCTATAATAATACATGTATTCACACCGCCGGCGGAAGATGTCGAGGCTCGGAGGTCAGGCTCGGAGCTCCTGGCGTACAGGATTTGATTGAAATTGCTCGCCCGGATCCTGCATGCGCGCGGTTGTGGGTGTCCCTCTGACATGAGAATTCGATATTGGCGCGGTACTGGGCTGAGCCGTCCTCGCGATTTCTTGCAGGTGTGGCAATATTTCTGCTCAAAGAGATGCGTGGGAGAATATTTGCTCCCCGGTCAACTCCTCACACCCCGGAAATATGCATGCATGTCGTCATGGATTGGTGCTTATTACCAACGGCTCGCCAAGTTTCTTGGCCCACGCGCCAACGTGTGTAGGGATCTCGGGTGCAGATTCCGCAGAAATTTCAGCTCACACGAGAACAAGTGCAGATGAGTCTGACCGCCGCCTTGGGATTGGAATGCAACATTGGGAATGCCTTTTTACGATTGGGACATGTCAAACGAGGGTGCAGGCAGGGTCTGAATAGGCGGGGKGGATCTGTTTATAGCTGACGGACAAGCGAAAAGTAGGCGAAAATGCTTGGCGAGCTTGGCGAACATACTCACGAGACACGCGAGACACGTTGCTAAAATCAGCTCTGCAGCCGAGCGTTGTTCGCGGTGAGATCTGCATTCTGGTCTCTACACTATTGTGAGTCCTAGTATAGCGATCTGATGTGGGGGACTCGGCCCAAAGGGGAAGGTCTTTTGTCGCTCTGCATTAAACCATTGAAGTTTGAGTCGCAGCCGTTAGAGAATCCCTTTTCTCGCTCAGCTTTTGCAGTCCGATCCCGACCACGATAATCCAATATACCGTCGGCAAGTCCCGAATGTAGCCATCCCTTGACCATGCTTCTGGAATAAACCGATCGCAACGGTGGGTTTCGGGTTGCATGTTTGATTGGAAAATGGGACACTTAATATATGCATGTTTGTTTACACGTGGCTACGATTCATTGCAGTTCCAACAAGAGGGTCGACCTCGTCATTGACCCGCTAGAAGCTCTACATCAGACGATGGCCATTCACTAATCTCGTAATGCATCTATTCTGGCGCCTACCCTCTGGCGCTTGCAGATGGATTTCTCTCTCTTCACTGTCCCATTTCTGCCCGGCCTGACAGGGCCCGACTTTCAGCCCCAACCCGTATCTCTTAGCCTGCCAGTAAGCACCGAAATTGCGATATACAACCTGCACAGTCAGATAGGCCTAAACCCTGAACCGACCTGATCAGCAATCGCTCGGACGATGGTACGGCACAGAATTCTTGGTCCGTGTACAGCTCGTATTTGCGTCTTTTGCAAGTCCGCTCATTATCTTCCCCTGACGTGGTAAATATATAAAGTCTTTCCTTGATCGTGAGTTGCAAGAGGTTGGTGTTTTGGCTCGCTATACTCGTCTTTTAGCCTTTTTGGCTAACCTAATTATAATCGTTTCTACCCACTAATATGCGTGTTCCTAATACGATTGCGGCTCTTTTAGCCGCAGCCATTCCTCTGGTGGAAGCACAATGTGACGATGTAGTGCCTGGTCAGTATACCGGCACGCCGTTTACAAACAGCCTTGCTTCGACACATGTCTCGTCACAGATTACATATTTCAAGATTCGGGATCCATCAGGGCAACATGTCTGCTCGACGGATGCCGCGAGCGATCTGAGTCTCTTGACCTTTCAGTCGCTCAACTCGACGGGCGGAAGACCCATTGATGCCGACCTGAGGCGTGCCGTGATTGTTCTACACGGTGCTAGGAATGACCCATGGAACTATCACTCTGCCATGATTCAGGCCTTGGCACTGGTGACCGAAGACGACATTAATCTCGACACGGTAGCCATTACAGCGCCATACTATCCCAACGATGATGATGCTGGCACGGGTTTTCCGTACAATGCCAATGGTGCTACACCGGCAGACAAGTACCCATCTCCAGCACTTGTCTGGTATAATGACGAATGGTCTGGAGGAGCCAACAACGAGTACCCTCCCAACACGAGAACCGTCTCTTCGTTCGACACCTTGGACCAGCTCATCCAGTGGTACGGCAACAAGGATCAGTTTCCCAATATCAACCAGATTGTGGTCGCCGGGCATTCCATGGGCGCGCAAATGGCCAATCGCTTTGCCGCCGTGGGCAAGACGGCAGATCAGCTTGGCATCACGACACCCGTCAGCTACTGGATTGGAGACCCCAACAGTCTCATTTGGTTTTCCGAGAGTCGCCCGCTCTCGACTTCCAAGTGTCCTACAGGGTTCGACGACTACCGTGAAGGTTTCACCAACTACAACACGTATGGATCCGACTTTTCGACGGCCATGACCTACAATACCGACCTGGTCGCCGCCGGCCGGGATGCCCTGTTGGCAAACTATAACAGCCACACTATTGCGTACGCTCGGGCCAACAGAGACAAGGGAGACTATAACCCAGACAATGAGTGTGCTACGTACACTACAGGAGCAGACCGCAACGAACGCTTCTTTGAGTTTATCAAGACATTTCCCGTGTCGTGCCAGAACCCGGCTGGCCCTTGTGTCACCGTCGATCTCGTCGAGTCTGGCCATGATGCGCCGACCATGTTTCAAGCGCCGTCTGGCCTTGCTCGGCTCTTTACCGATAACTGGGCCGGGCTGGGAGGTCGCGCTTACGATCAGGGATACCCTCGCCATGCTTCTTATGACGACCCTTACCCCGACCCCTCCCAAAACACTCAAGCTCTGATTGGGGCCGACTCTACCGTCTATTCCGGAGACAAGACCTATCAAGGCTGCTGGACGGATGTCGACGAGGCGCAGACCATTGGCGCGCTGCCAGTCTCTGCCTATGTCGGCGACCTCAACTCGCGATCCTACTGCTCCGACCTTTGCACCCAACAGGGATATTCCATTGCTGGCGTGAGCTACATGAACTGCTACTGCGGAAATGCCATGGGAAGCCAGAGCGTCAACGTGGTAGAGACTTCTTGCGCGGGACCTTGCCCGGCTTCGGGAGCAACGGGGGCTTGTGGAGGACCCAACCGACTTTCTGTTTTTTCGAGCGTCACTTTGTAATACATATAAGTAATCTTAATAGTGGGAAACATTGTTTGCCGGTATAATACACGATCTACCATTGATACAGTAAAGTTGCTCCGATACGTGTTGCTTTTCCCAGGTATTACTGTCGAACGGAAAAGTACCGACGCAGGGTTCGAACACCAAAGGATCGGCATTGCCTACATGACGAACTTGCAAGTCTGTGAGGTCAACCCTCCTGTCACTGGCTGGTCTCGCCGATTGCCCCACGCCCGGCGGAATCGAGGCAGAAGCGTCCGACTTGTCCATGTCCTCGCGAAGCATGTCGGCTTCTTCCTTCATGATTCGATAAAACTTGTATTGCTCCGGATTGTCCGAGGCAAAAGCATTGCTTTCCGGTTCGGAACCTCTTGCCAGAATCAAGAGTGTCGCCACGAATGCTTCCTGCATGTATGCAAAGGAAAAGTCGTCCAAGAGTTGAGCAATGGGTAAACACAAGGATTCTGGAAAGCAAATGTCTGGTTTGCCTTGGAGCTTTCGCCGCCAAAATTGACAATACAAGATTCGCTCATCCTGAACGAGTTAGTCTGGCCATTGGTCATGGACTCTGTACATACAAGATTCGGCAGTGGAAACAGATATTTTCTGTCAAATCGGCTTGGGCGTTTGGAAAGACCGGGATCGAGGCGCTCGACTGATTTCTTAGTATATAAAGTTGAAACGGTGGGAAAACTTACGGTAATTGGTGGTTGCAACCATTAAAATGCCATCATTATTCTCCAATCCGTCCACCTCGTTGAAAAAGTAGGAGCGAGTGTTGGGGGTAACAATGGTTTCAATATCCTCGAGCACGAGCAGACATGGGCTCATGGACCGAGCAAATTGAAAGACGCCGCGGATATTGAATGTTTGCGATGCGTTCTTGACGTACAGGGAAGGAATCTTTTGCTCGCGTTGCGTCAAGGTGTGCATGAGAGCCTTGATGGAAATGGTCTTGCCGTTGCCCACGGGGCCATGAAAGATGAGTCCTCGCTTCCAAGGCACGCCGTATTCGTCATACACGCCCTTGCTGTCGAAAAATTTGTCACTGACCTCTACAAGGTCTTTTTTCATCTTGGGGTCCAGAATGACCTTGTCCCAGCTGGCATCTTGTACTTGCTTCCACAACGTCTTTGACGCTGACCAGTAGCCATCGTACACGTAGATGATGTCTTGATCGACTGTATACCATTCTCCGATTGTCAAGATCAACTTGTCGACAATGGCCGAATTGGACAAGGTGGTTTCATTGCCGTGCGGCTCTTTCAGAACATACTGAAGAGTTTGTAGACCGACGACGACGCTGTACAAGATGAAATCCTCGCTGTTCCATGTATAACGATACTTGGCAAAGAATCTCGACTCGGCGAGGCCACCAGAACCATGACGTGTGCTTGGCGGCGAATAGCCTCTCCATCGTACGATTGGCTCGTCATCCAGGTCAAGTTCAGCCTGGGCGTGACCGGCTGCAGCAAAGGCCAAGAGGTTGACATTTCCAGCTGGAATGATGCTGCGAGAATTAGCATCAATGTCTAGTCAGTCGAGGTCGACTCACGAGATGATGAGTTCTGGATATTGCTCTCTCAAATCTGTGAGCAGATGCGTTTGCAAGTCTGCAACCTTGGCACCAGTACGATCCAGATAGGGACCAAAGAATTCTGGCTCCAATCTCTCGTCCTCGGTGATGAATATGAATGGCTCGGGCGAGGCCATGATGTAAAACTTGTGGATGATGATACTAGATTAGATGTATTCGCAAAGCCAGAGTCGTCGCTGCACATTGGAAGAATAGCAGGATGCTCATTCTGGAACGTGAGAAGGCCACTTTTCAATGAGAATAGGCCTGGAGTGCGGGGTGCCTTGGCATTCGCCACGGACTGCTGTCGATACGACCCAGCGACCAGAATAAGCAAGTGAGCAACGGAGATTTGGCATAAATTGTACATGATTTGATGGCATTGACCATCTATCAACTTTGAGCACGCAAAGGCATTGGAATTTCAGTGAATTTGATGATGGTAGCCATCTATCAACTTTGAGCACGCAAAGGCATTGGAATTCAATGAATTGGTCAATGTGGTAGCCGTCTATGCTCTCTGGCCAAATCTAGAGGCCAACTGTCTACTGTTCACAGCATAGGTGACCATGACTTTGCAGCTTTTCGCCCAGTCATACTGCCCGGTGACAGCCCCCGAACGCCTGCTCCAAGGTGCGGTAGACATGCTAATTCGTACAAGTAATGGTACATTTTGTCCTCTGCTCTCCCGCTTTTACGACCTAGTCAATCTTGATGGAGGCGTAAATCTTTTGCACAAACCACCAACTGGCAAAGAAACCAATGGAGCCTGGAACAATCAGTACGAATTCAGACAATAGGGGGAAAGACTTACCAGTGAGAACAAAAAATAAAAAGGACAGCAGCGCACTGTACCCTATATACAATACAATACCCGCGAAACCACCGAGGGACAGCTTGCTAACGAGGTAAATCAAGGCATTAATGAAGATATACACGGCGCTTGTGCCAGCGGCCAAGAAGGAACGCCACTGCCAATGGTAGTTTTCCGAACAGAGCAAAAAGTAAACCATGAGGACAGTGACTGCGGCGCACGTAATGATCATTAAGCCGTAGCAGAGAAAGAGGAATCCAAACATGTAGTAGATTCTGCTGAACCAGATGGATCTCATGATAAAGTAGAGCTCGACGAAAATGGCTCCAAAGGGGAGGATTCCTACCAGGAGCATGCTGGGAATCGGCTTGAGGTAGGTTGTCGTGGGTGGAATCTGTCGAGGAATCTGGTTTGTGCGAACAGGAGGCTCGACTGCATTCGCGCGGAAACCAAACCAAGAACCCGCAAAGGAGAGGGGAATGGAAATGATGAACCAAATGCCAATAATGACCAGCATGGTCGAGAAAGGCACCGCTCCCGCAGATTGGTTGGCCCAGAGGAACAAGTTGAGAAAGAAGAATGTTCCAAAGACGAGTCCAGGAACAAGCAGAGGAGTGAGACCAATGTTGAGCTTCCACTTGTCACCATTCATGGACTTGTACGATCGGGCAGAAATGTAGCCACCCACAAAGCTGAGAAGAGTGTACAGAAGAACCATGATGGTGCCGAGAGAACCTCTGTTGGATGGCGACAGGAAACCCAAGAGTGCAAAGCAAATGGTGAATCCAGTCATGACGAAAAGTTGGACGCCGTTGCCGAGGAACACGGACAGCAGCAGAGGATGCGATGGAGTCCGAAAGACGTCGCCATGCACCAGCTTCCAACCAGAATCTTCCTGTACGCCGTCCTCTAGTGCAGAAGTGCCGGACAAGTCGTCGAGATTGATTTGATCGAGGCGGTTGTACCTGGCAATATCCTTTTTCAGGGCGCGGAAGAGGACGGAAGTGACGGTGAGGACGAGGATAATGACGACAACGGCAGAATTGACGAGAGAGAACCAGTGGATCTTGGGGTCGAATACGTGCAGGTACTTGTCCCATCGAGTCGCCCAAGCGGTAGGTGACTTGGTCCAGTAGACGCTATAGGTGAATTGTACCTGGGTGTTGCCATCCTCGGTCAGCACCATTGGTCGATACCGAATGTTGGGATCGTCGGAGCACTCGGTTCCATCGGCGTAATCTCTCGACCACGGCTCGACAATGACACCAACCACTCTGAGCTGGTTTGGATCGTTTCCGACTTCGTGGTATTGAATATTAATGTCGTAGTGGTTGTGGAAGACGGGCTGGCCGCCTTGAGCGCCATTCTCCACGACACCGAGACGGAATCCAGGGCTATAGTAGGTCGACTGCGAAACCTCTTCAATGAGCATTTGACCAGCTGGTAATCCATCGACAAGCCAGTTCAAGGCGTAACCCTGCACAATGCGCTTGTTGACGAAATGAGCCGACGACTTGTCATATTCTGTTGAGCAGAGCTTCTTGCAGGTCTGGTTTTGCCCCATTTGCAGGTCGAATGGCGAGGTCATGATTCGGTCGCCAAACAGAATGCTTCCCAAGCTTTCCGACACGTATTTTGGGCCGTCGGGTCCGGGAGGTTTGCAAAAGTTGAACCTCTCATGGTAGTAGTCGTATGACATGACAGAGTGTAGGAGAGCATCCTGGTTCGAAGCGGTCGGCTTGACACTGTTGACGTATAACGGGACATTGTCTTTGAGTTTGTAGGATGTCGGCGCGACGCCGGGTAGGTAAAAGGCGGATACAACCTGTGGGAGAAGGAGCGCCGCGAGCGCCGATGACGGCGCAGAAAACGTCCACATCGCCAGACGTCAAGGTTGTGCTGTCCACTGAGTGTCAGTACACTGTATAACACATCAAGTGCAAGAATGTTGAAGTACTGCATCACTTACGTATGCGATTACAACGTTTTGTCGCAAAGTGATTCAGAATCGAGGTCGACTGGAGAAGACGGCTCCAACAATGCGCCTTCCAGCTACACGTAGGTCATGAAAGGAAGGATTCGGATTAATGGTTGGTCTTTCGAGGTTGAATGCCAGACGGGCAAAAGAGGATGTGCACGGTTGCAACAACCCAGAGTTATGCTGTTGACTTGGAGCTAGGTTGGCGAACTTGGAGCTCCTATTGAGTCGGATTGAATGCCACATCATCGTCGCATGGGTCCAGTGCCAAGCCCTTTCAATTGGCATCCGCTTAGTCACTTCGGTGTGTAGCGCCGATTGATCCGGCGGACTGAGGCAGGTACAGATACCGGCCCCACCAAGGTCAGTGATTGAAGCTTATCGTTATCAGCAATCCTGCCAAAAAAGTTTCCTCGAGAAATTCGTTGCAGTGTCAACACCAACAAAAGTTGCAGCTGCGACAAACATCACCATGGCAGTTCAAACTTCACTGCCAGCCTTGTTGGCATCACTGACACAATCGCTGGACTCGGCACTCGAAGCGACCCCAAAACTCGCCGGCATTGAACCGCCCACGGATGGAGTCTCGCTGCTCAACGTCAAGAATGAGCTTCTCCTGTCCTACCTCCAAAATTTGGTGTTTCTCATTCTCCTCAAGATTCGCAACGCAAGGAGTCCCGACGCCAAGTCCCTCGAGGAATCAACCCTGTCAAACGAGGTGGTTGAGAAACTGGTCGAGCTGAGATTATACTTGGAAAAGGGTGTTCGACCGCTTGAAGACAAGTTGCGCTTTCAGTTGGACAAGATTTTGCGATCAGCAGAGGATGCCGAAAGGAACGCGCAGCGCGATGCGTCCAATGCCGAGAAGGAAGCACCAGATTCTGATTCCGAGGAAGACGCGACCACACAACCAAACAAGATGGCAGGTCCCGGCTTCAACTTTATCGCAGGCAAGGAGGCCGTCGGCATGGCAGCAGCGACCAAGGACAAGACGGGTGTCTACCGCCCTCCCAAATTCGCACCCACCGTCATGCCCACGACCGAGCGAAGGGAAGCACGCGACAGACGTCCCATGAAATCTGCCACCATGGACGAGTACATTTCCAACGAGTTATCTGCAGCCCCTGTTGCTGAACCTAGTGTCGGCACAAACTTTATGGCTGGAGGCCGCACCATCAAGACGGCCACACAGCGAGCCGAGGAGGACAGACGCCGCGAATACGAAGAATCCAACTTTACACGTTTGGCCCCAGAAAGCAAAAAGGATCGCGCTGCTCGCAAAAAGGCTGAAGGCAAAACTTCCAAGATGCAATTTGGTGGCGAGGATTGGCGTGATCTGGGAGAAGGTGCTTCCAGGATCGACCGGTTGACGAAGCGCAATGGCGCAAGCTCGGGAACCAAGGCTCTGCTGGACAAGAGTCGAAAGCGTGGGCGCGATACCACGGATAGTGCACGTGGCAGTGGTCTCAACAGTGGCACGAGAGAGATTGGTGATCACTTTCAGAAGCGTCTCAAGGTCATGGAGGGTGGTCGCAGAGACAGAGGCAAGCGATGATACCTTGCCCGAGATAGCATATACTCTGTAATGAATGCCTCTTCACCCAAAACCCTCTGGAATCGCAATGAATCCTCAATTCTAATATGCAGCGACAGGCAGGCGCTCTCAAACGCACGCACCAGACAAACTAATGTGGACCCGCAGGCACGGCCCATGCAGAACTTCACATGTCAATTTAGAGACGACGTCATTGGCAAGGATTCTGCAGCTCATCATGACGAGCCGGCCGAGCCAGAGGCTCTTTCGGCCAAGACCACGAGCCGAGCCCTACGCGTTTCGCATTTTATAAGAAATTCTCCGCGATTCTTTACTCGCATCAACATCACTCATTCATCCACCGCCAAAATGTCCGGTTCATCCACGAGAAACCCCCTTCTCCACCCATTTCTATTCATATTCCAGCTCTTCCAATGGTGCATCGCCAAGGTCCTCGCCCCAGAGCCTCCGAATCCTAGTACCAGGCTTGGCCGACCCAAGATTGCAGTTATTGGAGCTGGTATCACTGGAGTCACCTCGGCAGCACACTGTATTGGCCATGGCTTTGACGTGGTCATTTTCGAGGCGGGAGATCGAGAGTCCCTGGGCGGTATTTGGAGTGTATGTCAATTGCTTCATTGCTCGACATTATCTAACAGCATGTAGAAAGTCAACAACACCTCGGGCCTACAGATCCATTCCATGATGTACAGATTCCATCCTTCTGTCAAGTGGGATCGCGGTTACCCCGATAGACAACAGATTCTCAGCCAGGTCAAGCAGCTGTGGGAACGATACGGACTCGATACGAGAACCAAGTTCAACACCCCCATTGACAGGGTATACCAGGATGAGAAAGGTCGCTGGATTGTCAATGACACGTCCAATGGACATTTTGAAGGACTCATTGCTGCGGTTGGCACCTGCGGTGACCCCAAGATGCCAACAATGGATGGAATGAGCAAATTCAAGGGCGAGGTTTACCATTCCAGCCAGCTGACTGGGTACGTACTTTTCCTTCTTGATGAATAATGGCTAACCTGCGCAGCAAAAATGCCAAGGACAAGACCATGCTCATTATTGGCGGCGGCGCTTCGGCCGTTGAAGCTCTCGAGTTTGCCGCGGAAGAAGGATGCAACAAGACGTATATTCTCTCGCGATCGGACAAGTGGATCATTCCACGCAATATTCTCGTCGATGTCTTGCTTTCGTTTAACATTTTTGGCCAGGAAACACTCTTTTCGTGGATTCCCGAGACACTCCTCCGCAAGCTTTTCTACCGTGACCTGCAGGATCTAGCACCCAAGGACAAGGGCATCTTCATGGAGACACCAATGGTCAACTCGGATGTCATGGACAAGCTCCGCACCGGCGAGGCCGAGTGGGTTCGATGCGATATTGAAGACTTTACAGAAAATGGCATCATTGTCAACAAGCGCGACAAGGGAGTCCCTCCAGGAGGTCCCGGTCGCAACAAGGAGATTCAAGGTGACATTGTCGTCATGGCTACAGGTTTCAAACGACCGAGCCTCAAGTTTCTCCCCGAAGACTGCTTTGACGAGCCCTATGGACCGCCCAATTGGTATCTGCAGACATTTCCGCCTACCCACCCGTCCGTGTCAGCGATCAATTGCACCTATGTCAATGCGATTGGCACCGTGGGCAACTGGCACATTGGGATTTACACTCGAATCCTTCTCATGTTCTTGGTGGACCCGTTGACACGTCCTCGAACGTTTTGGATGGAAAGATGGATTGACATGACCAAGGTTCTCAAGGCTACCGCTCCAACTGGTGCCTTTGATTTCTTTACCTATCTCGAGCTTCTTTGGTGGTTTACGTTTTGTGTTACTATCAACCCGTTTCGGTGGAAGTGGGCATTTTTCGTCTTTTTTGGTATTGGTTATGCTCTGCCAAAGAAGATTGTCAAGACTGAAGAACGAATTCGCAATGGGTTGGGGTTCACTCAAGAGGAAGGGCGTGATGTTGGAAAGAGTTTCTAAGTATTGAGCAGCAGTCGACATGGAATCAGATCATCAAAGACTAGTGGTCGACCGCATTTATATTTGCCTTGCACATTCGTGCCAAATAAAAGCCCCTGCCATGGTATACTTTCCCCTCTTTGACAGCATGGTCCACGGAAAAGGAATCTTGGCAAACATGATCTTCATCCCGGCTTGGCATGCAGTGGAAATCGTGCGGGACACCCACGCGGCTACAGATCACGTTCCACTTCAGCTTCTGAACAGCCTCAGGTCTGGCCAAGATGCCCCGCGCGATACCTCACGTAGCGCGATCTGTATCCAACCCCAGATTCCGCTTCGCGCAAGATTGACGTCTTGGCCACAAGACTTGCACAGTAGTTCCGACTAATGCCAGCGCTAGCTTTGACCACTGACGCACTCGACTACCAAAAAAGGCGTTTTGGCAAGCCACCACATGCACGCAGAACAGGTTGGAGACATTTGATGCCCGTTGAAACGTTGTGAAGGGGCTGGACAGCTTTGGTGACGGAATAACTTGTGGATGCAATTCACTCTATTACGCAAAGTCTATCTGATCAACCGGTTTTCGCAAGCCTAACAAGTGAAACATGCTGCAGCCATGATTGGGCGGCTGAGCTACATTGGTCAAAGGTTAATTACAGTACGATGCTCTGATGTCACAGTTGTCTCTGTTCTGATTCTGTAGACCGATTATTGGCATTGCGGTTAAGCATATCTACCATGTCATAGGAGCGTGTAGTTATTATAACAACCACAATTCCACTCCAGAGTCTAGAGTTTCTACTTTCACATCACTACTCTCTAAATCAACACTTTCAACATGTCCAGCCTCGGAGAAAAGATCAAGGCGGTGTTTTCGTCGGGTTCCCACTCGACGGAAGCTGAAAAGGGTCTTGTTGACCACCGTACGCCCGGCGCCTTTCCAGTGGACGAATCGGACACAACTGGTCAACATCAGCCCGTCACAGGTACATCATCAGAGCTGGACAAGGATCACCACGAGCACAACAAACTTCACAAGAAGGGAGATCCACGTGGTTACACTGGCTTGGTCGGTGAAGAGGGTACCTCTGGCCACAAGCATGCCGATAATGTCACCGGACTGGATGAGCAGCGATATGTTCAACAAGACACTGCTGCCAAGAACGCGCCTACTACACTTTCGTCTGCGCAGCCGTCTACTCACAACACCAGTCTTGCCACCGACCAGGCGAATCGACCCGACACTTCTGCCGTCCCCGGAACTGGTGCAGTAGCTGCTGGTGCAGGTGGTGTTGCTGCACGAGAGCTGGGCGAGGATCGATCTGGTCAAAAGCCTTCTGCCCTCAGTTCCAGCAACCAAGATACCCTCGGCCGGACTTCTGATTTGCCTACAAACATTTCGAGAGACAACTATACAGGCACTACTAGTAGAGACACTGTTGGCAGGGACACTCTTGGCGGTTCTACTGGCAGTAACACTCTTGGTACTACGACTGGAAGGGATACTCTTGGCGGTTCTACGACTGGCAGTAACACTCTCGGTACTACGACTGGCAGAGACACTACCGGCCTAGGCACTGGTAGAGAGACTACCGGATCTCACAGTCATCCCGCGGCTACTGCCGGTGCCGTAGGCGCTGGAGCGTTGGCAGGCCACGAACTGAACCGAGGAGCTGATTCTAAAACGGGCACATCTACAAACCAGACAGAGGAGCCATACTGGGGAGATCTTCCCCAAGGTGCTGGCGTCTACAACACGGTCACTGGACACGGCAGTGGCGAAGACACGTCGGCGCAGCACCGTACTGTGCCCAAACCTGCCGGTGATGCATCCTCGCCGCACTCTACAGTCACGGGTAACACTACAGATCGTCTCGGCCACGGCTCGGGCGTCTACAATACCGTTGTTGGCCACGGAAGTAACGACGAGCACAACCGAGCACACCACACTGATGATGGCCAGCGGGCGTTTCCGCTGAATGAGCATGGGAACACCTTGGAGACTACTTCTCGGGATCCCCAGCACAAGGATCGTCACCTGGGCGAGGCAGGTGCGCTGGGTGCCGGAGCCGCGGCCTATGGAGCTGCCGAGCACCACAAACACTCCAAAGACAAGAGCTCGCAGCCGACATCTGGGGTAAGCCACGAAGGACTGGCCCATCGTCCAGCGGATCAACCTAGAGACGCTGCTGCCAGTCATGGAACTGGTATTCTTCACCGACACAAGGATGAAGTCGACGAGACCAAGCCCAAGCACGCAGGTGTGCCCAGTTCGAGTGGCCACCCACAAGAGACATATGACGACACCGGTCGTCACCACAACAACAAGATTCTCGGATTCATGCACTCTAGAAAGGATGAAGAGAATGCAAACGCCGCACGCTCGCAGACATCTGATGCCGGAACACATCATAGCAAGGATCCTCTTGCCAGCGGTTCTCATGACCGATCCTTGAACGAGGATCATTCCCACAGAGATCGTAACGCGGCTCTTGCAGGTGCCGGCGTAGGCGCTGCTGCCGCGACAGGCTATGGTGTTTCGCACGCTCAAAAGCACCACGATCAGACAGGATCGCCTGCGCAGTATCAAGGTCAGCAAGGTTCAGTGGCCTCCAACGCACAGAATCCTACCTCGGGCAACATTGGACAGCCCGCTGGGTATGCGCAAAGCCCTGCGTCAGGCAACATTGCTGGACAGCCCGGTGCGTACAACACTTCGCAGCTGGACTCTTCCAGAGGAACGGCTCCTACTACCACACATGGTAGCCACATTGGAGCAGGCCAGACGGCAGGCCTGGCTGGTGCGGGAGCAGCTGCTGGATATGGTGCTTCAAAGATGGGCCAGCACGATACTGCAGGTGTGCCGCCGACTGCCAGCGGCCAAGACTCGTATGGTCATCTTCCCAGCGGAACGTCTTCTGGAATTGCCCCCGAAGCGCGTGGCCAGGAGAGAACGTCGGCTAGCGGATTGGGTGGTCAAACTGGCACATCTCACGGCGTTGCTGGAGGTCACAGCCATGGCGACCAGTACAACGTGTTGTCTTCTGGTACACCATCCGGAGTTCAAGTCGAGAGCACGCCCACAAAGGCAATGGGTGCTACTGGTGCTAGTGGTGCTTCTGTTGGACATTCAACGGGAACTACTGGTGCAAGTGGTCTTCCTACTGGACAGTCAACCGGTACCACCGGTGCCAGTGGTGCTTCTTTCGGACAGCCAGGCTCGCACGTTACACAAGAGTGTACCAAGTGCGGTATTACAAAGTAAGTTGGGCATTTTCCATTCCAAGAAACTCGTTACTAACCATGTGCCTCGATAGCGACCTGAGTCATTACTTCAAGCAGTAATTTCTTTAACATGGTTTGGTTTCCCGGTCCAGAACAAGATCGGAAGACCGAGTTTGATGGATGTATGATGTCGTGAGCGAGCCCGGTTGTTATGAGGATATATACGGATTAATAGGATATCATAGCAGATACGATGTTGCGTCACCTTCTCACAGCATCCACATCTTGACAAATGTTGTGATATAACCAGCAAGTGGTTGGTGGTCAAACTGTGACAATTTAACGGAGACTCTGGAATTCTTGGTGTGTAATCCAACTGGCCATTGGATTCGCCGAATACATGATGATTGCAGGACAAGTAGCCCCAATTACAATTGTTCTAAGTATCTACTAGATTATGTTCTTCAAGTCTTGACCGGCCTGGAATCTTCTCAGGTTCTCTGCAATCAAAACCTCGGCGCCTTGTGGCCTTCCACCAGCAGCGTGCGGGCTAACAATAACATTCGGAGCTTTCCAGAGCTTGGAAGATCCAGGAAGAGGCTCCTTGTCAAAGACATCAAGAGCAGCACCTCCGATTTGCGAGCTCTCTAGAGCCTCGACCAAAGCATCCTCGTCCACTGACGTTCCTCTACCGACATTGACGATCCAGGCGTGGTTGGGTAGCAACTTGAGGCGCTCGGCATTGAGAGCGTGCTTGGTGCTGTCCGAACCAGGCAGGATCATGACGAGGGCATCCGTCTTGGGCAGGAGCTCAGGGAGCTTGTCCTCGCCGTAGACCTCGACGCCGTTCCTGACGCCCGCGCTTCTCGCAATACCACGAACTTGGGCACCGAGACCGGTCAGGTGCGGCGCCAGCGACTTGGCAATGTTACCGTATCCCCAAATCAAAACGTTGGCATCTCGCAGCGAAGTGAATTTGCCCTTGGGACGGTCTGGCTGTGGGCCGCCGAGGTGTTGAGGCCATTTCGATTGCAATTGATAGTCTCGCATCTCGTAGAAACGGCGAGCTGCATTGAGCAACAGTCCCAAGGCGTGCTCGGCAACAGTATGGTCGTGAAGGCCGGAGCCAGTAGTAATCCTAATCTTGGACGAGTCGAATCCGGCGCCCAGGACGTCATTGGGCCCGGCAGCCAAAGATTGTATCCATTTCACGTTTGTCAGTCGCTTGGCGGCGTCCGAGAGGTTCGCAGCCGTGTTGGTCCAGGTCACAAGTGCAGTCGCGTCCGTGTGCTCCTCGGGGATCGGTTTTGTTACATCGTAGGGTTGCAGGTCAACTGAGAAGCCTTCGAGGCTCTTGACGTCGAGAGCGAGTGATGTTGGGTATAGGAGCTTCATGGCGGAGGATATGGATGATTTGGACCTAATTGCTCTGGAGACAGCTGTGGAAGTTTGGGAAAGTCTGGGGAACATGTGCATTACAGAGACGTACTTCCAGTGAAAGGGCGCATCTCATACTTAAGTATACTCGCGTGCGGTTTGGGGGTCACCTAGAATAGCGTCATGCGGGGTATTCGACGGGATCGGAGCTCCTTGAGAATTGACTTGCACGCGGTGGATGACTCTCCAAGCTCCCGTATGTGGGAGCTCATGAATTGCGTGCATTTCCTGCAGTTTTTGATGGATCTATAGACTCGTATCTATAGATATCTACCTAGTGCTCGAAACTATTATTACATGTGTACCTTTTCTGGCAGCGCTGGTTCGCGTCCGGCTCTAATCCGTCAATCCCGCCGATTTCTACCTAGCTCGTCGCACTTTCGGCATCCCTAGAGGAGCTCCTCCCCGCCAATCTTGAACGGATTTGAAAGCAGTGGGGGTTCGTTGGTAACACCTGACCGAGATCGCAAGACGTCAGGAAATATTATACCTACAAAGTGCCTTGGAAGGAAAGCTTGACCGTTGGTGAGCTCCCGTTTCGAATTGAGGCAATTCACTCCGGCAACGCATGTCACATGACAAGTAGAGTGATCACCTATACAACGGGAGCTTGCGCTGTGCCGACTTGCTCCTGGTTTTTGTCCGTCCTTCTGTTCAGCATGGCATGATTCTTGACCAAAGAGTTTTCATTTCATCTGCGAGGCGTTGATATCCTTCCGGGTCAAACGAAGGCAGTCGCTTTCCTGGTGGGCATGATGGGTACTCCCCTGAACGCAAAATCTGCGAAATAAACAAAAAACGTCACAGCAGGTGGGATCAAGAGTGGTCGCACATGCCAAGACACAGAATTTGGTAAGTTGCTATAGGGAAGCGGAGAGCCAGACATGAGAAGCTACAAACGTTTGCAGGAGTTTAGTGGTCAAGCAACACTTGCCTTGTACTGTCATACATGCCGTTTGCTTCTGCATCCAAGGCTCGTTGTTACACCTGGAGACTATCAGCGACTCAACGTCCTGACTATATCTGGCATATAACCACTGTGGTCAAGAGCCCATTGACAGCTCGGCATGATTCTGCCCGACGAATGAAATCCAAGCTCTTACACATGCCCTGGCCCGATCTGAGCAACCGCTTACGTACAGCGCATCGCTGTGGAGTCATATCATTAGCGTTACGTAGGTCGCTCGGTTTGTCGCAGATTTGTTTGCAAAAGTCCAAAGAATTCCCAAGGCTTGCGACTGATTCTGCCCTAATAAAGAAAACAACAAACGACTGATTCTTCAAATGCTGAATACTTACCTTGGTCCTGAAGTGTTCTGGTTCCTTCCACGACACCTGTTCTCCATCACTCACGCTTTCAGTTGCAACTATCTGTACCTACCTTTGCAGCCCAATCGTACGAACTCAGGCACCGCAAACGTTGTTCACCAGTCTCTTCGTCGTCATGTCGCCCTCCACTATTGATGGCAACTCAAAGCCAGCCGGTAGGTCTTCTAGCTTTTCTAGTCAAATGCGTCGAAATCCTGGTAATACTCACGAAGAACCAGACGCAGGTTTTGTAGAGACCGCCAAGGTTTCTGGCCCTTGGACAGTCGACAAGGCCCTTGCGACGATACACCCTGCACCGCCGACCAGCCACTCGAACTCGCCGATTCCGTTCTTTCACATGCTAGAGCGACTCAAGACGAGCAAGCGTGAAGGATGGAGACGGTTCGGCATCGAGAAGGGAGAGTCCATTGCCGATCACATGTACCGCATGTCTCTCATGACCATGTTGTGTCCTCCAGCTCTTGCCTCACGAATCGACCTTGCCAAGTGCATGAAGATGTGCCTGATCCACGACATGGCCGAGTCCCTGGTCGGCGACATCACTCCAGTAGACGGCGTACCGAAGCCCGAGAAGAGCCGCCGAGAGGCTGAGACGATGGACTACATTTCAAACAACTTGCTGGGAAGTGTATACGGAGGTCTTGCTGGCACCGAGATCCGAGCCATTTGGCAAGAATACGAAGATTCCAAGACTCTGGACAGCCACTTTGTGCACGACATTGACAAGATGGAGCTTTTGTGCCAGATGGTGGAATACGAGAAGAGAATGAATCACACCTTGGACTTGGGCGAGTTTGCGTACGTCTCGACAAAGATGGTTCTGCCAGAGACTCAAGCATGGGCTCAAGATATACTCAAGGAGCGGGAGACCTTTTGGTCAGGAAAGGGACACGTCCAAGGAGAGCAAAGAAACAATGGAGGTGTTGACGATGCCAAAGTCGAGCAGCAGGACGCCTACTACTCCAAGGACGACGGCAGTGCATCGTGATATTCTGATTAATGTTACAATGTTGCATCGGGGTCATTATGCGGCCAGTCATGCAATGCATTTGATGGGAATACGCATGCAACAATGCGCCCGGCGACTGTTGGTAGTTATGATTCCGTTTTGGATCCAAAGCAATACCTAGCAACAAGATTGATAGAGGGACAACAGGGAGCAAAAACTCTACACCTTACCTTGATAGACGGTTCAGTGGACGGTGGGCATGATAATTCTGATGATAATGACAAGTTTCATTCTAAATATGGATCCAAGTACTCTTCTTTGCTGTTGTTCGATTCACGACACATGCATTCTGGCATGAATGGGCTGAATATCCCAGTGTTCCTCTGCCACTGCAGTGCCCCGCGATCACGACCCCGCGACATATTAGGTAGTGGATAACCCCGGTATGCAGCACAGAGCTCTAATTTGTCCAGGGGGTCCCAGGGGACCATGTTGACATTCATCGAGAAATGTTTCTGGCCCAGCAACGGAACCCTTGCAAAGAGCTGACGATCTAGCACAAATTGCAGTCGGCAATGGATTTTCTCGTTGAACAACACTTTATAATAACTTGGGTTCGTGTAAGTTTAATACTTTGCCAGTGCGCTGAAAATAGAAGCGCACATCCTCTTCATTTTGATATGTCTACCACATTTGCAACAACCTTTGTGAATCACGCATGCGTTTGCGCTTGCCTTGAGGCTTGAGCATGCTCGGTTCAGCCTACGTCAGAGGTACATCGCCACGGGTTCGGACTTGCCCAAGTCAGCGCAGGACACTGTTTGCACTCTGGTTGATCAACCCCTAGCCAAAAACATCACCGACCTGGCTTTACATGACTGTCAATCAAAATGGCTATGGGACGTCCCTTCTACTTTTTTTGAATCAACCGAGCGACTTTCGTCAACCTGATATCTTTCACAACCCAAGTGTGTTGTTCATCATTCACAGGTAACCGAAGCATCAGCATCAGCCTGAGATCCGGCAAAGCGACCAATATCGACGAGACTGTATCCATCTAATACTCTGGCGCCATACGATCATCTGTTCGATTCAACTGCGCCGACAAAGATTGGATCGAGGTGGCCTGGCGATCGCTGAACCATTGTTCTTTCCAACTTGGAAGCTCCTGAGCTTACCTAGCTTTCAATACGCCCGAGAACGCGCGGATGCGGTTGGGGGCACCCGTGATCACAAGACCTACCAACCCCAAATCGAGTACTGCGACTTGCGACTCCCGCAAATGCCATATTTCATCGGCTCCGCGATTCAATAAAACGCAACAGCAGATCCCATCATCATCAAGGCGATTGTGCGATCCCGAATACCCGCCGATTCGCAAAAGGCAGAGTTGTGTCGAGGAGATCGAACGCGTCCACGACTGGAGTTGCATCACAGCTCCCTCGAGGTCCGAAAGCACAAGTCTTGGTATTCAAAATGTCTGGCGCGGTGCGGATGGAAGCTCCCAACGGTGCAGCGCCGTTGGGCGGTGCTCATGCTGGCATCTTTCGACCACCCACGTCACCATCCATCTCCAGCTCCATATACTTAGGCAAATCACCCGGCAGCATCTATTCTGATCTGCCGGCGCCTGCTTCCAACGTCAAGCGGAAGCGATACGAACCCAGAACCTCGGCTGCTTTCGAAAGTTATGAGGCGATGGACGTGGATAGCACTGGCGGTGGCAGATCACAGTCCGGTCGATCGAGTGCAGGGCGTAACGCACAGTATACGTTTGCTGGTTCTGTCGAGACGCCACACGGAGCTGAACACAACAAACAGCTCGGGTACATGGACGAGAGTACGTACTCAGACGTCAACTATAGACGTGCACTTGGGACGATAGAAATGCCTAGTCCAAAATCATCGACACCGCCTGTTCCTGGCTGGAGCATGCTGGCATTACAGACAATTGGCGGTGTTGTCGGCAAGGTCTGGGACTTTTGCACAGTAGGTGCCTTTCGTGGATTCTATGCAGGAGGCGGAAGAGGATACGATGTGACTCCGGTATCATCGCCCGGTCACATTTGGTGCAACGAACATGACATTCCTACCTTATCTGAGATACCTGGTGGTTTTCCTGCGCCAAACTACGGTCCTGCATCACAAACTCCCGAGTTCACTCCGCCACCTGCAGCCAAACGACGACAGGTATCCGGTAATGATGAGCTGCGGAAGAATTGGGTCATGGTAGAAGAGCCTCGACATCAAGGCCATAGTCCCACTCAGATCCAAAGGACGACACAAAACCGCCCGGTACTCCACCGGCGCATCAGCAAACCGGTCAGCCGCCTGGGCAACTCAAGCTTGGCCCGCGAGACATCAAGACCCGTGAGCCAGGCGGGAAATTCAGTCTTGACAAACAGGCAGCCTGCCAGCTTTGCCTCGCCACGTGCGGCAGTCGCACCTGAACGCCCTGTCACGCCAAGCCGACTCCCAGTTCCTTCGCGGCCAAGGTCTTTGAGCACGGCAACCCCACCGAGGATGCCACAACAACCGTCACGAATTCCCAGTCCCAGTCCCTATACTACGCGTGGACATCGGCGGACACAAAGCACGGCGTCTGCTGCCTCGGCAGCTCCGGCCAGGGTGCGAAGACGCGAGAGCTCCGCGCAAGAACTCGTGGATCACAGCAGTCCCAGACTCGACGTTCGTGCGAGGAACATGGTCGCCAGAAGAATGCAGCAGGAGCAAGAGACTGATGAACGCATTAGTGATTTCAACTCTAGATTGATGGATATGATTCGCCAGGGAAAAGAAGCTCTCGGTACCACGATTGAAGTTGACGATTATGACGATCGCATGGGAACAGGTAATGATCCATGGGAAGATGACTAGATAATGCCGACATGGGAATTTGCATGCTCGTCCGTGCGTATTGTACATATTGCCGTGGCGCACTCCCCCGCCCACACACCCTGAAGTGAGCGAGTGAATACAGTCTGGTACAGAGTATACTGGGAATAGATGCATCTCCTCATTCACTAATCTCTCAAGCCAAAAACGCATGTCCAAGTATCAACGAAATACAATCTGTCATCCTAGACAGTAGGCCATGAAGAACAGCTGCACACCTCCCCCGGCCACCCGCCCTCAAGTGTGTGGTTGAATGAAAGACAGTAATATCTTCCATTATGAAAGCAGTCTGTGATCCTTCTTTCGAGGTGCAGGTCTGCTATACTGGGTTGCCGAGGTGTATTCCACCATCCTCCCCCGCCTTCTGCTTGCGGTTGGAGATGTCTTGGCTGAGTTTCTCGAGGACTTTGGACCCAAAGGCACTCTTGGGCTGACTAGATCCAAGCGTCTCTTGGTACCTGGCGATGTAGGCGAGCGGACGCCGCCCAACCCACTGCGAGCTGTTGAGACGCGACGCAGGTGACGACGTGAGCGGTTCCAAGCGCCTCTTCTTGGTGCCTGGCGATGTAGGCGGGTGGGCGCCACCCAACTCACTGCGAGCTGTTGAGACGCGACGCAGGCGACGATGTGAGCGGTTCCAAGCGCCTCTTCTTGGTGCTTGGCGATGTAGGCGCCCAATCCACCCCAAGGGAGTGGGTGAGTAAAAGCAGTCAATCATACTGGGATGTAGGCATGACATGCATCCTATGTCCCTGACCAAGAACATACAATGACAGTCTTGAATACTGGGGTGTAGGGCATACAATCTTGTTTACACTGGATGTAATATTATCCCCTAGGCGGGGGGCCTCTTCTGGGCCTCCGGTGGCACTTGCAGTGGGCTCTTGACTACAAGTCAACTTTTGGTATTCCATGGAAGGCATGATGCCTCCGGCGGCACCTGCGGTGAGCTTGTGGCCTTCGGCCTGGACATGCGTCACTTCCATTATTCAACCCGTCACCTTCCAATTGTACTTTGACTGGCGCAATGGCTGCGCCGAAGGAATACATACCTAGCTTCTTCGGGCAGGGGCTTACCAGGAGCTTATAGGCCCACCATCGCTGCTCGTACCTAGTGACATTGATTGTCCAATTACCAAAAGCCAAGCGAACTGCATTCTGAACTGCTGAATAATCTTGGCCTGACAGTTTCTTGTGGTCGATCAAGAGAGTTGCCAATCGGACCTCGAAATGTCCTCCATCCAAAAAATCGCTATATTTGGGGTATGTAGGAGCTGAAACCATGATATGACGCCCCAAGCTGACGGCTCCAGGCTGCCGGCAATTTTGGTGCGCCCATCACCGCTGCACTACTTTCATCTGGGTTCCAGGTCACAGCGATAACTCGGCAAGAGTCCCTTTCGACGTTCCCACCCGCTGTTTCGATCATCAAGTCTGATCATAGCTTGGCAAGCTTGACTAAAGCACTGGCTGGACACGATGCCGCTGTCTGCGTCGTCGGTCCGGGAGCCATGGTGTTGCATGTAGCCATGATAGACGCTGCTTTGGCTGCCGGTCTCAGTCGGTTCATCATCAATGACTTTGGTTGGGGCCCTGACTTTCAAGGCGAACCTGAATTTCAAGATGTCAAGGCTCGTCGACAAGTTGCTTGGGATCATGCCGCCAAGGTTGCGGCAAGCAATCCAACCTTTACGTGGACCGGCATCACCATCGGAAATCCAATAGACTGGGTAAGTTTGTCAGCTCCTGATGCTGTAAGTTGGAACTAATTTGCGCCCAGGCCCTTCCAAAATTCGCATTGATGGGCTTCGATCTCAAGCACCAGTCTGCCGTCGTGTACGACGAAGGAAGGGAGGAGTTCACCGGGACAACTCTGGACGGAATCGGACAAGCCGTCGTTGGGGTCTTTCAGAACACCGAGGCTACAGCCAACCGCTTTGTCAAGGTGCGCTCGATTCAGACATGTCAAAAGCAGCTTCTTGAGGCATTTCAACAAGCCACTGGCAAAGATTGGAAGGTTCGCCGCAGCACAACTCGTGAGCTTCTCGAGAGTGGGAGGAGAAAACACCAAGCTGGTACGGCTGGTTGGGTCCTCGATCTGCTCGTCTTCCAGCTCTTTGAGCCAGGAAGAGGACGTTGCATTGTAGCAAGTAGCCAAGACTCGGATAATGTTCTCTTGGGCGTCCGAGAAGAGAGGCCTCTGGAAGTTGTCTGTAAAGCGCTGGGATTGACCTGACCAAGCCTCAAGAGAAATACAGATGTATGTTTGGTCACGATGTAGCATTTCATACTGCGTACTTATACGGTTTCTTTAGTCGAGGCGATGCTTTCAACAAGTAAACTGCTGTCTCCAAGCTGCCAAATCGCTACGAAATCAATACGTGTAGACGCGCAGTTGTATCAATGGGTAGCACGTATAAGATCTTGACAAGCTGACGGTAGTTGCGCGCAAAGCCGCGCAAATATGGTGCTGCCCAGACAAGGTGCAGCTCGCATCAGCGACGGCGAAGAGTATCGACTGGAGCGGCTCCATCCTTGTCCAAGCTGCGGGCGAGAGTGCGTTGCAAATCACTGGAAACAAAAGGTACGAGCTCTTCCACAAGTTCATTGCCAGTCTCCCAGTCCACGAATACATTGCTAATCATTGACAGGACCTATCCGAGCTGGTAGACAACATGGTACACAGAAGAGTATCAGTTTTGAGCCAATGGCACTCGCCCTCTAAGGTGGAGATGTGACTATCGACGTCCTGGATTCGACCATTGCTGAGTGCGTCGCCAATGACCGGCAGGAGGAGTTTCAATCAGAGCAACTCCATCTTTGCCAAACCGACGAATGCTTTACACAAGTACGTTGCCAATCGCTGGGCCTCAACTCGAGTGGCTCCATGCTCGTCAAGCCGACGAATGCGCTGCTAATCATCCACAGGGCCTATCCGAGCTAATGGATCAGATGGTACGAGCTCTCCAAAACATGAGGAGCGTCTGGCAGCCAAACCTTGGCCCTCGAGGACATCTCCACATCCCAGAGGTCTCATGAATCCGATGGCCATGTCATCGCCCTTTCCACAATTCTCCTCCAGGGGTGCATCTTGCAATCTGCCCTCGAGGACATCTTCACATCCCAAAGGCCTCACGATTTGAGGAGCGTCTGACAGTCAAACCCTACCGGCCCTCGAGGACACTTTCACACCCCAAAAGTCTCACGATTCGAGGAATGTCCAACAGCCAAACATTACCGACCCTCTAGGACATCTCTACATCCCAAAGATCTCACGAATTCGATGGCAGACTCCCACAACGCATCTGTCTCTAGAACTACGGTATACTCAGGGGCTATCATCTGCGACAACCCCGAGCAGTATCGCACTCGGTTGGAGTACGTCATGACCGGCGTCCGAATTCAATGGTGATGTTATCAATCTCCCCTCGTGTATTCTCCACCGATGCACTCTACGATCGGCTCTCGAGGAAATATTTCATCCCAAAGGTCTCATGACACCAGGTCCACCAGGCTTTCAGTATTATCCACAACCTTGGAACTGTCCAACAGTTGAACGATTCCTGCATCAAGGACGGGGAGTCTCAGCAACAGATCTAGAATCTGCGCGCCAAGGATGCAGAGTCCCGACGCGGGGTCCACCGACTTCTCAGAGTCATTCGCGATCAGGCTCCCGAGACGTTCCACCACGAGGTCATGCAGGATTGCCCGAGAGTTCATTGATGAAAATTCTTTGCAATTTATCACATCCGGTCGACCACCCTCCGATAATGTTCTCAACCTGAGAACTTGAGATGAAAGTCTTTGCAATTTCTTACTGTATCGGACTGACTACACTTTATTACCCTCCGATAATGTTCTCAGCCTGAGAATTTGAGATGAAATTCTTTGCAATTTCTCAATCTGACCGACTACACTTGAGTACTGTTCTCAACCTGAGAACTTGAGATGAAATTCTCACATTTGGACATGGCCAGCGACGACACTGCAAGCAATCTCGCCATGGTCCTCCACTTGTCCATTGGCACACGAGTAATGCTACGAGAGAACCTCCATGTTCCTTTTGGTCTCGTCAATGGTGCCCTCGGTACCGTCCATGCGATCCAGTTCAGGGGTCAATTTCCCCATGTCATCATGGTCGAGTTTGACAGATACCAAGGCGATCAACGTCCGGGTATGCAGCGGGTCAACAATCGCATGATTGTTCCCATTTTCAAGTCGACGCGTCAATACATGATGGGAAGGCAGCAATGCGAGCGAACGCAATTCCCCCTGGCATTGGCATTTGCCGTGACGGTCCACAAGTCCCAGGGTGCCACCTTTGACAAGGTCGTTCTAGACATTTCCGATCAAGAGTTCACACCGGGACTCAATTACGTTGCCTTGTCTAGAGCTACGGCTCTAAACAATGTCATGTTTGAGGAATCATTCGGTTTTGCCGCCATCAACAGAAACATGGCAGGTCGCAGTGTGACTGACAGGACTGCTGATTACAACATACGCACCCAATGGTTGATGCAGTCCAATAGATTGATACCTTGGGGATGAAGTTGTGGTCCGATGTCACAGGCTGAGAGGTACAAACTCTTTCCGAAAGTCGTGGCCCCAGCAGCGAGAGACTGGATGATCTCTCGCTGCTGAGGCCTGAAGCTTGGTCGATTGAACTGTCGTCGGAGGGTAAAGTCGAGGTCTGGTGTGACAGCTGGAAGTGCAATTCATGGGATGAGAAAATGGTCCGAAAGTGAAGTCAAAGTGCAAGTTCTATGGAGACATCCCGTGTTATAAGAAAATGGGAAAAGGAGTTATGGGATAAGAAAATGGTCCGAACGTGAAGTCGAGGTCTGGGGTCACAGGCGGAGAGGCACAAACTCTTTCTAAAAAACACGACTGCTTGGACAAAGGCCCGGCAGCGAGAGCTGAGGCGTGAGGCGTGGGACCTCAGGCCTGAAGCTCGTAGTACTGGAGCTCAGCTAAGTAACTTACACGAGTCCCATTATAGCACTCCACACGTTATTTTTTATCTTGCACTCGATTGACGACCTCGACCTTGATACGCTTCGCAAATGGATCGCCGAGGTCAAAATACCACCCTGACAGTGCTATCCCGTCAAGATGCGATCCTCTCCCACATCTTTTCCAAATAGCTCGACAAAAGTCCTTCAGCCGAATATAACACGGTCTGAGTAACACCTTGAGCAATAGTTGGTAAATGGGAAGAAACGTTTCGTATTACGTCTTGTTAGTTCATCACAAGTCATGTATGTATGCCATGCTTGATCATGACAGATGCTTGATCATGACAGATGTTTGATCATGACAGATGCTTGATCATGACAGATGTTTGATCATGACAAATGCTTGATCATGACAGACAACTCCGGTTAATAATTAAGCTGTTGCGACTTGCACCTTGCCCGGGCAGCATCCTCTTTGCGCGACTTTTCTCAGAGGAAAGTTTTATAATTATATATTTTTCCTTATAACTAAAAAATGTCCTGCGACACTTGAAATCGATCAATGAGCATCTCCTCGATGCGTGATAGCTCGGGAAGATTCTGCGTCGATCCGTCCTTCATATTGTTGGCCCTGAAGAACTTGACAATGTCTCCGTCCTTTTGACAGGTTTTGCATTTGCCATTGACCGATCCCAAGTTGAACGACGGGATATTGCAAGACGGGCAATGGTCCATGGTGATTTCTCGCACGGCTTTGTGAAAGGTTTCGTGCAGTCTCGAGTCAGTAGTTCCCGCGGTTCCAGTCGGTTGGTGAAACTCGGTCATCAATTTCAATTCGAATTGCTGCTCGCTTGTCGATTAACGTGCAGGCCGAGGTCGTTGACGGCATCTTGAGCATTTGTCCACTTCGCTATTGATCGCAAGGTCGATGAACTCAATTCGTGTCTGTATGTGAGCGCCATGATGACACCAACGAGTTTCGGTGTTCAAGTTCTGATCCAGTGTGTCATTGTGACACCACTGGCAAGTGTTTCCTTGGCCCGGCTCTCTGGTATTATTCGGTCGATCGTAGCCGCACCCGTCACATGTATAGAATGGTGGTGGTTGACGGGGTGGGATCGGAACCGGTTGACGACCGGGCTGGGGGCCAGGTCGAGGGCCAGTTTGATAGCCAGACTGGGGAGGAAACTGGGGACCAGGTTGAGGGCCGAGTTGAGGGTTGAACTGGTAACCAGATTGGGGACCAGACTGGTAGCCAGACTGGGGACCAGGTTGAGAGTTGAACTGGTAAACAGATTGGGGACCAGGTTGAGGGCCATACTGGTAGCCAGACTGGGGACCAGGTTGAGGGCCATACTGAGGATTGAACGGGGGTTGGCCTCTACCTCGAGATTGACCACCTCGGCCTTGAGGATGGTCAACTTGGCGAGCATGGTAATGACTTGTCGGGACCTGGCCAGCGAATGGACCACTTTGGAGAGATTGGCCCGGACCAACAGGTTGACCTTGTCGTGGCTGCTCGAGTTGGAATACGCCAAATCGGCCGACTTTGGGATCCGATTCGGGCAATCCGACGTCGGAAGATCGTCGGACTGGAGGCGTAGTGGTAGGAACCAATCCCGAAGCAGACTGGGATTTACGTCTTTGGTATTCCTCCTAGATGGATGAGTTAATACAAGTTGATCAATGGTCAAGATGGTCAAGATGGGGTACTTGCCTGACTTGCAACACGACAGGCAGAGCAATTCGTGTACTCTCCACCATTTGCCTTGGCAAATTGCTCTGTCGGGTGCCACATGGCACATTTGGCGCACTTTTTGAGACCTTCAGTGTTCTCGGGGGGAGGATGTTTGGGAGGTCGTCCGCCTCCACGTCCGCGTCCGCGTCCACCTCCGCCGCCAGGCGGTGCCATTGATGACATCTAGATGGATTAGCTGGGAACTGTAATAACAATGATCAAGTAATGGTCAGGGAAGGCCATGATCGAGCTTGGAGCTCGAGCTGGCAGATGGGGCCTGTGGCCCGATCAACCGAGTGATGGATGATGCTCGAGGGAAGGTGATGCTCGAGCTCTGGGAATTCGAATTGACAGATGGGCCAGTGGTCCGATCGATCAAGTGGTGGATGATGATCGAGGGAAGGTGATGGACTCGAGTTGGCAGATGCCCGGACCGACCGAATGATGGATGATGGTCGAGGGAAGGTGGTGAACTCGAGTTTCGAGTCGAATTGGTTGATGGGAAAGGATAGAGAGGTGACAGATTTGGGAAATGGGTAGACTGGTAGGGTAGAGCCAAAGAAGGAAGGAAGTTAGCCAACTCAATGATCCAGTTGGCTAATAGGATAGGGAAAGGTAGATTCAAAAGAAAATCAAAAAATAAGTTCTTTCCGTCGCGTTGGTCCGTTTTTTTAAGCATCGGGTCGAATAATTCCAAACTCTAGGCTTTATAGAGTAGAAAAAAGTGATGGACTCTTGACCACTAAGAAAAGACTAACCCAAGGGAAAGATTTGAATTATGCTCGAGTTTGACAGCCATTTAACAGCGACGCAGAAAAGTGCTGCTCGATCAGAGCAAACTGCGCAGAAAGGAATTTGCAGATGGGGCAAGAGCGTAGAAAAAAAATATAATATACCGTTGTGATTTGATCTTGATCAATACAATAACTGTACTGGCAATGACTGCGATGGTTAGTGATGGAATGATGCAAAAGTGTCGAGGTAGACGTACTGTGAATGTCGTGATAGATGTTGACGAAAAGTGGTGGATGGGAAAAAGATTTGCGTCGAGATTTGAATTTGTAGTCGCCCTCTTGGGTGAGGGAAGGAGCTTTAAAAGTCTGGCGGTCCGGTAGCTTGCCGGAAGATTCCTCAGGCGTTTGCTGTGTGTTGAGAACAATCAGGTCGTTGAGAACAATCAGGTCATTGCCTGGGTAGGTTATCTGCTTGCTTGCAAATGGATGGGGGAGAAGGAGCTCAAAAAGCCTGGCGGTTTGGCAGCCTGCGGGAGATTCCTTGGGCGCTTGCTGCGCGCTGAGAACAATCGGGTGGTTGTCGACTGGAACCCAAAGAATCTCTTGCCTGGGTTGGTTGACTGTCTAGAGACAAAGGCACGCGCTGATGACACCTGATGCCTAGAGAAAAGAGACTCAATAGTAGGATGGATCGAGAGTGATCGGGATGATTACAGGGAGGACGTTGTAGACCTGGGAAATTGATTCTTGTGATGCATTCCTCGAGTTGTTGTGATATAACCAGTAGACACTGAATTTTGCTAATGTGGCTGATATCAGTTCAGTGACCATTTGAGCGCCTTCCTAGTAATGACTTTTATAGCAAAATGTACTGATATTAGCCTTGAATCAGCGGCCTTTGGAGCTCCTTCCTAGTAATGACCTTTTCGTTACCAGAGTCGCCAGACCTTTCAACCTCTATTTAACTGCCATTCTATCCATTCCCCATATTCAACACCACTTTCACAACTTCCACAACTTCCACAACCATTCAAGTTGGACATCTCGACCATTATAACTTCCCAGCAACTGGTCCAGTGCCCTGGAAGTTGTCGCAACTTGAATCACCAATTTCCGTATCCACGCTCTTCCATTTCAATCACATTTAGGCGTTCCGTGCCTACCGCTTGGTCTTTCGCAACTCGAACTTCCATTTCAAGTACGTTAGTCGATCAGTCAAGCCACTGGTAACTGTCATTCGGTATTCCACTCAACCCTCTCGAAGACGTTACTCGATCAGTCAAATCATTCTCGCACCTGCCATTCAACTTGCCACCAGAATCATCGCGACCTCCATTCACCAGTCAACAATCGCGTCAATCATCACATCAACCATCATGGTGGACATTCAAGTTGTCGAAGGCATGAGCGATGCCCAGAAAATCGCCTGCGAGATTGTCTCGCAAATGCCCGACGAGGAAGGAACTCGAATGAAGAATCTCTTGACAAGGCAATGGGGAAGCCAGCCTCTTGCCATCGAGGACATTCCCAAGACCACACTGTCTTGGGAGCGCGCCGTCGAGCCAGAGAATGGAAAGGCGATCGACTTGACCAACCTGGTCGCCAGTCAGCTGGACACCTTGACCCGGTTTGAAAATCAATGTCGAGGCCCAGTATACTTTGTCCAGCAGAATGTGTTCCTGATTCAAGTCGTCAAGTTTCCAAATATCGACAAGCTCGGTACCGAGCGTACGCCCATAATCAACGACATGCAAATGATCAGAGTGGGATTGAAAGAGAACAAGGACGCAGCTTGGTCCATCGCTCAAGTCTCTGTGCCCGTCAAGAAGCAGCCATATACCAAGTACACTCCCATCTCAGAGGACATGGAGGCATACCGCGCTATACAGCAGCGACTCATCCGTCCGGGTTTACCAAGGGTAATTCACGACAACATTCTGGAAGGCCTGGTCGCAAGTGATCCTCGCCGCAGATTGTGTGACGTGTATGCATGGCGTCAATGGAAGGACGAACAGAAACCTCTGACATTCACCGAGTACGAGACCATTCGCTGCTTTGAATTCGGCCGAGAACACGAAAAGATGTCTGAAGCTATCCAGAAGGACAATCTCCAGTATTTTCGACAATCCCACTTGATCTTTGTCGAGTCTGGAGATCAGTGGCAGGTGATCGATGGTCAAGGTCAACTTCGAGACGTTCCTTTGGCCAAGATCACAACCAAGGCTTCGATACAAAAAGACTGGCGTGTATACGAAAAGGAGAAGGAACAGCCAAAGCAAAAGGAGGAGGCAAGCGAGAGCAAGAAGCGCGAGAGAGAGGAAAACGAGGTGGCCAGAGATGCCAAAAAGCCCGCCAACAAATCAGTCAAGACTGGTCAAGCCGAACTGAACGAAGCAAACAGTACCGTGGCTGCGCTAGCAGGCGCATTGACCGAATTGGGCAAAATGTTTCAATCCATGGAGGAAAATAATACTTCCATGTCAAAGGAGTTGGAAACGGTCAACTCGGAATTGGATCGCGTCAAGAAGGAGTATCGAGACAATGTGGCCGAAATGGCAGCCCAAATGGCAGCCCAAAAGGAGGAACTGGATCGCG